>CM024188.1:5245000-6445000 GCA_013433145.1 Ascaris suum | reverse complement strand
CTAATCCAAGAAAGCGTCACTGGAACGCCATGCTCAACGAACTTGGATAGCCAGTTCTACATGTTTTCAGCAAACTGTGTCACACATTAGTGAAACCGAAAAATTCTACTTTCTTAAGTTGTTAAAAGTGGTCACATATTATTAGATCATTCTTGGCACTTTCGGATCAAAAAATACATTATGATGAAAAACAGTGATTTACCTTTCAGCATCTAATGCTCTTATTCAAGTTTTCAGTGGAAATCTTTGCCATTACATCAGTGAAAATAGTTACAAAAACTCAATTTAAGTTATCGAATTATATCGACGGCGCAACAGTGTGAGTGCAAATTCATGCCACACGATGGTTTGCATCACTATGTTTTATATAATTAAGCACATTTTCTTCATAAATAGGAAAACATCAACGCTATTCTTGAAGACTTGGCACTCAGTTTCATCAGAATGAAGATTATCCAAGACACTCGTTTGAGTGGCAGATGGATGTGGGCAACAATCACCTTCCAAGCCAACGCTCCAAATGAACTCGAAGGTTTCGTGTAAATTCATGGTGACGTTTTTATGCATTCCTCTACGATCTTCCATTATCAGTTTATTTAAGAATTCGGATATAAAGTAGAATGGGAACACAAAAATTTCAAAGAAATATTGGTCCTATAACTTCGTGGTTGCAGCTTTTCACATGGATTTAAGCAACTCGATGAAATAGACAAAATACTGGCACATAAATCATCTGCTCTTAACATCTGTTGAAGTCATATAAATACCTTTATGAGAAAAACAAGGTAGAGTGGTCGTACATTAATAAGTTAGACATCTGATATTTAAAAGGGGGTTCTCGTCCCGACAATACAAATGAGAAAAAAGAAGTGGTTTATGCAATAAGGAAAATAGTCAAAACGATTAATTTTTTTACTTCAACAATTTCTCTCTTATTTATCTCATTTGAGAGATGGATGCTCCGGCTGCGAGATCGACAGTCAATTAGTGACTGATGGTGCTCGGCAACTGAGTGGCAATGGCTGTATTTCACTGCTCCATGAGGGAAATTGAACTGCAACAGACCTATCCGCCAGCCGCCCCCGAGAACCGGTTCAGCGCCACTAAGCATCAATGTTTAGAAAAAGTTGCTGCCATTTCACGCCTAAATTTATCTCTGTTTGTATGCGCAAAGTATTTTGCAAGGCACAAGTTTTACGATATTAAACTATTACCTGAACGTCGTCCCAACAAAAAGCAAAACAGTTCAAAGTTTCCGAAATAAACCATGTTATTTTCTTGTTATCTTGAGACTCTTCAGCGTCGAAATTTTAAAAGGGTTGAAATTCCTCTTTTGCAAAGCAGTAAAAATTTAGAAAGTTTCGCTTATTTGGTTTTTGAAATGCACAAAATGGTTCTAACATACCCAAAAACCTTGGATCTGGGCCGTTTTCAAGGTTTTCTATTACATCGGAAAGTGAGAATGCATCCGTGAAGACGTTTGATGACCAAGGGGTCGGCTGAAAGTAGTAAAAGAGGAGTTTGAGAGTAGAATCCATGCTTAAGAGCAATGAGCGTTATTGCTGTTGCATGATTGACGCTCGCCTTTGCTCACTCATGGGGCATATTGCAAAGTTGATTAATTCCGCCGCCAATCCCATGTGCCCATGCAATGCAATGCAATGCGTTGTGTGCAACCTCTAAATCGTTCCAACAATCGTCGACGCCCCATAAACTAACTCTAAGCGAAGCATGTACGATGTTTCAAGCTTTATCAAGTTTCCATCGTCAAGGAAATATCACTTCCTCACCAAATTCGAAATGCATTTTGATCGAATCGGACGCTTCAGACACCTTCTGTGAGAGAAATAAAATGATTCTTAAGGCGCAGAAAGCGTTCTGCGGCTGAGAATGAGAATATTAATTTGAACATTATTGTAAAAAAACAATTCGTTGAATATTTCGATGAAGTAACCGAATAGGATGATTAGAGCGGTCTAACCAATAGGTCAACATAGCTCAAAAACTCTGCTGAAAATGAAGCAGGAAATTGGAAGCGAGAAATGATCACCAAAGTTTGCTCAAGGACCCCACACGAAGAAGAGTCCTTAAAATGCTTAACAGAACGTATTATGCTTATTATATTAGGTATGTGTTCCCTATGGGAGCTCGTTACCTATCAACGCGGAAATAAATAACGCAGCAACTATGGAAACAATATGTTGTTAATTGTATTCACATATGCATGGGACACAAATTATTTCAACCCTCAAATACCAGCCAATATTCGACATCACGAGTTTCAAGACATTTCCTCACTATTCATAACGTCTAATATATACAGAAATACGACAAAAGAATAATGCTATATTGGAAATTACAGTGAGGAAATGACTACTGATTTAACTATCTCTCAGGATGTAAAAACCAATTAATGGAGCACATATGCCTATGATTGAAAACAATTCAAGGGAACTAGCACTAAAAACCATTCAAACCATAAGTTAATAATGCCAAAGAGTTTGTGCCTAATGGCACAAGAATGTCGATTTATCCAGGTTTGCGGAGTTGATGGAGTCAGAACTTGGCGCAGCTGACGCTGATCAATGGCAGTAGCATGTGGGGATGTGAGCGTGGCCGCAGTGGATGACGAAACGAGCGCTAAGCGCTCCGCAGATGAAGAAGCCGAGCGGCTGGAGGCGCATCGTGCCCATATTGCGCGCATATCGAGGATTTGGCTGCAGTGCAAGGATGTTATCGACTCATTAATGACGTGTAACTACATACTACTACTGGATCATGACATTTATGCATTATTTATTACAGAAATAACGAGTTTTTTGCATTTATGCGAAATTTTCCCGTAACGTGCAGCCACCGCTCTATTATTTCTTGATATCTACTAGAAAGACGCTTTTTTGTGCACTACAAAAAAGCCGACAGAACGAACTCAAAGTGCGCCTGTGGTCAAGGCCTCTAACAAGAGTTTAGCATAACAAGCTCATTTAGTTCATTTCTTTCTTAAATCTAGTGTTGCTTGCTATAAGCTCAGCTAAGCGCCTTTATTAGGTGGCTTCTTGCAGAATGATAGTGAAAATGACCAACGACGATCTCAACAAAACCGTTGAAGAAGTACGCATAAGTTTGCGCCAACAATAAAACACTGATAAGAAGTGTAAAGCACCTCGTCTGATCCAATCTCCGAGCTATTTGCACCAACAATGCTCACAAATTCTACAGCAAACTGTGGCGTAAGCATTTCTTAACTAACTCACAGCTCACAACTCACAAAGAATGATTTCAAAGTCTTGATTCAGTCATACAAGTTTGATTTTTTTCATTTTTTCTAGTGATTTTGGTGACTGAAGGCAGTTGGTGATTTTCCTCACTATTCCGTGTCACCAACAATCAGAACTCCTTCCTCACACCAGCTTACCACTGCAGAATATTGCGGTGGCGAGCAAAATTATGTGCGGAATTGGAAAGCAGACCCTAAATGACGAGAAAACAATCCTTTTCAAGACACTGATAGCAATATAAACAAACTGTAGACATTCTATATTTGCTGTCTATTTTTGAAGCGCTCACGTGGAAAACGATATGTGCAAGTACTGCGTTATCTCCGACTGCCTTTCACCGTGATGTTTTATGGTTGTTTTCGCTTTTTATTTTAGATTTTTTCTCTTTTGGTCGTTTTGCTTCCGCGAATGCTATTCGTTTATCCTCAGTGGTCATTTATCAGTCTCTTTTATATCAAATCATTACTTAATTTACCCTTATAAAGTGATGACAAACAAATGAAGACAAAATGGTGCCAAGACACTGAATGCATTAGTGAAGGTCAGGATGTAGCATTAATGTTCTTATGCGCCTTTGCAAATTTCCGTTCGCAAAAAGTATTACAGCAAAGCAGCGTTTGTGCACATGTATGAGTGTTTGTACGCGTGCACATGTCGGTCTTTCCCATAGTTTTACCTTCTGAACTACTAAAACAAGAATTAAGGAATCCGATGGATATCATTTGCAACATAGGTCAGTCCTTCATACTGATCCGTCAACTTTGAAAAAAGTTGTAAAAGTTTATACATTCCAAAAAAATTTGCATGCTTCTTACACCGTTTACATTTCCATTTTGCACCTGGAGAGTCAAAAAAAGGAAGAAAGAAACTTCTGTCGGAGATTTGTAGGAATGATTGCAAGCGCAAATAGAAATATAGAGCAATTATTTCACATATTTTATTATTTCAGTGGAAGTGGATGATCAATGAGCAGAATACGGAAACAATTTTTGGCATGTCTTTCCACTGCTCAATAAAGTGGTCAACTTTTCAACACAAAGGGGCATATCCTAATATTGTACTCTTTGAATCGAACTACGTGATTCGACGAGCTTTTTTGGGAATACGACTCTTAGGGGAAAACGCTGCTGAATAAATTGGGCTCCTTGAACGTTGAAAAAGAATACAATTATTTGAGGTCTATGTTACACGCCTGAGCAAATATATGTATAAGCCTCAGAACCAGTTCTATAAAAAGAGAGCGAAATTTTTATAAATTTTTCAACAAGTGTAACGTTAAGCATTTCAGTTTGAATAGGCTAATTGTTAACTCTTGCCAAAACAATGGGAAGAGCAATTTCTCTACATACATATCAATTGCTTCTCGACTTTCACGATTCCTACCTAAATTGTTGTGCAATTTTCAGTTGGATTTCCTCACGTGTTACCGTTCCTGATGAATCCGATATTTTGCCTCATAGTTGTGCTATTTGTAGTCGCTATTTTGCGATGGCGATTCTTGATTGACCTTGTTTGGTACCGGTGCCGGCTAATTTATTATGTTGACAAATTGGACGGGCCTTTTTCACTACCATTGATCGGTACCGCATGGATGTTCAAATGGAATATTGAAGGCTGGTTTATCTGATGTAAATCGTCCGCAAACTATCGCTATAAAAATAACGAAGCGTTGCTTTACACTATTACTGCAATTAGCGCAGTCTTTTTTGAAGCTTAGATTTATTGTCGAAGGTGTTTGAGTTGACTGAGTTCTCCTAAATGCTGTAGGCTTGTTTGGGTATATTCACTTTCCCATAGCAGTTAAACGGATGTTGCATCGATCGTTATTTGTTTCCATTTCAAACAAAGAATTATTTTTCTTATCAAAAGTAGTGATGAGGCTCCCCTCACCACCCACCCACCACTTCCCTATCCAAGTGCCATCCGGCGATGTCTCGAATAGGCCGACGTTCCTATGCTCTCACAAACCCTTGCACTTCAGGCTGAACCACACTGAAACCTTAATTTCCACTCATTTCTAAAGTTTGGGTCGCAACGGGGCGGATGGCTTTCAGAAAGTGCTTGGAAGCAACCAGACGCATCTTGCAACATGGATATTTCGTTGACTCGGGAATTTATTACATACCTCAGGTGGTTGCATTGCTGTGTAAAAAAACGTGGCAGCTATTGAATATACAAGTTTGATTCTTCGCAACTTTTTGCTCAATGCTCTGAGTTCCTGTGTTAACAGCTTCATTATAGAATGTGTCCCCCATTGCTTACCGCGTAAAGTTATAGAATAACTACTGGTATCGGACGATGTTCTACAGCATGCAACGATGCCTCCTATTTGTTACTTACTGCTTAAATGCAAGAAGTAGGCCTCCATAACTAGTTTTTGTGAAAGCTCGGTGCGAGGATGTCGAACGAGGAAGAAGTGCCAGTGCCGGAAGAATCCTGAACAAGAGTGCAGTAGTAGAACGAAAGAAGAGAGATGTTTTTTCCAGGATGTGCTGCCGGCACCATCAGTATATACTGTGCTCTTCCGAATCTCCATTGGACACACGCTTCCCACTCATCTCTTAATTCCTCCATCGCAGCTCCTTTCCTGACTTGTTTTACTAGTCATCTTCTATTCTTGAGTTCCGCAGCACTGTCGACGAAAGGCGCAGTCAATAAGAAGAACTGTGACATTCACTTCTATCCTGTACTTCCTCTCAGCGACCTTAGAGAGCTTACAAAATTCCTTCTATAGCTTCCCATCTACCTGTTTCACACTGAACTTACAAGCATTTTTTCACGCACCATCAGGTGACATGTTCATGCACGTGAGGTGAGACGATGAGAAAGGTAAGTGAATCCTAATGTCCACATGCTCATGTTCCTCTCCTCATGTACGTAAATATGGCTGTCTTCGCCTGAGCTAACACCTCAAAAATGTTTAAGAGATATAATATTGCTTTGGAAATTTCAGATAGTCCTGTCAAATAAGCTTTTTATCAGAGCTCGACCTTTGCTTTCTACGAGGAAATTTAATAGTTGTTCAGAGAACAGTGCGGCATCGCTTATCGATATATGTCAGCGACATTTCAGCGTTACACTTAGCTAACTAAGAAACTGATTTAGAACGCTACACAAGTTTATAATGATTGGAATAGAGAGCTGCATAAGTATTTGGCGATTCGAATGAAAGAGTAACTTGCTTGCTAGCCAAAAATGCTTTTATACCATCTCTCTTCAACACATTTATAACTAAACTCAAACATAGATTCACGATTCACCTGAATGCACGTAAATGATAGAGCTTAACTTTTAGATTTTGCCAGGCAACTCTTTGAGCGTGCACAGTACTACATATCGAGAGGAGATGGGATGTTCCGAATATGGATAGGCACGTCACCTCTCGTTTTGCTCATTAGACCGGAAAATGCAAAGGTAATATGAGAGCCATTTCGCTGATGCCTACTGCAGGAGTGTGCTTATTGAAACACAAATATAAATTCATAAAATTTTCAACGGAAACGCTAGCGGAACGCAAGAAAGAAACGTGGAATAAAAACTAATGCGCAGGAGAGTTCCGTATTACATTTTGTCTTACCTCTAATAATTTTTTTAAAATGCATTGTGGTATTCAACAATCTAGTTGGGTTCTTAAAGATACCAAAGCCGTTGTTTCTGGCTGTGCTCAACTGCCTTCATATTGAGCATTAAAATATGAAGTTTATAGTGGTACACAGTTTATAGTGGCACAGCAAAAAAAAAAACGTTATGCAATATCGGTAATCTACAAAACCAATTCGCATTCACAAGCTATCAATGTTATGAAGAACTCCCTCTAAAGCATTTCAAATTTTGCCATTTCTGCATAACTGTTTTTCGACAGAATAAAAAAAAGATTGTGCTCTAATAAATGCTGACTAGTGAGAAAGGAAAATGAATAAAAGACAAAAGTGAGCGTAAATCAACTTGAATTTATTTCGCCAAAACTTTCCTTCCATATAGGTTTGAAGGAGCAAACAAATAAACCGAAAAACACACCGATTCCTCAGGCGACTGAGTTCTACAGCAGGCGTTCTTCGCACTAATAAGTAGGTCTTACATATGTATGATAATACCACATTCATTTTCAAATAAGTGTTTGCTCCACTCAAACAAGGGTTTTTATTGGTTGTAGATTGTCCTCGAGAGCAACTCTATCCTGAGGAAGGGTCCAGAATATGAAATTCTTTTGCCTTGGCTTGGAACGGGGCTTCTAATCAGGTTGGTTTCTTTTTTCAGTGCATTTTGACAAGGGTTCCGGAATCTCGCAGTAAGGAGATAAGAATCTTCGAGATCAAAATTTCGTCGTCCTTCCAGTTCACTCGATCACCTTGACAATAGTTACTGAGCTAGAAGCATTTTTAGAATTTTGAATGGGCGCGTAGTGAGGGAGAAATTTCGAAAGCGATGAATCTTAAAACTAAACTGACCAAGAAAATAGGAGGAAAGTGCTTTGCATGCTTGAACACTGTGGATGTTTTTTGAACTCGACGACTGCGAAAAATAATGCCGGAAATCTACAAACTGATGTGCCGGCCGTCTCCGTGGAAAAAGCACCTTCGCAAATAACTCATAAGACAAAGTTTCATTGCTTTTGCTTTTCTTTACACGAAAATTTTTGAGGTCTGTATTTGGTGTCACCGCCACAGGAACAACGGATTCATGTGAGCCTGGCTCATAGGAGAGGGTGTGCGCTCATTTTGGGAACGTTCTTGAGTTATTTCAGTGAATATGTTACAGAAAACCTCTGCTCCTAGAGGGATTTTAAATTTATTAGCTTAATTGAATGGTAAAGTTTGAGAGATCATAAATTGGCTGGTTAGGAGCTAAAGGCGTATTTTCTTATAACCGATGCATGACAAATGCCTTCACCGACTTTAAAGTTACACTGGAAGTGGTGCAAGTAACGGACTTTGAGTTGAAGCATGCAGATACAAGTAAAAAAGGAGCTTCGTCGTGCAAAAAACATCAGAAAGCATCTCCTAAAAAATCAACAGCGGTGTGATCGAACCTGAAGGATTTATGGAACAACTTACAAAAGATCTTTGCTCTTACCTTTGATGCAGCAGATTTTATTCCATCGAATTTCAGTGGAAAGATCGAGAATAAAGGTTGTGTAAGATAACTGAGGTGGCAGCTTTCAGCTCGGGGGAAAAGTGGCGATTTCGAAGAAAGATGTTGACGCCAGCGTTCCACTCCACTGTTCTCGATGAATTTATTTCTGTACACAATAAGGAGGCACAGGTTTTCTGCCACTTTGCATTGGAACTTTTCGCCGGAATATAAAATACATGTTAAACTTTTTTGCAACCTTTCTCGCTGCATTATCAATAATGCAGCAAATTTTTTATTCCATTCTGCTACTTTTCTCAAGATGTGACTCCCTTCGAAGTGCTGTTAAAGTAGCCCAAGAAAGTTTGCAGCCTAGACAGCACCTAGAATAAATGCTGTTGATGGACGAAGTCATTTTTACGACAAGTGCTGGCTGTCATTTGTGGAAGAATAATGCATTCTTTTTGTATTTCTTGTGAATTTTTCAGACATCAACGAAAACGATCTATTGTGCAAATAGACGGCACTTTGCAAAAAAGGGATTGTTGGGTGCAAATGTTTGATAAGATGGAATTTTGAGGAAAAAATGAAAGGTGGTGTCCTTCATCCATAACACCGCAAGCAGCGCTTCCGAGATTCCTTTACGGATTGCCCATAACTCTTTGCGTTTATCGCGAAACTTATAAAAGCCCTTTCTACTAAAGAAAAAAAAATTTTCAGATCCTAATTCAACGGTTGCAGCCCAACGCTGACAAAGGACGTTCGTTCGATATATTTCCATTTATAAAACGCTGCGCACTCGACATTATCTGTGGTTGGAGATTCACATTAAAAAGTCTTTGCAACTCACCTGAAATATTTTTTCAACTATGAAAGCAGAATAGCGTGCCCCTCTCTGTGAAAAATTTGCCACAGACGTCCTATCGATGCCTTAAACCCAAGTCTTCACATGCATGCCTCTCACATTCGAAAGTATTGGCTAAACATTTTCATTTCCATTGTCATTTTTTATGAATTCGTTGCGTTGGTGACTTCTGCCCCCCCCCCTCCCGTAAAAAAAAATTCCTGTCTTCCTTTGCGACCTCAAGCTACCGCTCCGAACAATGTGCAACAATTGCTGCTGCAAAATCGTTAATCAATTCTTTCGTTCAAAACAAAGACAAACAAAAAGAGGATCTCGAAGAAAGCAATCAGTTGATCGTTAGCCTTTGTGCCCGAAGCGATATAACTTTTAAGAAATTGAGCACTTGGGCGGAAAAAAGCGAGTTGAGTTGCAACTTTAGTTTGCTACTTGCAAGGGTTGTTAAACAATTGGCATTGCTTGCAAGGACAATTGTTCATTGACCGCTGCAGCATTTAGAGACTGCGATGGGCGTCAAAGTGGACGCACAAAGCAATCCCGATCACCCGTACGTGCGATCCGTACAAAGAATGACTGAACTTGCATTCACTCATCAGCGCATGCCTTGGTTTTGGCTAAAGCCATTGTGGTATGCATCTGGATATGGAGTGGAATATGATATGCATCTCCAATCACTCCTCCACTTTACTCGAAAGGTATAAAATGAAGGTAGCTGCTCAACTGCACCGATCGCGTCCGTTAACGCCTAAGTGAACAAAATTGCTTTCTTCTAATTGCCAATTGGAGTAATCTCAGGTGAAACAACATTGCCCTAGATAACATCACTATTTAATCATGCCTCTAAATGTCGTGTTTGCCTCATCAAAGACCAAACAGATGCAGCTATCGTATTGGTTTGGACACGTTGCAGCTCTTCTTTTAGCTGGAGCAGCATTTCTCTTACAAATCCCACATTCTTCATCAAACAAAAAACTTCCTTCTTTGTTGTCTTCCAAAGGTTGCACAAAATTTGCAAAGATCAATGAGTCATTGGAGTGTCACCGGGGAGCACCAGTAAATTGTGCGGCAGTCTGTAATTTTCATCAAGGAGACAATATAGTGTGTCAACCAGTCGCTGTGATTCGATCGTCTTTCTCCCAATTTATTATAGGTGATAGAAGAGCGTAGAAGGGAATATGCGAATGATTTGACGAGAAAGACGAAGAGAAATAAGAAAGCGTTCCTTGATGTTCTACTATCTATGCAAGAAGCCAATAAGCTTTCATATGATGATATCCGAGAGGAGGTCGACACCTTTATGTTCGAAGGTAGCTACAAACTAATGCTAGCATTCATCTCATTTGCTTCCTCAGTTTCGTCCGAGTATCCAGAACTGGTATTCGAACACGTGAACGCCTCAAACAGAATTCCTTGTAGGCTATCTTTTGCGCGTTCAGAATTCTCACACATATGGGAAAAATACTATGGATAGTGATAGATTCTCGTATACAGCTCGAATACTAAATCCTCGGAATGTGATTAAAATTATTTCTTTCTGAAATTCAGTCCTGTTAACGATATGGTAGTTCTTCAACAAATCATCACCTCTCAAACTCGCCAAAATCTTTCTAGAACAGTTAGCCGAATCTACTCAGCATGAAGATATTCTTTTTAAATTTCCTACTGCAAGTTTTGCAATCTATATTATAGCTCACAGAGTTCTGCGAGTTGTTGCAATTTTTGCCACATTTTGGAATATTAAACGCGCAAAAAGAGGCATCTTCTGTTGGCAAAATGAAAACATTTACAAGTAAAAAGCATATTTAAGTGGAACATTGCAGGACACGATACAACGTCTAGTGCGATTGGCTGGACGCTGTGGTGCTTAGCACATCATCCGGAGGTGCAAAAGAAGGCTTGCGATGAAGCGGATAGCATATTCGGTAGAGCTTAGCAGTTTAGCACATAGAGCATATCCACGCAAAACTCTTCGATAAGATTTCCTGCAAGTGGAGCAGTATTTTGCTACTGTTGTTTCAAATCGCACGAGTTGAGATGCTGAAAGATTTTGCTCACTACTGTATGAAATTCTCATCAATTTGATAATTCGTTCATACAACAGTTTAGCTCGCATCTACCTTTACTAGAACTTGTGACTTGCCTAGCTATCAGTTGTTTAGTGCGCCAATGATTCATTGGAACATTCTGCATAGATAAAAGATTTCACAAGAAATATCTATAGTATTTCAAAACTTTATGGGGATTGCTGAACCAGTTTACTCTAAACTGTTAGAAAATAACAATATTTTTGAGCATAAGCTAATAGCTGATCATAAAACAAATGCAAAACGATGGTGGGAAATGGCTTTTATTCTATTATTTTGCCTTTCAAGACAAAGTTTTTTGAAGCAACCGGGAATCGTGCCCTGCCCCATTTTTTGGTATTATTATACGCTCTTTTTAATCAGATTTCGCTCAGTTTCCCACCCTCCAACTACTTCAGTATCTTCCGCCAGTGGAACTAAGATAAGCAAAAGGCGTGTAACGATATAAATACCTCCAATAGATTACAAAACTGTCGTCTATCAATCAACAGGATTCCTTATTTGCTCCTATAAACGTACCTAAACAACAGCTTACTTTCAGGTGATTCCTTAAGACCATGCACTTCTGACGACCTGAAGCAGCTAAAATATTTGGAAAGAGCTATAAAAGAAAGTCTACGTTTATTCCCTCCAGTACCAAGTTTTACTCGTGTTGCCGACAACGATATAATCATAGGTGCTTATTTGTTGCGTAAAAATGCTCTAATGCTTATAGTTGGATTCACTTTTCATTTTGGTTAGAACGAAATTGCCGCATCTAAAATCAAGGCGACTGACTGAAAATTCAAAAGTTTCTTTTTTAGCATTTAACCCCTAGAACGAAATTTTGAGAACCAATAGTAAAACAGCAAGCGTGATGAAATATCTCTGCCAAAGAACTACAGCCAAGATATAGCGAATTTTGATCATCACGAGGAACGAAGTATCCTACGTTTCTCGATAAGTGAGAAAATGGATGATGAATGCTTCATTCGAAAAAAAATACTGTGTGATTCTATTCTTCTTATTTTCGGTGATGATGCTTCTAAATGCCGCTATCTCCTATCGGGGAAATGG
This sequence comes from Ascaris suum, assembly GCA_013433145.1. NCBI lineage: Eukaryota > Metazoa > Nematoda > Chromadorea > Rhabditida > Ascarididae > Ascaris > Ascaris suum. The sequence continues at coordinate 6,432,650 of CM024188.1, read as the reverse complement.
ATGTGCAGTTGATTATCAGCCATTTTTGCAGATGGCAAAATTATTCCGAAGGGATGCACACTTTTAATATCACCAGCGATTATTCATAGAAACGAAATGGTATCGTATTCTTTTGTTGTTTTCTCCGTTAGTTGGGGAAATGCGCCCATAATTCCTTATTACCAGCACCAGCCTAAAAGCGAACTCTATGAAGTATAGAGAGCAATTCTTTGCCGTTATAAGTGCATATTTCTGTCAAGACTGTAATGTTTGCACCTTTCAAGAAGCAAACTCTTATGCGGTTTGAATTAGTTATGCCTTAACAAAACTAGCAAAGCTTTCTCTTGGTCTCAATTCCATAGTTATAGCCTTTTTCCTAGTGCTATAAACGTTTGAGATCAGCCTACCGACTACCGCACCACTGAAGTTTTCAACTTCAATCTCGTAAAATTCTTTACGATTTAGGAACAAGGCTTATGGCTACGTGTGTTTTCTCGCGAAATATTCAAACCTTATTTTAGCAGCTTTTACCGTCTCGTCTATTGCTTATGCCATTGAAATTTGTAGTTTTCTTTTCCAACTCAAGTGTTCTGCATGCCTTTATATTTTTCGCAGGGCGTCGACAGTTTTCCTACTTAAGTCCATATCCTCTATCCGGATTTAGTAGTGTAACTTCGCAGAGCGCTTCGAGAACAATTCTGCAAACGAATTCCATGCTCAGTTGTTCGTTCAAGTAGGTTGTTTAGGTGTACAAAGACGCGCACGTATACGATCCCGATAACTTTTTACTGGAAAGAGTCATGGGTCGACGTCCATTTGCTTATATTCCTTTCAGCGCTGGACCGAGAAACTGCATCGGTGAGTTAGAGCAGCTTTGCGTGATGTAAAGATGAGAGCTAGTTGATTTTTTTAATGCAGCGTCGACCATCTGATGCCTTTCTATCGATTTCCTTTTTCAGTGCAATTGCAGTGAGCCTCGCAATTTTATCGTTGAAAAACGACATTGGGAGCGAAACATTTCCACTCGAATACAAGAGAAATAGAATAATATGTGTTAAACTTTAGCACAAACAGCTTGTAGAGCCTCACTGGTGAGGCTCCACATAAAAACCGATGCAACTATTGTGTGCTCTGAAATCTTTTTAAGCAATATTGTATTCAGCGAAGAGACTTCCCATAGGCGATTTTTCATTATCTTTCATGTAAATCGAGCACAACGAGCCCTCTTTTGCCTCGAACTATTGCATGTCTGTCGGTCTTTGCAGACATATTCTTTCAGGACAAAAGTTCGCGTTAATGGAAGAGAAGACGATACTTTCGTGGATACTTCGATATTTTCGTATTGAGGCTGATTGCTCATTTGAATCGAACGCTGCATGCCCCGAGATTATTTTGAAACCGTCGAACGGTTTCAATTTACTTCTATATAATAGATCATTGAACAATTAGCCCTGCATCGACTGGCTAATTGCATGGAAGATAGCGGTTGCTTTTTACACGCTAATACAACTTCAGCCACTTCAGCCACAGTAAACAAATACGCTCAAAAATGCATTTCATTGTTGCGCTGATTACTTAATGAATTTCCAGATGCGCAAAATGCTTAGCTTGCAGATATGGAGCATTAAACTTTGATAGCAAGCATTTTTTGTCAGCACTCACTGCAGATATTTAACAACTACTGCACATATAAGTGAGCGTGTTTGTCCAACTATATATCTATTCAGACAAATAATAAAAACATGTGGAGAAGCTTGCCAGACGAAGTGGACTGATATGTGTTTTTGCGATTCCACTGGCTGTTTCATTTGGTTCCATGAATTGTCAACGATCATTAAAATCATAATCATTCCATTTGTTTTGAAGTTTTATGATCCGACCACTCAAACAAATTTTCAACAAAAGATTGACTTTTGCACTCGAGAGGAACATAAGTAAGCTCATCGCCTGCAATTTGCATGTTAATATTTTGCTGCCTCAGACTGCATATAAATCCTTGCAAATTTGATAGATCAACACAAAACTTACAAAATGTCATCTTAGATGACGGTTTAACTTTCAAATTTCGTGACTCCGGCTTCAGTGGTTCTCGAGCTGAAACTACTGAGCAGATAGATGCATACAGGCATCGCACACATACTACGGCACCACGATGCGTTTTGCAGATGCAGATTTCCCAAAAGTGCGTGAAAATAGTATTGTACTAGTTGGCTTGCTTATTCCGTTGCCTTCGATCGGCGCCTTCGCGACCAGCCACTGAACGAGATCTTTTGCAAGCGCGGAACTGCATTCGAGCACCCAATTGGAATCACCGGAAACTGTCAATGCATTCTTGTTCTGCGCCGTAATCAATGCAGCGCTGACAGCAGACGTCTTCAGACCAGTTTATGTGATAATTGTCGTTCCCTTTTTTATGTGCATATAATACCTACGCATCCAGCTATCCGCATGTTCGCGTACGGAAATACCGTTCGACTGGGTAATTTGTTTATAACTGTGCCGTCAGTTAAACTTATAGGATTCATAGCTTCATGAGTTTTGTTGCAAAAATTTGCATATTCGTCCTGGCCAGCTACCACTGACTGAGTCGCGTGGCGTGCCCAGGAAACATACTTGCGCATATTGTAAAATACCAATCGATGTTAACCCCACTTTTGACCGGTTCCAATAAATTCGAAAAGAATTGCTTCAAACATTTCACATCCATGTTTTGCATAGCTTGCTGGTGTAACGAGCGTTGGCTTCACTGCTTTGAAGGAAAATGACTATTTGCAGTGAGCAGTTTATTCGATATGCTGCATATCCAACAATTAAACATGCAAGAAAAGAATAGATGAAAGTTTTTAAAACTTTCTTTACGACCGTTGCGCTATTTCGGAACGGCACCTGTCTAGAATCAGGAAAACAGGTAATGCACCATATCTAATACACATTTCTTTCGATTGCTGCAAGAGGATATCCGTAAATCTTTGAATGTTTTTTGTTCAGCGAAATTTAATTTCAACGTCACTTGTTAGGTTTTTCCATCTAATTCCCAAATTGCACTGTTTTTTGCAACATCACGACCTTCTATTAGGTTTGAGTTCCTTGTAATGGATAGCTGTACTGAAAGCAACATACTTCGTTGTTCATGTTCTTGAAATTGTGACTCTTGAATTGTCTCAAAACGTTCTTTTTGTAAACACTTAAACACCGGGACCTCTTGAAACTTAAAAAGCCCCATTTTAATGTTTTGCACATCAAAAGCACCCGTAACCGATCTCAGGTTTTCAACAGCGTTTAAAAATGTGCACTCATTGGAAAAGAAAACACAGAACTAAGTAGTCGCTGTAACAATGTGATGAAGATTGAAGGTCACATAATCCAAATTCTGTGCACATTTTCAATGATTAATGGAAAATATACTGCGGTTCTTTATGTTCGTTCATAGCCTTTTCTCTAAACGGCTGAACCGTTTTACAACAGTTAATAATTGTGTTTTCAGAACGCTTGAGTCAACTTAGCGCTCAGCATCGCCAAAAACAATACTTCAAGATTCTTGATAAGTAGAAGTTCCTAATATCACTTGATTCTGAAATACATTCAAAAAGAAGACTTTAGATCTATTTACATTGTTCATATTGTGGCGAATTAATACAATGCACATAGAAAACGTAAACGCAACCCCTTAACACATGAAAACACACATAAAAGCATCGTGTGCAAAAATTGAATGAGTGTTTATGTAGCGTTGTGTACAGAAATTTCACATATGAGGAGGTGGATCCATTTTAATATTATGCAGAATTCATAGCAATAGGGCGAACAAGGAGAAGAATGTCATCATAAGCCGATGTTTTGCATTGCTTCGCAGTTAGTCTGAAATATTTGAATTTTTCAATGGCATCACCGATGATTTCCTCGACACATTTAAATTTCACAACGGCTGCCGGAAAACACATTACAGATATAATATGACACTTTGCGAATAATGCTGTTGTATTCGGTGCTAACTGTTTTAGCGTGCTGTTAAGTGCTTGATGAAATTCAAGCTGCAGTTTCATCGTAATACAGGAAGATTTTACTTACTGCCTAAGATTGTCCAGGTGAGTCTGAATCGATGGTTGTTTGAAGTTCGAAAAGTGTATTGATGGCGTTCACCCGCATCATCGTTCGATTAGCTTTAAGGACGTGCTAGGTCGAAATACCCATTGAGGAGGCGTGTGAATCATCCTTTCCCACTCTGTCGATAATACGTTTTGGGTTGATTGCATATCTCAAGTCAAAAAAACCGAAGACCAGTTTATATGAAGTCATAAAATCGAAGACCACATTGTGCTGCTGGAAACAAACAATACGTGCAAATACACATGAAGCATATTTTTGCTTCGTCCATCGTGCAGAAAAAGCTGACGATATGCGTATCGTTTTGTTTGCAACCAAACAATTCGCTGACGAATTCGATTACGAGCGTCACCGCGAGCGACAACTAAAGAAATGCAGAATAAATAGTAGTGATGTTTATCGAGATCAATCAAATAATGAATTGCTGTATTGCATAAAAGGTGTGTAAACTTTGAGTAGGTGGAAAACATCCAGTCACTAAATGTTGCGAGGATTCGTGAATTTTGCGGCGTAATTCTATAAAAGGGCCTACTTTCGACTTGCTGTTGCTTCACCCCACGTTTTGGCGTTCGTAGATGAGAGACATTCGGAGTAACGCTAATGATGCAAAATAAAATTTTTTATGCTGGCGAAACGTTGCTGTTCACATGATTTGCAAACGATTGCAGATTCTATTTGTATGGTAATGAGAAGATAATTTGTGAATGCTTGAATAGTGGGAAAAGAGAAGGGAAAGGTAGCAATCAGCAGCTGTTCTATAAACTGATAGTTCCATTTGAATTCTTCAGAGTTGCTACCATTACTCTACTACTCTAAACTGTTAACGAATTTCTCGAGAAATGACCAACCTCCAGTACCTAACGCATTTCTTGCATCGAAATTCGTTTAGCAGTTTCCAAGCATGATTTAGACTAATAGTTGGAATTTCTATAACTGGAATTTTAAATATAAAGCTGACGAATGCTTATCGATAAATGACAATGAAGCAATTCAAAAAGCTCATTTTATGTAATCTAAAGGACTGAGCTAAGAAAAAAAATTGGTTCGAGTGGAATCAGTGCATCGATATTTCAAGAAATTTGCATTCTGAAGTGTTCTGCGTCATAATTCTGCATTTTTGTAGTGTGGTCTGCGATGCTTCAACGTTATGGCCGAACAAAGTTTTATATCCTATTTCCAGTTATTGTCAATTCCATTCTGACTGTTAGCCTTATACGCCTATTGCGCCTAAGCAAACAGTGACGTTACTCCGAATTGTTTGCAGTTGTTCAGTCGCAAAGCAATCGTCATGCAAGCGAAAAGGTCAATAATTCGTACCCGTCTGTGGAGAACGAATTGATTTCTTACCGAACGATGGATACTTACAGCATTTATGGATTTAGCAATTATATATGTCGTTAGGAATTCGTCGCTCGCGAATTTTGATGAAAGTTTGCATATCGTCCAACTTTAGCATATCAAAAGTTAGCATAAAGTTAGCTCACGATTTTTAGAATTGAACTGTAATATAAATTTCGCGAAATTTTGGCGATATGGTTTTCACACCGTTGTATTATTAATGGATGCAGTAACCTTATCAACGATGTTAACTATACATGTAGGTTTTTTACAGTTGACATATTTACACATACAAATACAGGTATTATGCCGTTTAAAATTTTGATCAGACAGTAAACACGTTTTAACGAGTAAACGACCGTGAAACATGCTCCTATGTCTGCGCAGCTCCAAATTATAATAATTAATATAGGACATAAATAGTTGCATTGATCTGAGCAATGAGTTAATGTCACGATGATATGTTCAGCCTTAGCAACACGAGGTTTATTGCGAGTTTATGCCAGTATGAAATTTTTATGGCTACAATTCCTTTGGTGTTCCATGCCGCCATACCATTTGATTTTATTATAAATGCTAAAGCGTTCATCATCCCGTAATGTTGTTCCTCTGAGAGCGACTTTGATAGAATTTTCATCAATAAAAGAGAAATTGAGTCCTTAAACATTCGAAGAGGCCTTTGAATGTGCGATTTCGACCGTAATTAGTTGGGAGAATTTTTCACTGCTTCGTTTACGTGTACTAGTTTGATTCCGCTGCTGCATCGCTGCGCCCATAAACCTAAGTAGTTATGACTTCGGTCGTATCAGAGCAGCTTTTTCAGAAACATTCACACATTCCGAAACTGAACTAGGAGTAGAGTTTTCAGCTTTCAGGAGCACCTGGTTTCCATGGTTCTGCAAATGGAACTGTTATTCAAACAACTATGACTGCAACCAAAAGGTAGGGGCTTAACAGAATCAAAGAATCAGTCTTCGATTTAAGCAAGTGCAAGGGTAAGTGCGGGACATCCGAAGCTTGATAAGGATCTGAGCTCGAACTTTTACAGATAAAACACTGCGGTAATTCCTCTATGTTTTTTTCGCTACAATTGTTCTTTTCGTTTGTGTCGGCGTTCCTCAGTAATATAGTTATTTTCGCTGGCTCAAATGTCACTTCGAAACAGTTTATTTTGTCTCAAGTAAACAGCATAGTGTTTTAGTCATCCCACTTTTTTCTCTATTTATTTGCTTCTTTCGTTCGTTATTTTGACGGAGGCGTTTCGTATTTGTTATTTTCGCATGCCCTATTGATGACTTTTAGCAATGGATTTCAAAAATTTCAAGTTCGGAGTAAAGTAGCGTTCTTTTTTTGGTTTCTGACAATATCAGCAAATTTCGAGAATATTTTCCATTTCATTCGATTTCCTTAGTGATTCGAAAAAGTTCAAATTCGTAAAAGTTTCGCCCGATTTCTTTTTGCGTTGAGGGCTTAAAGGCTCATCGCTTTGCGAAAAAAAAAAAGCTTCATTTTCCTCACTCGTTCTATTGGCTCAATCCTTTCGCGCAATCTCGATTGATGAGTAAATAAATATTGAGTCAGAATCCGCATCTAATTTGTTATGTTCATCATGTGCCAATTGTATTGCACTTTTTAAAGCAAAAATTATGTTATCCTCATTGTGTAGTAGCAAATCAAGAAGCAGCAAAAAGTCTTTAAAAATTGACGAACCTGTAATGCAGCATTCTCAATGAAAATATCAGAGTCGATGAGGTGCAATATTAAGTGACGTTTTTACGTCGTTTTCTGTGGGTGATTTGACAAGTTTCGTTCAAATTCGCTGAGTAAACAAGCGGTTTGCGCATATAAATACTGCAATTGCAATGCGAAAGAGCTGTGTACTCTTCGAGCTCATTGCTACAATATAGGTGTTTAGCTTTGAATGAGCGTTGAGGGCGCTATGAACTCTTTTTTTGCGAAATTTTCTAACTTAACTGATTTCTGTCCTTCGCATCGTATTTAATAATATAGCACTGGAACGTATTTAATAATATAGCACTGGAATTTAATAATATAGCCTGGAATGGACTCAGTACCTGAGACATGTTTTCGTAAACCTCTCCTTCCCATTCTTGTCAGGTACACCATAACCAAGTTCTTCGGAAAGACCCCTTTCTCCAGTGGCTACCCTCCAGTTACCCTATCCTCCAAAAACCTCTTCGTTCCTCTTGACACTCATACAGTGGCCCCCTTTCTCGACTCTGCTGCATCATATACTGTTGATGGTAAACGACAAAGTTTTTTCTAGAACAGAAGTTACCCCGCTTCGATAAAATCCTTCTCCCCAGTAACCCTTCTATATAAACAGAGGTTTTATCGGGCACCGCATTTTAAAGGGCGTTTTGACGGCATATATTCAGCTGCTTCATCACATAAGCTGTCAAAGTGACATGGCTAGACTATTCAAGTGAGAGTGCTTTTAGGCACGTTCTTGCGAAATGTGAACATTTGAAAGCTTATGAGTTTGCAATTTTCGAAATAATCATTTCTGGCTATTTCACGAAAATATTTCTCTTTAGAAAATCCTTTCCCATTTCAGCAGTAAAGTGCGGGAAAACGGAGGTTTCTTTCATGAGAACTTCATCGGAAGCACTGCTGAATTATCACACGTTTGGAACTTCTTGAGGGCTCCCTTCCCCCTCCCCCCTCCCTTCCACCTTCACCCCCACATGACTTCATCAGAAGGTTTTGGTACCTAACACATTTCTGACCACAATAGGTTAAGCGTCATGATTTTATCTTCTAAAAATGTTATTTTATCGTGCATTCTGCTACTGACACACTTGAATAAATGTATGTTGAACACTCGAGAAGATGATGGCGGCTAATGAAGGAACGAAGAATGTATTATCGATGTATTGTTTATAATTCACTGGCGACAGACCTCCGCTTTGATTCTGAGCACCCATCAAGGAAATAATATGGAATGAATAGTCGAAACTGACCAAGTTTAAGGGAATTCTCTCAATATGACAGAAATATGCTATTCGTATGAATTATTGCTCTTCGAAAGAGTTTGATATGCTTATAGGAAGATCACTTCTTCTATGAGAATGTGGAAAAAAAATTTCCTCTTGAATGCAAATGGAATTCCATTTGGAGATTGACTCTACAACTATGTAATTATTTGAGGAAATCATTTGAGCTTAACGAGGATTGGTTTAAAGCAGCGCCCTCACTCTTATTCTTTCTAAGGAATGCTTATTAAAAAAGTGCTTGAAACCCTTCTAAAGTTTTTCTGCGTGCAGTATCATCTCTTACAGTAATATCTTTCATAAGTTGTTATGATATCCTACGATACCCAAAACTTATTTTGCACGTTAGTGGATGTACGGTGCTGTGTTAGTCGTTCTTTAATGGCATTTTCTCCAGGTTGCTCATTGTGAAAAGCCTTTTCTGCTGACTCTATGTAAATAAATCAATGTAAGATGGCACAAAAATGAATTAGTCATCGAATCCTTCAAATTCCTTTCGGTTAATAGAGCACACAACGAAAAGGGCAAAAGTGAAACAATGTGGGCATGATGTGGGCGCTTTTTATTATTTCCTTGATAACCGATACATATACAAGCTAATAATTTACTCTTATCATTTCTGGATCGCTCTTTCCTTCTATAAGCATTCTCTGGAATCCTTCATCAAGCATTCTTCCAAACCATTAATTTTTATTTGAAGGATGCGAACAATCCAGTGATTTTTCGAAGAGGAATGGATTTGCATTAAAGAGCATTCCGACTATCGTAATTCATCCAATTAAAGATAACAGCATGGAACTCTGTACCAATGTTTTTTCGCTTCTTATCTGTGCTTGATACGTATTTTCTCCTTGAATCAAGTACGTGCTGTTGTTTGCGAACTGATTCAAAATGACGCCAAGCAGGAAAATAGTGACAAGCGCTCTATTTTCTGATGATTGCGTTCTGTAGGCTTAAGCTTTTCACAATGCAAGTTCAATGATGTCATGCCGCATTGCGTGCTGGAAGCAATTAATTAGCAAATAGTTTCATATCGAATGTAATGTTAAATAATATAAAGCATTCTATCATAACTCAAAGTGCGAACAGCTAATCAATGTACAATCGCTTCAGGTGTGATTTCTGATAATTTAGCATCTGTTCTCTCTGATATCGCTACGCTTATATGCCCTCAACAATCGTTGAATGCTGCAGTGCCTCTCAAATTTATCAATTTGGCAGTCGTTCATAATGGGTGAAAGGAGCGTCTTGCAGCACTCTATAGTACTAAGAAAAATTATGAAAGTAGCAGTCGAGTAATTCCATGAGAGCACTTATTTAAACATTTAATATGAAGTGAATGTAAAATATTACATTTGGAGCGACATCGCATCATTTCGCTTAAAACAAAGACAACGTTCTCCTTTCAGTAAAATATTTTGGTTAATGCTTGACTGCTTTCGACTCTTCTATCTGCTAATGCATCCCGCAATTTCATTCGAAATTAAATCATCCGTTGAACAAAACGAGATCTGTCAAAAACCAAACAATCCTAGTAATGAAGCTATTAAACTCCCCTTTCGAACAATGTCAAGGTGGCGCAATTTAGGTGCAGAATTGGTTCATTTTATCCATTGGAAAGGAAAAAGAACGACCAATTCATAGACGAATAAGAACATCAGAAAATCACGAAAATGCGGTCATAAAAGCGATTCATTTAATCCTTAAAGCATTATTAAGCGCTCTTTTATGAACACTTTAAGAGCTACTTTATATAATATTCGATAGAATTTTAACAGTACGATCAACGCATTTGGATCGTAGAATTATATGTGTGCTGCTTACTTTTATTACTAAATCTCACAAATCAACATTTTTTTAACCGATTGTAACGTCGATGCAAATAATCTGTTCACTATGGCTCACGTCGTTTTGTTGATGCGTCATGCCACGTCATTTGTAAGAACGTTGCTGTACTTTATAGTGGTGTTCCTTCTTTCATGATGGTAAGTAAACGATTTCGTGCGTATTATTTATAAAGGCCACCAAAGATTCATCAGGTTAAACGATAGAAAAAGTTAGTCTATAATGGTTTCCGATAGTTTTATTTCTTTGAATTCTCGGTCATTTGAGAGAGAATCGTTAATGCGAAAATTGTTGTCATTTTCGCCTCATTGATAAAGCCTAAAAACACTTTAATACCGTCATTAGTCCTCCGAAAAATATTTCCATTTAGGTGTATTTAGGTGTTTTTGTTTTCTAAACTCCAAAGCAGTCGTATTCAGCAACAATCTTTGCACGCTAAAAATTTTCCTTCAGGAACCGTCGAGTCTGAAACAATAAAAGCACTGAAAGCTTTTTCAATTCACTTCGCTGCGATCACTCAACATTATCATATGCTGTAAATGAGTATTTATCTGTTAACGTATAATGAATAGAATAAAACTAGCTGCTTATTTAAAAATAGCTTCCACCTGCCTCAATTATAAATTAGGATTGTTAGGGCTGATGCAACACATCGTTATGAATATTTCAGCCGAATATTTCAATACACTTTGTAGATAGTCAAAACTTAGAACATGTAACTCTCTGAATAACGAGGAAGTGAAATTTTAGGCCTGAGATGCGAAGATTTAATGGCAACGACCTGTGAGAGGGCGTTGAAAAAATTCCAAGAGGTTAACTTTAAACTAACTTTTGCTACTTAAGGATATCGCCAACTCATCAAGTTTGCAATTTAGACTCAAACTTTGACATTGGACGAGAAAAATGAGTTCGTTTTCAGAAGTTCTTTAAAATTAGTGGGCTGCAAAAAAAGGTTGAGATACGGCGCGCCCGTGGGTGATTAGAGTCTGGTCACCTTGATCATTCAGCACACGGGTGTATGACTGCTGATGCATTTTCGATCGGCAACATAGATTAGTCATAAAATGCGAATTTTGGCTGCTGATTAATCGTTTATTGCAAACGCAGTTTCGTTTATTATACCGTGCGTGATTGCTTGCAAAATTGCATTGCATTGCAATTCATTCACCAAAAATGCAATTCTAACGTCGCATTTAATTGATATGCAAATGGTGCTCCGTCGATGTTAAATGATGCTCGCGCTTGCATTCGATTCCAAAATTTTCGTCATGGTTTATGCACGTTGTGCCACGTGCCGATCGACTAAATGGGGTAGGGTGGACATGATGATTCAGCAAACGGTGAAGAGCACTCGACCTTGAGCCGACTTATGATTGAATAAAATTGATGCGTGAGCGACTTTCGACAAATAATGAGGAACTATAGGAAACGTGAGCTTTCAACGTTTTGTCGCGTCTAGTTCTCCATGTGCGAGTTATGCATCGCACTGTATTTCACGTAGTCACTGCGGGATTCGGCTATAATCGATCTTTTTTTCTCTGTTAACGTTCACACACAAATGGATAAAAATTCTGAATAAATCACATTCGCGCATAAGCGACAACACTCTCCTAAGGCAAAATTGAGTGCTGTGAAGGAAAATGATGTGTTTTGCCGTTTGCTTCTCTTTAAAACTTCGCAACCCTTTTCTTTCGAGATTTTGTTTTTTTTTCCTATTTGAATGTTTCTTTGGGAGATTTGAGATAGCTTCTCTTTAATACGATGACTGAAAGAAGTTCTTCAAAAACCAAAACTTTGCAACCATTTTCCAGAGAATTACCAACGCTGAGAGAGCTTATAGATATTTGAATGAGTATGTATGAGTTAATGAAATAAACAGCTCATTTCACTAGCAATAAACACACTGATAAACATGACGCGCATTATGCAGATTAGCTTAAAGTTACAACAACATGGAGGCTAAAAATGTGAGTTGTCAATGCTTCGTGCAGCCTTTGGCTATTCTTATTATATGTCTACGGATTTAATGTTGCCAACATAGTTTGAACGTCAACGCGCAGAATCAAACGTCTACGACAATTATTCAGCTAATTCAGTGATTAGCTTTATCATATGTAGTGATTTAGGCGGCTATTCTTTTCAACCAGATGGTTGGAAACAGCAGATTATTGTTGAACGTGATGCGGTGTTTCTTTGATCGTTTATGTAAAATAACGCAGCACCGCCCGAAATAGTATACCTCACCAGTAGGATGCAACCCAAATCGATATCCTTAGAACAACAGCGTGTGTTACAAAGAATCGCGACTGAATACTGCAGACAGTAAAATGCTTTTTGGAGTAGAGGAATCACTTGGCTAAACGCAAAAAGTTAATGCAGCAACGATTGGCAGGATCAGTTTTTAGAGGATACAGAGTAGCAATTGCGCAAAAGTTTTCTAGATGGAAATTTGGCCCCTCTTCTAAGCCCCACCCTACGAACGTAACACATCGTTGGTTCAGCAAACATATGGTTTCCGCGTCGAACTCCCATCTTCGTGCATTAAATAACACTGCAACGACTGGCTGCCTCATTTTGGATGAGCCAGAACTGTTATTGCTAATGGTTTTTAGGAAAATTCGATTTAACTGGAAGCGCTGTCAAATTTTCTCCACTGTTGCACCTTCCCATTCGTTTTACTTCAGTATCTTGCTATTTCTGTGCCACAACTTTCCATTTTAAGTGACCTTTCTTAGGTCTTCTTATGTTTGTTTTTAGCGAGTTTGCGAAGACTGCCGTGCTATTTATATTTTTCTGCTTCCTCCCTTTCTCTTCGACACCTGTACTTTACGTGAAGGAAAATACTAAGCTGTTAACTATCGATGCATGGCCTTAGTCCTCCAAGTTTTGGAACTCGTCATCCTGCATAACTCTCCCAATTTTTGCTTCATTTGCGCTATCAGTGACCATCCTCTCGAAGAAACAGACTTGAATTCTATCAATTTTGAACTTAGCATCCCTGAGAAACTAAACTTCAGCTCAGCATCCTTAAGAAGCTAATGCTTCGAGTTCTCGCAACCATTCGTCACCAGAACAAGAGAGAAAGGGAGATAACCGGGAATGCAGGACGTGTAAATTATAGTATTTTTCCATCTGAGAAAATCTGATGAGATTGAAAGCAGCATCCTCGAAAAGAAACCCACCAATTTTCGCTGCACAAATGTCTTAATCCATTACAGTATCCAAGGTTACTGTAATTTTGCGCAAATGCGTGGGCAGTCCTCCTGCGCACCATTGAAACGCCCCGACATCCGAACATTTCGTGTCACGATTACTGTCACTTTTCCTATTTCCAAGCATGCAACTCCACTCGAATGATAGCCAGCCACTTCCAAGAAGGTGCATTATACAGCTTCCTAATTCTAGTTGTATTCAACTTCGGTACTGAACTGATTTTTTATTCTCATTTCATCTGCTTGAGCTAATAGAACGATCCAGGACTATCATTTAATAGCATTTGTCACTAAGGTTTATAAGCTGGTAAGTCTTTAAGTGGTTTTATGGAGCTAGAAGAATTCAAATTTGTGTGACTGGAGAGGATCTTATGTGTTTTACGCGAATTCGTTTCGAACGTTGATATCATAATTACGACTTTCATTTGAGCATTATTCTTTTCAGATTTCCGTTCAATATGATTGGAATAATCAACATGCCTTGCGAATCGCCATCGGAATATTACGCAACACCTCCAAGAAGTGCTAATGACGCACCATTATTTGCAGACGATCGTCCGAGACAGATCTCAGCGCGTCAATACACTCCAGACGGCAAGCGTATCGGTGCACTTAGCCAGCAGGTCAGTGTGAACATTGTGCCGTATTCACTTACCTTTTTATAGATGATTTGCTTTGATAGTCTGTTGCATTCTCAACAGCATTGAAATTCTTACTGCATCGCCCAACAACTTGCTTCAGAGAGTTGAATATAGGATTGTTGCATTAGGTCAACAAAATAAGTTGTAACAAAACTGATAAGCGATTATTCCAACAGAAAGCATTCGAAACTGCGACTGACGAGTTCTGACTTGATGTGCCATCGAAATGGGCAAATGAGAGGTATCCTTATTGTTTATCCTCACTGGTGGCGGTTGCTAGCTGAACTGGAATCACCTCATCCGATAATGCAGCGGTAAAAGCTTTCACTGACCAATGGGAGAGCGACAACGTAATAATTAAAACTATTTACAACGTGCTCATCGAAATGTAACACACTCGATTTTACTATTTCACAATTAAAAGAAATATTTTATTACTTTGCAGGTGAAAAATCACAGGTAAAATACTAGTTAAAGACGCGAGAAACTTTATGTTAATTTCAGTCGCAGAGTGTTGAATCTCTGTGGGCTGGTGCTATCAAACGCTCTATTGTTTATCAACTGGGTTGTGATGAGCTGCGACGCAAAGCTGTCTCATGTTGCAACTTTTCACAGATTGTCGATATGCTCGACGCTTCTCCTCCAGGTGCCTACAGTAATTCATCATACAAATCTTTCAAACTGCAAGTCATGCAAAAACACCCAAAATTACCCACATATTTTCTCTGAACAAGCAACCCATAGAGCGTCATGTCTACATGAACGATGGGTAGCACCAATGTTATGAAGAAATGCGATTTTTTCATCGTCGTTTTCTCCAGTCCTAAAATTCTCGACAGCCATATTGGGCGCACCTTCTCACAATATAGCTTCGTCAAATAAATGTCGGTTCATAAAATAACCTCGTTTAGGTGAGATCCTGCAAACTAGCAGATGTAGGTGGTTACAGATTTTTTTTTCTTGTTCTTTTACCTATGCCATTCAGCCATGATTACCATGTGCAGTTTGCGAAGTTCTTCCAGGGGCGGAATTTTATAAATGCCACGTATTGGTGCAGGCTGCAATGCAGGATTAAACGGGAATAGTTAATACGTGTGGCGTAATGCCATAGTTCATCAGGAAACCAAACGCCACCTTTCAGGTAAGAATCCAACAGCCGAATCGAACAAGCGAAAATTTTCCGTTGAGACTCTAGAGTACAGAGACAACAACAAAGAAATGCCACAAAGAACCTCGCTGCTGAGCCCAAATGCGGCGCTCGTGGAAGCCGCCCAAGAGCTCTCAAAGTCGTTACCGCGGTGAAACAGCGCACCAAACATTTCAGCTGATTCTGTCAAAAAGATCTTCCTTCAATTCACCTGTCATTACTTGTATTGTATTCGCACATAGAGGGCATAATACTTTATCAGCTTACACTTTCCTTAATAATCATGCTAAATGGGCTGCTTTCATGGGGACGTTTGCATCTTTCATTTACTGTTGCAGGTTCCGTTCAAGAGGCCTAAAATTTTTAACTGTTCCCATATATTTACGTGAAGATTTTACGTGCACATTGCGGTAGTTTTTAAACAGGACTCTCTTCTCCACCGGTGGGCACTTGGAAGCTGTTGCCGTCTCATCCAGGTTCCGCCGACGCTCTGATGCGCGCAAAACCCTGAGAAGCATTACCTCCGGAAATAATGAAGATATGGAAGAAATTTACTCATAGTGAATTTTTCTTACTTCAGCGTAAGCCGTACATCGTTGTGTAAACAAAACCTATGTTCGGCTCGCAAACCGAAAAAGCGTTATGCTCTCATATTTGATGTGTACATGTGGTGTTGGTGCACAGTGATCTCATTGCATTCGTTGTACGTGCATGATGCCCAGATTAAATACTCTCTTCCACCTTTTGCCAACCTTGGAGTTTTTCCACCGTTTTTCCGACCGGTAATACTTAAAGTGGAGGCATGATTTAACAGCTTTAAATGTTTTTCGAAAACCGAGTTCCTTGCAAATTCGAAAAAAACTTTTGCGAAATAAAACATCAGAAATTGATAATATGCCTTAAAATAGGCTGAAAATAAGCTACCGCGTTAGCTGTCAAAAACACTTATGAAGTTTGGTGCTGAAATTGTGTTATGTTCTCTTATTTTGTATGTACATGTGGTATATCTTTTCTCAGAGATAAGCAAATGTCGTCATTTCTTCAGTGGTGCAAGATTTTGAAGCTCTTTCCTCCGAATATTCTCTAATAATTAGCAATGTTGTACAAAGTTCTACATGAAGTAACTGACACATGGGATAGTGGTGGTCAGACAGTTATTTCTTATGTTTATTCTCCACTGATTCATAAGGAAGCTTAATTTGAGGATGCTTCAAGTAAGTCTTTACACTTTAACGCTTTGAGGTATCCAAACTTCTGAATGAAATCCAATGAGCCTTTTGAATATTTTCTCAAAAAGTAACTTCTCAGAAAAATAAACGAAAAATCCGTTGTAAACAAGAAAAGGAAAGAAAAGGAATAAAAGGAATATAAAAATGCTTTACATCCCTGAAGCTATTAGTGAGCGCGAGGCCGCAATAACGTTCCGACAAATTACGAAAGTAGAATTTGATCATCTCAGTGATGAGCCATTACTCTTATCATTCCAATATTGCGAACGAAAACAGCTCTGTTTTACGTAAAGCTTCGGTAAACAATTGAGTTCAGTGTTCACCTGTCATAAACCTAACTACATTTCTAATAAATTCAAATTTATGGAAGGAAAGGAAATTTTGCTTTTAAGATGAGTTCGCAGCGGAATTTGTTACATAATTTGCTGTTCTGCTCAGAATTCCGAACAGTTCAATGTAACTATCAATCTTCATTTTCGGTGAGCACAAAAAGCCTGCAAAAATATGTGCAATAAAATATAGAAACCTTTGAATACAAATCCGTGAATATCTCAGCTCGATAGCCTTCTTTCCTCACCTCTCGAATTCGGCCCCTTCTTGCAAGTGAGAATCACGCGAGCCCTTTCACCTGAATCCTTTCAGGGACGCCTTTCGAACAAATTTCCCTTGAGTTCAATGCGCCTTTAATTTATTGCCCATATTCCTCCCAAGAGACGACATTAAACACAAGCTCCCTTCAAATTCAGTTATTTCCTGAAACTTACCTCCGTACTATACTTCGACCAACAGCTGATCCTAGTTCACTGTTATGATGGGGGGAGGAGACGTGGAGTCATCGGATAACGGAACAAAAACAAATATCAAAGTGGATGAAGCCTGTTGTTTGCGCGCTTCTTAATGCTGTGGTACTTTGAACGGTGACCTTCATAGAAATTGAAGCACTCTGGAGGAATTAAAGGGATATTGGAACAGCGTAGCTTGCAAAACTCGATAGGCAAACGAATCTTTGGCTGTAAATTTGCTCAGCCTTAGTTTAGATTGTTAAAAATTTTTGCCTGGTGGAATTCAAGAAAGGCGGTTTTACTTGAGCGAAAATGCACTAATTGTTTTGCGGGCAAACGAGTGTGTTCCACGCAGTTCGCAAAAAAAAGTGATTCTACAGATCTGATAGTGCAATTAATATAAATGAATACTTCATATCATTAATGGATACACAATAAACAGCTCATATCAAAGATGAAAGCGCACTAAGGCCGAAATTAGTTTATAGGTGTCGAAGAAAGAGAAATATCAATTTACAGACAATATCATGGCGTGATGAGTTACTCACTAGGAATCAATAAAGCGTGGTACTCAAGTACTGAAAACAAGAGTCACCAAAAATGCGAAGCAAAAACAGCATGGATGGGTTAAGAGCAGTAGTTAATAAAATGTAGTTTTAATTGAGAAGAAATTAAGAAACAAATCTTATTAAAATGAATAAGATCAACGTGTGAATTCTTCAACTCGGACCAAGTGAAATATCAGTTTAGCTGCAAGCAGTTCTATTGCATCTACTGCAGTAGCACAACTGTTGCCGTGAATGTGCGACACCGTCAACGTGAAAGGGAAGAGAGATGCAACTGTAGAAATCAGCGAAATCTCAGCAGCGAATGGAGCCAACGCTGCCAGCCATGCAGTATAAGAGAGTCACTGTATGCGACGTGGGAGAATGTGCGAAGGGAATTTTCATCTGAAGTGGTAAGGCGAAGAAGCATGCTTCCAAGAAAAGACTATGTCGATAAAAGATGCTGCATTAAAAAGGGACGCAGGATGGCGTAGCGGAGGCTACGCAACGACCAGAGCTGAGAGAGTTTGCCTCAAGCCTCCAGCCTTAGCCAAAACACAAGAAGCACAGGTATGAAATGTTAAACTGTACAAGGTAAGAAATGGAAATAAAAAAAGTCGGAACAGCGAAGAATAAGCAGCCAAATAACCGCCCACACTAACGAACGAGACATGAAAATTTCTCACCAACAAAGAAAAGTTTACAACCACAGGCCGAAAGGACCCTTTGGATGAGACTTACGCCCACATCCGAGATGTGTGATAGAAGGAGATTGGGCTTACTGATTATCGTCTATAGTTTCATTATGATCTCCTAATCATGTACATGCAACTCTAGTTTGTGCTTTTATCACATCTTCATGTGAAAATTCCGCATTCAATTTTGATAAGGACAAATATCTGTTTCATTGTTTTGCGTGTGAAATTCGTTTGTGTGCAACTATTGCTAGCAACATGTTCTCTCTGATGGTAATCTGTTCTGCTGCCTCGTTTTGCTTTTAGTATAATAGTATATATCTGTATAACTTGATATTCTGCCTTTGTTTTAGTATATTAGTGGGCACATTTACTGCTACGATACAATCTGTTTCATTTTCTTCTGAAATCAAGAGTTTATTATTGCTATTATTGCAGATGGGTATATGCTAATAGTACTATTACTGAATATAAGCGAAAAAGATTTAACGAAATAGTCGTACAGTTTCAGAGCACAGTAGGGCGGGATGAATGTACTTGTAATTCGACATGTAATTCCAATACAACTTCTGCAGTTCACGAGGAAGACATTCATTATAGGTGGCCATCGTAACATACGTCGCAGATTCGACAACTACTAGTAAAGGTAACATGGAATATAGAAATAGCACTAACAGATGGCTGGTTTCCTTCCATTAATATATTAACGCCTTGCCAACGCCAAACCCGTCATCGAGAGTAGATATTTCTCAAAGGAAGTGCATAAAAAGAAAATGCAAGTCTGCTCACCAAACAACTCCATGACGAGGTGAAGGCATTTTTTCTCCTCGCAGAGGTTCTTTTTTCGCGTATCACATCGAAAGCTTTAGAATATTTCGTTAAAAAACATTTCTCGGAAACAAAATACTGCATTGAACAGCATTTCGGCAATACTTACTGCGCCTTCCCATTCGGCACTATGATTGCAGATGTAACTTACCAGAATTGTCGACCAATAAGTTTCCCCTTACTTAGGTTTCTTTGCCTAGCAGAAACGCATAATCAGCTGCCGCGTTGCTATCCCTATTTGGTATTTCCGAGCATTTTCCTATCCCCTTGAAAAACAGCTGTGAAATACATAATTTGGCGTTGAGTACACATCCGTTACAACGCTCCTCACGATTTAAGCACTCCACCGCCTACTTCCTCTCCTAAGCCTCTCTGAACGTGAAGTACGTTTGAACGTGTATGAAAGACGAAAGTTCTTCGAAAGCGTGAATGGTGCGAATTTTGTCTGCCTCGACCTCCGCATTAATAATAAATACCCATCCATAAAAATTTTCCTGAAATAGTGCACTCATAAATCGCTCCATTTACATCGCAGAAACCATTCGCATGTGATCGTTCCTCAATTCTAGGTTCCTCCTCCCTTACGACCGACCTACAACTTGTATTCTAAACAGCCAACAACTGCACTCTGTAGTGAATTAAACGAGGTGCTGGCTCATATATAGACGACAGAAATGAAAACACATGGATTATTGGTCAATTTAAAAAAGGAGAGAATTAGAGTCTCAATATGTGCGGAATAAAAATGGCAAGCGGAATAGGCCTGTCAGTGCACCAAGCAATACTAAAGCACAAGAAAAACGGCGATGAATCACAGAAGGTTGCCTAAATTAGCGAAAAACAGTATGCGCTACAACGCGATTGCACAAGTAGCAACAAAAATGAAGTGTCGGATGACCGCTCGTAGAAGCGACTACAGCCAGATTTTTTGAAATTCCGTCAATAAGCCATTATCCGGCATAAGTGAACTTAGAAACTGCTGATGAGAACTTTTTCAAACGCGGCCACAAAGTGGCTGCGGAGTTGAGATGGCCCCTGAATGGCAGTGGCTTCCAATTTGTTGCCAAAATCTCTTCGCTATGCTCAGGACTCTTTGGGACGTTCGGTGATAAATATCAATGTGCTTTTCAAAAAAAACCCGGTCTGATTTGACGAGAGAAGAGTTCAACCATTTGCACCTCCATTGTTTGATTAAACTTCAGCAATCTCCTAGCCAGCCGCACCCCAGTTTGTCAGCAGGATCGGGACTCACTTTTCAGCTTTGTGATCGACTCCACCTCAAACTTGGATAATCATACCAGAATATACTTTCCAGCAATAAGCCGAAGCGATATCGTGAGCTGTAATTACATATATGAACACCGTGAGTCGAGGATCTTTCTTTGACGCTAATACACGATGATAAGACTACTGATCATCAAGTAGTAATAATAACTAATAACAGTGAATGAATGGGGAAGACTGGAAGGCTAAACAAGCCATCAAAAACGGATCACGCGAATGGACCATATCCACCCCTCCAGGCGCAAATAAGTGAAGACTGACGGGTCATGCCTGCGGCGGACTGGCACTACTTGGTCACGACATCGTGAGCCAGCGTCTGCCGGCTCAAGCCTCATTGTGGACCTTGCTTCTCTAACAGCGCTATATTCGAGTCGCGTTTTTCGCGACGTATCCTTTGCTATAAGATTTAGATGGAGACAAGTTTGCAATAAGTCCTTTCAAAAACTTATACAATCTCCACTTTGACAACGCCACCATTTAAAATGATGTGACACAATGACAACGTTATGACGAAACCATCCTTTCACCTTACGGCTGACTCAGTCACTTGCTGTTCAACCCAATAACCAACTGTCTACCATCTTGCATTTCAAGATCTACAAGCGACTCACACTCTATACCACAATCCACTGTTCATCTCCTACCTCATCCCACAATTTAATGTCTTTCCCCTACTTTTTATCCAATAATCCTCCGTTTGCCACGTCCAACATTACCACACAAACAACTGTTCATCGCCTAACACCCAATCGGCTCAAGCTTAACCCCAAAGCCCTCTGAGTGCCTCATGTTTATCGCCAAAGTACAACGAAGTAGCTGCCTCCTTTGCAAGTTTTAAATAACGGAAAAATTGGACCATCAATTTCATATGACTATATTTCCTTAGTTAGTGAGCAGACTTAAAAACTCTTCCGAGGAACAAATCTTAAAATTTTTTCGATTTAATTTGAGTCTCAAAAAATGTTTTTTCGGTCGATGTGGTCGGATTAGACAGACTGCTTTGAGACGATGCGCGTGTTGTTTTCAAATCGGCCAGCCAAATTCAGAAGTTCGAACGCGGCCGAAGTTCCGGTCACTTTGAATTGCACGTTTAAGGGGTTTCTGACTCGCGCCATTCACTGCTCCTGTCCGTTTTTTTTTTTGCAATACATGAAATTTTGTTCAGCGGAAAACCACACTAAAAGGGCGTAGAGATCGCTGTGTTTGCAAACTCTCGGCTCAGCATCGCGGATGGGCGTGGTGTAAGTATGTACACGGTTGTATGGACGTGAAGAGGGATCGTAAGAGGCATTATTACGGTACTATGCGACGTAAACTGTACCGTTGGCTTTTTGCTGGCCTTTCTCAATGTGTCATCTGAAATACTATTGGCCTTACCAAGCATTACATCCCGCCAGTTATTTCATCAGAGGCTCGCCTCACCCTTTTTATCAATTTCAGGGCGAAAGTACACGAAGTGTTAAAAAAGTAACTGGGAAGAATGAAAAACAACCGCCCAACCAGTGGTCCAGTTAAGTGAAGGGCCTTCGCGAAGAAGGTAGCCATTGATACATCGTCTTGCCTGCTTCGAATACCTGGGCCCTCACGTTTCATTTACTGAGTCATCGGCGTTGCGGGTAAACGACAATGTCACCCTTCCCCTAGTCCCCCCCTTCCTTCCCCCAGAAATCTCCTCATGAAGAAGAGTCGGCTACAGGTTCAGACATAACGCTTAATTCAAAAGAATTGCTTAACGTAGCAAATGTTTGCGTTTTGCAATGCGGTCGCGCGAAACCGTCGAACAAGACAAACTGCGACAGTTTATGGACGGGTCGAGAGATTTACTAAACCAAAAGGAAAAAGCACTTTCAACTTAACAGATCAAACGACTGCAGTAAGGCAAGCAGCTCATGATTCGTCTCAACTTTTTAAAACCCACAATGCATTCAACGCCGACCACGTTATATTATAGTCATCGGCGTTCTACAGGAAGCGTTGCATTTGCATACTGCATTCTCCTTGTGTATTTGTAGCCTTTGCATATTGCATTCTTAGACTGAAAACTAAACTAAGGGAATTTACAAAGCCGAATCAAAAGAATAGACAACATGTTTTTCGAAATCTTTCGACTTTTTTATATGAGAAAAAAAACGCATTGTTGGCTTCGCCGGTAGCTCGAACTAAGTGAAAGAAGACTGGGCTGCATTGGATTAGAGAGTCCAGGAGCGTAACTACAATTGGCTTGCTTTATGAGTCACTGTAAAAGTTTTGTAAACACAGCAAAGTGCACGCCCACTAGGAGTCTTTTTGCGTTAATAAGATTTACCAGCCCTTGACCGATAAAAACCTGCTTGAAAGTACAGAAACGACCAACACTGAGAGTACGAACTTCGTGAAAAGCGCATTACGAACACGAAATTGCTAAACCACTGACCATGCTCACAGGTTACTAATGCTCAGAGGGTCATGAAACATCTTCGAAACACTCAAAAAAAAAAAAAAAAACAATCGCCAGAACTTGAAAAGAGGCCGATTGATAGCATTTTGTAGCATTTCGAAAACTAGCATTTAAATGGCCAAATACCTCTTCAGAAATCGCGTGCAGTAGTGGTTCTATTTATGATAAACAGTCGACTCGTCGAGTGTTTCGAATAATCACCTACAAAAGCGAAGAAACTCCAATACTTGCGGAGAACTCAAATAGGTGGAAATCATTCGTCGAAATCTCAGAGTGCCAGAATATGGGAGAAGACAAGAACATTGCAGATACTGACAATACAGAAAGACTCAATTTTTTGAAGTTCAGCGACTTTTCGCGATATTAACTTGAAAGTTGAATTTCTGCAATAACCTTCCGCAATAACTTGAATACCGTTTAAAATAGTGATATGATAAACGAAAGGATTTTTGGGAATTACTGGGCGCAGAATTATTCACAGAGTCAGTGACAACATTTAATACCTCATCGCTCATTGTCTGCTCACGACTACTTCATGTGCACAATTTCCCCACGCTGTAAATGTTATCACTCAGAAAAAACGCGGACGTCTTAGTCGAGTGGAAAAAATACCCGCTGATCTATACTGTTAAACTATCCTCTACACATCGTGAAACTCTTCTTCCAGCAGCACTTTCGTAGAAGCTTTGGGCTTCATAGCACAAGTCATATACTACTAAAGTAATTCAACGTTTGATATATGCTAAAAAGAATGTTCCTTTGCCACTACAGACACACAGGAAACGATAAAAGTTAATCAACATAAGCAACCAAAAACTTCCTGCAACAAGAAGGTTTCCTGCTATCCAACTATCCGTAACATACCTGTACCATTGCACAAGCGCTCATAGCACCGACATTCCCACAATGACCACCACTGAAGAAACGCGCCTCTTGGAAAAAAAAAGCAAATTGGGAAACCAAGTAGCCAGGAATGAACAAGCTTCTTTTTTTTCTCATATTTCCTCTGTTTTAAGCTTCGTCTCTTTTTTTCCTTTCTTCTTTCACCAATGTCTCTTGTTCAAACGACCTTTAGCGCAAATGATGGGTCCATCTCGTTGCGATTCATGCAGATGCCGGTCGCCATCATAACTTTCACACCTTTGGCAGATGAACAGCGATCCTCGCAGGCTCCTCCAGAAAATTATCTCTGCATTTGGTACTCACACTAATAAATCACTCATAAGCCATTCAATTATTCAGATAAGAGGTATTTCCAACTTTTATGAGGAAGCAAGCCGGATTCTTATCCTCCAGAAAAAGATGCATAAACGATCATGAGCGAACCGATCAGACTGAATTTTTGCCCTGGACACCTATTATAAAACAGATAAACACGTACCAACTTAACATATGGAGGTAAACCTCCCACAGCATGCTTTAAATAAAGGCTGCAGCGTTTCAGAAAAGTGTTGGGGCTGCGACACTACAGAACTTTCAGCGATTTCCCAAATGTTAGAGAATTAGGATATTTTTATGATCCCTTCATCTTCGGGAATTGTTGCATCTATGTTGCAAGGTACAATACTGTGCCATACAAAGTAAGTCAAAGGAAGTGACCTTTTTTAGCACACAGGCAGACCAAACGACTACCCAGCATGGCCGTGAGGTTAGCCTGAGACAGAATCGGGAGAGTATAAAACGAGTTGCTTTGCTCATGTATTCATTCCAGCTTCCAGACTGTTCTTAAAGCCGAGTGGGCTTTTGTGTGGCACTGGAGCGTATGAGGTGATCGGATGCAGCGTGGAGTCCGACGGCGGGATCGTGCCAGCGATTGAGTTTATCCTAATATCCCTTCTTATTTGTCACCTTACTGTATAAGTGTGATAAACTGTTCGTTCCTTCATAACTGTTGTTTCGCAATTTACTCAATTTGTTTTTTTTCTTCTTCTGGAACCTTCTTCTTCTTCAATAATTTGTTTTTCTTCTGGAACCTTGGTGATCCGTCTCCAGTGATCGTCACATCCACCCAATAAGCTCATAAACCAGGACTTTTTAATCGCCATGCTAAACTGCCCAGCTCGGGACTTATCCAAGAAACTCGGGAACGAACTAAGTCCGGATTTCAGCAGCCGCCGCGGCTGTCCCATTATATTCGACTCCCAAAGCTCTCAACATTTTAAAATTCCTTTCTTAGCGTCACGGGTTCTCTGCTACAATTGACATACATACCAACTTTCGAGCTGAAAAATTGTGATGTCCCTTTGGCATTTCATATCTACCTCCTTACTAAAAAACAAAATACGAATTTTCAGATTTCTTCGATTTGCTGAAAACCGAAAAATGTCGTAACTCGTCGCTGTTCAAGAGATCGGAGTCTAAATACACCCAAAAAATGGGATTGAAGCGATGCAATTTTTCGGGCGAACGCATCTTTTCGGAGCATCAAAAAATATAAGTAAATGCAGCATTCATCCGTGTAACAATCAGTAACCGCGCAACACAGAAAATATGTATAAAAATTGGAGTACGTATGTAAGATCGGAACAGCCCATTAATGCCGGTAAAATGCAGTTTTCAAATGCAATTAAACAAACCAAAAAAACTGATGAATCGCGGGCATTCAGAGGCAAACAAAGCAATATGCGATGACAGCGTCCGTATTTCGAGATTTTTCTGGTAACAACTGACGATCAGATCGAACATTTCGGCGTCAAATTATTTCAACGATATTTCAAGAGAACGCAAGCCGTTCGAGGTGCATTTATTTGTCAATTCATTCATTAGTGGCTCATTTGCAGTGTGTTGAAGTGTTTATGCACTTCTTTTGGTGCTGAATCATTATTCTGTTTTTAACCACTCCTTCCCACCTTCCCCCCCCCCTCCCGCTTCTGGTGTGTTTTACATGTTATCGACGAAATGACACAAGGCAGCACAAGCGATGTTGACACACATACACTAACAGTATAACAGAGTCTGATATTCAAGTAAACTGCACAATAAAGTTGTTAGATATTGCAAGCCACTGCCAGAATAAACAACAGCATGGAAGAAAAAAAACAACAATTAGCTAAACAGGTGCGTCCATACAAATAAACATACTAAAAGCACATGAGGGAGACTCTTTTTTATATACGACAGCGATAGCAACCAATAAGGGAATCAACTCAACAAAAACCAACAACCACAACAAAAAGTGCAAATAGTTTCGCTATGAATTTGACACTTTTCGAAAGTTTCAGTCTTCTCTAGCCATTTTCGATCTATCTTGTTGCTGATCACCTCGAAAACGCCCAACTTTTGCAAACGATTCGCCCGGTCTGAATATATGGCTGTCCTAGACAATTCCTATTTTCTATCAGTTGAAAGTCGCGTATGAATTAAAGTAATCGCTGTCTCTCTTAAAGAAATACCACTGCTATATTAATAACTAATACATCACTCTATTTTTTACGAGAAAAAGCCGTCAGCTAATTCAGACCGCAATGCGATTCATAAACTTCCCATTTTGGTTCATGCCGTATCCTGTGAATCTTTAACTGCTAATACAAATTCATTCAGCCTATCAGCATTACGAGGATGACTAAGAAACTAGGTTTCTGCTTATTGCTAGCGCCATTAAACTAGTGCAAACGAGATATCGCCTCGGGAAACAACTTCTTTCTAAGTAAAAACTGCCTTCAACATGCCTTTCTAAAACATTTCTCGAGGCAACAGTCGAAAGGCACTGGGCTGAAGGGCACAGAAGGAGGCATATATAACAAGTATGCATGTATGGGCATAATGATATTAACAGTTAATACAATCGTCGAACAAATCCAACTTATTTTCTTTTTCCTACGAAAGAAAACATAACGGACGTGAACATCCGCTTAGAGAGAATAAAATGCCATTCGACAGTTGAAATTCAAATTTGTACAACAGAAGTGATGAAGCAAAGAACTAGAGCACTAGCGGTCACAACAAAATGCAGTCCTTACAAATATGTACAAAAGCAACGAAACCTGGCAAGCAACGTTACAAAATAATTTTCACACTAATCTCTCTCTTCGAAATAGCAGACAGCTGCCCAAACGTGATCCCTTTCTGTACGGCTCATGAAAGTCGTTCGTAGCTAGAAAAAACTACTTTAAAAAAAACGCATCAACCACATAACGAAAACAAATTTTTCGCAAACTCAGAAAAATTCGAGGAAACCAGTAAAATAAAAAGAGCACCAACGGGAAATGAGACCATATATAGCATCTAAATGATGTCGTGCATTAATTGCTTCAATAGTTTCAAGGAGATCACAACTGGCCGAACAACATCAAATATCGGCAATGTTTAATTCGCTAAACTGGAATAAATTTTTGGACAACAATATTCTCCGACACCTTTGACGTACGAAGAGATTCGAATATTACTATATTATTTCACAGTCTAATTTCCAAGAACTTGAGCAGAACTAATGGAATTGAAACGCTCAACGTCTTGTAAGCACGAAAGACGATTAGGCAAATCTAGCCCACCTACTATTTATATCATTATCGACATCGTATACCACCAACTTTTTTGAAGCAAATACTCTATCCAAGAACTTAAAGACAAGGTTGAGCTGAATCGTCAGCACCAGCTCCAACAACACAAAGATATCATCTATACGTAGTGAAGAGGTGGGGCAGCTGACCTCAAGAATATTGCCCATATCTGCAAACTGCTTTTTGTCTACAGTGAAAAGAGTTTCCTGTAATGACCAGCAAGAAATAGCACTCATTTTCTTCAAAATTTCATCAAAACCAGGAAATTAAGACCGCAACAACATCCTATGCTATAAACATTGAATACTGAAATTATATTTGTGCACAAAACGTCAAACGCATTCCAAAGAGTGAAACAGGCTTACCTGACATTCAACGGGATCCATAACTCTCCGCGAAAGAATCGTATCTGCCGCATATAAGGAAATCATTTCATCGAGACCAGCGTCTATACGCTCACTCAACTAAAATCAACTAAACGCTGTTTATTCTAATCAAATTGAAACTGAAACTGCTTCCGCAACAGGAAAGTTGAAAAGCGCATAGAAATAGGTATCGCAGATGGGATTCTTTGTCACCTACAGATCAACTCCGAACGCTGAATCCACCTTTCCACGCCAGACAGGCTTTGCCCCCAAAGCAATTAAGCTAAGTTCTGACCATGAACAACGACGTGTAAGTCTCATAAGCAGTCAATAAAACTAGGTAGGAAACAAATGGGAAAAAACGTGATGAATTGACGCACACATTGTATTGTCTTGCTGGTGGATGCCAATAGAGCATTAATCGAATGACCAATACGCCATCCCTCCAACATGCACCCCTTCAACAGACCAACGATCCCGTCACCAATACGGAACAGCATCATGTTGATCACATCAGCAGCCACATTCGGCTCGACGCGCTGAAAAACAACTCTATCTCAGCTTACCTCGACGCATACATATGGGCACGGCTATTTCAGATTTGTAAAACCCCCTACACTCCTAGATGTGGTTCAATCGCCCTTCAACATGCAGCCGCACCAACAAAACATCGTGAAGAGGTAATCGAATAGAACCGATGAATAAAAAATCCTCATATATTAGCTTAACGGGCTCTAAGCTAGCAAGTGTCATATCATCAGCAGCTAAGTTTTCCGGCATGTTCCATGGTTTCTCAACTCAAAATATTCAAAACCCAGGACAACAAAGGAACATCCAAAGCAGAATCAAAAACAAAACTAGAAATAATCAAAGAAACTGTGCGGTTTTCCTGAGGACTACGACTGTTTAATGGCATCTATAAGTAGTATGCTGCAGGAACGGAAGGCACCTAATCACACATAACCTTCTGAAAGACCACCAGAAAATGGCATCAGCCAATATTTAAAACCTTTTCGGGATCTTTCTGAAGCATGCTTTCCATAATGTGGCCCAGGGGAGTCCCGATGAACAACGGCTGCGAAAAATCTACACTGGTTGCCGCATCCAACAGCTGCTCGCGTTCTGAGAACCAGGTCCTATAAAATCATCCAACTGCAGCAATGAGAACGAAAAAAGTTCTATTCTACTTAAGTAAATAACTTACTTCAAAATCAATAAGTTAGGTCTCTACAGAAACGACGAAAAGCACAGGACGGACTTTATGAATAAAGTTCGAAGCAGCCAGCACTAGAAGTATTCACCACGAAATAAACTCACTAAATAAGTTTCCTTTCTTCAAAAAAATAACTGAAAAAAAGGCGACACGACGGATGCAGAATGTTCACAAACAGAATTTCATGAAACGATAAATATTTTTTCATAGCATTTGAAGGCCCCAGGCCGTTATTTATTTATTTCAACCTTCCGGAGTGGGAAAACATACAAAACTATGTGAGAATGAACAGCAAAAAGGAGCAGTCCTGTGAACACCGCAGAAGAAACGTCTCTTAGAGTGCAAAAAGTCGTAACTCACCTATCGAAAATTTCGTAACCGATCAAGCCAGCTGCCCAAATATCCGCCTTGCTGTAGTTGATCCATGTGCTGCTGGACGGTTGGGCGTTTACAACCTTAAGATTATTCCACTAATGGTAAGCATGGTGTATGCTGCAAAGGAAACATCGCGCAACAAAATTCCCGGTCTGCCTTAACGAAATCGCATGTTATGCTGCTTCTTGCCGATGCTCGACGGCGCTTCCTCACCTCATTTTCAGATGACAGTCGTCTGATGCCGAGCTTTATGGCCATGAATTAAACAATGCTGATGCATTAACAATGATCTGGCCTGATACTCGACTCTTAGAGACCGTTTTCTCCTCTTTCATGTCCGATCTTCTCTCCTAGCTAAAATGCTCTCTCTTTTCGCATCACTCGACTATCTCTAGCCGTCAAAGCATCTTGTCATGCAGCCTCCACTGATTTGAAAAAGCACTACAGTTCCTATCACACCATCAAGTGAACAACAGTGCATACAAATGAAGCATCCATCTTAATGAGACTATGTTTTGACGGAAATCATTTTCTTACACTACTGCGTTCGAAGCCAAAATTTTACCCTTCCCCGTTGGAAGACGAAGGAAAGGGAAACAAAGAGAAAGCTGTATCCTTCACGACAATGGTGGTAACAGTCCTCAGGTCGCATGCTACTCGCTCCTTACGCATTCCCTGTCCTACTGTTTTTTTAGACATGAATATGTACACATCTCTCAAATCGAGGCAACCCATTTGCCCAACTCGAGTAGCTGTGATCGAATCTTTAATTCATATCTCCCTGGCTGTTATTTTGAAGCGCAACTGCGGTTCCGGTAAAAAGTGTTATACCTACACTGCCATCCACCTCTATAGTCCGTTTATCCAGACAGATCCACAATTTACCCCTACTGTTTCTTGCATCTCGCTACCCGAGTTCTCTTATTTCTTATTATGAATACAAAGATTCGATTACCGCTATGACAACTGGGTCGGAATCATCCGCGTGACGACAACGAAGAATCATTTTGGCTAAGTGGAGCAGTGAAACAACTCGTTTTAAAATGCACATATTTATATTATTTTAAACAATATCAAACGACAGTTTGCCTTACTGACGCGCACAACCGTCACAGCCTCTGATCAATAAAGCAACAACAATTTGTTTCGCTGGTTCGAAACAGTAGAAAAAAAAACTTTTCTAACCTCAGGCGGTAAATGCGCAATATTCCCACCCAGCTCCATATCTGGTTTCTTATAGTGTAATTTCCATGAACCCGTAGATAATGCACACCCGAAATCACTCAATACCAAATGTGGACATTGATCTGAAAAAGAACACTCGAACAAATGACATTGATGCGCTGTAAGAGTAAACCGAAGTGGTGATACGAAGTCCTACTATAGTATCCTTTGCATGTGCTCGCATATGCAAATTTATATAAAAACCATAAAACGAATGGAATGACAATAAGTCAAACGAAGAATGGAACCAGTGCCACCAGCTTAACTAGCTAACTCGTAATTCAGAGCAATTCTAAATTAATTTGCTCCGATCTCATAACTGTCTTCAGAAATTCCCATAAATAGTCTTTGAAAACTGGCAATAGCTTTGCATGAAACTTGCACTGTTGAAAGCTGAAGAATCAATGCTTGGAGAAGCTCCTCCTGGGTAATGAAATGTCAAGCATAGAAGGAAAGATAGATAGAAAAAAGTTGGTTTCATTGTTTCATCGGCTAAAAAAAGAAGTAATCTTCGAATCTGACAATGAAAATCATTTTCGGTTTTGACCACATAACCTTTCATAATATGGGAATATACTCGATTATTTAAGCAACGCAATACCTTGGGAGTTGAAGTTCAATAAAATGTTGTTTGCCTTAAGATCACGGTGGCTAATTTCTGATCATAGAGATAGGCGACTGCTTCGAGAAGCTGCCCAAACATCACATGAGCCTTTAAATAATTTAATGCCACCTTATCCATATAACTATCAAGCGTCATCTGGTATCTGCAAGTACTTAACGTATATTAATACGTCCACGCCACACAGCCTTTAAATAAAGAACGAATAAAAAGAGGAAAAGATAAGATCGGCAGGGACCTATACTCCACGGTATTTGTGGAACTGTGCCCACAGAAGCAAGGTGGCGAATAGCCGCTAGGTACATGCTAAACGAATGCAGAAATGACACTGTCAGATGTGAAGGTTATTGATGGCAAAATAAAGTGAAGAAAGAAAAGAAGAGAAAGTGTACTGTGATCGTTGTGTGTTTATAACTGGAACATGATGAATATGCTTGCTGGTAATTTCCATCAAACGATTCTCTCACTCGGTGCTCACTAAAGCAGCTCTGTAGAAGGGAGGTACACAGGCCGGTCACTAATATGCATTTTATAAATTCGATTCGATTCCAAAGAATTAAAAATCCCTCTAGATTTTTAGAGGCTTTATAGAAGGTGGAGGCAGAGTTATTTCCGTTCTCAGAATCTTGGCAGGCGACAGTAACTGCATACAGCATTTAGCGGTTGAAAACAGTTACTTTCTCCGATTTTTGGTACAAGGAATTTGCCCAGTAAGGTGGAAGAGGATGAAGCGGAAGCGGGGGTGGTGGGAAGGGGCAATGGAAAAGAGTTGATTGGGAACGAGCGGATGAAGTTTTTTCATGAAATTCGAGACTTTGCGATAAAAGGTTAAAAAATGACTTTTTGAATACAGCGGTCATAGAACCTATAATACGGCAACATGTGTAATGGAGCTTATCGAAACGGTATTGCCGCTCCCGATAGAGTTTATCGAGGCAACCAAATATTTTTTTAAACCCAGTTCCAGCAGGGAAACAGGTAGGTGGCTTAAGGGGAGAGGATTCGTCTAACAACAATCCTCAGCGTGGAAGGGTGGCCAATTGAAGTTATACAGTATTTTTACCGAAACGAATTTCTTCTGCCATAATCTGCTTCTGCGGTGAAGAGACACTCGTTAAATTGAAGATGGAAAACAATTGAGATGAGCTTGAACACTTGGGGAATACCTTTGCATCACGACATATAGAGTTCTTGGGTTTGCTGGTATACAACCATAATTCTCCACAGATGGCAATACGGCTGGATAGTATCGTTCTGCTCTCGCAAGTTGTTTCCATTCGCTTAAGAATGCTGTATGGATCCTTATAATATTCGGGTGCGATCTTCGTAGTGGTCGAAAACTGCAACACTTTGCCTTCATGAAAGTATGCGATGCAGCAAAACAGAACAAATTTCAGCTCGAACAGAGTGGAACACTGTGTGAAGCAATAAACTACAACGAATATGCTCAATTTCCTGTCGCTACTATTTGCTCATTACAAAACGTTTCTATTCAAATTCAAAAGGGAAAGGAATAACCCTCCCTCCCTGGCCCCTCTCCCTCTCCCATCACGTGTGCAATTATTGCACCGCAAAAATAAAACCCCAAAATCAAGAAAAATTCTCGATCGATATATATTGCACACAACATTTCTGTAGAAGCGACTACTGCTTGTCAGAACAGATTGCAAAATACCTTTGAAATAACCGATAAAACGATAAATTTGGTAACAAGATGTGCCTTTATCATTGTTGCGCTCGCAAAGTTTTCAGTCAAATTAGAGCCTTTTCTTTCTCATCGCAGTACAACACGTCATTCACATGTCTCCCTTGATAAGATCACCTAGTGACCAATGACCCAAATAGTGACCCATATTGAACGAATAAGGTTAAATTGGGTGCTTCGAACTATACAGAAACTTACTTGGCAATGGATCCCGACGGGATCTGTGATGTACTAGCTAATGGAAGCAACTCGCTGCGACAATCAGTCCAAAGCAATTCGGCAGGCTCATTAAAATTGAAATTGTAGATCATCTTAACAGCCAGCTGTTCCTCACCATTCTTCGATAGAGGATCATCGTTCGAGGTCGACCTCTTCAAATCGCGTAATTCGTAAACGGCTGCGTTCTGACCGCCACCGATAAACTCACCTATAAGAGTGAAAACAGAGTAGTGAAATATATTGCTAAAATACACGTTAACGGGTTGAAGACAAGGCTAAGGAGGGAGGGGGTGCAAGCCTCCTCTTTGATAATTTAGGTCACAGGTGCACTGCACTCTTGCAAAAGTCACCGAAATATATCACCTTCATTGGCCAACAACGGCGTCGTTTCCTTATCGGATCCTCATCTACTACGTGATGGATTTACGTATCTGTAGCCAAGCCAATTCTTAAAAATTGATAGCGCAGTGACAATGAGAATCACTGCGAAAAAAACGAGCGTCTAGTGTTCATGGGAGTTCAGTGGGAGGTTTTCAAGGAAAAGGAAAACAGGCGAAATTCCATCAACTCGCAAGTGAAGAGGAATTACGCAAAAGCGAGCTATGTAAGTTCGAAAACAAGTTGAAGAAGCCTCAAAGTAAAAAATGAAAGCAAACAAAATCACAGCTGTTGAGGTTTTCGATGAACGATCCTGAATTACCGCAGGCACTGAACCCTCAAAGAGCAAGAAATATTTCTGGAAATCGAGCTAAAAGTGCTTTCGCTTACATCTCTTCTCTTAACTAGACGCTTATGCTCATGCCGCCAAGATTTTAATGAAAGGCTAGCAATCCATATATTCAAAACTTCTCCTAAACCAAAAGGTGAAGCAAAAATCATCCAGCGCTGAACTCTGAACTTTGAACTTTAATGGAAAACAACTAGTGACGATAACAAATGAAGCGTGCAATATGCATTACCGTAACATCGACTGCGCAATGCGGATAAACTGTAACACTTACCGATTTCATATTCATTGATGTCGTCTGGCAAATGCATCAAAGAATAATCTGTCGGCGCATTTGCAATGAATATATTCTGAAATAATCAACATTAGTCGCATAAACGAACAACGACAACAATCAGTCACTAAACGAAATGAACATTTCTCACGCGATGATTTTTCGATACGCGGTCGTTTGCTATCGACCCCATACTTAGCAGTTTCCATAGACAGCAGCAATGATACTGTCTCTCATTAAGTCAATCAGTTATCAACTACAGCGCACTCCAAAACTAGTCTTTTAAAGTTTGATGAAAATAGAAGGTGCCTGATAAAATGATAACGCTTGGAGACTTCCTATGAGAAAAAGCATCTTAATCTAAGCATCGAATTATTAATGCCGCAAGAAATTGCGCAGCATACACGACTACGATGCTTTTCCATAAACTCCCGACAATTATCGTTTATTTTGCTGTCAATCTTATGTTTTATATTTCTCAGAAATCAAGAAGAAAACAAAAAAACAAGCAACCACTAACATGGATACGATCAAAAGCAGAGATTCGAGTCTGGCGAGCAGCGATCTTCTTGAAACGATGTTCTAATGCTGCCTGGAGATTTTCACGCGCGTGAGCATGCTTGTATGCGATCGATGGCGTATATTGCAACGCCACTAGATTGCGAAGCGCTGCTCGAAACTGCAGAACACAAATGAGAATCTGCCATCTCCACATACGCATATAAGAAAGTGCCTCTTCTCATATGTAGTGCCATTCAAAAAAAGATAACAACCCGCTAATACAAATAACTACATGAGTGAATTTCAGATGTCTAAGGTAAAGCAAATATGCTCACGGGTATCCTTAGCACATCGAGTCGGAACGTTCTCATCAGTCAACATTTCAATAAAATAGTACCTTCTCGGATACGAGAGACGCACCGAAACTGCGATTCCTCTGAAGCTAGAAACAAAAAACGCACATGATAAAACAGGGAGCATTATCTTACCTCGCATCCTCTACAAATGATCACTTATAAAACTGAACTGCAAAAACAATTTCGCTGTGAATCGACACAAATAAAGGAAAACTTCATTCAGAAAACTGAAACGAATGAATTTCGAGAACTACCACCATAACTTTGACGTACATTCTCCAATTATACGACTTTCTCTCTCTGGTACAGCGGACAATAGATAAAAATTACATATCGACTACACATCCCTCCCCCAGAGATATTGGCAAGAAACATACATATCGTTAAAGTGAGCAAAGTGAGAGTTCCCCAGGCTCGTAGCTAGGAAGGCGAGGGATCGGGGCTGGATCTGGAGGGACAGAAGAATGAAGCGGTTCGCTTGTTTGCACCAAACTTGTACAAACTGCCTGCATCACTTACACATCTAGCACTCTCCTTACTTTTTGATCTTTCCTACTTGCAAACTGAGTGAATTAAGAACCAACTTGTTGAAAGACATTCCCAGAAGATCGCTTCATCACGCCTCGAAGTCCACGCATCAGAGAGAAGCGAGAGATCGGTTTAGGTCGAACTCTTACCGCGACAGCTGGAGTTATCCTGCGGGATACTGTGAAGCCATGAAGACGAATAAACAGCTTGGCATAGCGACGAATCGCTTGAGCATAACGCCAGACTGGCATCTGTGGCCGCAGTGAAAGGAAGCCCACCTATAAATTCATAAAACATTCACCTGCATAATCTCAAATTAACGAGTCTAATAAGGTCAAATTATGCGTAAACAATCAAATAAAGGTGTGTTGCTCCTCATCAATCACGAGTTACATAAGCGACTAAGCACAACAGTAAACATCGACAGAGAATATGAAGAAATCACTTCCCACAACAATTTAGGGCATTTTGCAAAATTCTTAAGTGTTTGCAGCAGAAAGTACCTAAACGGATGTTGAGAGGCTAGCAAATATCACTAGCTTCTTTTACGAAACGCGAAGACGCGTTCTCTGATGCCAGCAATATCTCATCACTGAGCTCGGAAATATCGTCTCTCACTATGTCAAAGTTGAAAGCACGAAGAATGCTATTATCAGCTATGAAATTCTCCCACCTCAGGAAAAATGAGCAAAACTGCTGTGACTTTGGATAATTCTCTAAAAAGAAACGCCGGGAAAGTGAGTGTTTCCGGATGAAACGGTGAAGTAAGTATGAAAGCTCACAAGGTTACGGTGGTTTGTGTACTAAATTACTAAACAAGTGGGTAGATGGAGCTACATCACTCAAGTATAACCATTCTGAAAGAAACCCCTTAAAGTAGGCATCCGACAAATCAACTGAGTAAAACCAAAGAACACGTTGAATAGTCAAGCAACACTCAAATTAATTACACCGTAATTCTCAAGTGGTTCGAGTGAAAGCAATGTGGCCAGCTAATCATAGAGAAGCTTCACTTCTTAGACAATTCTCACGAAAGATTCTTGGAATTTTTCCAACATGCAGTAGCCTCCCTTCACATAAGGATGCGAAACCCTAATGGCACGCTCGAGAATCGCTTTACGGTTTTAAAAATGATGACCTAAGAACAAATACCGCGAAATTTGAGAGAAACAAGAAGAAGCGACAAGTTGTCGTGCCCCTCCCCCCCCCCCCCCCCGAAAGCGAATGCACTTACAAATTAAAACTCGAAACTAGCACTCGTTAACAAACGCCAGCCAGAAGCCCGGAAGAAAGTGTCTAGGTATGACACGCATCAAAAATTGGATGCAGTATATGGATATGGATAAGGACAAGCTGTTAGTTTTATGTTCATATTATTCTTTTCACGACACCCATTTTACCTCGTTTGGGAACATGGGTCCTACGGCACCAGTGAGTGGCCACCCTTCAATTTTCCCAGATCTCGGTAACCTACATAAGGCGTGAATGAGACTCATTCATGTGGCGAATATATTGGCTCCAGAGAGTTCATTGCCCCATCATGATCTTCTAGTTGAACCTCCATAACTTGCACCATTCAAAGGATGGAAAATACCAAACAGACCTGAATAACGGCTCTTTAAATAGAATACCTGAGCTTTCTGAGTCATTGGCTCCGCTCTAAGACCGAAATTTCAGGCTTAAGATTCTCACCAAAAGTGCCGTAAGGTAAGGCAGGAGGAGTATGGTGAGTGAAGGGCAATCCCTGGAGCCAACTCTAGCGACTTCTATTTCGATCGAACAAACATCCGGCATAATTCAAATAATCAGCTCGTGCCCACGCGCTCCTCGCCGTTGGGGAAAAACAGGACAACACAGCCAATGTCATAACAGAGAGAAGAAAGAAAAAGGACGAAAGGACGAGATTGGAGGAAATGCTCAACAAGTACGCCGGTAACGCTTACAGAGTACATTATGAGAACTAGCGATGGTGTTCGCACACCCCTCCTCTCTCAATTTCTTTATTTATTAAATTCGTTCGCAACTTCAGAAGGGATTCGCTTTTTATAAGGGTTTGTTATCGGTTACATGGAACGGGTGTGGTTCATAGAGCGAAAGAGAACGAAACGAAATAATATGGTTGCTACTAAAAAATAAATAACAGAACAATGCGGTAATGCGAGGATATCAGAACACAAAGGCAAACGACCGGGACATTGATATGTCGTTTCCTACTCACAGAGATCCACTACAGGTGAGCTATGTGGTCCTGAAAAGACTCGAAGTTCGTGTCGCTCAATCCTCCAGAACTGTGGCCTCAGCACTGCCCCAATCTTGTTCTGCAAGTCTAGAATCAGCTGCAGCGGTTGTATCGACGATGTTCTTCAAATTGTTGAGCGTCGGTGAAACAAGTGTTGGACAGCGTTAGCTGAAAGAACCTTAAAAATTGGACAATTGCGCCCTAACTTTTGGTTCGCAATTAGATGCGGTGGTGGGCTTCGGTGCCCCAAATGGTCTTCTCGAAGTGGCAGAGAAGACAAATATTAGACATTTCTGCAAAATGAGCCTAAGAGTATTGAACGAAAAGATGCGGCGAACGACTGTAAGAACGAGTACCCGACACTGCGCTTCCGGCCTCCATGATAATCTAATACCAGAGGAGCGTGATCATTTGTGCCAAACGTTGGCGAGGGGAGGACAATCGTTGTGGGACTAGCAGGATCAAACATGAGTTCAGGCACTACTGAACCAAAAGGCCCTGCACATCTACCATCCGTATCGCATTTTGCATGCTTGATGGTGAGCACACAGTGGGCTATACCATAGCTGTGCACTGCTAAGATATGAAACAACGGGGTGGATGCGTTGTGTGCATACATGGTAAAGTCGGATGAGATGGTGGGTGCAAATACAGTAAGACCGCTTTGTGTGCGAATGTGTTACAAGAATTAACAGTCACCGAATGTTAAGCAACTAAGGTAAAGTAAAGGAAATAAGGTGTGGGAAGTTGAAATGAAATTGCGCCGCGGAAGACGAAGAATAGAGCCCGTCCCTCCATAAAGCTCGCAATTTCAGGTAAACGTTCTTATAATCTTTTAAGAGAAGAGATAGCTGTCGCTTCTCAATGAGAGCTTTTTTCAATCACTGAAATCGTAGAAACGATTTGCTTTCATAGTTTGGAGACGCTATATCGTTGTCTCTGATTCAGTAATCCCTTCCACCTCCTTACTTCTTGCCTGTCTTTAAGACTTCGGAGAGCGGAGAAGAGGGTGGGACTTCATATCTAATGCACATTTAATTCGAAATTACACTTCAGGTATTGCTTCTTCCGTACTGATCGCAACAGGTTATAGATAAAACTGTAGCGGTGAAGTTGCTGCTTATCGATGCAGCTTCACCTGTTGCTGTCGACAACGTGAACGCTTCTTCTAGCTCACTGAAATTTGCATAGAAAATCCTCACGCGTATAAACAATTTCCGTCCCGGGCACCTTATTTCTACATAATTGTCGCCTTCAAATTGTTCGGCTAACTCCTCAGTCGCTCAACTTGACGTATGCTTACAATCCCGCCTGCTCTAAAATTAAATGCATGTTGAGGATGTTGCCTTCTAGTGGGTTTCCATTGTGTGCAGAACAAGTGGAAGGCAAGTAAAAATGAGTGGCACATTCAGTGCAGCGATAACCGATTGCGGAGTTAAAAGCTCCATCACCAACAGCACTTTCATTTATTGATTTGTTCAGAGCGGCATTCTCAGTCCCATCACCTACTCTCATACGTACCTGTAAAGCAACTAAACAACCTCCACTATTTCAGTGAGTGCGAGGTTTAACCCTCGATATGTTAGGAAACATATTCTAGACCTACATGAATCTGTCTTTGTGGATTTGCCATAAGAGCTCTTAAAATGCTTCCATCATTTTCGACGATTATCACAAAACGTGACGTTGTTTCACTCGTATCAAGTCCCATTCCCCTGCAGTTACTTCTCAAAACTTCGAGCTGAACCTCGTTTAGCTAAAAGGAAACGCTGAAACACCTGTAGCACAATACGCCCACCGTTTAAACAGATGCATCTTTTTCTGTGGTCTATCATCTTTTTTCCACGCGCTGCTTGGCGCTTCTAGCTTTGCAATTTGTTTCTAACACCTTTGATCGATCTATTACCTCACTTTTTAAACGACATATATAATAACTTAGGGCACACCTGTGCACATATAAGAGAATTTCACTTGCTGATGCATCGCATTGCACGACGGAAACGAGATCTGGCATCCTTTTTGTTTCGCTTCCGTTTTTCTCCTTATAGTCCACTCTATTAGTTCTGAAAAGCGAATGACTGTGCCGTAGACGCACGCAAAGCAGATTACCGTGGTGCAGATGTTGCGTATGTTGCGGTACTGAATGAACAAACCTTCACCCCTTTCCCCTGCGGTTGAACAAACCCATCTCCTTCTCTTCGCTCGACCACCCCCTCCCTCCCTCTATTTCCTTGCGACCGAGCAAAGGAACCCAAGCTCTTCCCCCCGCTCGACCAAACTCGCCATTTCAAGACCGTGTAGTGTTCAGCAAACAAACGAAGGACCTTTTCCCTCCTTCCTCACTACGGCTGAGTGGGCAAACTCCAGAACTTGCCTTACGGTCAAAGGAAAAAACACCTCAGACGAACAAATTCCAAGAAATCTCAAATTGAAAGGTTAAGAAGGAATCCAACAAGCTGCACCTTTATTTCTTAAAATATGCTCCCGAAGAGGCCAATTCGCACAATTGCTCTGCAAAGAAATGCGTGGAACGATGAGTGAGTGCATGCAGATTTGCGTTGTTATGCAAGACAACAATCAAACCGCCCTCTTATCAACAACATGCTGCAAAAAGCAGCTCACATCCAAACAACAACGTCATTTGATGATCGGCTGATCACACGAGAAACATTACAACATTCTCACCAAACAAAAACAGTGATTAAAAGCAACAACAAAGAAGGCGGAAATTCACGATCGCGTATCACAATGACCCGACTTTTTGCTCCACCGATTTAATAGCTGCGACCGAATAGGGTGAAATATTTCGCTTTCGCTGTACAACCGGGACGAATACAATGATTTGGCAATGCGACATCTGGCTGAAATAAACGAAAACGACATCATATCACCTCTGAATCGACAGTTCTTAATAAATAATAATGGTTAATTATCACAAAAATAATACTTCAGGCGGCAGACGTATCTCATCGAGGCACATTCCACCGATAAAGGCTAGCTAAGTACTTGAATTAAGCGATCTGTTAGTCAGGCGCCATCATCTCAAGCGTCAACATCTGTGCACGAATAGCTGTAAATTTCCCAAACTGTGTCATTGCAACTCGTTTAGTCAACTAAAGATAAGCATTTTGGAAAGATTTTAACGTGGCAACACTCAGAGATCGATCCTTAATCGGCACTATCGCTAATATTTCTAGGACCTCTTCCAACCGTCTGGTTTGCGCTCTGTTTGAAAAAAAAAATCGCATTTTTCCATCCGCTTTCTTGGAAACAAACCGAACTGGACCTTGCAAGTTGAAGGTTCGGAGCCTGCCATTATAATCTCTAGAAAGCAGGGAAAAAACGTAGCTGAAATACAAGCTGTCAGCAAATTGATTACCTGCTCTAGCGGAATACATAAGCTCTTCGCACCCATCGCTGCAGAGCCAGGGTCGGCACTGTCCTCTCTCACACTGTCTTTCTTGATCGCCTCTTCACACTCCACATTTCCACAAAAAGGTGAGATCAGGACAAACTTCTGATCAAGAAGGCTCTTAAACTCATTCCAATTACAAGTCAGTTTCCTGTGTGATTCGCGAGCTTCGCGTGCCCTGAAAACATTACCACATCAACTGAAAAAGCATTAACTATATCAAAGAAGGTATTATTTATCAAATTAAAGCTGCGTTAAACGTATGACAGCTCAGTGAGATTATGTTTATCAGCTCGCCTATGCTAAGCTGCGCATTAAGAAGATTAGATTATTTGCACTATATGCTTTTGCTTTAGAACACAGAACTTTTTAATACAGTATGTGATTGAAAGGTAGTAAGTACATCATCATGCAAACGAATACTCCGGAAGTATTCCTCGTATTCGTATGCTCGAAGTGTAGTAATTCTAACATGTTGAATTACCTTCAGTCCACTGAAGGAAGCACTATACAGTAATGTAATCACTGGAATGCATCGGACGGCATGTACTGCTAGAAAGAAACTTGCCGTTAATAATGCAGTGTAGATGAATAATTGCCCTCTACGTTACAGTCGATTTTATTTTTGTTTTCTTTCAAAAAAGAGATACTGAAGGAAGAACATACTTTTCAAACATTTTGTGGTGAATGTCCTCTAGCATTTGGTTACTTGCTGCAATAAGATTTGCCATCGGGACCGCAACCTTCTTCCCCGAATGACGAATTACGCACGTCACCTTAAAGGTTCTATGTAAATTACGCAACTGCCTGGTTTGTCGACTCTTGTTTTGGTAGCACAAGCTGCGATGAAGAAATTATAAAAGTATCACTATGAATTCAGAACAGTGTTGTGAACAACGTGCGAATATGATAAAACATTCGCTTGATATCC
The DNA here is from genome assembly GCA_013433145.1 of Ascaris suum. Taxonomy (NCBI): domain Eukaryota; kingdom Metazoa; phylum Nematoda; class Chromadorea; order Rhabditida; family Ascarididae; genus Ascaris; species Ascaris suum. The sequence continues at coordinate 6,390,380 of CM024188.1, read as the reverse complement.
AATTTCTGAGAAAGTCGACGTCTCCCACGAGAAAGCTCGCCTTTGAAAGCGAAGATATTGCAGGTAGGTGCAGATCACGATTTTTCAACTTATCGAACACTGAAGAACAGCAAGCATTCTTCCCCCACTAAAAATATAGAGGACGAACCTGACTATTGGCAACGTCTTTCGGTCCGACTTCCATTCTAATCGGTACACCTTTCTGCTCCCAATGATTAAACTTCCACCCTGGAGAATAGTTGTCGCGTAAGTCAGCCTCGGCTCTGATATCCGCCTCGGTAAGCAGCATCGAGGCGATCTCCTTCGCTTTACTTATCAATGATACTCTTTGCTCTTCGCTCGTCTGCGCTGTAATACCAACTGGCACAACGATAACCTGCAAGTGCCACTACTAACTCTATATACCTGGTGGATTCGTAAGCTGCTCAGGTATTCTATACACATGGCTTATATCGAGTATTGCTGAAACTGCTGCGAGAGCGCATCGAAGCCGAAAAAAAAAACGACGTAAAATGTTTAAATAGAGAAGACGTACACTTTTTGCGCCGCAACCACCGTTTCAAAAGATTCCATGACAACAAGTTATTTGTTGGGATTTATAAACACCTAAGCCATTCTCCCCATTAGAAAGCATTTCCACGAATTACCCGAAGCTGCCTGCATACTTAATGATGGTGAAATGGGGGAAGGAGAGACAGAGACGGAAATATTAAAAGGCAGAACAACCAAATCAGTTTTCGTATCTTCAAAAGGGACGAAAAAGAAACAAGCAAAGGCGAAAACCTGGATTGGCGCAACTCTTGGTGGAAGAACAAGTCCAAAATCGTCTCCGTGTATCATAACCATCGCACCGATCGTTCGTGTAGTGAGGCCCCAGCTGTTCTGATACACATATGCCTTCGAGCCAGTATTCGGATCTTCGAACGAAATATCAAACATTTTTGAGAAGTTCTGACCGAGATGATGCGAAGTGGCACCCTGAATTTCGTAAGCGAAACGGATTAGACCAAACCAAACGTATTAAAATGAAAGAAAAACTGACACAATAAGTTCACGAATAATTCCGGTATCAACGCAAATGAAACCTTTGAAGGATTTAGAAAGCAGTCTTTCGTACAACGATGGCTTAGCACAACCTCGCCACTAAAAGAAATTATCCCACACATTTTATTTCCCAGAAGGCTGCGTATAATAGCATGGACCACCCACTTCACGTGGAAGCTTTGTCCTTTCACTGCTTGCAACATCTACTTTATAAAACGATAAACATGCAATGCTATATTGATATGCGTCGACCATCAGAGTTCGCCAGCTGCTTCTACAAGCTGTAACCGACTAAAGAAAGCTTCCAGGTGATCTCTAAAGAAACGAGAGGAATGCCTCGGTCGTTGGAGTCATTTCATCCAAACTGCCCTCATATGCTCCCCTCCGCCCTCATTCCCTTCCGCTTGAAGCACCAGAATTATTTCCTAGCGATTCATTCAGCAGTACTCTTTTGTCCGCGGATACCGCAGTTCGGCTGACATCGCATTTTTCTTGATGAGGGGAAATAGCCGATATCAACCGGCAAGCGAGATGTTACGCTCCACACGACAGTCCGGATAATGAGTTATCACAAGGCCAGCAAAGGATTCTTTCCAGCAAAAGCACCGCCAAATTGTCAAATTATGTGTCATCTACGCGTCGAAAATGTAATCTGTACGCAAAAGAGCTTGTGCCTGCCATGTAAAAGGGTTCGCATCAGAAAGAACAAAAAGATAATTGGACAAACCTGAATCGCTCTTCCGTTTACGGGGACGTACGCCTCGACAGTTGTTGTAAAATCACCACCAGCAAACTTTTCTTTCTCTGACTTCCGTCCTTTCACAACGGGAATTGCAAGCAGATCAGTATATACCTTGGCGTATAAATCGAGAATTTGGAATACTTCCTGATGTGCTTCCTCAGCCGTCTGGAAAGCCGTATGACCCTCCTGCCATAGGAATTCTCTAGTGCGTAAGAAGGGTGTCGGATGTTTGAACTCCCAGCGCTGCAAAGCGACTTTAGTGATGTTCAAAAAATGCATTTGCAACATGCATCCTCATTCTAGAGAAGAAAAATAAGTAAAGAAGACGGAAATCACGACGAATGAGAAAATTCAGAAGGATGGCCAATCGATTAGTACCGCTTCAAGCGCGCCCCATTGGAAGAATGTAGAACAGACCACACTGATCCGGCCCTTACTGAGTTCGTGCCCGTTTCTTCCGTAGTTATAAACAGCTCATACTACCTCAGGAGCCAACGGAGAAAGCACGCCTCGTCTTTCGCGAATCTTAGAAAAAAGTGAACACTCACAACAACGTTGCACCACTGGTTGAGTCGAAGGGGCAGATCGCGATGTGACTTGATCCATTTCGCGTAGCTCGGATACATGACTGTCTCACTTGTAGGTCGAATTGCTATCGGCTCAGACATTTCCGAATTACCAGCGCGCGTCACCCATGCCACCTAGCACATCCGATAATCTCATAAGGTGAACGCGAAAACTGAATGCTTATATCTTAATTTACGACGTCGAAATCATTTTACACTATAAGCTGACGTTAGGAAAGATGGTAAGTAAATGACAATTCGTCAGTTATGGCCCACTAACAACAAATAATTCGGCTTCACTTTCAATAAACTACCCAACGAATTTGCACAAGTTTTTATACACGTGATCGCCTTTGCTATGAATCACCAACATTACCTCAGGTGCAAAATCAGCGATATGTGTCTTCTCTTTCTCGAGTGCACCTTGTGAAACGAACATCGGAAAATAGCAGTTGCGTACGCCGAGTTTCTTGATCTCCTTGTCAAACCACTTCTTTATCTCTCCCAAATTGCGAATGACCATGGACGCAGGACGTAACACCCCGACACGTCATAGTACTCGATCATATCCGCCTTCGTTATCACCTTCAATGTTCGGCCAATCCAAACTGCTAGTTCAATTATGTGCAACATGGAAAAGCTAATCGAACTGATAATTCCATTCGCCCACTAATATAAGTAAATCAAAACTCGAAACCACGAACCCGCACTCCAACAAACCTTTCTACTCCCAATACAAAGTAGCCTACCCTTGAAATCAGTTGCAGAGAAAAGAATTCGAATGTGAAAATTTGATGTTTTAATGAGAAGATGCCAACGAGTGGATCTATTCACTGATCGCACCTGAAGCGATTTCAGGTGAATTAAAGAGATGAATATTGAGACGACAAAATGCATTAAAACGGTACTGTTGAAAGCGTAACCTGCGAGTACCAATCCGAGTAGTTTTCCTCTTTTCGCGTTTCAATGCCCAATTTCGTCTGCTTCTTTACATCAGTCGGTTGCGTCACCGCGGCAGCCTTCGACTCTGCTTTCTCTGCTTTAATTTTCTTCGTTTCTGAGTTTCCGACGCCCGTTGTTGGCTTCTAAACATTACCAACCAATTACTTAAATAAGGGAAACAGGCAGCAAACGACCAATGATCGAGGTTGCTTTCACTGCAACAGGGAAATTCTGTCATCACCGAAATGAAAGACGTCCCTTCTCGAGAGTTCCAGTTGAAGATGAGTTCAAGAAACCCCTCAGTGGTATGCAATAACCGCACAACGTTCAACAATATAACGCATATGAACATTTACGTAAAAGCAAAAGGTGCTGTAGGTGCAAAGGAGGATACTACCAAGACGGTACTGGTGTGAGTCTAGCCCGCAAAACCTAATTGCCAACTATAACCAGGCGCAAATACACCGCTGAAGTTTCATTTGATGTGCGTCAATCTGACCACATCTCAGCAAGCAGTCCAGTTGATCCACTACTACATTAGCACAACCTTCGACTGCAAAGTAGCTGCGCGTTCCCTTTAAACAACGTTCGAGTAAAAAATAAGCATAATGCGAAATGCCGAACGAGCGTACCGCTATTATCCCATCCAAAGTGATGACGTAGTGGGGATGCTCTTAGACGATATCACGCACAAATCATCAAGCATGATAATCGCTTGGCGCAAACTTCTTCCCACCTCTCTCCAGTCAAGATCACACCGTATAAAAATGCTTAACTGCACTAACCGTAATAGCTAGCTGAACACCTTTACCGGTCAATTCGTGCATTGAACACACCTGTGAACGCCCTCCCGCCTCCCACTTCCCAGTCTTACAATGCGATTGACTAATTGAAAATATTTCTCTAGTTCGTAGGTTGATCAGTGAATCCCATCGTTCAAAAAGTGGAAATCCACAAAATTAACTTGTGCAGAATCACACTTTGTGGCAATTTCAGTAAAAAGGTCAACAACCGACGTGGAGTTCTCATTTAAAATTTTTGAAACTCTTTGAAGTACATAAGTCATAAAGCCTGAGCATTAAGCCTCTCAACTGTTTTGCCGCAATGAAGACTTGAATTCCTCCGCATTCTTTTCACTTATTCTCCTTCAACTGTGTATATGTGTGAATCATGTCATTCGATGGTGCTGAAAATCACACTTTCTTTATTTGGAAAGGCAGACTCAATGACAAGATAAGGCACATTCAGCAAATGGAACAGACTATGAAGGCATTAGTAAGCAAAAGTTGCTGCCAACAGCAACACATAAATGCAACAGAAACAAATGGACTCCTTCAGTATCTAAAATTTTTCTTGTACCCAAACGATTCCTACACGCTTCACCTCTCTTTTATGAAGAAAAAAGCCGAACGATCATGTAGATAGACGTACTCTCCGACCGCTTCATGCATTACATTAACATTCAGCGTTCTTCCGCCGACTCTTTCATTGCTTATTAAGCAGCACGAACATGTGACAATAAACGTGCAGCCGAAAGGAGCTACAAAAAGACCATCCAGGCTTCCCTTACTAGTCGCTCCCGAAACGTGCAATGTAACCTGCACCAACGCCCCAATGAAGAATGAGCCTGCCTCAGCTACAAGCAGAACTCGACACGATCGTTGAAAATACCCCTCATGTTACAGCGTCTTTGTATTCATTAGCAACCCCCGTGATGAGATAACGTTGCGAAGAACGATTTTAGTGTTAATCCCTCAATCAACGTACTAGAAAATCGACGGCAATTCATCAAAACAACTGACAACAGCAAGCATTTCAGCTAGATACCTCGGCATAGCAGAAAACACCACGCTGCAGTGACATCAATCTAAAGCGTTCTAAAGCGTTATCAGTGTACAACGCATAAAGCTATTTCATGAAGCAATCTCAAAATTGCACTACTGACAGGAAAAAGGAACGAGTGAAACATTCTCTATAGAACAGAAATGAATCAGAGCTCAGAAAGCAGGAAGAAAAAAAGAGTGAAGAAGACAGGATGTAAGGAGGAAAGCAAATGGTGAAAGAATGACCGTAACAATCTAATACTCGGTGAGCTGTTCTTATTTCTAACGTTAAAGATCACCTCGCGACCACAACTTACGACGCGCCATTGAAAGAATCCGAGACACTGCTGTGTTAAATGATGGGAGACGAATCGGAACACCGAAATCAAAAAAGCGAGCCCCTTTAAAATATGACTGATTTGTGGATCTAAGCTGGCAAATTCTTTATTCAAGTGCGTTCATGTTGGAACCGACAATGCTTAACTTTAAGCAGTGACGTGTGAAAAGTAGCTTCTTGTGCGATAGTGTGCGATCACTGAAAGTAGCTTTAACCTCTCCTCTCATGTGCGATCACTGAAAAGTAGCACCTAAGCCTCAACCAGAGAGCCAACACCAACAACAACAAGAAACTGCGAGCACGAAGAGCGTACATACACATCGGTGAACAATTTGGACGGCTACAAGTTAGAGCGCACGATCCCCACTCTTTTACCTGCTCACCTCCATTTTCCGACTGCCTCAAAAGTTCCCAGAATTATTTTACGTCAGCAGACCACGTGAACGATCCATTTGTTGGGCAATCCCTATTTCACAATGCACTCGCATCTTCAAGCAAACTCTGGTGATGCTTGAACACGCAAAAACAACAAAGGAAATAAAAATCTAAGAACAGCGAATACATCAATTGGCTACCTCCTTGCCCTTGTTGCCCTTTTTGCCTATGCCATCTTGAGCTGGTGTATAGTCCTTGCCAGTAGCTTCTTTAAACGCTTTCTTCAAATCCAACAACTTCGCGATCGCTTCCTTAGCTTCCCCCTGCAACAAACAAAGCATATTAACAATTCACTTCTAAAACAGGTGAGCCTGTAGCATTTCAGTCATTCAGTGACAAATACCACAATATTTTCAACACACAAACATGCGTTTCCCTCAACTCCTCCAACGGTATGTTGCAAACTCGGACAACTCGACCAAATTTTGCATCCCTTGAAGTAAAGAAGTACAGAGTGGAGAGCGAATATGCTCCTTCCATTTTATCAATTTGAATTTTGCTCCACATTTTCACTTCTTTTTATTTATTACACAAGGCTCTAGGCTGTAGATGGCGCTTATCAACAGCCTTAGCTTGGGAAACTTTTGCGCCAATGCACCCATCATATCTGGAGATTCGGTAGGCATACAAGCAAGGCGAAAGGGCAAGTTTTTTTGGAATGAGGGGGCGGATGAGTTGGAAAACGGGATATAATTGTCGCACTTGCGTCTGGATCACGAAAGGATGAAACTGGAAGCATCTGGCCATGCATCTGGCGCAAAAGCGGTAAGATGAGAGCTACAGAATGTGTGCACACTGGCTGCGCAAGCAACGAGGACCATTCTGCTGTAGCCCACTTAGCAAACGTTTCGATGCCACAAATGTTACGCCACTGAAAAGTAAAAAAAAAAATGACGGCTGGTGAATTTCACAAGATAGTTTGGGTTTTAAATTGCAGTCCCACTAGCGTACGGTTGGGAAGTGGGTCGTTCCTTTCTGGGTGCTCGCAAAGGTGGAGTAAAACTTGCAGAGAGGAATGACAATTTGTAGCGCCGCAAAAAGTTAACTTGGCAAGGCTCAGCAAGAATGCAGAAAACAAACAAACAAGAACTATATTCCGATGTGTAATGCAATAAAATCGCCAGACTTTTATGGATTAGACAAAAGCGAAGGAAAAGCCTTGAAGAATTACTCGACGTGGATGTGCGTTGCATCAGTCTCATGTAACAGGAAGTAAATCGATCAACGAAAATATTGCCTCAAAAAATCAGCCAAGCGACGCAAATCGCCTCAACAAAGCCAGGAACATCGCCTCATATAGAAGAAATAAAAGATATCCTTGGAACAAGAAGGAAGATGAAAGCAGACGCAGATTTTTGGAGAAATGTTGAATTCTATGAACAAGCAAGCTGACTGAAAAAGTATGCGAGAACCGTTACCACGAATACCCGGAAACAGTGATGCAAGCGGCAGCCGCCAAGAAGCTTGAAGAAGCGAGGTCCTCGCCAGTTTAAAATAAAAGCAAGATGAATGGGCGAACAAAAAATGATGGATGACTCGCGACAGAAACGCAGGAAAATGATCGCCTCATTCACCAGTTCGAGAGGAAGCTGTATGACGGCGGGAATGTGGGAATGCAGCAGGTATCGATGGAATAATCGGCGGAATGTTGAAATGCGGAAGGGAATTCTAACAGTATCGTGGAACACCTTGTTTAGCAACATCTTATATTTGTATCAGTTGTACTCATACAATATACACTCTCTAATTGCACGAACTGAGGCTGATTAGAAAATTTTCCTTGCATAAGTGAATGACAAGTCGAAAAGGAAAAAAAGAAACAAAAGGTAAAGGCATTTACGAAGAAAAAAAACGCTTTTGCAGACGCTAATGAGAAAAAAAAAAACCAGAAAAGAGCTTCACTTACCGACTTCGCATCCTTCGCTTTCAGCGTACGCACTAAATTGCCCTGCTCGTAGATCTGCTTAGCGATATGCTCTTCAACAGTCAGCGCTTCGTTTACCTCCGTCTCATCGCAACAGCTCGGCTTGTATTCACATCCGGTTCGCTCTTTGAATTCTTCCTTCAAACGAAACAGCCTCGCGGTAGCCTCCTTCAAAGTTTCTCCTTTGGGCTCAGCAGATTGCAAAGAACGCACAACGCATTCTTGATCCTCTAATTCCTCGTACAGCATCTTCATATCAACATCCTTGTCCTTTATTGTTTCATGCTTCGGTGGAAGCCGTACACCAGGCACATAATCAAATCCAGTGAGCTCCTTGAACTTCTTCCTCATTTCCAGCAGCTTTCCTATGGCACCGTTCAGTGCTTCATCCTTCGCTTGAACGGCTTTTAACGCTCTAATAAGATTACATTGCACAGTGATTTGCCTACGTAATGTACTCGCCTCGTCGTTTTCAGAGACGGATTGCGTGGTTTCCGATCCTATCAAAGGAGATCCGCCTGAAAAAGAAAACCTTGAATGGAATGGAAGATATACTCATTTCATAAAAGCCATAATATGACTCTGATGTCGCCAAGAATTCCCTCGCTTGACACTTGTCACAAATAGATTCACAAGTTGCCGTTCAATTCTGAACAAGCTGGGGAAGAAACTCGCAGACACCGCGCCACAGCATGCAACAATGCCATCACCTGTCACGTCTGTGAACTGTTGCGGAGTTCAAATAACGCGAACAACGCGCTAATAACATAGAATGCTCTATTTCCTCCCTAATTTTTGCAGCATCACTGCGCATACGACCTGGATCTTGGTGACAGTGAGAAGGACGACAGCTTCATGCGTAGCCCCCTATAATTGCGAGAAAAATGACAGTTAAAAAATACGCTTGGACACATCCGAAAATTTTGCTAGGCACTATTTTTCAAAATGCCCGAAAGTGTCCCTGCAAGCAATTTTGCGAAACAGTACCTCGCAAACTCCTCTACCCTTTTTCCGTCAACAATCAGGCAAACAACTTCCTCAAAACACTATACTCACCAATTCTCGTATCAAATAATCAAGCGACCATTAGATGGACAAAAACCTAACATGACTCGCTGCTCCGGTCTGCTATATCAGCTGTGCTCAAGCTTGAAGAAACTATCAGTAAGGTGGTGAGCTGAGTTAAACGCGTATTCACACTTTGACAACAGAAGCTGTGGGCGAGGAGCGTGCTGAGTTGAATGCACATCTGCACTCGTAAGCGCCGAAGCAGCTGCAGGCGAAGTACCGACTTGAGTTGAAACTACAGTTTCCATCGTAAATACGGAAGCACCTATTGGTGAAGTGGTGAGCTGAGTCGATGAGATTATTGCTTCAGTTCCGGTATGTGTCGTTTGTAACGCATATGTCTGTACTGGCTTGTTCTCGCCACTGAAGATATCATTGTAAGAAGCCTTTAGTCCCAATAACCTCGAAATCGCAGCCGCAGTGTCCTTTCCATTAGGATCGGCTGCTTTCAACAAACACACCCTACCTTCTTGATCCTGAATTCGTCTGTAGATGCCATCTGCTATGGGCGAAGCGGTCTGCCCCGATGGGGAGGAAATAGTTAGTTGAGTGCTGGAAGTAACAACATGCGTTGCTTCCCCGGTAATATCCCACACACTGGCGTTCACTGCTTCAGTTTCCTTACCTTTTGCAGTCGAAGAAGTAGGTGAAGCGGTTGCCTCTGACGATAACCCATTCGCAATGGTTGTCTCCGAACGGACTGCAAGAGCTTCAGTCGACTGGGCCTTCGATGCAGTTAGCTGAGTCGTAGATGTAGTCGGCTTTGGCTTATACTCGCTACCAGTAATATTTTTATATGCTGCCTTAAGCTGCAACAACTCCGCGATCGCCGCTTTGGTTTCCTCTGCTTTCGGGTTAGTTGCTTTCAGCGAACGTACTCTACTTCCCTGCTTCTCGATTTGGAAAAAGAGGTCCTCCATATAGGTCAAATTAGAAGAAGCAGGTGGAGTCACCTCTGACGACGCCTCATTCGAAGTGGTTGTCTCCGACTGAGTTGGAAGGACGGCAGTCAACTGAGGCTCCGATGCAGTTACCTGAACCGCAGATGTGGTCGGTTTAGGTTTATATTCACTACCGGTGATGTTCTTAAACGTTGCCTTAAGCTGCAACAATTTTGCGATCGCTGCCTTAGTTTCCTCTCCTTTCGGGTTTGTTCCTTTCAGCGAACGCACCCTATTTCCCTGCTCCTCGATTTGCACAAACAGGTCCTCCATATAGGTCAGCTTAGAGGAAGCAGATGAAGTCACCTCTGACGAATCCGCATAAGAAATGGTTGTTTCCGATTGAGTTGGAAGGACGGCAGTCAATTGAGGCTCTGATGCAGTTACCTGAACCGCAGATGTGGCCGGTTTAGGTTTATATTCACTACCGGTGATGTTCTTAAACGCTGCTTTAAGCTGCAATAATTCTGCAATCGCCGCCTTGGTTTCCTCTCCTTTTGGACTTGTTGCTTTTAGCGATCGTACTCTGTCTCCCTGTTTTTCGATTTGTTCACGCAGATCTTCCGCATTAGTCAACTGGGTAGAAGCTGTTGAAGCCGCTTGAGGGGACCCCACATCCGCAGTGGTTGCCTGTGACCGAGTTGCAACAGCTCCAGTCAATTGGGGCTCCGATAGAGTCACATCAGCGACTGGTTTCGGTTTGTAATCTCCACCAGTCACCTCCTTATACTTCTTCTTCAGCTCGAGGAGTTTTGCGATGGCACTCTTCGATTCGGCCTAAATATAAAATAAAGGAATTGCATATTAAAAAATTTCGCTGACGTTAACCCATTACAAGTCAAAAGATGCCGTTCCAAGCACAATAGGCGAAGCGCCTGAATTCCCTTTCCGGGAGCTTTACGATTGCGTTTATTTCAACCGATTCTTGCCTCTAGTGTATTCTGCAACCTTTACTCCACCGCTCTATAAATCTAACTCAATTTTCAAGTTACGCTATTTAATTCTAATCTAGATTACACCGCATAACAGTGAACTTAACGCAAGAGAACATTATCAACCCCAAACATATATCAGTTAAAATGAAAGATTCAAGTAAAGCAATAACACAAATTCGTTATATTCTGTAAATTATTCCTGCAGGTGATAAATAACTGCAACATTCCACCAAAGAACTTCCTTGAATAATGGAATAATGTGACTCAAATAACTCAAATCATGCAACAAAAAAACCCGGCTACGCAGGGAAACAGCGCTCGTCACTTCCGAGCAAGATAGACGGCCAAAACTTCAGCACAGAGCTTTCCCAACAAGAAAATTTGCAAAGAAAGCAAAAATTTCATAATCTTATTTTTTGTGAAAAGACAGAGAGACCGATCGATGGGCGGGGAGAAGGAACGTAAGTACGAAGCGACTTATCGATTTAAATCCAAAGATGAAAAACATAACTTCCTACTTTAGGTCAGAGTGGGAGAGAGAAGCACCTCATTTAGTGCCGAGGTGGAACCATCCTTCCAGAAGGACGTTTTATTCTCTAACAGCAAATATGGAAAAGATTTATGAAGCAACTGACCGATTTTGGATCAACCGCTTTTAGTTGACGTACAAGATTGCCTTGCTTCTCAATTTCCAGCTGCAATGCGTCCGAATTTTCTCCAGCATCAACGGTTGCCTTCTTTGTTGATGGCCTTTTCACTGTCCCCTTCAAAGAAATTAGTCCTATAAGTTCTAATAAAACCAGTAGTTATAGACTTTCCGATCCTTTAGAACGATTTATGCTGAAGCAGCCGCAACTTCTCATAAGGAACAAGAACTGCACGTAACCCCCCAGACATGTAAAACAGAGCTGTTCAAAAACATCTTCAAGGGCTGGAGGCGAAAGAAATCTGAAATGCCGAAAAGGAATCTGCATCAGTACAACTGCTTCCTTATTTGTTATAATTAGATGCTAACTCCTTCGCAGTTACCTTTAAACTTCACTGGCGTGTTTTAATTCGTTTCATTGTGTAATTTTTCTCCTTCTCCAAACTGTACGTTAGCTGCTGCAGTAATAGACAGAGAGAGGTTTACTGCAAACCGTAAAAAATTGTTCGTGAGTTCCGTTCCGTCCTTTTATTTACCAGAAAGGAACATAAACTTTCAATGAGATATTTGCACCGACGCGCGACCTTTACGAGATAATGCTCCTTTTGTTTCGCTAGACCTGCCCGTAAAAATAAAAGAATATTGGGGCTGAAGGGAGATAAGAATATGACGCTGACCTCACAGATATAAAAACGGGAAACAAATGAGGCATAAATGAGACATAAAACAACTCTGTGCGCTTTACTTTAAAAAGCTGCCAGTTTGCGATAATTCCATGTAAAAAATATTTGATAAGACTGGCACGTTACCATATGCAGACGCTTCGAATCACTCCAATATGCAAATTTATTTTAAAGTTTAACTTGCAAAGAAGGACGTCAGAAAATTTTCACAACTCCTTCCCTTCTACGCCATTACACCACTCCTTCCCCGATCAAACAGGCATCTCATACGTCTCATGTTTATTTGTTTATTCCAACTCTTTAGCACACAGCAAGCATTTTTAGTCGTGTATTGATCAATTTCATCCGATGGGTGTTAATTTTTGTTATGCGATTTTCAGCTATAGAGGCGTATATTTTAGGCAGAACGACGGGCATAATCCTCAACACTACTTGCACCTTAATTAGTTCATATAATTGTTGGATTCGCAAATTAGAAACGAAATCTACACATATGAAGCTTAAAATCTGTAACAAATGCTATAAATACAAGCACAGCAAACTTTTCGCCACCAACTTCCTCTGTGTTCTTGAATACGCTGAGAATAACGACCGATTCTAACAAGGAATTTCGAAGTGAATTTCGATGCCATCTCATCGACGTTTTTTTCGATGAATTTCGCTGCCACTTTCACCTATGCATCAATTCTGCACCTCGCATTACAACAATACACATCTGTCTCTCCCACCGCTGTATAAAACATTTAATACTACATATAGACTTAGGACATCCCTGACCGATTATACCTCACTGCAATATCGCTGCAAATTGAAGCAAACTTGCGTAATGTTCGACGCACTTATTGCAACACTCTGTGCCTGTATATACCGTACTGCAGCAACTCCGAAAATATGAAAAGAAGAACGCAGTGTTTTGTACGTGAGATGAAATTGAATGAATGAGCGGTTAGAGATGCGCATTTGCTACTGCATCCGAACGCTGATTTATGAAGCGCGAGTTCATATCGCAGTGGCAACGGTTAGGCAACGGCCTGTATATGTCCCTACGCAAATTTATGAAACTAAACACCACAGCTGTCATCAAGCTAAACAGCTGTAATAACTGGAATAATGAAAGATAAACGAAGATAACGCCTGTTTTCCGCATCGAAAGTGAAGGCGAAACTACGCAAAATGATGTCAACTGCCTAAAATAACAAAATAATCTTGCTTTGTTAATTATTTTCCACTGCCCGCTACCTCACCACCCCTTCCACAATATTTCTCTTTGCTGCGAAAAGTCCGGAAACAACAACGCCTACAGAAAATCAATATTTAAGGATTCAAGGACTGGAATTTTGAGGCAAGCCTATTATGACGACAAAGCATAAACCTCATGCCGGAAGGGGAATGGAGTTTGCTCAAAAGAAAGATTTAATGAAGTAAGGGTTGAAAGCTTTTTTTCCAAAAGTCTGCAACACATGGGTTTACATATGAGGTGTCTTGAAGGAAGACGGTAAAAGATGGAAATGCGGAAGAAATGTATATGAAACGATCGCCATCCGTATTCAGCGGATTACATACGACCCTAACAGCTGCTTCCAAACAAGTAATAAATCGTTTCACACATGGCAGATCTCTATACATAACAATACACCTCCACCTAGACAAAACCGGGAGAGTAAATCAACGTACCGCAGCTGGGGATGTCTGTCTGCTTCCGTCTGGGATCGCAATTAGTACCAGCGGCATCTCGTGTCCCGAAAATTCACTCTTTTCGCCGTACTCGCAATCGCAGATGTAGAAACCTTTGCGCTGTATTTGAATGATGTCTCCTTTCCGGACGCTCTTCAACGCCGGCTCTCCGCTCATTTGTTTGAAGTGCTTAAAAATACCTCAGTGGTCTTTCAAATACTACGTTCAACACTTTCCATCCCATATCTCAGAATACGGCTAAAGAAAAAACCCTTAGCTGAGAACACAAACAGGAAACGGAAGCCAAATGAGATTTTATCATTATAAATTCGTTTTGCCAAATACCTACTCCCCAAAAGTTGCCGCAGAAGCCTTCCCTACGCCAAACACAGAAACATCACACACCTCACCTACAAGGTAAGCAGGCACAAATGGCAAAGTGATTTCAGAAACAGGCTAATAAACCTCCGCTACTCGTTTCCGTCTTCGAGATTAAGTATCGTAAGTCTTCAGCCCATTTTCCAACGCAAATTCTCAACGATGGAAATTACCTGTAGTAATGAAACGAGTATGAGATACTGGACAACGAAAAATATTCGGTTGTCTGCTAATCGTGTGAATTTCCTGGAACTATGCACAATGCGACGGCTACTCGTAACGGAAAAAAGCCGTTTAATTAAAGCTCTTATGCCTTCCGAAATAATACTACACAAGGGTGTGCTAAGCACTTGCTCGCTGGTCAAATGGCGCCCTTAGGAGAAAGAAAGACGGACCACAGAATCGTAATTGATGAATTGCTTCCAGTCTTCATCTTTTCCAATGATCGGCTTAGTGATGATATGATCGTATTCGACGGCCACCACTGGGATACGTGCTCCAAGAGGCACTTCCGCTATCCACGTCACCTTTAGTGTCTTTTTGTAATCCTAAAAAACTGGGTTACGCTCCAATTCATTTCACTCCTTTAGTAATTCCTTGTCTCAAACAGATACATCGGCACATTTCAGCTCTCTGAAAGACTGAAACATATTTAGGCTGCTATATTAACACAGCTATTTTTACAGTACATTGAAACAGAATGAAATCTTTTGAGCATGTAATAAATATCGAAGATTCATAAATAAAGACGTAATGATACGTAAAAATGTAATTTTTACAGTACATTGAAAATCTTTCAGCAATAAATTAAATAAAAACGTAACGTTCCGTTCCAAGTGACCTCAATTTCGTTATCAGAGTGCTGAAATACTATTTCTCCGAAAGAGCTTTTCATCTTCTCCGTGTTGGACTTTGGGTCAGCAGATTATCTTGTCAAAGCGGACAGAAGTTAATCGAATTATACGTTTCAGTTAAATCCACGTACCGCATAAAGCCAGTATCTATGGTCCCGCAACACTGTAGATTTGGCTTGTAACTTCTACTGTGTTGTGGCTGTTGAAAGATGTCTGTGGAAGACATGCCAGAATGCGTGGAATATTTGTTTAAAGGAAGTGCCTACTTATACATCTGCCACAAAGTCAGCACATGTACATATGTGCATTTATATAGATATTCTCACGGCGCTGCTCTATTATGTCATAAGAATGATCCCCTCCATGACCTTCAACGCTGAATAAACTTCATTCGCTCGATGCTTACGTTTACCAGGAACCTCTCTCCTCCCCGCCCCCTCCCCAGGTAAAATGCAAAAGGTCAGTGGAAGTAAATTATATCAATTTTTGTAGCACTCCCATCCCATACTTTTCACAGCAGACAATGGCAGTTTAAAGCGAATCGGTACCTTGTTGTCTAAATCAAGGGTTGCTATGATGCGTGTCACTGCTCCCTTTGCGTCCCTCTTTACGTCAGCAATTTTCATGTTCCCCCAGTTGATGAACGTGACTGTATCGCCATGCTTCATCTCTTGCGCATCGACCTTCTCCACAAACACTTTACCGCTGTACCAGATGGTCTTCTCGCCGATGTCGTCTCTCTTTGGATGCAAAGAAACATCCTTCGACTGCACGTCTTTCTGGTCCTGCACTGTTACTGGTACAAGTTGCTCGTTCGTTGAGAGCGCAGTATAGCGAGGTGCGACTGGATCGATCACCTAAAAGTGTCCAGACAGTTACTCAAGGAACTGATATGAAGCCAGCAAACATTACGCGCAACTAGGTGAACGGCTGCTCGATTGCACCCACAAAAACTGCACGACACTTTAAAAAAAACTCAGTTGGCTAGGTGTTATTTCATTATGCAAATAAGCGAAAGGACGGACGCATGAAAGCAGACGAACAGTGGTGCGTCACAGACGACAATGGTATCGACGTCATCCCTTCGTTCACCATGACTATTAACTTAGCAAATCTGAATCACGATTGAAAAAGTTCTGAATACCTCTACCTTCTCCACTTAAGTTAACAAAAAACCCCGTAAAGGATTCCAAAAAATAACCACTCTAACACGATGTTGCCATCAAGGATTACTTGCAGCGATATAATCTCATACTCCGATGTATGCCTGCGTGCCACCCTGTGCTGCATCTTTCGTAATTATGGAAAAACGGGATTTTCAAATGCTTCTGTTGCAAGGAAGATGAGTTCACAGCAAGGAAACAGCGAAAATTTCGCTGCATTGCTCAACCTCCAAATCTGTGCGCTTTAAATTAGGAAAGTTCTAATAAAGGCGCCCTAGGCAATCAAACCTGCTAGAGACAATGAATGAAGTGCAATATGGAAGAGATGAATTTCAGATCCGTTCATATTTTTGCTCGCAGTATCTGAAACGAGCATGACAGAAGAAGAAATAATACTGCACTGAAAATCAATGCCAAGTTACTTCTCTCTCTCGCTCTCTCCCTCCCCTCCCCCCCAACCAGAAAAACCATCCAAACTGCCTAATTTCAAGAAGAAACCGCGTTTCTATCTCAAAAAAGATAGTGCAAAAATGAATAACCTTCTTATTGAAGGACCAAATTTTGTCCCATTCCATAGTGACCACTGATCGACTACCACCTTGAGCAACGATGAACTGCTTCAGACCCTCGACTGTTAAACCATGTCGCATCATGCCACGCACCGTCGGTAAGCGCGGATCGCTCCTTCAATTTCACATTTAAGAGTGATATAACCTAATGCACGAGAAAAAAGTTCAGCTCATCAAATGAGAATCACATCGTCGCAACAAAGAAGTCACAAGAGTAACCCCGATATTTGGTGTTTAGCTATCTTCCCTTTAAACCTCAATGCAAAAAGATGTCACGAACTATACCGTGTCCCTATCAAAAGATCGAGACGTAAGACCCTTGACACACATTTCCACACTAGCAATGAAAACCCTCCTCAAAATCATCCGTATCCGAAAATGCACTCACCATCCATCGACGTGATGTTCATCAACGAACCAAGTCAATTTGCGCTTACTCATCACCGTGTTTGTCATGTTGAGACGAGCATACGACCAAATATACGGCTTCCGTAGGCCAAGCACATCACAAATGAAATAATATTGCTCATCACGATCAGTATACTCTGTGGTGCGCAGTGCGTGCGTTACACCCTCCAGACTGTCAACGATTGGACATGCGAAGTCGTAAGTCGGATACACCCTTCAACGACAACAGCGTTGCGCCAACGTTTTCATGCGCCAACAATGACCTTTTCCTTATCTTTCAATGCAGGTCGTGCCCAGAAAATAGCAGAATCCTTAATAAAGATAAGCAGAAAAGCTATGGGTAATCTTGTCGCATAACCCAACAATTTCAATAATTATAGTAAAAACACTAAAGATATACTTGAGAAAAGCAGCAGTAAGTCTTTCACTAATGTTAGTTCAGCGCCGGCATTTGAGGAAATACGTTACCACGTAAGAGCCCTTTTCCAAGAAATCTGTAGCCAACAAGCCTACTCATATATGCATCCACAGGGCCGATTCACTAGTTCCTGCTAGGCAACACCTCGACACATTTTGTAATAAATTAATTCCAACCAAGGAAGTCATGCGAACAACGCTGCGCCCTAGCCAATTTACCCCAGCGGAATAAGAAAGAAATGTTTCTATTAGCGATCGTGAATTATATACAAAGGCAGATCCGAAACTTTGAGATACTATAACCTGCATCGCGATACGCAATACACTCCCTACGTTCAACCACCCGTAGTTCCAACGATGCGATTTCGGCGGTTAAAAAAAGGATGGTACGAGTGGCCTAGTGGCTGCTGATTAAACACGGAGGACACCACGTGTATCTTGAAATAGGTGTATCTTGAAGCAATAAAGAAAAGTGATCAGAAATTTGGGGTGATAGACAGTGATATTAATAGAAGTTAACAATGAGGGCGGAATTATCTTGCAGAACTAACAGAACTTAAGACATATCTAAAAAATGAGCGCAGAAAGCACGCAAAATGTTTACTTGTAGTTGTCGCCAGTCCGAACATGAGGCTCGTTCTTACAACGATAAATCGTTGGGTCACGCATAGCACCGTTATTACTCTTCATGTCGATTTTGATGCGTACACAGCACTGCTGTCCCTTTGCAGTGCCTCGTTTCATTTCATCCCAAAGCGCGAGATTTGTGGCAACAGCTAAAAATACCTCTTCCAGCTTGAGCTCTCCCCTACACTCACAGCAATGAAACAAGCACTATCCGTATTTAGGTTCGTGATGCATTCAATATAGCGACTTCATCTCCGATAATGCATCTTGTTGAATATAATATGTGCGATAGTCACGAAAGCAGTTTTATCACTTATCATCTCCCACCACATAGATCAGAATGATGCGTAGCAACACAAATAAGTGAAATAACACTCGCCCTCGATTTAAGCGAGCTTTTGGACCGACAGCAAATGTGGCGGGCATTGAGCGAATGCTTTATAACTAGAAAGTGACCCAAGCAAGAATAAACCGATACCCGATTTGTGAGCGCGCGAATAACAGCCAAGCGATGGGGCGCAACTGGTTTACAGCATCAGCGTTGCGCGGACAACGGTTTACAACTCCTCCATGAATAAAAGAGAGGAACAGATCGACTGAAACCCTCTTAGCACCATAACTAGAGGGTGGAGAGGGGGAGAAGCAATTTGAGGGGTTCTCCGGAGATAAACTAGAATTCTCTGAAGAGGAAAAAGGGAATCCTAACGATAAAACTATGAGCGGTAGGACTGCCGATGTCATCACGGATGCCGAGAAAGAATTTAAGAAGAAATTTTGAGGGTTCTTGAGTAGCTTCGAGAAGACCGCGCCTTAGAATCAAGCCCGCACCATCTCATATTATTTGAGGCAAACACGCCACAGAGCAACATACGATTGTTCCTGTTCTTGCTGTCCTGTCGCTCCTCTCTCTCTTTCCTCATCGTATCGGAGTCAGTGTCATCGACGAACGCCTTGCCCTCTTTCAATAAACGTTCACAAAGTTCAAGAAGAGTATCGAAATGATCTGACGTATGCGTCCAACGATCTGGCACCACCTCCAGCATCTTGAGGTCTTCCTTTATCACCTGAGATTTATAAAATATGCACCAAAGAAATCACGCACTCAAGCCGCAATTTTGGCATCTTAATTGCTCACCCACAACGCCATACAGTTTACTATTAAACTTGTAAGCTCTTCCAACCACTCTTACTTGCCTATCTTTTCATTTTCACACCTTATATTTCAATTTCTTTTTGTTAGAAGACCATAAAACTTGGCAAAATTAGCGCCTCTAAGTAATTCACTTTTTCATTAATGATGATTTTTGTGGTTCGTGAAGTTTGCAGCAAAGTGAAAAAAGTGACCGAAAATAAGAAACTTTTCCGGATAGCACGGCTGCAACAGCGTGCCGTCGCAGCAACATCAAATTACAAGCGAACGAGCAAACGTCTACTCTACTCATCCCCTCGACAGCACAAAATCGAACCTTGGGCGGTCATCGACGATATAGTAAAAGTGGTAAACTTTGGTTGTGACGGGATGAGCAAGATGCAAATGCAGATAATGAATATATTAGACATAGCCCCTTCATTCAAATCACAGTAAATTATAAATTAATGGTAATATCGAGATTACGACTTTAAACAACTGTCACAATTATGCAGCAACCACAATCGCCAATGAACAGCGACGAAGCGCGATATTCAAAACTAAACAAACCTGCTCGAAGTGTGCATTTTCTTTTGCTGGATTCGTGTCGTCGAAGCGCATGATGAGTTGTCCTTCGAAAGCCTGCTGATAGTACTGATTGAGCAGTGCAGCTTTTGCGTGACCGATGTGCAGATAGCTGCAAATAAATATCAGCCGTGATCTCGAAGCAAAATCTTATATATATATATATATATATATATATATATATATATATATATATATATATATATATATATATATATATATATAATACAACATGTGCTGTTCTCATAGATGCTGAGGCATAAAAGTTTTTTTTCGAATTGATAAGCAATCGTAAGAGGAATAAAGAATCGTCGTTAAGCCAAGCCCTGCCCACTTTAGTCAATGTACGAACAGTCCTTTACTGTCTGAATGTAAGAACAAAGAATGAGGGTAAGATACAAAATAAACAGTTTACTTATTCAACTCTCTTCAAACAAAATAACCCACCTATCTCAACTTTGGCAACTTTCTCCACCTTATGAACCGCTTTGAGAAAACTGATTTATACAGATGGGAACGTTTTCACCACTGATTTTGCGCAGACACTACCTCACATGCTAGTTATTACTACTTTGTATGACACTAACTACCAGTGTGCCATTAAAAATACAGCTGAAACGATTGCTTTCTACCCTTCTTCCCCTCTCTGCTATTCACTGGCTAAGAAATTTAGACCAGTCTACATCTGCGTTCCATTATTGACTTTAATTTAAAACATTAAAAAAACGTGCATTCTTTTCAAACATAACACGATGTTATGAAAATAAAAAGTAGCCGTTACGAAACGAGAATCAATCCCTTATTACTGCAATGTGATGGCTTTGTATACGATCAAATAAGAGCAAAAAAAACATGCAACGCTAAATACTGGACCTAAGAAATCATTTGTGAGCAATATGTTACATTCAACGATATGCATACCCACTAGCCTCCGGTGGGAATCGCACAACTACTTTGCCTTTTTCAGCGCCGGGCAGTTCCACAAACTTGCCCTCGTCCTTCATCTTTTCCTTGCCTTGAACACCACTTGCAGGTTTTTTCTGCAAACATCAACACACTTCGATCGCGATAACGCCATAATTGAAGCACGGTTGCTAATTGCTTATCTTTTCATACCTGCCCACATACCACCAGCATACAGGTAAAAGCATGACAAATTTCAGTCTGCTAATGTGGAGCAATAAAAGACAAAGTGAGCTGAGATCGAATGAAATACGCACCAAAGAAGAGACTGTTGCGATCAGCTATGCTTCTCTTGCTAAACACGATATGCCTTCATATCACAAAAGAACGAAACGTGAAAGAAAATTCGACTTTCCGTAAACTGGAACAAATCATATCTCTATCACAGAACTTCAGCAAAGCATTATCTGTTTTTAGTAAGCAACAAATCAAAAACAGCGATCTCATAAACGTTAGGTAAGACAATATTTTTAAACTGCAGTTAGAAAATTTTTTATTTCAGTATAAAAGAATTAATCGAAATAAAAGGACATAATAGAAAAGCTAAACTACATTCGTAGCAGTAGTTAATATTATTGTATGTACAGAATAAAGATCTTTTTGCAACTCACTCTTAACCCATTTAAAATAAAATTGCAAGCTACTGAACTTTAAACCAATCAATAAAAAGAAAAGAATTATTAAAACAACCAGCCATCCCCGTGCTTCTCTTCAAAACATACGCCGACGAAAAAAAAAACAAAAAATCTGTTTTATGGCGACTACTCCTTTCTTGAAAGGCAAGACGGCACCTCCCCCCTCCCACCCTCCGACCCCACCCGCTTACCTCATATACAACGCACTTAAAAGATCGACCTGGCCTCACTTATAAAGTATGAATATTCCTCATACTTACCAGATCAGCCTTCTTCTCTTGTTTCGTCGTACTGCCAGTAGCTATGTTGAACTTTCCGGCCAGTGCATGAGCCTCAGCAAAGCGCTTATCGTGCAGAATTTTTTCAAAGAACTCCGTCAAAGGTTCCTCCTTTTGTAGCTAAAAAAACTCTAAAACTAGTGCAGTAGCCGTGCGTGACTGCAAAACAATGAAAACAATCATAAGGAGGCCAAAAATGACAAGAAATGAAATAACCATTAACGACATCAATCCCAGTAGTCCTTTCCTGTAAATTAACTGGATGGAAGAACTACAAGAACTGGAATGAAGCAGATGGCAAATATTCATAGAACGAATCCGCAAAGCAAAAGTACAAAGTCGAAAACAGAAACGGCACTGCAGAAAAATCTGTGTTTTCAAGACGGAATAAAACAAAATCGTTACACACAAGGCAGCCAGAAAGAGAATGAGAATTTCTAGGTATGACCATCAACCTCACTTATGAAATGAAATCAGTACTTGCAGATACCATAAAATGAGCACTACATGTGCTCTGTCAATGAGCAAATCAACTTAGAGACCAAAGGAAGCATAATCGAATGTCACCCTTGAAACTTGACACTTCTTTTCACCTGCTATTTTCTTCGATAGAATATCTGATTAAACTTTTTTCGTAGTGACGAACACCTCAACATCCAAATCCCCTTCTCCATGCTCAAGCAAAATTCAAATGAATTGCCTAAAATAATAATCGCTCCCTTTATGTAATACTCCTCCTTGCGTTGGCACAATTCACTCGAACATTGAGAAGGTGGAAGGGAAAGAGAAATGGGTGATGAAAAAAGGCGAAAAAATACTCCAGGAAAGTGGAAAAATCTTTTTTCTTCTGGCTAAAGAAGTCACACGTCTCAATGTACCAATAAAAAACCTTTTCGAACACGATTATTTATGAAGGGGTAACACAGCAACATCTCTCAATTCCAGAATTTTGCAGACGGAACGGATGAGGTATCATCACTACACAACACCACCCTTTTTTCATCCCGGTGGTCAGTTATTCGCGAGACCACCTATAAGTTCAGCAACACAGAACGGCCATGGTTCTAAATTAATCAATTTACTGTCTATGAATCTGAACCATTTCAGGCGCACTGCCGCAGGACGACAGGAAAGATGTCGTGAAAACGACTACCAAATTTTACGAATCAAATTGTGCAGCAAGCAGCTGCCCTGTCTGTGCAAAGTGCGGCCGGTGAACCGAATACAAACTGTCCATTCCATCCACCTCCCCACCCCCTTCTTCCATCGATTGCGAAGAAACAAAATCACTCCATTACTCTTCTCATTAAACAAGGCTCAAAGAATGCGCCTGCCGCCTTGTATTGTTCGTAGGTCCACCAGGTGGGCTGAATCAGAAGGATGCATGTCAATCGATCGCAGCCAATGTTCACAGGAAATCTCTTCTCGTACCAAAAAATCGAAACCGCAAATACACAGAAAACTTCGTGCAACTGACAGGACAGAATGACCGAGCGTGTTCCCAGCCACTGACCCACCGAGATGACCAAAGTTTCTCATTGACAAACAAAAGTGTCCACAACTGGCCACAGAGTCCACAGTTAGCTCAAAATGAAAAAAAGAAAAAACGTGATCACTGGGCAAAGTAAAAGCACGATATGCGATATTCATAACGCATTTTTCTGGCTGATGTCTGAGCCCATCTTCCAGAAATTCGGTCAGAAAAAGATACACCTTTCTCTTGAGAACGAAATTAGAAGAACATTAGACATTGATGAGATATTACAAAAAAGAAAGACAAAATAAATAGAAATACCTTCAGATCATTTGCGATGAGTGTCCAGACGACGAGATCGGCCAGTGTAAGGCGATTCAGAGCAAGGAAGTGCGACACACCTAGCTTTTCAATGACCAATGCCATTAGCGCGTCCTTGCTACCACCGTGCTCTAACAGCTCCTCCACTGATGTTACCCACTCATCCACCTGAATATTATACTGTTGTTTGCTCATTAAGCTCACATTATCTTTGCGAGAAAGTCCCTAATACTGCAAAAAGCCGCAAAGAGAAATGCAGCGATGACGCGGCCTTCGCAGCAAAGACCGCTCCACAATGCTGATGGAGTGAGACCACTGCAGCGATGATGTCATTGAGGAAGACGAAGGAAGACTTTTGTCAGCGACGTAACCAATTCATCCAGGTATATCAGACAAACTACTTATGTGAGTATTTTTCACCAACTACTGCGACTAGTAGAAAAGAGTAACGTAGCGAAGGAAATGAGCGGTTTACTTCATGCACTCTTCAAGCCATTCGTTTTTCCTGAATGAAATGCGCAGCGGACCTCTAACGAAAAAGGACACGATAGAGACTCTTCGCTGGAAAAAGAACGTGTGGTTGCTTCCCTCGACTGCAAAGGAATGCACAGCATCCGAGTGCTCAAAATCAGTGTGCAGCCCCTCACTGAGCAGAGTTTCCTCTCTGCCCCCCACTCCCTCTCCCTCAATCGCTCGCCTTCACGTGCAATTTGCATCAAAAAAAACCGCAGCAAACTTTCACCTGAAAATACTGTTGGCCACCTCATTCGAATGGTCGCCACTCCTGTCTTTTTCTAAGATAGTATGAAAATGGAAGTACCTACTCTCATCACCCCTCCCCCACTGATCGAGTGAATTCACATCATACTGTGTTCTTTCGAGAATTTATTTTAGTGCCTCAAAACAACAACTCGCAGTCTTTCTGCATCTCCATCCAGTCAAGAAGGCAAAGCATTTTTGTTTGCAGCCAAATCAATAGTGACCACTTGTGGGTCACTCGAAAAACATCCCTTCTGGTTT
This sequence comes from Ascaris suum, assembly GCA_013433145.1. Lineage (NCBI taxonomy): Eukaryota > Metazoa > Nematoda > Chromadorea > Rhabditida > Ascarididae > Ascaris > Ascaris suum. The sequence goes on along the minus strand of CM024188.1, from coordinate 6,365,799 downwards.
GCTCATCGATCAAGTTTCAATTCCACTATTCAGAAGTAGTCTTTGATACCTAGGCAATTAAAAATCTCTTAACAGAAGAGCCAAATATGAGCTGAATTATTTCTGGCTAAAATGCAATCCTGCGAACAGCATTTGATGAACTACATCAGCACAAGCTGCATGTTTTGAAAAGCGCTGAAAGGAGAGCAAAATGGTCACCTGTATCTGCTCAACTATATCACTGCCGAAAAGCTCCACTGCACGCCCACATGCCTTCGTGATGAAACGCGCTATTGACGCGTCATTTGTGTACTTGATGCCGTCGCTGCAAAAAACTGCTCGTATGCAAGGTCATGCTCACGATTGAGGCAAAATAAATGGGCAGGTGTCACAATTCGACGACTGGTTTGGATGCTGAAACAACGCACAGTTCAAAAAACTGTAACGCTGAAACTGGAGCTGCTTCAGACAAGAACTTTACCACGACCACGAGTTGGTGGAAAGGCCCGAAAATTTTGACAGGTGCCATGCGTTCAATGTAACTCTGTGTTTTTGAATTGAAAGTACGACGAGAGAAAGAAAGGAGTTCGCCGAAACGAGGCTGATTAAACGTCTCATTCACACGAAAACTACTTCAGTGCAAGTATTCCAAATTGCATTTATAATGAACACACTGGAACCTGTCAGTCATTCACCTCTGTCTTTCTCTCTCATCTCAGAATCCCGTTGCATCAATTTCAGTTTCTGCTGCTCAATAATGTGCACATATAAAATCCTTGAATTTAATCCCCATGCACTGAATATTTCCTATTAAATGCACTCATCGCCGCTTAAGCCCCATTTGAATCAGAAATCGCGTCACTTTTTCAATCAGGGCACGACGGCACAATACAGCTAACACATATTTGAATAAAATAAAAAGCACTTAAGGAAATCGGTCTAAATTTGGGAATACTCAAATAATCTGATGAAAAAATATTCCCATAAATAAATAAACAAATAATTTAGAGCGATTTGGAGCGTTCTACACAAAGAAGTAAAAAAATACGACAGCTTCATAACAATCCTGAAGCCGAACTGAGATGAAATTAGAGCCTTTCAGTATGATATCAAATTATTAACCATAAGGATGAGAAGCATTAAAACACCTCCATTTCCAATACACGATTCGTCATCCCGCAGGAAAACACTCAAAAATTTCACCACTTTTCCCCGTCCTCCCTTTAAAGTGCAAAGAACTGATGCAAACCTATAGCGTTCGACCGAGCAAAGTCGACATAAAAGTGGTTCGCACAAATCATAAAACTAAATATGAGCATATCGCATACACAATGACGTTAACAGAAATAAAAAATAAAATATACGAAATACACGACATTAACTAACACAGTGAATTCGTTATGGTCCGAGTCGATTAGATCGACAGAGTTGTGAACGCTGAAGCCGGCTGCACCAAGTGCGAGAAGACTTCCATATGCCGGATTCTTTCTTGATAATTTTAAACGCACCGTGTTTTCTTTGTCGGCCATTCCACTCGTAAGTGCACCCGAAAGAGATCACCTAAAATCAAATCGTCAAGATAAATGAACGCATATTTCATCGGCACAATGTGCAACGAGTGAGGAATCAGAATAACGCAGAGAGGTTTTGACAATCCAATGAAACGAGCGAAAAGATGTGATTTGACAATCTTCTCACAAGTTTAGATAAATTCCTGGACGGTCATGAGGTTTTCAAACGGCGAGTGTGACCAGTTTTTTTAGCTGTTTCAGCAGCAATAAAGAGGGAAGATTGAGAGGATGAAGGTTTCGTGAAGTCCTTACCTCTGTCCTTTTCAGCTCACAAAACGTAACCTCCCCTCCTCTCGAAATCTCAACTTTGTCGCTAGCAGAAGAGGGATCTGGGAGCAGTGCTGGTAAAACGAACCTACAGATTCCTCTGGTTCTCTTCACCTCCTCCCCTCCTGCAGCACTAGGCATCAGCGGGATCGAAAGATACCCGTGGACATATTCTTTTCGGTGGGGTGAAGCACAGCCCTTCTTTGCGATCAACTTAAAACACGATAACGTGCAAATCGTTCCAATTTATTTATTGTGAGTTCAGCGCATTTCCGTTCTCGATGCTTTAATCCTTTCATTCTCATAAATGTTCAGCACTGCTATTGCATTTTTTACACGAATTCACGTCACGCACACCACAGTATGCTTCACGCTCCTGCAAAATAAAATCAAGGACCTATGCGAAGGAGACGCCGTGAATTTCACAGTAAACACCACAATATGACCTATGAAATATAATTAGTTGTGTGAGACTCTTATAACGGATTCTTTCGAAAGGTCGGCTGTTTACCTTTAGAAGCATATCACTCTATTCAGCAAACCAAATGACACGGCTGACCCTACTGACACAGTAGAGGGGCAATAAAAGACGACATTTCTGATCACGTGGGTATGGACAAGCAAGTCAACCGCGGATAAAGTGTCCTTCACTACTGGGCATTGAGCAAACGTGGACTGGGGAATCTGCAAGAGAAGTTCTGGGAGGTTGCTTCAGTGTAGAGCAAACACCAATTCAGCCATCAACGCAGGGACTTCCGCACAATTCAGCATCTCTCCCCCACCTGCTAGATGCCGACAACACAACACAACAACTGCTTAGCCAACTTGACGGATTTCATATTGCGTATGGAAAGGCCATCCTATTTTTTCCTCCCCATTTCAACTCCGTGGATGGTCGTGTAACGAGTATTTTTAAAACGTATTTGGATTTCTACAGATTAATACACATTTTGAAGAAACGCCGTCATTCTCGTCAACAGAAGGCACCTCAAAGTAAAATGCATGAGAGACCGAATATGAGCGGAGCTTGGACGCATCACGTTCCACCGGGGCTTCGCTGCGTGACACCAAAATTTACGACTCGTTTCATGTAGGCACGTTTCGAAAATCCACGGACGTAAGCCTTTTGTAACACCTCCATGCCCTCTACATATCTTCGCAAGCCCCCCTCACGAGCCTCTCATCCTCCCCTCACCCTCTTCCTCATGGCAAAAAATCCAAGCCGTTTGCGGAAGGCACCGGTCGGAAGGTTGCATTTACAAGACAATCGCTGAATTTTCTAAATGGCTGCAGTGATATGTTAAGCCAGGAGAAGGCCACTCGACAATAAACCGACTCAATGGCTCTCTCCAAAACAACACAAATAAACAAAACAAGTGCTCCCTTTCTGTGGCAAAGTGCTGCGCGATGCCTATAAGAATGCCCAAAAACTTAGACCGATGCCAAACTTCATATCTGAATGGTAAGATGAACTCACCCGTCCCAGTCAAAACGGATAGCGGCAGAGGGAAAGAAGCAAGTGATATGCAAATCGCCTAAGCTGTAAAAGAGTTTGTCACAGGAATTTAATCGAGCTTTTCTGCATTCTGGAGGAGGAGCTTTTCTGCATTCACTGAAATATAAAACCATACTATGGTTCTTTGCAGTTTGATTACGCGAATTTCACCAGAACGAAAGGCGACAAATAGCATAGCAAGAAATGGCACAGTTGAGGAGCAGGTGATATTTGCCACAATCAGTGCCGTCGCGTCATCTCACTGTCACAAAAAAGAATACGCAGCTGAAAGGGAATAGATAAGCGCAAAGAGGAGGCAGGTAGTCCGAAACGACCTGACGATGCAGGTTATTAGATGCGAACTGCTTAGCTGCTTTTCCAGTGAATGCTTTGGGAAAAGCCCATTTCCTAGAAGCCTCAAGACTCTCTTTAAATGTTTTCTATTTGTCGACCGAGACTAGTACACCTCGTTCTGAGTGCGACTGGAACTCAACGTGCACAGTGACAGACGCTGAGAATGAACGCCTCAACTCATCCACATCCTACTCTACCAGTAGGCCAGAACGCATCAGTCCTGGTATGTACGCTATCGCGATTACGAATTCAGAGGGTCGAAGCTAATCGAAAGAGAAGCCCGGACCAAGTGCTCTCCTCTCTGCCATCAAGAACTCCAAGCACAAGTTCACCTTCACATACCACACCTCCGAATCAAACCTCATCCTGAACTCACTACCAAATGCACCATCATCGCCTGGAAAAGAAATAAACCAAGAAAGCCGCACTCAAAAAGGCTCAAACCGCGCTAACCAGCTAGGTGATGCAATCTTTCGAACTAGACATGAATTAGCTGTTCCGTCCTGCACAGTACGCAAAGTTACGGTTCTTAAGAAGATAGATTGAAGGCGCCAAATTTGATGCGCAAAACTATTGCAGCGAAAAACAACGCAATACAAAAGATGCGCGTATAAGATAGTCACTCCGGCGACATCAAAATAGCGAAGGTTGGTCGACGCAGGGAAGGATGTGCTCGGTCGGAAGAATTAAATATGAAAGTGAGAGGTGAAGAAAAAGTGCTCGGGGCCTGGAAGAGTTTTTAGGCAGCGTTCGCTTTTTGTTTGTGAGGGGGGCGTGTCTACTAAGAACGCAATTCTGCGACATATTTTCTCATTGTGGGAGAAAATCAAAGTAATAATATAAGAAGTACTTGTTCAATCTTTATTCGTGAGGCGATTGGTGGGGAATGGAGGAACAATAAAGGGACCATTGAGGAAGGAAGAAGGGAGGTAAGCTATTTTGTTATAAGGGCGGAGGAGGGTTAATGTGGTGAGAGGGGAGAAGTGCCACCCTCTCTAAATCCTGCCATGTGAAAGAATCTTTGAGACAGGACAGGCATCGTGAGTGCGCAAGTTTTCTGTCCTTATTTGAATAAATATGAGTTTTGATATAACCACTACTTGGATTGCAAAATTGGACACTATTATTTACTTCGTCAAGACTTCATTATTACCCTCTTCTAGCAACATTCTCACTGCCTCGATGAGTAAAGGGAGCGAAAAAGGTTGCTGAGCAGCACATCGCCTTGATGTAATCCCCACAGAACGATTTAAGGAAAGATCTTAAATGCGACGCTCGGGAGGAATTGTTTATGAAAACCCTAATAAGTTTGTATTCAACAGCTCTGATTTCAAGTCCAATTACAGGTCCTCTCCCGCTCGCTCCCCTTCCCGGGAACTTTCACAAAAGAACGCAAAATGTTTCATTTGTCAGGTTTGAAATCCTGTTTCCAAAAGGATTGTTTGATGTTTTCCGCATTGTCGACAAGTTGTTGATGTGTGCACTATGATCAGGATAACGTCGCCGTAACAGTGAAAACGAATGGTTCGACAGTAAACTGCACTTTGTGATCTCACGTTGTGGTTGCTCTCGCCAAACAAGCAGTGACCTACTTGCACATGCGAAACAGCGGAAAGGTCCGCTTTTTTTGTGCTCGAGAGAGTTGCGTCGACGTTCTGGTTGTGGGTGTGTGCATGTCTGTCTGTCGGTCGGTCGGTCAGGTAGATCCAACTCAAGAAGGCCTGAAACTTGGGCAATGAAATTTTTTCCGCTTACCGGCTTATGTCGCATTTCGCGCCGACCAGGCAGCTCCGAAACTTTGTCGATGATTCGCATAGATGACCGAATTATTTAAAACATGAGAGGATTACTTTGCACAGTTCATTCTTTTTGGTCACTAATAAAGTTGCCTTATGAGGTGAGCAAAATATAACAGACCACAAGTTATTCGGGCATGCTTCTCATCTTGTTTATTTTTGGTTCCTTTGTTCGGCCAGATATTCGAATGTTGGAGTGGTTGTTAGCTTTGCCGCTGTCTGTTGCGGTTATCTGATCAAGCAGAGAGAGAGAGAGAGATCTTTGATGAACATAGGTTTTGGTATCGTCCATCACCCAAAGCTGCGTGTGACTGCTCTTGTATTAGCCGTTCGTTTGGGTCCAGTCTGCGCGTATGGTCTCTAGACGTACTCGATCGCATTTAGCCTCTTTCACAAGAGCCTCTACTTTATGGTTCCTTCCGGCAGTCGCCAATTTCAGCTGGGGGGAGATGGCCGAATTCGCTAATGTTATTTGTATGTGTAAGTTCTCCTTAGTCGATTTTCGGACGAATTTAAGCAAGAGGAATTCAGATGTCAAGAGTGTTAACCTGTTTGTTATGTCGCCCAAGCGCTTCCGGTTCACTAATTATTCTCGGTGAATTCACGTTGAACGGGGCCGCCTCGAAGAGTGCTGTAATGCCTGCAGTTGCTGATATTCGACAGGTGATCCTTCAGAGGGGTCGTCTTCATTTCACCAACAAGGATTCGGTGAATTTTGACGGGTATGTTATCTTAGCATATTATCCACTTCACTCTCTAAATTCTTTAACTGAGGAACTAAACCTGACCTTCTTTTGAAATTCTTCCATACCTGTCGAAAGTCTCCGCTATTCGACTGTAATGTTAACCGATACCTAAACTTCATTGCGTTATATTGGTTAATTTCTCTTTAACTATCCCCGTATGAAAGTGGCAACGCCATGAGAGGACGCCAGAATGTCTCGATGCCAAATCAGCTGAGCCGTAGTGCAATGCTTGGGACTGAATAGATAGGTTTTTCTCAGCTTCGATAAATTCACTTCCGTACAGAAGTGTCCCGTTTGTCGTTTTAATATGTGTATTCCATTCTTCCTAATTCACGTTTACATTCTCTGTAGTCGTCGTTGTTTTGTGCTTTCTATGCGAATTTAGGCCAGCACAGTTGTTTGTATGAAGCGACGCGGTGCAGTTTACTCATCTGATATTTTTAATTCAGACGTAGGTTGTTACATTTCAGTGAATTTTTTCAAAAGAGTGACGGAGACAAATGTGTTCGATTGGGAATGCGTCGTTTTTGGACTTATTTTCTTTTACAAACACATGAGACGTGCAATCTGTAATATATGAAGGCAAAAAAAAAAAATGAATGGATGCGATACAAAAGAAAGTGTAGAATTTATTGAGATATTTGAATAAAAAGAAATCACTAATCGCTGTGCGCTGAATTACATCGAACACAGTCGAACTTTTCCAACTTTATTTTAAGTCATTAGAAATATTGCTCATAGTAGGCGTATTTTTAATGAACACCTTGAACTATCAATGTAGGACACAGCAGCTGCATAAATTGCAAGATTATACCAAATGGTATGCTTCTAATAGGAGATTAGTTTTTCATTATAATAGTCCTTCAATAGGTTATGCTAATTTTTGAGTCATTCAGAGGATATCATGATATGTAAATACTTACTTTACGGGCACTTCGTAGAGATGACTGCAGATGGCTTGTGTTTGATAGCGTGACACATAAAATTTCCTTCTGTTAGTAATTTAGAAATTGCTCATCTTTCTATACACTTCCAATTTGGACTTATTAGTGAGTTGCATTCACCTTCACTTTTCATCATTTGTGCTATTTCGATGAGTTATGCAAAATTTTCAGTTACGTATGTCATTTTTCGGTGGTCGCCGAACAACCGTGCACTCTCGTCTACGCGTGTGTTGCAGAGCCAGGACTTGCACAGAGCAAGGCTGCACTTTTCCTCGATGTCCTGCAGGTTTCACTTACCTTACTAGTTGATGATTCATTAAGGGAGCTTATTCTCTCATCTATAAACGCCCTTCAATTGCCGGCATTTTTTGGAATCTTTCGAACGCTATATGCCTCTTCCTGAAAGTAGGCTGCTCACCTTGAATTTAGGAGGTTGTGGGCTCCTATCGGCGCACGCAAAGTCCGTTTAGTGGCGTATTAGAATTTATGGACATTCGGTCCCCATTCTAACCGTACCAGTTTCGAGCGAGAGTTCTCACTAACAGCAGCTGGGTTTATAGAGAAGAAAAGGAATTTTGTGGCTGCAGCTGAATACCAGCGGTCTGGAAAAGCCGTTTTTCATCAGCTTTTGGCCATCAGTTCTTTCTTGGTGGTTTCCAGCAACAGGATAGTGACTACGACTGAGGCTTTCTTGGTTTTCTTAGATGGTCACAAAATTCAAGCAAAGCTAATGGGTGGTCCGCAGCTAGTAAAAAGAGATAATTTTGGGATACCGAAATGCAATAGTTTAATTTTCGCCACATCGTATTACTCGAAACTTCTGGTGGGCATCTGCCCATTTTCAAAAAAAAAAAAAAGCCATCTCGCTGCGCTCACAGTATTTGCCGAGGTGGTGCTGCAGGTTTTGGCGCTCGTAATCTTCATAGTTGGCAGCACTGTGTGAAAATTATTTCAGATTGTTTTGCCATCCAGACTACTGGTTTTCACTCGCTTTGCTCGATTCAATTTTTTTTCGACGTTTCCATTCGTCTTGTTCTCAGAGTTTTTTCCCACTTCTTTTGCTTTTGCAAGTTTATCATTTCACCTGTTATGGGCGCATTTGGTCTTGTTACATTTATCTTAACGTCGAAAAGTTGGATCGCTTTATTTGCTCTCCTTTCGAAAATTCAAGATCGTTTCATGAACTTTAGCCCTATCTTAGCCCCGCCTCTGTTTTCAAAGTTCTTGGTTTATTTCGCTAGCCCTATCCTAAAGCTTTACTCGGCGTTAGAATTGCATTATTCAGTAGCTAAAAACAATACTTTGATGTTTGTCTCAGCTGCTTTGACTGGAGAATCTTTTCGCTTTGGGAGAGCTCTCAAGATAATGCACAGAATTCTTCATCGAAGTGAAAATGTGACAGTCGGTGAACATTTCCGCGCGAAGGGATCTATGGGTATTTCTAATCAGCAAATGCCATAGTCGCCTTGTTTTTTTTTCCCATTTACGTTTTTTTGATTTACGGCCTGCCGCTAAGAATGGTATTTTCGAATGATACGCATTTCATTAGTACTATTCACGCTATGTGTAGGCCTGCTACCACTTAGTAATAAATCTAGGTACATTAAGCACTTAAGTATATCACTGTTTGCCCCTACATCTAGGTACATTAAGCTACCACTTAGCAATAAATCTAGGTACATTAAGCACTGTTTGCTCCTACAACCAACACCGCTTACTACTACTGCCAGCATTACAGTTTTCAGTAAAACATCTAGCCATATTTATTACTGCTACTTAACCGTTGATGTTGGCAATACTTGCCAGTATAATTAATAAAAGTACAAGTATCGCGAGCTGATATTGAGCAAATGATGCCATTAGTAGCCGTAAACAGTACTGGTATTTATAAAATAGTAATTTTAGATATGGTTATAAGTGAGTAAGTAAAAATTAGAAGTAAATCGCAACAGCCTTATTCGTGAACTGTATAGCCAACCACCCTGTCAAATGTCGCTTCCACCCATCCTTTGAGGTTTTAAACTGCTGAAGTTCATGCGATCATTCTGAAACTGGGCCGGGATTGCCCCGAAAATTGCTCTAAGTTTCGAAAATTGTTAGGAGGTCATGAAATTCGCAGGCCCGATTGCCGACATTGTCATCAGAATAGTGTGACTAGCATAAAAGCTTCGGTTTCGATGCATGTTGAGTGGCGGATGCTGCTTTTGCATGCAACCATCTAGTGGCATCAATATCACACTAGATCAGCCGTTCTGACTTGCCTCCTGACGTTTTCGATTAATTTTGTCTCGGTGGTTTCTCTAGTATATAGTATTGTTCCGGTTTGTGAGCATTGACCTTTTTGGGCCAAAAAGGTTATTGACGTAGTTCCTTTAGCTTTATTGGCAGATATTTGTCTCTGAAAAGTCACTCTGAAGGTAAGCTCCTCCGAAAAGTAGTGTTAGTTCTGTTGTGATGTCATCTCTTATGCTTTTTTAAAGAGTCTGTTTTATTATATTCGTTGTTTTGCTCCATTTCAGGGCGCCATCGTGAATGACACCAGCATTCTGACGCGTCTAGTTGACTCTGGTGATTATCAACTGCAGCAACAGATAGGGCCAAAGTTTGCCGAACTTATGGTAAGTCAAAGCCAGATTGTTAAACGATGCATTTAAGCTTGACTTAAAGGCTTATTATGGTTTCTTGAATACTTTCGTAAAGAATTCTACGTGATTTCTGCATGATAATCGACTGACTGTAAGCGAGTATGCTGCGCTAAGCATGCATCAATGTCGGTTGATAACGCATTCCATTCAATGCTTTAATATTTCGTACAATCTTCGGGACTCTTTCAGTTCCCGTTTAATAAGCAAATATTATATTACCATGTTTTCCGTTTTTGTGTTTGTCCTTTTCTGTTCTAATCGTCTCTTAGGTTCAGCCGATATAGCCTTATCGTTTCTGACTATTGCACAAATAGGGCATCTTTGAAGGCAAGGTTTCGAGAAGTACAATTTCAGCTTAGGTTGGTCTTAACTGGGCATCGTAAGAACTGATTTTGAGAGCGTAAATTTTATCGGGAACTGTCTTCTTCACCTACTGCACTCTCAACTGGATGTGTTTCCGGCTGAAGATTGTCTGGAAATTCGTGATCTCTTTTGCCTTCATTCTGAGTGATGAGACAGTTTCCCTTGTAGACTGCGTTCGGTTATCCTAGCAGCTGCACCTGTAAAGCACATTACGTGTCGGTAACGTTTTTATGATTATTTGAAGGTCGACTAAGCTGCGCATATTTGAAAGTTGACGCGATAGACATTAAGTTGAGAGCGATTGCTGAATGTCTGAGAGCGAGGTGGAAGGTAATTAACATTTTTGTTCGTGCGTCTTTGCAAATTCACATCCGAGCAAAGTATATGTGATGATGTGTCATATCTCTCCTTATGTCTATGTCTCAGTTCATTTGGTTGTTTCAAATTATGAGCCACTGAAGCTAGACTTACGAAACCTGAGACGTGTAATTTAAACATTGCGATGACCTCCTATATCAACTTTCAAATTGGTCAGTAAACTTTAAAATGAGTTATGGGCAGTTAAATCTATCAAACAGTTTGCTTGGATTTTCAGCCAGTCGAGTTTTCTTTTCTTTTGTAGCACCAAAATCATAAAAAACGAATCTTTTTTGAAATGTTTCACAAATAGTCGAATCATCTGCAGTTTGAATGCATTATTTTCGGTATATTATTATTATTTGTTGGCAGTACCTCAATCCGGCCGGTTTGATCAGTGGAATACAGAAACGCGTGACGTAGTTGCATCTCTGAAGCACTTCTCACCTTCTTGCTTATGACGAGCTTGCAGTCATTGATTGTTGCTTCATAGATGTTTCTGAGTAGCTGCTGAATCACTGAAAGTTTGTCGTCTCAATTGCTTTCAGTGTTAATTAAGGCTGTTTTACTACCCGAATTTGAATGTGGCCAGGAATGGTGCAGCCAAGTACAGTATTTCTTCAGGACGTCGCGCAATTTGCTAATGGTATGGGGAGGGAAAGCTGAAGGCTGTAGAGGGAGAAGAAAAAAGTAAGAACCACTAAAAGATTCGGTATAGCTGATTGTATTCTATCGGAATGGGAGATGACATTATTAGAAGAGTTGAATTTCCGCCGCTCTATCGTCATATCCAAAAATATGGTGACAGTAAGTAAACCTTAACTAATCAAATGCCAATATCTTTATAAGAACACCGTTCTGCGAATCTTTGAAAAAGGCGTTGCTAAGGTGGGGCATGTTATTTCTAAAATGTGGGTGTTGAAGCGGCTTTTTGCTTTTATCTCTCGTTTATGTTTTTTTACTGAATAGAAAATAATTCATGAGTAGTTAGACTCTATTCAGAAAAATGTAGACCGTCTTCTTAGGAAAGCAAACGAATGTCTGTAATAGCGAAATGTGTATGCACGCAGCAGCGGTTATACATTTATCGCACTCTGAAGTGAAAAAACGGCTGGACGCTTTGTTATCAGCTTGTGCTCATGCAGTATGGATGTTTGTGCTCACTGTCTTGCTTCTTCACCGATTCCTCAACCTGCATTGTTTTTCTTTCGAGCTGCTATTCTGTTCTTCCCTAAATCCTTGTTGGCATTTATGGGCAATCTTTTCTTTGCCGACTGATTTACTGTTCCCTTCAGTACAATAGGATGCGTTGTTGATTTGGAAAGGAAGTACAAGTCGTACAAATATATTTCAGTGGCAAATGCCTTGTAGTATAGGCATGAAATAAGAGGAACCATCCATAATATATGATGCTGCTCGCTTTGAAGGACGTTTAAACTGTTCTTAATATGGAGCTGATTTTAAACTTTGCTCGGGAAAGGTGAAAACTTTTTGAAGAATGAATAGGGATGTTTCATCGCTGAAGAAATGAGTGAAAGTTTTAAAGAATGTCTCGATCATGCAATATTCAACTCTCCCAGGTTGGATGAGAAGGCTGCACGAAAGTATCGAATGAAAAATATTAGCTTCATAACGGTTTACGCTCTTATTGACATGCAGTAGACTCCATTGGACGGTTAAGGAAGTCACTGAACTAAGACAAAAATTTCTTACAGTGAACCACCGACGGAAGTTTTAGCTGTTAAGGAAAACAAGGTGTTAAGAGCGATAATTGCAATGATGCCTTCTTGATTTTTGTTTTGATACGAAAAGCGCATTTTGTAGTTGGCAGTGCTGCAGATGTAGGCTCACTTATTTGTGGACTGCACGAATTCTACATCTACAGCAAGGATAAATCCTATGGAATCGTTGATTCGCGCTATGACCCGTTCATGGAAGTTGCTTCACTTTCACAAAACTTCGGCTGCATCATGGAAATTACAGGTTTGAGGTGTGTAGTTAGAAGACAAGATTATTTTAGTGAAGAAAGTAGTGTATGTATTTAATTACTGCAAAATATGTTACACGACTGCAAAACAGTGTAGTCATTGATAAAAGAGGTCCGCAAACGCGGCAGATCACATGATGGTTCCGATATCAAACGCATGTAACTGATAAACAATTACCAACAACTTCCTAGCCTGGCCAACATAACTCTGCTGAACACTTCACTGAGCTCAGGGTACCGTGGAAAGTTGACAACTCGATTGAGAGACAAACACTGCCTTCTTATTGGATTGATTACGTTACCTTTGAGAACACAACGCTCCATTAAACAATATACGCCGCAAATATTAAAGTTGGTTAACGTACTTGAAGTTTTGCATGAAGCACTTGTCGTGCTTCTTCGAGTTTTGATTTCGCTTGAGCGTTGTATCTGTCATTTGCTTGCCCGGAAAGTCAAGACGAAGTCTGCTGGTGGTTGAAACACTCAACTTCCCGGCTAGACTGGGCTGAGAGGGGATCAGCAAATTGTTCAGCTATTCCATTTCAAAGGGATGTCATAAATGGTTTTGATTTTCGAAAATCTGAGGAGAGGACTAATGGCAATCCGACCACTTCCTTGCCAGTTTTGGTTACGGATCACCGCTGCGTCCTTCATCATTTAAAAATGGAAAAGAAACGGCACATTCGGCATTATGATGCTCGGACACTAATTACGAAGTTTAATGCCAATCTGGGCTATTAGCTGCGAAGAGTCAGCCACTCCTTTCCTGCCCGATGACCTGGTTTTCAAAAAATGGGGTGCTGTGTGCTACTCGGCGTTGCAAAAAATTCAAGGTCATGCACATCGCACACAGCAACTATTCACCCAGAGCATGTCAAATAGCAATACTAGTAGTATTCACCTTGTAAAAGCAGATATCATCAGTTTTCACTAATTGAAAAACAGTCAACAGGACACGTTGATCACTTCTTGACATGCTCGGAGATAGCTTTTCCCCTTTAAAGGTTCCCGAGAATATGTTGATAGTCGGAAGCAACCTCGAATGTTGCTTTTGGACAGAAATTTCCTCTTTTATTAACTATCACCTTTTTGCCCTCTTTGCCTGCTTATACATCATAGACAGTAGGCAACCGATGCCCCGGAAAGCCATTAAGAAAATTGAGTATGGAAAGCATTGATTTGTGTGCATCATCGAGGCTTACCACTGCCTTCCTGCTGTTCACCTGCAATCGCTGAAATGCGAAAGCGTTATAACGGTAACACCGCAGGATTGTGAACTTATAATTTACATATACTTTAATGTCTGTAGTATAAGAAATAAGCTGAGTGTTTTGACACGTCCTCATTAAAAAGAAATTCCTGATGTAATAGCTGACTGGCAGTATTGCTCCCAATTCGCAATTCTCGCAGAATTCAGTTTCACAGTGATTGCATTTGTTGTAATTTCTGCTAAGGAAGATATTGCGAGGGGTTTAGATAAAGCTCTGCGTCCAGCAGTAAGTTGCGAATTATTGTAATGAAATTTCTATATGTAGACAAGGTTTTTACTGGATTCTTTATTTCTTTCACAGATTTGCATATCAGCAATGGTCAGAGCTTTTCATGAGGCGCTGATTAGCTGGTGCATAGTTTATAAACCATCGTTTATCTTGCATGGCCGGAACGTTCATGTTCTCAACCCTGCTTGTGCCGAACGTGTGAAACCATTCCTAGCAGCTTCCATCCCACAAACCTCGTTTACAGCTTATTACAGATGAAGGAGTAATTGACAACATATGAACAAGTAATGCTGTGTTGGACTAGGAATGACTTTCTGTTAGGGAGTTTATTTTTCACGGTTCCCTGATTTCTTACGTGGGGTGGCCGTTTACCGAAGTGAACTTGTAGAGGCCACTTGCTAAGAAACGCTTCACGAGCAGATTAGTACGCTTGTGAAAAACTTAAGCGTTTGCTTTGTCTCACTCGTGAAAAGATTATGCATAATTGTGTTGATGAAGAACTGCAATCAAAGCAGGTGGTTGGTGTTTGACAGATAAACGATCGAGTGATAACTGGTGATTTCGTTGAGTACGGAATGCGTTTTCTCGGGGTTTCCAGTACGATGATGGACTGCTCTCAGAATTCCCCTGAAATGCCGTGTTCATTTATCTCCTCTATTACTCAGTGCTGTTACTTCTTAAAGGCCTTTCAGCTTTTCAACTAAAACTTTATAGACTCTGGATGGATCAGCATCCTTTTTTCTTATGCTTTCTGATTTTCTGAACCGCCGAGCATGATCTTTCGGAGATTTTCTCGCTGTGCGTTGCCACCCCTCCGAAAAACGGTTAATACAAAACCATTACTTGAAAAAGCCTATCTGCAATACAAAAGGTTTGACCTGTTCGTCGTTCCTTAATTTATTCGAGCTTCTGGTCTCCGGATTTATCAAAAATACGCTAAGATTCTGCTGAAGAATTGAATTATTGAAAGATCCTTGGTTTTATAATATTTTCAAGGATGTCGTCAAAATGTAAAGGACCAACTTGTATGGGGAATCAGGAATCCATCTGCTATAAGCTGGATAGCTGTGGCGCGGCTGTTTCGTGATCAGCGATCATATTATTGATATGTTGATGCACCCTCACTTCCTTAAATTAAGAAAACTGTTCTGATTGTTTTTATGTCTTCATTGCAGTTTCTTAAAGAAACGGACTTTATTTTTGATGTATTTTGCGAAACGAAACACTTTCGGTTCGATCGGAACGGGAATTCAGCCAACTCACGCTGAGATGGTATAATAGTTTGATAGTTATGAATTGTTTTAAGCGGATAAGGTGATTGCAGCGATGGGTTGAGTGCAGTAAAAGTGAGCAACACAGGTCCACATCAGTAAGACGTAATCGTGCTTTTCTGGTGAATGAGAGTGCAATAAGCAAGCGATGACGATGTATTCGCATTTACCTTTTTGTTGCTTATAACGTTGTCCTATGAAACGTCTTTGTGAAGCGGGCATATAGAAATAAGAAAGTATCGTGCACGATGTTCGATTGTTTGTCATGAATGAGGTGCGCTAGCACTCACTAACAATGAAATGTTCGTAAAGCACGCACAGTCAGGTCTTGAGGTGAGCGTGCGTCTCTCTTTCACTCCTCTCCGGTCGTTTTCGTCCGTTCATCCCTTCTCATAACCGCGCTGTCTCGTTTATGCTCAATTATGTTCCATCTTTTTTTTTCAAGCGCTATTATTAAAGTTTTATATGCTTATTTTTGATTGCTGATGGTGATTTATTCTCTCAGGTTTTTCGCTGAATTTTTCTGAGATTTTTATATCTTTGGAAACTGCGAGAATATATTAGCTCTTTCCACAAGATTTTTTTAGTATTTAGTTTGAAGAATAGCATAAACAAGGTTATGCCAATGCCAACGAATTTCTTAGAAATAATTCCTGCAAAGTAAATTCTCCACTAGTAAAAATATCATCTAAGACGTTTAAATTATGAATCATTTACCAAAACAAATGTCAACAAAATGTGCCAACAGTTCGATATAAAGGTTTGTGCATCGATTTTTGACAGACAATCCACTTTGACCAGCACAATACTGATCATCGATGTAATTATGTGTGTGTCATTGATTCCAGTGAAATTACGTAAAAAATTTTCTGACGGAACCATTGGTCCATTGGTCGTGCCTTTGGTTTGTTAACTTTATCATGACTCATCACATCATCGAAACGCCATCAACAATATAGTATATGGGCATATCCAACATTCAGAAGTGGTCGGTTCTGTTGGAACTTCAGTCATTCTAGTCACTTATTTCTACTTCTTTCGTTAGTTCTGCTAAAGTTTTATCATCAGCTGTTATTAGCTCTTGACATTATTTATGAACATCTGTTCCCTTTTGTAGCCCTATTATAAAAAGGGAACACTTTATTTCTTTTTATTGAGTATTGGTGATATAAGTGAAACTATGGTGAAATTGTTTTCACTGAATTCAATATAAAATGTCTTATTAAGTAGTGTCATTATTTAATCAGTTGTATGTTATTCTCGTGAGTGGTGTGTCGAAAAAGTCCAACAAGTTCGTATTCAAAACATTTAAAAAAGATAAAACCCTCAAATAAGGGCGGAAAATGTTACACTTGGAAAGTTTGATCATGCACATTTTGGACTTATCATATCAAATATAGCATTAGGCGTGGATATCGACTTGAGGACATTTGCAGGCTTCATCTAATCTTTAAAATTTTCTTAAGTGAGCTGTTTCTGGATTTTCACTTCTTATGAAATTCGATCGTTTTATTTGGCTGTTTGTTGTATTCCGCATTTTGTGCGTTCTTATTTTCCGATTATTTTCAAAATATACTGAATGCTTTCGGCAGGTTATATTGCTTTGTTTTCAATGGTTAGCTAATATTGCACTTTTGCGATCAGACGTGTAAATATCGTGCAAGGGAATTGACATATTAGCTTTTGCATTAGTGTAACAGACCACCCTGATTGCTGAGATATCGAAAAACGAATAAAGCGTTGCAATTGTCTGATTGAAAATAGATAGCATAGGCAGATATAACAGAGATGCGTGCACGTGAACGAGGTGTCGCTATAATTGCTTGCACAGGAATTCGCTAAAACGGATGAAAGGGATCGACTGCCTCGTGACTCTTAATCATAATGCATATACCGAGGATAAAGTTGAAGTAGAATAGACGCATTCGCGACAAAGATGTGAGTGGCGGTTGTGTTTGACGGTGAGTTTGTACAAACGGCATTCTGGTGTGTGATGAATCAACGCATTGTTCGTGCATCATCAACCATTTTTCGTCATGTCAACGTTCTGAAAGCTTTGAATAATGACGTTAAAACACGTCGTTAAATTTTTTTTTTTTGATACTCTCCGATGAGTTTCGATTTCTCTTCAACTTTATCTACTTTTTCATTGTATTTCTGTAATTATTTACATCAGTATAGAGGATGTAGATGAGGTAATAAAGGCTGGCACACTTAGCGTGGGAAGTAGTATTATGGGCGCGAGTAAGGTTGCACCGTAATTTCGATTCCAGATTCCAGAATATAGTTCGTTGGGGTTTTGACTTTCTGAGAAAGAGAGAACACGAAGTGTATGGTTCATGAAAGAGCTATAAGTACAACCTGTGTGGGTTGTTGAAGAAAAAACTTCCGTGACGAGTTGTTGCAGTGTCGTCGTAAACTTTAGACTGCATAAATCCGCAGATTTAACTACTCAGGCAATCTGAAAGGTACCAATGTATAGTGGTGCGTTCTACGTCACGGATAAAGACCGCTTTATATATGTGACATGAGCCTTTACTTATATGGCAGAGTCTCTTAAATATAGCATAAATATAGCA
Source organism: Ascaris suum (assembly GCA_013433145.1). Lineage (NCBI taxonomy): Eukaryota > Metazoa > Nematoda > Chromadorea > Rhabditida > Ascarididae > Ascaris > Ascaris suum. The sequence goes on along the minus strand of CM024188.1, from coordinate 6,347,946 downwards.
CGTTGCATCTTCTTGCTCCCCATACTTCATATATTTCACAGTTTTTGTTGTGCACTGCGCTGTACAGCCAAGTTGAACGTTGTACTGTCGGAAAATTTGGTCGTCGACAAAAATGATGAGTTAATTAGTAATTTAGGCCTAGGGACAATGTAAGTCAAGGAAACGTTCAGTGGATTATTTGAAAAGCAGCTCTTCCTTCGATGGGACTGTTTCCTTTCTCATCATCAAATTGAAATAGGTGACACATACAGCCATTCATAGTATATAGTATCCTGTTTGCTCACTTGTTGATTATTGCATTTGTTATTATTAGTTCATACAGTGTAGAGAGTTTAAAAGCAATAGGGATGTGGAAAATAAAATAAACTAAAACACCGCCAGTGAATTGAAAGAGAATGAATAGAACTGATATAAAACAAAGTTGCGAAGTATAACTCTTGTTCCGGTTCTACCTTTCAAATTTCGCCCATTTTTATTCCTTTTCTCGAAAAATACTGGTGTAATTCAGAACTAAGGTCAAATCACCATTTTAAACTACTATTTCAATGACAGCCTTAAATATCGAAAGAAGTGTGTACGAAGAAACAGTTGGCGGCATTTATACAATTGGTGCATTATTCTTTTAATGTTTTGTGAAGTGAGTGAAGCCTGAAATGAATTCAGTACTCGTGATCGGCAGATTGCAAGACCAGTTTATACTCAAAAAACTGCCTGTTTGCCAGATGGAAATGAATCGCTGCTTTTGCTCTAATATGGACGCACTTAGATTGCCTTCGTTCTTTGCTCTCCTCCCGTCTTTGAGTAGAACATACCTTTTCATGTGACACCGATAGTAGCTTATCCTTCTTGCATTTGCGTTGTTGGGGGGCATGTCTGTATGATTCGCATGTGCTGCTTCCTCTTGATTGTGTCGTTGACCGCAGTTTCGAGGAGCTAATTTTCCTTGTAGCATCACTGTCAGACTGTGTTCGCACTTATGTAGACGCTCTGATTTTCTTTCTTTTTAGTAGTACATGAAATCTTCATATACTTTTAAACTACTTTTAGACCTTTATGTACACAAACTCTTCTACGCTTTGGATGCATGTCTCGTGTGCTGCGATATATATATATATATATATATATATATATATATATATATATATATATATATATATATATATATATATGTGGAAGATCTGTCTTGAATGGGTGTGTTTTCGGATGTCGCGAAAAGCACGTATGTCGAGGTTTTCATGCATGCCCTTAAGAAAGATAAATAGACCAATAAGCACAGAAGTACAAAGATAGATTTTTGCAGCGTTATTCGCTGAATAATCACGCGCTTCGGAAAAAGGCAAGTACAGCTGACTAATGGGTTTGCTGAAGTGAAGATAATGACATTTGCAGATGGAGCAGAACAAGGAGGATGCACACTCAAAACGGATGTCACAACTGCAGCAACAAGTCAACGATGTCAAAACGGTTCGAATCCTTTAGAGTTGTCTCAGAATATTATGCTCGCTGCCTTAGAAGGAAGCCTAGATTTAAGCGCCAGGATAGGTGCCGCTAAAAAGGTGATTTGAATCAATAGGAAAGTGAACTTTATGCGGAGTGTGGATAGGTTTCTGCTGAAACACTTGCCTGTCGTCTCACTTACGGTCATCTCGTTTCGTTTGATAATTTCATAATCCAAGGTTTCCTCTAAAATGTTCAGCGTTCGTTTAATAAGGGAGGTTCTATTCCTGCAGAAATGTCTGCTCGCTCAAAGGTTATTGTTGAGAACAGAGTTAGACGAAACGAATGCTAATTGTTTTGATTCTTTTGAAATCGTTTTTGAGCCGTTATTTGGCTAGGTACAAGCAGAGTCTCTTTTACAAAGAGTTTGGTCTCCCAGTGTTTCATATTGGAGGCGAAAAAAGGAAAGGCGTATCCGGATTTCATCCCAAGGAGTCACTTAAACGTGGAGTAAAATGAGAAAAATAAAATTTTGGAATAGCGCAAGCTCTTTCCTTAATTACAAGCCGTCTGCTTGATGCCTAAAAATGGGACCCTTGGGGCTTTTGTTCAGACTTATACGGTGCTGTGGAAAAGCTGCCGTTGCTTTCAGCAAGCGTCACATCAAAAATGCCTTCCATAATATTACAGGTGATGAACAGTAATGTGCAACGAATACTTGAAAGAGGGGACCGTCTGGAAAACCTGGAAGGAAGAACCGAGGCACTCACACAATCGGTTCGTTTGATTTAATAAGCCTATTTTCTGAAATTGCTATTTCGTTTCAAAGTCGTTTTCTTTCTAGATTCAGGCATTGACCATGTGGATTCGCTCCAGTCATATTGGCATGCTATAACGACTCTCTTTTCTCTCTCTGCAGCTCCTTCCCCTTCGTTTCATTCGTCCGTCCAAAAAATGAGCATGATTATTTGTGCATAGGGAAGAGGAGGATTTAAGTTAAACGCATTTCAAGGCTCAGTTTCAGGTTAGACGACTTTCAAATGAGGGAGTGACGATGCACAAAGAAAAAAAGGAAAAAGGTGGTTGAAGAATTTATGGGTAGTGCCGAAAAGGTGCTTACAAAAGGTTCTATTAGCATAAACAATCATAGGTGCCAGTGAAGCGTCATAAAGACGTTAAATGCATTATGATCGCTCTACACTACTGCTGCTGCTGCTGTTGCAAGCAATGCTAGAAGTGAAAGAAAAGCTAAATCCAGTGATCAAGGCCTGTGATGGGTTACTCTGAGAGTTGACTGCGAGGGTTCCAATTTGAAAGTCGACCCCTTGCCCCAGAAGGGTTCGGAGTCGAGAATCTGCCGCTTGATTTTCCGGAGTCGGACTCGCCTTATTTTGCCAATATGACCCTTCACTGATCTGGACTAGACTCTATGAAGAAAATCCCACCAGGAAAACTATCAACGATAATTATGCTTGGTAGCATGGCTAAGTGAATGGGATGTTAACGGCGACATTTTTATTGAGAATTTGAAGCAAAGTGCTGTAAGATCATCTTTTTGGCTGTAGAGTTCGTTGCTGCTGCTTCTTTTACGATGAACCTTTCGTATGCAATTTAGATAGAAAGTTTTTTAATAAGTAACTCTGTGCATGCAATCTCATGCAGTAACTTTTTCGTTGTGTTTCGCATCTGCTGATGATGTAATACATTCAAATTCACTGAGACAGGTAATGGGGCTTCGTTGAAAGGAAAAATTCCTCCGTCCTTTGGCTGTTTGTCATGTGTTTACGCTGTTTCCTTATCGTTTATTGCGTGTTTGTGTTTCTTTTTCGCCTTTCGTATTTACAAATACATTTTCCCTGCGTGTGACTCTAATTAAATAACTAAGTCAACAAATAAATAAGAAGTGTGAATGGTTTCAGTCGGAGAATTTCAAGATATCAGCGCGCCGTGTACAGCGTCATATGTGCAGGAGGAATGCGAAGTGGACTATCATAGTTATTGTTGGTTCGGTGGTGGTCGTCACTATCATCGTGCTTATCATATTGAATAGTGCAGGCGTTTTCGATCACAAATGATAAACTGATAAGAGGGGTTCGATATGCTCATCGTTATTTGTCTTCCACCCTTACAACTTTGAAAGATTTACACGTTTGCTCGATAAGCATTTACATATCTCTACTTGGACTTTATTTTTACTACTTTTATATATTCGATGCGTTTTGCTGCTTATCTTTTTTCTCTACTTCTGCTGAAAACGTAGTAAAGATTTAATAGTATTATCGATATATGTTTTCTTTTTCATTGTATATCTGCTCGACACTATGGCTAGAATTTGCCTTATTTAAGAAAGGAGATTGACTAGTTTGAAAGAACCCATACAACAGACGCTGAGGGGGAATCTGCCTTTTGGATCACGTGGGGTGGGTGTGATCGAGTAAGCTTATTTCTCTCTTTCATGTTTTGTGGTCTTTCGGCTAGTAAGGAAGGAATGGGGAAATGAAAGTAAAGCTCTGGCGATGTGACTGCATATATCTGCTAGGTTTGCGTTTTGGCATAGCCACATGTTCTATTTGATTTTAATTAAGCTGTTTTGTATTATCACCGTTGTGCCACTTGACTGCTCGCACACTGTGGATGGTTGCTGTACATTTTTTGATGCCATAGTGACTTCCTGTTTATATTTTTGCGTACTACGAGCATTTCACGATTTTTTAGAACGAAACAGACGCTGCTGTGATCGGCGCTCTTAATCATATCTTCCAAGTAGAGGACAACAATGTGGCAAAAGTAATTCTCGTGGCTTCTTTCTTACATTTGCGAGAGGGGTGTTGCTGTGTAGAACGGGACGAATCCTGAGAAAAGGACGCCGAGGGATGCTACTTTGCAAGTTAAACAAGGGATTGCGCTATCTTTGGCGACTTTCGTCAGTAGGAAACGCTGTAAGCAATTGTTGTCACAGTGCAGTCCACGACGTCTCTCATTGTCATTCTTTAGTCCCTAAGTAACCCACTCAACTCCCTTTATTGCTAAATAATTGCTCTATTTAAATAAATTTATCTCTTGTAAAAACGACAATATTGCGTTATCAGTAGGTCGCTTTGGGGGTTATTTCTCTGTGATTGTATTTAAATGTTCGTGTTATGTAATAAATGCAATCTTAAGCACTGAGAATGTTTTAACTCATTCGCAGTGGTGTTCACTTTAATTTGGTGAAGCTGAATCTTCGAGTTAGGCGTTAAAAAATACTGCTATTCCACAATAGAGATGTTATTGTTCATTGGCACTAATGTTGCGTAAGCGGATGCAGTTGCTTGTTTCTTTTAAAATTGAGGAAAATCAATATAGACTAGCATTTATTTCGCCCCCTACAGCTTCATGTGGAATGTTGCAACTTTGAACTCTACAGTTCGGTCACATTCAACTTCATGCTTATGCATGTTATAAGTGTTGATTTCTTTCAAGAGGCACACACAATAGAAGAGCTTCATTGTACGTAAAAGATGAGGGCTATAGGATGGCAACGGACTGTTGGTGGTGGGATCTCTGAGGTAGCAACGTAGCTGTGAGTGGAGAACACAACAGGAACCAGTTGAACGAAGAAATATTATGATGGGGTTAAAGGTCCCACAAGATTGAAGACCAAAACTTTACGGCATTGCGCTATACTCAAACGGAGACAGATATAAGTATAAAATCAAATTTGTTTCACCCATTATTTTAAACCGGTGGAAACAACAAAGCGAGAGCTTGCAACTCACCGTGCTACTTGCCATTGTTTGCAGTACTGCTGCGTGCTGTCATTATTACCTGTAGCTGCGCTTAACATCAATGGTACATTCCAAGTGATCGCGACGCGAGCTAGTTGAAGCAATATCTTCACTAATGAATGCCCGAGCTCAATATGCCATTTTTCATCGGCAGTATTAACACAACGTTGAGGGAAGAAAACGTTGTATGCTGCCACATGGAAGGATGCGGGAAGGAATCGGCGCTGATGAATCTAGATAAAGCCTTAGCTATTGACGTGACTAATCATCCTCCAACAACTCATGCCGAATGTATCAACGAACGGTGCAAAACGAGAGAGATGAAGAAGCTTTCATTGTAATTTTTTTTTTGCTTTCACTCTTCGTTTGTTGCTCACTATAATCGAGGAGTACAATCCCTTGTTATGCAAGTAAATGTGATCTTCGATTTCAGCACAGATGTTACCCGATATTTGGCTGTTCTCTGTTCTGAATCCGCTTTATATAGCCCCGTTGGATATCGCTTTCTTCCTATGGTGTTATGTTGGGATAGCATCGGCAGGCCGTAGAGAAATTGGTTTGGTTTACCTGAGGTTGTAGATTCCGCTAATTTTCCATAATCGAACAAAGAATAGGAAGATATTAAATGAATTTGAAGGTCAATTGTACCGGCGCACCTGAGCAGCAGAAAGGTTTGCCTCGACAATGTTAATTTCGTTTGTGCGTTTGCTGCAACGATACTACAGTGCCTAAAAAATAATTGCACTAATGAAATAGTTGTAATTATTGACGCATCAATTATATTTTTAGATTCGTCCTCGCATGCTTTACTTCCTTCCTTCATCACGTATCTTGTCCTTCTAATTACTGCATTCTCCCCCTCCTTTCAATTCATAGTCTACTCTAAGTATTCTGCCATCTGTATTATTCCTTCTCGTTTTTCCTTTCACATGAATCGAATTTCGACTGACCATGACTGTCACTTAGATAGTGACCACACGCACAGCAGATGTCTTCATGTCAGCGGTTATGCGCCGAAGTATGAACATGTTCAGTGTTCTCATTTCCTTGGCATATCACCTTGCTGATACTCATTCAGTCTCACTTACCTGTGCCTAGGAAGAGCTCTTATCTCTGCTTTTGAAAACATCGATTTCTTACAGTTAATATAATAAAAAACAGCATATTCATCTCGTCCGTGCTGTTCGGCGATATCACCTATACGACCAAATCTTTGCCCACTGCGGATAACTTTGAGAGGATGCTTCTTGAGAAATGGCGACGCTGTTAGTTAGTGTTTTTGCTTTCTCCCTTCTGAGGGACACGACACAGAGCAACGAAATTGTCTGCTACAACTTCAAGGCTTTTAATTTGTGTTCCGAAGTGCTTTTCCTTTCGATTTCGAAGCGCCTTCCGGTATCGAGCTTTCTCTCTTGTGTGCTTATTCCATAACTATTCATCATCTTTTTTTCGTAGCAACTTTTTCGTGACGGAAACAACGCAGCTGTTAATAATTGTAAAAGAAGTCGATAAAGCAACTAAACTAAAGTTATAGCGAGTAATGTATTTGTGAAGAAGTTCTTCCAATGCGAACAATCATGAAAATACTTTAGTTGATGAGAAGTGTGTACAAAGTATCAATTTTTAATGAGCACAGTTTCAAACATTTTAGAGCGATCTGAACGCAAATTTCAGATTGCCTCACAACTGCAGCGAAGTGCGATGTTTCTCCGTTCATCCCGCTCTCCCCCCTCTCCCTCTCCATCTCTCGTTCCCCTTCACCTGACCACCCACTTCTAAAAAATCCCCGCACAATATTCTTTCGCACTTCAACGAGTTGCATTAATTCCCGCCGATGCAACAGGCATTTCCAGACCAAATTTCCAAGTTTTCATTATTGTAGCATAGCCAACTGTTACCAAAACACCGTCAATAACTTCCTCTCGATACTTCTGAATCTTTTGTGTAAAATGAATAATTGAGTCATCTTGAGTATTGGTGCAGAAACGCATCGGCAACGCATTGCAGTGTCCTTTCGATATTATTTCGGGGAATTTGCACTGCAAAAACAGTTGTTAATTATATAAGCGAATTTCTATTTTGTTGAAAGTTCCCATCCAAAACCTTTCAGGAGCGAAATCGGCTACTATTTAACTGAAGATTGTGACTGGTATTTGGTAAGAATCAAGTTTCGTTTATAAAGGAGAAAGCCAGAAGGAGTCAAAACCTCATTGTTGTCCATATGACATTGTGACCTCTTCACTGCTCCTCCTCTCTCCCAACCTTCATCCCTCCAGCTCCTCACTAGCGCTCGATATGGATCCTCCATGTTCTGCTTCCAATCACACAGCGATTTCATTGTTCCCATCGATCATCACTCAAAACTAGTACAGATTTTACTGTTAACAACACATGTGTCGAACTTGCCAAGATAGTTGCTGCGTTTGCGGAACAGCTTCGAGTGCTTTTTGACTTCATTACTGAACTCCTCCTCTCGGAAAGTTCAACGGCTGGGACGGTATGAAATTCGCGCTGAGCAAACCAGTCCGCCGTACAACTGGAGTGGTGCATTAGAAGAACCGAGCCTTTCTCAATAAACGGTCCATTTTTTCAATTTCTCAACGTGACGATCACTTGTGTTATAAAATGACTTACAGACGTTGAAAACGCACTAGAGATAAATAATAATGTCAGCAGCATAGCTGAAGATGTCCAGATGAGTTTTTTAAAGAGAGGCGCTAAGTGATTTTAATAATGGTGGGAAATTTGTGCAGATCAATGTAAGATTTGACTAGTCGAATTCAGTTTTTTGCACTTTTTTCTGTGGGAAAATGCAAATGTTCCGAAAGGTATAATCGAATGTTTCAGAAAAAAAAACTGCCAATCAAGCTTAGGAGAGGGCTACAAAATCACGAATTGCTTCCCCTCTCCCTCTCCCCACTTCCCCTGTTACCCGCCTAAGCAACGTGAATTGTAGCGCTACATATGAATAGTTATTATTGCACATGTGGAAATAGAAATCAAGCTCTCTTCTTTTGATAGCATAGAAGAGTTTTAAAGTGTGCGGTTTTTCCATAGTTTTCTGTGAGGAATTCATTTATACCAACACAACACTGCGGTATTTTTGCTCACTGCACCACAGTTGGAGCGTGTTCATCAAAATCACTCAAACAGTGAGATGTTCACTGTGTCGCAATTGCAGCAGATGACTCACACCTGTTGCCTAGGATATTCCTTACTGCGAAGGGGACAACTCGCAAGAAGCTCAATCAGTGCATTAGTTTTACCTTCTGACTTGGAAGGTGCAAATATTATCCTCCATCAATTCATTGTGTTCTAAGTCGGTATACGATATTTTCCGTCGGAAGACATTTTCAACTAGTAGTTTGCACTTCCTTGACCCGAGATCGCTATTTATACGATGGATCAACGGAGACGATTTTCGCACTAATAGGGCCTATTTTATGGGCTAAAAGATAGGAAGCGAGACATATGAAGAGGCGGGATTTATGCAAATCTCAGAAGCAAGTCGACGTGCCGAATTTCGAAAATAGCACATTAGACAGGTGCCAATCACGGAAGCGTAAATTTTCAAGGTAACGGTACGGTTAGACCACATTTTCGGGAAATCACCACTATGAAAAATGCAAAACGTCATTTGCGTGCAAAGAATCGTCATTCGTGGAAATGGTCGCTAGAATGGAATTTATTTAAGTGAAATTCGTCGATACTGTGTCACAAGTGAAAGGATTGTCAACAGTATTGCAGCGAAATGAAACATGCAGTTTTGTGCAGGTGTGCACAAGGCTGTCGTTGTAATAAAGAACACTCGCCCCGACCGCTGTTCGCACACACGAGAACTCCTTCGCTCAGGTTCTTGGCGTTCTGCGAATTTACGCTATCTTGGCCATCGTTGTGATTGTTCGCTTACTCAATTCGTTATGTGTCGGTCGCTATTTTGGGGATTTGGCGAGCGTATTTGCTTTTCGAGTATCTCAGCTAATGATTCGTGCGCTGAGAACTAGCAGTTCTGCATTAGGCAAAGTTTCCTTGAAAAGCCTCTTACCTGTCTTTAAATAATAAAAAGTTTTTTTCGGGTGGACGCTGGCTCCTAACTCCAATTAAGAGATAAAGTAGGAGTTCCGGAGACATGCTTTGCGAGAAAGCGCTTAGCATCGAACCCCATGCAAAAAAGCAGTAAAAGAATCAGGCAATGAATTAGCAAAAGAAAAAGGATTTCTCCGCATTGCCGCAAACTTCCCGTGGAAGCCCACAATTCGAGCAGTTTTGTATTGTCATTACCAACGAAACTGAGTGGGAAGAATGCCCTTCACATTGCAGTTCTAGTGCTTCAAAGTTCAGTGTTCCACTAAATTACCCTCTCGCGTCAGAATATTGCCAGACAAAAAACCCATTTCTCGGAAAACCCGCGAATGCTTTTTCAGAAAGCTACGTAAAGATTATTATCCCTTGCCCTCCCACCATTTATTACCAAATCAGAATTTAAAACAAAATACTCCCGCATTTTCGCGTTAGGAGTTCCAAGCCAATTCGTAGCTATAAAGTGTTTTTCGTGGCAGATCGGCGATACGTTGAGCAGCAGTGATTGAATCTTCAGATGGGATCGCGTGATCGAAGTCGAGATTTGCGCTCTAAACGTGCTGTGAATAGTTTCCGGTTTTATCGAGACATTTATAGATTCAGCGAATGACCAAATTGCTAGAATTGTGTTTGAATGGTTTTTTAACGTGAATCTGAGTTTAGACAGCCGTTCAATGAGTTAGCGTTATTTGAATTTACAACTAGTTTCAGCTTGCCTCATTGTGATGTTTGAACGCTTTTCTTTAGGCGCACTTTCTTGAAACTGGCTGAAGTGTATTCGCAATGAGTGTGCGCTCTTTGAATTCGCTTGTAACGTCGGCGTCAAATTTCACAGCCTTGTGATTTAAACTTTGATGGCTTCAAAAACACTCATTTTCAATATGCGAAATTTTCGAGCCAAGAGTTCCTCCTCTAAGGGTATCCGATGTGGAAAGGTGTTTAGTAGAGAGCAGTTCGCAGAGTCAAAAAATTTCCACTTAAAAGAAGAGTACTCTTAGAGGAATAAGCTTCAAAATGCAAGCCTACGAACTTTTTCAGCGACCTGCCAACTTTGGAAGGTGAGCATTTCCTAATAAGTTGTGACTCATTGATGGAGATTCGTTTCACAGAAATTTCTCTTCCATGATCGTTCGTAGCAAGATTTATGCTAGATTAGCATTTGCTGGTGGAGGTTTATTTTATTTTGCTATTTCTTTTTTTGCACGAGTAGTATAAGTGGACGTATAAACCGAGAGGGTGAAATGCGAGCAACGAATGGGGTGACCAAAAGTGCTCCAAAATTCCATGATCAACGTTTTTGCAGTTTCTATGAACAGTCGATTGTAGCAAAGATGATCCTGCATATGCAGTCGACTGTCAATTCACAGTCACTTATTTTTATTTCTTTGTTTCTTTATTCTTTATTTGCAGTTATTTTTATTTTTGTGCACTCTGTTGTGATGACACCTGAGTTTCACGTTATTGTTGGCTTTGTTGTGTTAACTGATGAGTGGGACGTACAGCTGTCGAATCTCTCTCCACTAGTAAATTCGCCGAAACATCAGTGAATGAGAACGTTCTGTTAATTTCGATTTCTTTGTAGAAAAATCGTACACTGTTAAGTTGTCACAGAAAAGGTCGGACTTTGGTCTTTCTGATGAGGTTCTTCCCGCAATATTCATACCGTAACCCTCAACTCCCCCATCCCTCTTGTTCGATTCTTAAGACAACGCAACCTCGATGGGTGCTACCACTGTTTTTCTCTTCCCTTTCCAAAAAAAAAAAACGCTTTTCACTGTCGTTAGAGATTCGGTAATTAGACGCCTGGAATTCACTCTTGTGTCTTCCTTCCTTCTTCCCCCGACAGACGCGCTTATCGATGAAAATTAAGCGACAAGCTGGAAGCAAATGGTTGAAGGTTGCGCAAAAGGAGCCGACGCTGCAGTCAGTGAAAGCGTACTAGTCATTCTTGATCTCATCACAGCATGACCAACATGTAAAGCTCCACCGGCGGACTACACTTTGGAAACGAGGATGACATCTAGCTTCACCACCCCGGCCAGGGTGTGAATGAACTTTATGTTCAACAGGAATTTTGATCGGTTACTGCCTCCAATTACTTGAAAATTTACAAACCTTTTGTAAACCATTGGATTTTTTCGCTTCACCGGAAGATCAAGATAAGTACAATAGCTGGTGTCAAAAATCTGCTAACTAGACGTTCTCTGAGGAAAAGTGTCACTCCACGTAAACTCACACTGCGAGTATCCATGCACGTTAACGTTGAAGTTGTCAGTTTACTATGTTATCGGCACTCTTGGTATCAGAATCCATATCGTCTTCATTGAACGCGTACTGCTCAGATGTTTCCGAGAAAAATTCTCGAGTGGTGAACTGTATCTGAATTCTCTATCATATAAGCAATTAATTGGTTGCAGTACTATAAGAAATTGTGGTCCCTTCATGCCTTCTTTGACCTAAAGCATATATATGAAACACAACGTTACTTCACACACCTATCCTGGCAGGAAATTATTGGGCAGTATGAGATTTAAGGCTATAATGCCGAAAAAGTTTGAACTGAACCCGTTAGAATATGGACTTTTGCAACTTGGTCGTTCACAGCGCAATCAGATCGTCAGTGGATTCTAAGACGTCGTATTTGATGCTTTATTCTCCTTTATACCCGAGGATGTTCTTATCGTTATCAACTATTTTCAGGGGTTTATACGTTGAATATTGTTTTTAATTCGCATTAGTATAGAGTTGTTCGAGTTTGAAATTAGTTGCCGCCACGGTTTTCCGATGCAGAGGACCACAATGTTTTCATGAAGTACCTTTGAGCGTTTAATCGCCATACACTTTACCCTCTCACTGATGCAGCTCAAATGCCCCCAAATGGATGCATACGCACGAAGAGACGCTAGACGACGCGAGAAACGAAAAAATAGCTCGCGGTGTTGTCAATCAGAGTGGAATTGTGCGCATTCATTTTTTGCATATCGCTTTAACCAACTTTGTTCAGGCTCACTTTGAAGGGTGCATAGCGACGATCGGATGATATTCGTGATGGGGATTAGGTGTCATATTACAGCAGAAAATGGTTATTTATGAGTGGTGTTTAACTGCATGGAAGAGGCGTTGGTCGTCAACAAATAGTACATTTGTTGTTGCACGAGAAGACTGCAAATGTGCAACTCTTAGAAAGTAAAATAAAAATAATGTAGAATGTCCGATCTGTTAATGCTTCATAGAATTGCATGCGGGTATGAGGTTGGTTTTCAGAACTCCTTTTGCCCCAAAATTACTCGAAACGACCTCTTCAAATGGTATCTACCGTACTGTATGAACAATCCTAGCACCTGCACTACTTCAACTTGTATGGTTATGACCGAGGGCGACTTTCCCTGGAAAGAAATTCTGGCTTGTTAGGCAGAAGTAGTCAAGGTAAGAAGTAGGGGGGAAATAGTATATGCAAACAACAGCAAAGGTAGCAATCAGCATTGCCGTTTTTAAATGGCATTTTCTTCGTTTGCGTTCCATTTTGTCTTCACGACAACGTCTTCAATTTGATTATGTTCTCTCTTTCCGTATGTTACGTCACTTTGTTGTGCTGTTTTAGTTAACATGATTTACAGATAATTGTTATGTACATCCCACTGCCTTATTCTCTTTCCATCATCTCATGGATATATGCTGTTCGGTGTCCCCCGAAAGAAAGATTTCTGCAAAAGACCGTTATGGCTACACTCTCATCTATACGCTTGTTCATTTGTTTGTCTGTGTGCCTGTCTGGTGGTCCCAACTCGGAAATCACCGACAACGTCGCAAAGTTTGCTGGATGTATCTTGCACCAAAAGAGTTCGTGTCCATCTTTTACATGCATCCGCCAACTATACATATGTAAGTAACGTATAAGCAGATGATGTATCTATACTAATATACAAATATGTAAACTGTATAATGTATATAATACTTTACTAATATGAGTTATATATGTACAACATATAAGTTACTAATATCGTAATGTAATATAGAGTATAAGTTACTAGTGTATAATACTAATACAATATGCTAATATATTTTAATATTAATACACAGTATATAAGTTATGTATAATAATAATGCAAATTACGCTCACTGCTTATATATATATATATATATATATATATATATATATATATATATATATATATATATATATATATGTATATGCCTATGTAGACATATAACACTGTCGATAATTTATGTTCATATAGATGTAATCCATTTATTTACCCTCATACGTATTGTATACCTTTAAAAAAAGATAATCAGAGTGGACATTCGTGTAGTGCACCAAATCAGTAAACATTCTGCGCGGATATTTCAGCGTACGTGAATTACTCGTCGGTGCTGTTTATTAGGTGTATGAAATAGACTGCGTTGAACAAGTTGTTACATCTCTAGCACTCAATATCATGCTGCGTTGGAATGCAATTTTTTCTCATCTCATTTGCAAATAATTCACACTTTCTTCAGTTTCCTTCTCTTCGGTTTACATTTCCACACATGCAGATTGTCTTTTCACAGTGGTTTTTTGATTGGTAGGACTTACAACAACGTACCATTATTCTCATCCATTTGCAACTCGCCCATCGTCCGCCCTTCAAGAGCTTTTGCAAAAAACATACCAGTGCTCATTGAAGGCTTTGACCTGTCACCGTTTGCCATTTCCTTTCATCCTACTTCGTTTTCACTCGCTAATAACTGATTTTATTTTCGACATCAGACTTGCACGCTCTTAGCTGTGAGCGCTTATCGACGCATGGAAGAATATATATAGCTGTAGTATTGGTGCACAAATGTGCATTCGAGTAAATCGACAGACATGCAAGAAACGGGAAAGGCCGAGTATTGCGTGCAACTGCTTGTAGGTGTATCTGCGCCTGGTTCGTGAATGAATGAGTCCAGCTGTTATATCGAACTGAAGTCCCATCACAAACACCTCAGCAAGTCGAAGTGTAAGCTGCAGCTTGATCTCGAGCTATACTACCGTATTTATTCAAGCCACACACAGAGAATAAAAAACGCACGGCTGCACCGCGGTTGACAAACATCGCGTGTTATTTTTTTTGTTTCTGGTACCGTCTGTCGTCTCTTCGTGTACTCGCACATCAGTTGTTTGTTTCACTGTGTGTTCGATGGGCCGCGCTCATTAAGTGCGTTCGAGAAAGGGGGTTTTTTTTTTGGGGGGGGGGAGGGGGATTTCGTGGGACGTCAGAGTGCCATCGTTTTTCACTCAATTTTACACCATAATTGAAGGAATATTCGTGTTGGCTTGATTCATTGGAAATAGAACCGCTGTGTGTGTTTGAAAAATGTTTTCACGACGACCTCTTAGCTACGTATAAGTGAACTAATGCGATGTGGCCGCGGTCAGTGTGATGAAGAGTAACTGCTGCAGAATTGATTTGCTAGTTGTTTACCGCGTCGTTGAGGATGTATCATTGCTTCTTTTTTTTACATTGCCTCTTTATATGTGTATCTATTTCCGTCTGCATGGAAGTTGCCTTCCGGAAGTTTGAACGAAATCTGCAGGTCAATCTTGTGTGGATGTTTTTGAATCATCGAAATGGGTCGTATCGCATGAGTAAGGCAAGTGCACGCCTTTCACTCAAATTCGAAATCTTTATAGATAACCGATCTCGAGATTCTTATGTTCTAAGGGGATTACCTGTAAGAACAACAAAGAATTCGGTCCAAGAAAGTGATTTGTGTGTGAACAACCCTGACAGCACCAATGTGAGGTACGCCGGCTCTAGGACTCATACCTTATATTATAGTAAAGCGTACCAAGAGCCTTCACACCAGGAAGGTCATCATTCTTTCCCTTACCTGGGTGATTTTCCAACTTTGCATCTGGTCCTTATCTGAGGATTTCCATCACACACTTCTGAAAACCACGATTAATTTTCGTTCATTGTTTGCCGTATTTTCCGCCATCCCATCCCCTCGAACTGCTGACTGAATAGCAGGATTTTTTTTTTTTTTTTTTGCTTTTAAATACGCAAGTGAACCTTTGCTAGATATTTCATTTAATTGCTGAATTTTTGCAGCGCAGTTTTTTTTTTTTTTTTTTTTTGAAAGTTTTATTAAAGGCAATGCTATTTTCCCAAGCACACAAAATGTGCTAGGTTAAACCCGGTGTTCGCAAATTTTGTTGTATATCTCCTTCATATCCTAATATGTGCCTCTCTTTGCTATCCTCCATATATGAACCCTCTTTCGTCTTCAGAGGATTCACTTTTCGAAAGTTTGAATGAAAATTGCAGGTAAATTTGAAAAATACCCGGTCGTGGTTCCGGCCATAACCCATGACAGTTTGATGATGAGTGAAGTTTGTCTCTGGTCCCACTCGAGTAATATGCTCCAATCCAGGATGAACTAGCTGGCTAACCACAAACGGATTTAACATACCTCCATATAGTTTTGAGTCTGGTCTCAGCTGTCATCCGTTTGCGGGATCAACCCAGATCGGGATCCATCATTCGACTACGATTGCAACCGTGCTTGATCCAGTCCAGTTTTCGTGGGCATTTGGTGCGGAACCTTCCTGGTTTAAATCATTTTTCGAATATCACTTTACATTGCGCGTTTCTTTCATTCACTCTGCATTTGCATCTCTCTTAATTGCAGGTCCTTTCTTTCAGAACAGAAAATTCCACGTGATCGAAAATGCCAGTTCAGAGGTAATTCGACTGTCGACACGACGGAGGGTGGTAATCAAGCACGATGGTTTCGGTGTGGGCGAAGAATTTTGTGCGTGAGGCTGTGCTTGTACCGGCGCTTCTTTGTGGTTGGTTTTTGGAAGTTTTTTTTTTCTCGTCGCATTCTGTGCATATATCATTTTTGCCAAGAACATCGCTATGCTGGTTAATTATATGATTAGATTCACAGATAGATGTAGCTAAGGGAGCGGAGAAGGTAGGCAGAGGCGATGCGTATTCTGTGATCGATGACGTTGGATTTCGGATGCCTTTGGGGCAAACCTTGTCGAGTTCTCGAAGTACGAGAGTTTGCTTGGTCTCTGCCACTAACTGATGTTCATTTCATAGATTTATTGTGGTTATTTCTTTAATTCAAATTAAAATGTAGTCGATGATCAGAGCTCTTACTGATTACAGCGATACTACTGCAGCAAAAGCTCAAAAAATGTTGAAGTGAGCTGTGCGACAATGTTTCCCTACTGATAAAGCGTACAAATAAGAGAGTTCCTAAGCAACTATTAAAATATTGACGATGCTAACTTTTATAATACTTGAACGGAGTTTTTAGGAGGATCAATTAAGGGTCGGCTGCGTTTGCTCAAAACTTTAGAATTCCCTTATATGATTTAGCCACTCATGGACTATTTTCAGCGGCTCTAATAAGACCGAGCCTAGTATCGGTTGTGTATGTGATACTTGCGTTGCTTGGTCCGCTATTTCCGTCGATAAAGGCGTCGTGTGCAGTACCATCTTCAACGAAGGCCCATGTGATTCTCGTGCTGCTCGTGTCGTTGCTTGCCGCGATCTCACAGTTCACCTATCAAATATACGAAAGTATCACAGGACCGGATATTGACGATTACACAGCGGCATGTAATTCCTCGGATTTCGACTTTTGGATGCGACAAATCGGGCTAATCAGGTTTGCAACTGCGGGACATTTGCGCTGCCTTGTGTATCTGGTAGTGGAGTCTGTTGCACTCAAATGTTTTATGTTGTATTGTTTTCAATATTTACCTTGAAACAAATTCATTTCACTTTAAATAAGCGAATGCCCTTCAAAGGTTTTTGCCTTTTATTGACTGCTGACCGCCCACGAAAAGCACATATTCTCGTCCTTGGTTATTCGTGACAAGAAAAGTAAAAGTGGCGCATAAGCATCATCAGAAGTAGGTTAAAACATCATGCACTTCTTTCTGAACATTTCTGATTGGCTCAGAAAACGTCTGAAAAGTTTGTTTGGTTTACAGGGTGAAACCGGATGCAGGTTTGGATGCAGTTCGTGTCGTGGCACCTGAGGTACTGGCTCTATTGTCATCGGCTTTGACAGCAGTTATTTGTCTTGCCTTCGCTCACCATCCGTCATCAAGCGCAAATACTGCTCCTCACAGTGTCTACGTTCAACCCGTTCGACCGATGCCAAGGTTTTTTATTCATTGTTTCCACCTCGATATTTTATAAGCCTAATAAGATTGCGCTGTCTTTTATAAACTGATGGACATCTTCACAGGTGTTTCAGGTTCCCCAAATAATGACTGATCTTCAGGTAATTATTTAGCTGTTGTATTATTTCCTTTTTTTTTTTTAAATGCTGTATGATTTATGAGCTGTATAAATCTAACTCGAGTTAAAAAGGCGCTTTGAAGCAGTATGATGGTGCCTTTGGTATCCTGTCTTATGAAAGTCGAGGGTTTTAATCAGAAGGCATCGAAACCAAAAGACCCGAAATAGTCAGTTAGTGGTCACAATCCGGTCACAATCAGCTGTTTTAAATTTACGGCTTTGTTAGTATAGCAAACTATGCAATAATGGGGATGTTGTGTTATCAGTTGTAATGTCCGTTCTCGAGTGGGCAAGCAAGGTTGATCTCTGTCCAGTTGATGTAACCATCTTTTTTGCAGCCCTCTAGCTACGCCGTCGAAGTCGGTGAAGTTTGTGGCGGCCTGTGTTGTGGCACTGAAACGTCTCGGGGATGTGGCGATAATTCTCTTCGTTGGCCTCGTTGGAGTGATTCAGGTATTTTGTGCCCTTTTGCCGATTTTTATTTGGAGATTGCTTTGGGCAGGAATCTTTTCTCTGCTTCTTTATATCTGTTGTCAATCTATCTGTTTGTCTTTGGTTATGATTACGGTTTGATATGCATAAATTTTGGTTTTAATTTAATAGGTTTGTTGATAGGCCGGTTATGGTTGGATAGGTTTGATGCTTTGAACTCGGGGATGGTGCAGCTTTGGTCACGGAATTTGATAGACTTGCGCAATGGACGTGTAATTTACATATACGAAAGAAAAACTAGAGTCCTATATAAAACCGTTGTACCAAATCAACCGTCCGTACAGGACAATTGATTTAGTTAAAGAGGAGTGCATTATTGCAGGTTTATTGCTGTTTTACTGTTTGCGATATTGGCCGATGTAATTTGTGGGATTGCTAAAGCACATCATAAAACATATACAGTGTTTTAGCTGTGGGTCACACTTTTAACCTTATTTAGACCTCTAATTGCATTCCATTATATTGCGGACTTATTTGTGTTTTATGGATTTCGAGTTATTATTTTCATGTAAAAATGTGTTTTATAGCCATCAATACTGAACGCAGTGTACTTCTTGGCTTTTCTGTTCGTGGCGACCTGGTGGGCATCCTATACGCCTTTACATCGGCGTGTCTATAACGCGATCAAACGTTTGCTGATATTCTATACAGCGTTGCATTTTCTAGCCGTTTACATCTATCAGATACCATTCGTTCAATATGCACTTCCTTCGGGCTCTTTCCCTGCAAGGTGCGTTTCTTTTTGTTTTTGCTTTCCAATTTTTGTGTGTAGTTGTTCTTGTCACTATGTTGTTTGAGTAGCGATATTCAGGACCCCTTTTAACAGTTTAAAACAAATCTTGTTTTATTGGCGTTTGCTGCAGCGTTATCTTTGGCTTACATATCATCGTCTGCAACTCTCAGTGATGCATTATCCTATAGAATTTTCTTGCGCTGTATGGACAATATGGCTTTTCTCTGAGATTTTAAGAACGTAGAATATCGATGAATCAGAGTCGATCTTAGTATGTAAGGATATGTCTTGGATCGAAAAAGTCAGCAGGTGGGATCAGAGGCCACAGACTTTTTTGCATAAACGCAGAGTTCTAGGAGTCACGAATTCGCGTGCACTGCTGTTGGCTATGTGGGGGTTGCCGATGCTTTTTGCCTCTCATCGCCCAAAGTTCGAGTTTTACTGACAGAAAGCGACTGATCAGATTCTGTACAAAGTATTCTAAGAAGCAGTCCGCGAGTGTTCAGCGAAAATTAGCGTTTCCTTCAGAGTGATCGGATTTGTCGCAATTCTACGAACCGAGTGCCCTCACTGGTGGACATTATCGCTTATCTCAGCAGACTACTGGACAGCTTTTGCGAATGCTTTGCTTTTGTTGCTCTTATATTATTCGCTCGTCTTTCAATACAAATGCTCGCGGTATGGACTGCTACGCTCGTTGACTTATGTCGGCAGTACGGAGAGCAGTGTTCATGAAGAGGTATGAATCATTCTTGAGCTTATTCATATTGCTTACCTTATATCAGCTTCATTATATTAGCCCAGCGTCACTAAGAGCCAAAACGTTGCTTCCATGTTTGCAGCAATTATTATCTCGCCTCTCTCCACAAGCACTCTTTGATGAATGTTGCCTACATTCAGCTTCCTTGTAGTGTTTGTGATAGTTTATTCTCGTTTTCTTAAAGCAGTTCGATGGTTTTATACATGTCTTGCTTTGTAGTTGTGGATAGCCATGATCACGGTCACGAACTGTAGCTATACTGTCCGAGACTGTCTTTCGTTCTAGCATTTCTGCTCGAATTGCATAGAGTGTCATTAATCTCTTAATGCAATCAGGTGTCGCTAAATTAAGTCAAGAGTAATTGGTGACGCTGTGCGTAAACTTAGTTGATTTTATTGTTATTAGTGGAAACATATTTCGGCTATGAATAGCATTTTTAGTATGCATATATGCAAATTTTAGAAGTGAAGATATTCAAAAGGCGTTCGGTTTTACATAGCATGTTCTTATTCGCTTAGAGTTTGAGATTGCTTTTTTCTTTAATGTTTCATATTGCAATCAGAGTTTTTCCGCTGTGGTGGCTAGCACAGTTGAGCGATTTTGAAGCAAGCTCGCTTATGAAGATGGCAAAAAATATCCGTTAATCAAAGAATTGGATTTTCTTTTTGTGGCTTATAGATTGATTTTTGACTCTGTTCTTCGAAATGCTTCTGAATCAATGAACACTCATAGAAGCGGTCATCAGTGCCACTCCAAATTAACAGCTTATAGAATAAGTGCACTGTTTTGATTACTTTAAGGAGATTGAAGCCGATAGCTTTATGCTGTGAGTTTTTTCTCGTAAAATTTAAAGGTTTTTTCCCAAACATGAATGGAAAATATTAGGTTGAGCAAAACATCCTGATTTGTGTCGAAATTGGGAAAAGTAATTTAGACCATTTCGCCCACTAATTATTTTTATTAATTTTTTAATCTTGTTTTTGTCCACAGGGGTAAGCTCTAATTTTTGTCCAAACGCTGATTTGCTCAGAGTGAATTCTGCGGTGATGAAGTTCGATACTCATTTCCCATCCACTCCCCTCCCTTCATCTGAATACCTTCGAGTGAGCAGTTGAACAAACTGCTCGTAATTTCCCAATGATCGCAGAAGGTAAATAAAAAATACGTTCAACTAACTTTTCAAGATTGACTATAGTTCTATCAGTATGTCCTTCTACATAGGTGAAAAAAGTTTTTTTAACTGTCTGCTTTGATCAGATGAAGGCTAATTTGTAGCTCAACACAGTTGTCAAGAAGAAATGCAGTGCCGCTTGAAGTTTCGTTGGAAATCAACGATTGTAGAGATGATTTGTGGGAATTCGTGAAATTCTTCCAATATTATTTGCAGAAAATTTTGTTTTATTTAGCGATTGGCTATTTGCCACGTTGGAAATGTTGGACCTCTTGTTTGCACTGTTTCGTTACCGTTGAAGCAAAAAACGAAAAAAGATATTTGTTCCCCTTTTCTCTTTTTCTTTCATTCTTCCGCCGATTTTTTTTTCATCGTTGAGCTATCTCCGTGGACCAATTCTCATTGTGTGACGCTACGATTGATTAGGCGAGTGAGTTTTGTTGTTGGTGAAGTTGGCTTTTTACACTGGATATTTGTAGTGTATCTCGGAATAGATGCTTGCCTTCTGCCAAGTGGAAGATTCGTTGATAGATGTGCTCATGTCAGGCGGCAGCCTGTTAGCCGTTGAGAACTTCTCGATAGCTATTGACGAAATGTGGGAGCCAAACATTCACAAAGTTTTTTGTGATGATGGGGATCGGTGAGGGTACAATAATGCTTCACTGCCACTTTTGTCTTAAATGGGAAGGGGTAATTTTATTTTTGTGTTTTGTTGAAAGTTGGATGGAAGTTTTTTTAGCAAATTGTTCTCACAAATTTTCTTTTTTATTGTTGGATGAATTATAGAAAATAATTACATTTTGT
This sequence comes from Ascaris suum, assembly GCA_013433145.1. Taxonomy (NCBI): domain Eukaryota; kingdom Metazoa; phylum Nematoda; class Chromadorea; order Rhabditida; family Ascarididae; genus Ascaris; species Ascaris suum. The sequence continues at coordinate 6,326,411 of CM024188.1, read as the reverse complement.
CATCAACCCAAAAAGATTTCCCTATTTTCTTTCGAATGTAAACTTCTTCCAGTAAAAGGGCTACTCCGTTGAGACGTGATAGCTCTATTGGGTTTGTGAGTTTTCGACAGCAGCTGCCTGAGTGTCACCGTTTGTTTTTCATTCTGGATGCGACACAACAACACGTGTTTCTTAACATTTTTCACGAAGTGGTGCTAAATCATGCACGCAAACTGCAAATGGCTGTTCGACTTAATTGCTTCGTATTTGCAGAGCTGCCTGACCACAAAGTGTATAACTGGCCGATTTGTACGGATTCTTATCGAGCAGTTTTGTGCTAGGAATGATAAGCAGCATATGTTTGCCGCTTTGCAATGCTTTAATTTTTCACTTAGAGACATGACAGACCTGAGGATTACGTGACCTGTAGTTGTACCTTCTTGTTGGCTATGCTACTCGCACTGAGGCTTGTAGATCGCACTAGAAAGTGGAGTGAGCAAAAACGAGAGGCAAAGTGAAGGGGCCATAGAGCGATGGGATTTGAACTCAAATCCTTCGTATTTACGAGTACAGATTGCTACTGTCAGCTTAGATCCTTTGTCCGCATGTTATACTTTCCTTCAAGTTCTGTTTAACATGAATCAAAGAGATTGAGGTTTTTATTTGGTTAGGAGACGATTTATCTTCTCGAATATTCTGTGTTTAGATTTGAAAGAATTTAGAATTTAAGGTTCCAAATTTAGATTCCCAAGAGGAAGTGATCGTTTCAGATGATCACATCTCTAACAAAGATCATTGTTCGGAGCAGTTAGTTGTATTTGAGGAAGCGACCCTTGACCGACATTGTTTTTTAATAATTTGCTCCAATTTCTCTCATTTTTTGCCACCATATATTGCGAGCTTTCTTTGTCCCTTGTCTTCTTAACGGTGTTGTATTGCATTCAGAAAGGTTTTTGTCTTCATGGACATTCCATATGGTCTACACAGAAAGCGGAAGGAGAAAGGATCAGTTTGACTTCGATGCACTTTCTTCTTTGACCACTGAACTATGCACTGTGGCACTGAAGATGACATATCCGATTCAGGTGGTTACTTTCAACCAGAAATAAGTGAGGATGAAAGTCATGACGTGGACGATAAGCAGCTGTCAGCAGGGCAGCTAGTGTTGACCTATGTCAGTTCTTATCTCAACAGCCTTTGCAGACCCAGCCAAAAGTTCAACAGTGAAGGTGGCGACCACAGCCGTGGTCAAGTGGGAGGTCGCGAACTGGTTGCCATCTGGAACTAAGGCTTTTGTGAACGCCTTGAAGAAGCAAAGATGTTGTACTATATGGCCTTGCCACCGAGTGGACAACTTCATCATCAGTGCTTTTCGTCTGCTTTTGGACAGATCCGTGCTTCGGTTGATAAAGAGATGAGCAGAATTAGGTGCTCGGGATGAACTGATAAACCTGGTTGGATCAGCTGTTTTTCAGCAAAGGGCGACCTTCTGGATGACCTTCAGTCCCCTTATTGGGGACTGAAATTTGCTAGCGACACAATGCTAAGGGGCAGATTTCGTCCTAGATTCCTCTCATTCGACAAAGACGGAAGCTGAGCTGAACTCTTGCCAGCTCTTACTTTGAAATATGTGGGAAACCGCCTTCATTGTTACTGTTTATGTGGAAATATAACTCCCAACAAACAGTTACTTAAGGCAAAACAGGATGTGGTTCTACACATTTGAGACCTAACAAGCCTGACGAATAAAAGCGAAATCCTGGATCGCTACAGAGATACGTATGCGCTTCAGTAAGTGCGCAGTGCTTCCCTTTACTTTGGTGAGGAGGACGCTGTCTAAACAAGCGACAGCCAAGAGGCATCGTTGGACTCATTCTAAACCAGATAAAAGACGCGACAACTGGCAGATGAACTGAAGGGAAAAAAGAGCCTGCAGAAGCAGGGTTGTTCTGAAGCAGAAGGTATGCCAGTTTGGTTTTGGGGACAGCTTCGTGCCAGCAAATTCTGCAACGATTAAGGAAAGTGAAGTTTGAGGAAAGTACGTGAGAAAGCTATAAATCATGATATACACGAGATTTGTTCATAGAAAACTGAAACGGTTCACGGGGAAATTATAAATTTTCTGGGAAGAATTCACTTCAAAAAAGTTAGAAATATGGCCGATATCCGGCAGGTAAGCGGAACTTTTACGCGCGATTCAACGATATAAAAACATCATACGTCCAAGTCGACTTTTTCAGTGCAATATATAAATATCTGAAAACTATGTAATGGAGGTAAAGCTTTTATTTTATTCCAGAATGACTCCTTCCCGCTTTTCCGGGAACGCCAAATTCTTTGAGATGAGCCTACGGACGATGAAATGTGCCGATGGAAAAATTGACTCATTTTTAGTGGCTAGAAGAACTCTCTTTATATAACATTTGGTTTTTAGAGTTGTATCCCCATCCGTCCTGCTCTTATTGATCCCTTTGCTATGGTTCTGAATGTCTTTAATAATATGTAGATTTGGTGGTCTTTTTTTTTTTTGGAATCGGCCAGCAAGAAGTTCAGAATTGTGTGACCTTGTTGCTTTTGCATGTGAATGGCGGATTTCATTGTTAGCACTGAAGTGGCTGCTTGGGCGTTGTGCTGAATATCGCTACCTTGTTGGCTGACATTGAACCGCAATATTTATCCGCCTTTTTGAACACCTGCATGGGCAACTTTTATTGTTTGGAGGAGGCGCTTCACGGTCCCGTAAATGTCAGATGGAACAGAATTGCTAAAGTCGATTTTTAAACAGCTAAAGTCGGTCCTCACAGCATCGATCACACCAGTATTGAAATTAGAAAATTTACACAGAGATTATATAAATTACGGTTTCAGAATTACACGCTTCGTCCAATTTCTATAGTCGTAAGAATGGGTTCACCATGAGAGCGATGAAAGCTGCCATCTATTCAAAGCTGTGAGGTGTGATGTGAAGCAATTATGTTTCTAGAACATGGCCATGTCACAGTATTCTGCATCGCATAGCGCCGAAAGAGAATCAAACGAGGCACAAAGAGTTAAAAATGGTGGCATACGACGAGCACGCGATAACACGGTAACGAATGTGTTCAACGAGCATGTTCTATTTTGGCTATGCTTTTTTGAGCGTTGTCTGTTTGTCAATATATACTTTTCGCTTTGCCGTTGGGGTGAAATGAACACTGCTTGGTTTTTGAGCACACAGCACAACTCTTTCTAAACTTGCTTAGGCGAGCATTCGCAGTGACCAAAGGTGAGATTTGGTTATTTGGAAAATTGTGTGGGGGGTGGTGGATATTGGGGAAATGTACGGGTGAGGACCAAAGGAATATGCATGACTATACTAATCTTAGTACGTTCAGCTTTATAGCCGCTAAAAATTTGAAGGTCTATGCATCGGGGCATACACATCCTTAAATATTTGCGTATGTCTATGCATATGCAATGCTTGTGTAGGTATATATTTATATACGGACGTAGGTGGATATATATATATATATATATATATATATATATATATATATATATATATATATATATATATACAATATAAACGTCTAAAATTTATAGGTTATAAAAGAACGGTCCAAAAGTACGTATCCGGCTATTCCAAATTTACTCAAGAAGCATTCGACACTGACATAGCATCATGCAATTTACAGCTAGCAAGAGGGTCAATAAGTGCTTGCGAGATTTTGGATGAACAGTTCGGCAAAGTGAGCGGTGCCTGGGAGAACGTACCATAACACGTTTAGGTAACTGTTACCGTCTACAGTTGTATCGAAAAGGATAGCATCGTGGCAGCACTGCTGAGTGTACTTGAACCAGAACGTTTACCTAAGGCGGTTATGCATTTTCTAAAATTGTAATGCTCATTTGTTTTGATTTCTGCTCACGAAGCTGAAAAACACTGAATTGCTTCTTTGCAGTGCAAGTTATTTTGTATTACATGCCTTAATGAGCTCACTAGGCCGTATTTTCTTCACTGAGACGCTCGAAGGCTTCTGTTTCACTTGGCAATCGATAAGCGGCTTCTGCTCGCATTTTTTCACTTGCTTTTTTTTGCTTTGCAGTTGTCTGAAGCAGCTAATGAAACACTTCAAAGCATAGGACTAAGAGACCTATATGAGATTTCGATGTTTCTTGAGTGGACAACTGGAAGCGCTCTTGAGCATCAGCGCGTTATGGAAACACTCCCATTAGTGGAGTGTATGTATAGGTGAATTTGGTAATAATATATTGGCATTTTTGTCCCTCCGATCGGCGAGTTTACTATTAAACCAACCAAATAAGCTAAAGAGGGTCCTCGAATCCTGAATTCCGCCACAAGTTCTGTTCATCCTAGATCTTCAGAAAAAGTAATGTTTGCAGCTCAGCTTTTACCAGTTTTTTTTTCACAAGCTTCGAATTAAGGGCTCTCGTTTGAGGTATTTTTTAATCGTTTGAGCAGTGCTGCATGTTAGATCTAACAACATCGGCCTTGATTAAGTCCAATTCCGGTCATAATTGGGACCTTATTTATCCCACTGATAACATGGAAATGAGTTAAATGCGGTCTTATTTTGGACTGGATAAAAGCCTAAACCAAGTGTGACCAATATCCAAGTGGGATAGTTGAGGTTTTACATATTCCTGAAATCTAAAGTTAGGGCTCGTAGTTAATTATCATTGCGTCATTGGAGCATTCCTTAAAATACGTTTTTTTCATGTGCTCATATTTTGTTCGACTGTTAAAAGTTATTTTTGCATGAATTCTATAATCAGCAGGATAAGTTATCACATATAAGATTTGGCCACAAGTCCTGTTTTCTTCAATGCAGACAATCGTAGAATAGTTTTAATAATTGAAGCAAATTGCGTCTTATCTCAATATTATTTATTATGGAGGCTTTCATAGATGTGTTGATTGCACTATGTTAATTTTGTGCATTCTTTTCACATTTTTGTGGTTTTCTGCTTTCTTCGCTGCAATTTTCAGCTTATCTTGCAAATTGAGTTAGGCCTTCTTGAGTTTTTAACTATTTTCATTGCTCCATATATTTTGCTTGGTATTTGATTTTTAGTGCATTGTTATGTGCATGTTCAATTGCTGCGTTCATTATATGACTGCGAGAATCTGTTCTTCGTTCTCAGAGCACGTCTTTTCTTGATGCGCACTTTCCTCTTTCTTAGTTGAAAGTGGGCACCTTTCATCTTGATTTCTAACGTCTTTGTCCTTGATTAGTGGGTTTTCAGTTTCTGAATTTGTTCCCCTTCTTAACTCCCTCCTCCCCTCCCCTCCCTCTTCCTCCTCTGCCTTCTCGCATCTCATCTCATAGTTTTTTCGTTTGTTTTGAAGCAGTTCTTCCGTATTCGCCTTTCGCAAAAATGCATATAAACAATCACTATCTGAGTTGGCACAGGCTGGCACTTCTTGGCTTTTTGTTTTTACTGAGGTAAAAATAAAAATAACGCTTCGAAAACAGTGAATTTTACTGAGTGGTGGAAAATCGTCGGCCGTCCTTTGTATAAAGACAAAACCGACGATTTCTCACTTGTTCACTTCATTCGAAACTTCATATGAATATAAACAGCAGATTTGCAATGTTAGAACCATCAGGTCGTGTAACAATGGGTGGTACTTTTGTCTACGTATTTCGAAGTATTTGAGATATTCATTGAAAATTGTGGAAATAGGATGATTGGAATCACTCAAATAAATGGAACTTGATGGTTCAATGGTTGCATAAAAAGCTGCTTATTTTCAGCTGTTGGTTGCTGATGATGACGAAGAACCATTGGAGAGCGTTCCTTTGCAGCGTATCACATCGGCGGTTATTGATCGACAGAAGATCGCTTCGATTTTCCGTAGTGAGTGTCTTTATTTTACTCACGTAAATCATCTCAGGCGATTGCAAATGAATGTTGCACTCGATATTTGGTTGCTCTGTTTTATGAGTTTTTAAGCTGTGCAGAAGGTGGGTATAAATGGAAAATGTGACTGATACACGTTGAATTTCATTGCATTTTAGAGAGTTGTGAGTTGAATCTCTTTGTTATATATATATATATATATATATATATATATATATATATATATATATATATATATATATATATATATATATATATATATATATATGCATAAGTGATGCAGTAAAAGCTGAAAAGTAACGATCTTGTGCAAACATTCAACATGCCCAAATTTTGAAATGTGGTAGGAAATGCCGCTTGAAAACTAAACTACATAACCGAAGGCAGTTACTACCGTTCTAAACTTAATTGTCCATTCCGTTTATTAACAAAGCATTTCTAAAGATTTCAGCTGATAAATAAGCTTCTATATGTTGTAGTTACCTTCTTTGGGCGGAGGTTTTCGGACGTTATATTGTTAGAGCAACTGTCGAGATTCGTAAAAGTTAAATTGGCTGTTTGATTTTGGTATCGACGAGATGCGAAGTGGTTGGCATGGAAAAGCAAGCTTGCATATTTATGTGTATTGGGATAGATTGAAAGACCAGGAGGGTTGAGTTCAGCCATTCTGTAGGTTAAGGCATTTTTAGAAACCTCCGAACAGAAGTTTTTATCGTCAAGCTCGGAGTGTGGCGATTCTACTTCTTTACCCTGCTTGGCTGAGCACGTTATGCACTTTTTCACTTGCCGAGAGCGGATGGTGTTTCTTGGGCACAAAGTACTGAGTTTCATAGCGCTGATAACACATGAATTTCTTCATTTATTTGCGTTAATCCGATTTGAGGTGCAAATGGGACCGAATCAGTTCCATCACAGGGACTCATCTCAATACTTTCATTCTGTCTCTATCATGGCTATATGCTCGGCTTGCTTGCGATGATGGTTAATTTCTCCTTAATTTATCGTTTTTCATATTCGCATAGGAAAAGTTCATCTCCCTCTTCTTAAAACATAGCGATTTACATTTCTGTTAAGGTTCTTCAAAATTCTATTGTCTAAAACCATTTGTTGGAGCAAGCCAACCATTGGTGTGAAAGGATTTTGTCGCTCGCAGGAAAGCAGCTAAGCGAATCAATTTTCAGACTCTTTCATATATGTTTGCAAAAATGAGTCACTAAGTCAATGGAAAACATTCTAGGAATATTCGTTGTAAGCGTCTCTTTTCACGTTATTTTTATTCAAACATTATGGTGTTGTTAAGTTGACGGCCGATGGTATTGATTGGCAGTGCATAAGATATAAGGCATGAGAAACTGCAACTAGGAAATTATTCTCTGAACTATTCATATCAATAATTTCATGAGTGCTTGGTAGTTATTAGGCGGGGAAGTTATTGTTTGCAGGCTTGGGGATTGATGTACCATTCGGTATTCGGACTAGTCTTCTTGATGGCAGCGTTCATATTCTGGGTGTTCAAGGATACACGCTCTGTCTCGTTTGCAATCTCTCCACTCATCCTCACATATGCTGAAGTGACTACGTTTGCATTTTCCACTGAATTACTTTTATTTTATTTTTAGCGGAAAGCGTTTATTTAATGTGGGAAAGACTGCCAAATGAACAAAATCACTGAATGTAAGACATTCCGTTTTTTGCTTAAAGTTATTAGTGATTTGCTGTAGGTGACTCTCCGTGTAAAGTGGTGCACGGAGAGTGAGAGTCGATGCTTGTTGGTGACGATAACCGAAAAAAATTCTTTTGATCAGTATCAACCAAAGCATTAACTCGCAGCCAAAAGCGGGTTGAAACATTGCAGTTCAAAAATGCTGCAGAAGCAGTCGGTAAGAGCCGAATTTTGCTTGCATCTAAACACAATTTGAAAATATCGACCGATTCTGACAAAAAAATGAAATTGACCGAAAGCACTCCGTAAAGAGAGAATTTGGGTTGCAACCGAAAAAAATCGACCGACAGACTGGAAAAGCCGATTGACAGGTGCGATATAAAGCTCGGTTGGTAAAAACCGGCCGGGTTTATAGCTTCCAATCGAAATTCTGTTAAAAGAAAAGATTTTTTTTGTAGGGCCTTGTTTGATCCTTGTATAATCAATAGAGTCACACGTCTTGTAACTTTATTGCAGCAGATTGATAACCAAATAAGGAAATCAGCGCAGATGCGACCAAGATAAAATGAACATTGACATCGCCGATGCAGCAAATGGGCTATCAGCCAACCTTTAGCCGAATGGAAAATGAGAAGCTTCCTTGGAGAAGCAGACTAAACATGGAACCTTGAAAATCAAAATCAGCAGAAAGTGTGGAATGGAGAAGCCATGATCAGCTTAGTTAAACAATTGCTCGAGAATGAAAAGTGTCATGTAGGTTTTGACGAATGTACAGAGCGCAGGCATAGAAATAGGCGGAAACGCCGACGAAATAACACATCAGTGCAGTGAGTGGCAAATGCAAATGAACAGCTCCAAAACAACGATATGCAGATATGGAACAAGCAGGCAGGTAGGAACGGTTGGTTCCGAAAGACGTTTGAAATCCGGAGAAGATGTGTACTGGGAACGAAATTATGAAACTTAAGTTCCAACTTTTTGAGCAACATTTAAGTTGCAAAATAAATGGAGTGAACAAACATTTAAGTTCTAACAACTTTTTCACGCTATTCACTACTCTTTACCATATCCGGGCAGATGGGCAGGATAGAACGAAGAAGTTAATATTATGGCCTCTTCAGTCCACTAAAATTCTCTAGAAAGTCATCAACCATTATCTCAAAGTTATATACGGTCCGCAAAAAATTGATATTATGTGAACATACGGTTGGGCTAAATTCGGCAAGCTAAATTAGTCTGGTTTGCAAAGTATGCGCAAGCGGAAGCCCTAATGGACTACTAAAGCTGTCCGAACATGGTAGGATATGAAGACGATTGTATCCAACAGGGCTACCCAAAACGTATTCAAAACAGGGAACAGCCAGACATCGTGTGACTCTGTGCTGAAAATATGTAAATACTTTTTCTTCAGCTTGACCCGTTTATGCGCGCACCAGTTCTCCTTGGGAAAGTCCATGCAGACTTACCTTGGCCTTTCTCTCATGGCGATGCTAAGTGAAAGTTTTCAGTGGTTTTTTGAATAGCTCTCGATGATTTATTCACTGTGAATACGAGCTCCTTTCAGCCGAGCGATCTCGGAATGAAGCTGCATAATTTGATTTCTTTCCACTGCAGTGAAGTTCCGGCTTAACTTTCGTAACTGTAGACTGAAGAAAGTTCCTTCATGATTGTTCAGAAAAGATTATTGCTGCATAGGGGAAAACGAATGTGACCGTTCACTGATCGAACAAACAAGCGATTGCGAGACAGAAAACCAAGCAGTTTAATGCGACTTTTACATAAAAACGACTACCCTCGGAGCGTGGATTCTTCGGAAAAACGTTGTTTCGCAGAGAAGGCTGCCCTTAAAAGCATCAGCTGTCACATCACTAAGCACTCGCAGTTTCCAGCCATAAACAACACCACGAACAAAAGTAAAGAAACGGAAAGACTTATACGCTCAGTTGTGGAAAAAAAATCAAAAGATTCAAAATTTCACGTGCCAAATATGTAACGCGAAAAAGTCGTCAGCTCAGCAGTAATGGGAATAAGTTTTTGATGGAGGCAATTGAAATGTTTGTTCAGTATCTGAAGGCGGGTTTTAGATTGCCTCATTCCCATGGACTGCACTGAAATGCGGCGTTATACACATTAATCCCCTCCTATTGGCCACCAGCTTCTGCTCGAGTCATCTTTGCACAACATTTCTTTAGACCTAGTAGACTGCGTTAATTTCTGCTTGTGCAGAAAACATTTCCAGGTTGCGTTGCATTTCGTTTTCCCTAATAAAGTTTGCAGTGTTGCGACTGGCGCGTTTTGCAGCGACAGTGACACTGCAGGGGACGAATTAGGTGCAGAGACAGTCCTTCAGACTTCTGTTGCTGCATTAGGAAATCCGTTTCTGATGAAATGATGGCATTGGATAATCGGGTGTTGAAGCCGAGTGTTCTTCTAAAATGTCGCCCTGTTACAGTTCAAAGGCACTCCATGAAAACTCAGTTTCGGTTGCGATCGATACAAATCAGTAGGAAATTTTGGTTGGTGGAAACGGAAGGAAGTCGCATTTTCCGGTCACATTCGGTTGGTCGGTTGTCTTCGCTTTATCAGCTTGCATCCTAATGGCCTTAATCAGTGATTTTCTCTTCGCTTATTTTCGTTGGTAAAACGCTGAAGATTTTCAGTTCCTACTAATGGCACAGTACGTGTGCAGTATGGATATCACAAATGAGCTTCCCAAGTCGGACTTTCTCGAGATGATCGGTTTTGTGTTGGCCACCGATCGCATATCTGCGTTCGTTACGCTACTTGTGAAGGTATGCTAATTTTTGGTTAAAGGTGTAATTGCACTCGTGATATTCGTTTGAGCACATAAAGGTTCTGATGATGTCAGGAACCTGCAGGTTGCAGCCGATTCACCTCACGTTGAACTTTATTTGTGGGCAGTGTTTTGCTCGTAACAGTTGCACGATTGCATGACACTAGAGGATCTCCTTGAACATGTTTATCAGTATCCAGCATTGATTGAATTCCTATGGACTTTGGGTGTATTGAGCCTTAATTGTGGCTGTAACATTTCTCTTCAAGAATCTTAGCTAACCTTGCAGTTATTTCGGTACTACGGTGTCATTTTCTCATTTGCACTGACTATGCCCTTTATTGCTTTTTTTCTCGCGCATTCTTATGGCGATGATGAGAGAGAGTCACTCCGAGTTTCACGGTGTCAAATTGTGACTTATTTACAATCAGCTGCCTAACTGTCTCGCTCAAAACCCTTTTCTCAGTAATTTCTTTTTGATCGTTCTGTGAAATTTCGCGCCGACTGAAATTGCTAGGTTGTCTGCAGTGATGTTGTCATGGGGTCGCTTTTGATTCAGTGATGACCTTTCGCATAAATTCAGCGTGATGATGCATCTGTTCTTTTGAACTATAATTTTGGCCATTTAGGAAATGCTTCAGGTTCCTCTTTTTTTGGGTATTATTACTTGCATGTTTGAGCCTCACCCAACTCTCCTGGAATCTGTAATTGAAGTGCATTTCAAGTCACTCTAGACTAGTGTAAGGGAAACTTCATGATCGCGAGGGCTCGGCTTACAGCTGGTGAACATTGCTCCTATATTGATGTTTTGTATGTTTTCGACCATTGTCTTGTTGTTCACTAGAATACTGAAGTTCTTCTCGGAGAACAAGCACCTGAGGCAAAGGTGAGTGAATTTTAGAAAACTTTACATAGACTGGGAGAGCATGTGTAGAGGGAGCATGCGGCAACGATTTGTTGGTCGAGTGATAGCGCAGAGGGAGAACGTGCTTACACGAAAGCACGACGCTGCGGAACCGGTTGCCTCTGGTGAAAGGGCGTTTCGCCGGTGTGCGTCGTTCTTGCGATGGTCACCTCTCGTCGCATATCTTTGTTACGATGCTTATTTCTCTGTATAATGCTTATACTCTTCTCTGCACTTTCCGCTTGCTTCCTCTTCCTCCTCATTTTAATTGTTATGTCATTTTAAATACTTTTTTGTGTGAGTCACCCATCCAGCATATTCCACTTTCCCTCTATTGTGTACTCGACCAGTGCATTATTGGAATTTTGAAGCGTAAAAAGCAAAATTTCGTTTGTAGCAATTGAGTGGGCAAGCCGGGTAAAGCAGAATTTCAGTTGATTCTTTCCTATCGTTATCACTTGTTTAGCTCAATGGGTATGGTATTTTGAAGTGTTTTTATTGAATACCTTTAAAAAAGCGATTCGTTTCGCATGGTGAGCGAGCGTTTAGATGTTTCATTATTCTTGGACCATGCTTGCTTGGATCAACGAGCAGCTTGAAATATGCTATCTTTGATTATTTTTGTGGCATTTATTATGCTAGAGACTAAGAGTTTTATGTTGTTAAACGCGAAGTATTTATCAAGCTGTTTAGGCCCATCGCGATGATCTTATAGGCTAAGCTTGAACCTCTCAAACCACTTCTTTGTAAAGAGCCTATGCATATGCCACATGTTCTTGAGATGACTAATGCTGAGATCATTTCAATAAACCTGCCCAGAGCGCATGTTTGCAATGTGGAATTCACTATAGTATGAGTGTCCTGTTGTTGCTGTAGGTGACCTGTGTGATATTTGCTCGAATCAGCGGGCATGTGAACTACGGGTCAATTGAAGGGCAAAACACAGTTTGTGTATATTGCCGAGAATCTTTAGACGATGGTGCTATTTGTGGTGATTCTCGCAAGCGTGAATGTGTTACATTAAATAGTGTGCAGGCGTGGCCTTCACGTTCTCTCTTTTTTCAGCGAGACTTGTATCGCTTCGTTTGATCGCGCTACTCCACCATTTCCTATTTTGTGAATTCCATCTAGACAGTTGTATTGTAGTTCTAGGTTGATGTGAATGCAAATGTACATATTCCTAGCGAATTGTGTTCTGTTCGCTGCTTTCATAAGGTTACTGTAGAAAAAAGCAGTTGCACAACTCGACTATAAAAGACTTCCAAATCCTCGAGCTTATTTTAGAGTTTTTTAAAAATATCTTTGTAATGAAGTTGAATAATTGAGAGCTTAAATTAATAGCACAAATTTTAAGACTTCAGATGACGACGATCGGTGAAGCAGAATTGATTGAATCTGTACCACTCAAAAAATTCGGATAGAAGGAAACTTCGATTTTGCACTTTCTTTGCTTTTTTCTTTCACAGGGGACAGGTAAGGGAGCGAGGCGTTTTTGCAAGTTGATGAGACGGGAGGCGAGGCGCAACTGTAGTGAGCCATATGGCATGGCGTCCACCTAGCGGATCGCATCGGCACATAACTGACTGAGGGTCTTATATCCGCTTCTCACCTTCTGCCTCTCATCAGCCTCAATGTGTCCATCACAACGTGTGCTATCCGAGAAAAATATTCCGTCACATGTGTTCCGCAAGTCGCCTGCAAGTCTCGGAAAGAATTGGATGCCATCATATAATGGGCTACAAATGGAGCCATAAAACTAGTAGTAAGGAAGAGCAGTGAGACATTACAGGAAGGAAAAAGCGAAGCGCAGGCAGCAGCTGTTATGAACACGGAGGAAGAATTCTTCCATTGATATCGAACCTTTGTCTTCCATTGCCTCAGCATTCAACGGGACCAGGTGTCCCGAATCCTTTCAACGTCAACCCCAGTTCTGCGCTGTCAGAAGCCTGTTGGTCGATCGCATGGACATCGTCTAGATGTAGTGAAGTCCGACCCCGAAATAAAGAGCTCGAAAAAGAAATCGAACAGAGCCGTGCAGGTATCTGCTCACTCATCCGGCAGCTGGTTACCACCGATGACCGCAAAGGTGAAAGCGTATGGGTAAGGATTAGGTAGGTTGAATGCAACTGACACCACTACACAGTGTTGTGTTGATGTGAGAAATCGGTTAATTCAGTGTACGCAATGAGTGGTAAGTAAGGGAACTTATCTTCGATGCACACAGGGAAATTACAAATGCGGAAGTGCATCAAGGAGGCAACGAAAACGAAGCGAGATAGCTACAGGTGCTGTTTCGCAACTTACTAATGGGGGGAGGGAATTCTTTATTGCAGTGTGGGACTGCGACGAGTAAGCCTTAACGGGCATTGTGTGAAGTGTTAGGGAGGAGTCCCAAGACTGGGTGTTAATGAGATATCGCTGTAATAGCTGAAATAATGGTCATGCGCTTCTCCACTTCCTGTGCGGTTGCATCACGATCTGTCCCTGCTATCGTCCACTTTTCCCACATCCCCAGTCTCCTCCTCCCGCAAGTCTGCTGGAGTGCTGGGGATTTCCCTGATTTGGTACTGCTATGATAGCGATTTCACTACCGTGCAGGGATTGTTGGGGCTGTGCTCGCAAGTCGGCTCAGCTCATGTCCTGTTTATTGTAACACTTTTGCATTTCGGCGCACTGGTTAGTAAACGTAAAAACGTCAGCGGAGCACTGCAATGAATACGACGATTTGTGATGTGCACCACCTTGTTCTTGCCGCTTGCTGCATTTGTCGTCATCTTTCTTAGTCACAAAGGTTGTGCTGCTCGATTCCTTGATAAGAAGTAAAGATTCGAATACTACACCAAAGAGATTCCACTTTCTTTTAAACACTCAGCCGTTTGTTAGATTCGTAAAAATCCCTATTTTTATTTTCTTGTCTATTACTGATCCCTATTCATATTGAGTCAACAATCGTTGAGTAAATCTCGACTTGCTTGAAAGATTGCCTTCATAGCATTTTTAAGGAATGAACCACTAATCCTGTTGTAATTTATGATTGTGTATAATGCACGAGGGGGATGAGTGGATTTGACTGGTTATCGTAAGTGAGCGTTTCTGTAACATTCATGGAGGGCGTACGTTAAGCAAATATTGAGCCGTTTACTGATTTCGACTCATAAGGTACAACTGCGCCAGCTCATACATTTGTCGTTTCTCTTTCTTCTAGCAAGCTTTTTAGTTGAAGTGATGCATTCTACCGTCATTTTAGATGTCTTTTGAACAATTATTATGTGCTAGTTAAAGGGTATTCTTTTTCTTTTTTTCACTATCAAGACGGGAAGGGAAATGTGGGGTTCGTTTAGAACCTGCTGTGTCTACGCTTTGACTTTTCCGACTCTTATTTCTCCTTTTCGTCCGAATATGTCACTAGTCATAAGACGATGTTGACCAAAGAATATATTATCCAAACTTTAATATCCCAGTTGAACAATTTCCTCGTACGATACTTCACTTCCTTAATGACCGATTTTTCAGCTGTTTTCTCGAAATGTTTTCTTACCCTTCCTTTTTTAATAACTGTTGACGTAGGGTTTAGCCTTTTGTGATATTGATCTAAAAGTGACATGTAGGAATAACGCTCTTTCCTCACTGTTTTTCATTTTAGGCTACCACTTCCAATCTCAGAAATGACTCCCGACTGGTAAATTTCTGAGCACAGTAAGATTTAATTTATTCGCAACTTTGCTTTCAATGGAGCTTGAGGAATATTATTTGCGGCAGTATATATATATATATATATATATATATATATATATATATATATATATATATATATATATATATATATATATATATATATATATATATACCGTTACAACAGTAATAATGATCGGAAATGAATTCAATTATTTTAGGGTATTCTATGCCTTCCGTTGCTTGTGCTGCTTCGGTTACATCTACGCGAGAAGTTCTATAATTCTCTGAGTGAAAGAGACCGACGAAAGCGTCTCACTTATGGCACGTTTAGTACGTCTTCTCGACAGCCAACAAGCAGCCACAACGCGGAACAGGATCCATCCGTCACATTAGTAAGTATATTGCAGCGTTGTCTCTGAAATTACATCACATTTTCATATAAATACAAAATAGAAGAACTGCGAAGCGGAACCCATTAGCTGAAACGACTCTTCGGATATTATGGGCTGAAGTTAACTCTTCTTTTACTCTCTCATGTTTCCGATTTCTGACTATTGCTTTGAAATTTGTTTGTCTCACTTCTTTCTCGTCAGCTGTATTCGTATTTTTCATTTGCACTTTCCCCTTCAATATTCCAAATCAGAAATGCGCGTACTTTCTCGTTTTTAACTCAGTCTATGAAGTGAATACATTTGAAAAATTTTTCATCATAATATTCGTAGAGACTCACCCCTCCATTAAATTTGCGGGAGACCAGTGCTCCGATATTGTTTTATGAGTGTTGAGGACCAATGTGGTCTGATGCACGTGATGGGTTGATTGCTGGATTTGACGCATGGAGCATTTGTGCGCTCATCCTCTAGAAAAAATACCTCCTTCGCACAACAGTATGGTTTAAACAACATGTGATTTGAGAGCAGTTCGGGATTTTGGGATTCATTCTAGGAGTGTTTTACGTTCTTTCAACGAGGTTTTTAGCTGGGATGGAGCTTCACGCGTCTGCTTTCTTGTTAGCAATGCTTCGCACTCACTCGTTGATCATCGTCAAATAATAAAATATTACTCTAGTACAACGTTACACTGCATTTTTTTGCAAAGCAGAGATGAGAGATTGATGCACGCGAGAACTAAGTCGAACTGAGATAGGAGGTGATGCCTTTTCATCATCATCTTCAGAGCGCTATCGCTATTTGATAAAGTCTGCCACGTAATAATTCTTCGAAGTGTGTAGTGCTGTGGGGCTTTTATTAAAGAGTGATATTTTATCATGCGACACAATAATAGTCTCTTCCCCCTCCCCACCTCTGCCATTGCCACCGCTCCCCATTTGCAGTTTTCTGTGCGCTGCTCTGAGATGTTGGATTTATTATTTCGATTTCCTAAATTACTTGAAACTTCCGTTGTTGTTTTCTTTGGACTCCTAACCGAATTTTATCATACAAACTTCATCTCTAAGACATTCCAATTCAATGTGAATTTAGTGCAGTAAAGGACCGATAAGGAGTTTGTTGTTCGCTACTCACAAATTGTAACGATGTTTTCTGTTCATTTTATTTTATAGTTGCAAATGCGCATACAAAAGCACGATGATAGATATTTCTTTGAACGGTTCAGAGAAATCACTTCTCTAAACTAACTTGGAGCGATGATATTGTTCGCTTTAATTTATCTTAGTCCAGTTTGAAGAGTTGTTTTCCTTAACATCGAGTTCATTGGAAATGCATTCGGCTTTGCTTACTTTTTGTCTTCTCTGTGCTTTACTGTAGTAAAAGGTGATACAAAGCCGAATTTCTTTTAATATATTGTAGATTGAGTGAAGATGTTTGCTTTTTGTTTATTTTTTATCTTCGTTGACGTGTTTCTTATTTAATGCATTTTAGCACATACATCAACGTGATAATAGTAGTGTAGATATTCGTGTTTAGAATCAATCGAGGGGCGCGCAAGCGGTATCCTGTGTGAGCACCGCTCTCAGCAAATACTGGATTTTCGTCGTTTCATTAGTGCTTCTTCTCGTTTCAATTCAGTCACCTCCACTGTTCTATACACTCGGCTATTTCATATTCTTCGCCGTTCTTCTCACTCTTCTTCAGGTATTCGTTATTCTCTTTCGTTGGTAATAAAATAAAAGCAAAGGTGTTTGTGAGGCAACGTTATGACTGTAGTGATTTTTCGCCGTTGTAAAAATCGCTGTGTCGTTTCTTTGATAAGGGAGAACTTGTTGAGGCTATAATGTGGTGAGCTGGAATGAACACCTTGCTAGGAGCATGCAACTTAGACGTTTGCGTGGACTTTTGGCTTTAAGCATGTTTAAAGGATTTTATCTTTAAGTCTCTCTTGTACCCAATTAGGTCTCCAGGGTAAAGTCGAAACATTAATACTCATAAACCAGCTTTCTTCCACTCTCGCGATCTCGGCGCCTCCCTACCCTCTCCCCTCCCCTCTTCCCGGCTTCGCGGGGAGGGCGAATTCTCTGACGCACATAGGTGCAGAGCTTCTGAAATTGTATTTGTATTGGGGATCCTTTTAGGAGATGTAAGAGCGTCTTTCGTTCACTTCCTTTTTTGTCTGCTCAAACACGATGCGTCTTCCTTTTTCTTTCATGCATAAGGGCGTTAAGCCTTTCTTTGATAGTTTTCTACTTACTTTCCTCCCTTTGCTCTTCATCTTTTCTATCCCCACCTCTCTAATGCACTTGTTTCCAACAATTTATGCTTCCTCTGGAAATTGAACTCTCGTTCGAACGTGCGCAAAACGAAGCGTGATATCCAAGTGAAGAGTGATGATCTAGCAGCGTTTTCTGTAATTAGGTGGTAATCTCTTTTTTTTTTTTTGAATTTTGATGCATAAATTGTTGTCTGCTAGGCTTCGGATGACATATTCACTCATGCAGCGTTGAGAATTCAAAGTAATGCTGCCTGCGTATGATGTGTGCGTAGCCTACGCGCTACAACGGCTTGGAATTCCTCTCAAGTGGGCCGCCAATCGTAGAGTATTGTAAACCGCGTCTCTCGAGACATTGTTCAGCCTTCGTTGGTGAATAGGTTGAATGAGCATGCAATATGTGTTCATTACCTGGCTTGCTATGACTCAATTCGGGTAGCGTAATGCTGACCCCTGCACTCGTGAACAGAGTAGTTGATCCGCTCCTGCTTCATGAGAGTTGATTCCTGCACTGTTCTTTTGCTCTTCCTTCGTTCGTGTTTCGATGTACACCGTTTCCTCGGTGATGAGAGTGCCGAGGTGTGCCGCTTGAGCTAAATGGTGCAAGTCATTTTCAAAAATGAGCGTGGGCAGCTTATGTTGTGTTTCAGTTGAGCTCATAGTGTTTATAGGTTGAGGAGATTTTATCTTGCAGGTCTCACTTGGTTGTTTGCGCAGAACACTCTTTCTATACTGGACACTCATTGTACTGTACTCGTCCGTCGTGCTCCTGGCAGTTTATTGCTTCCAGTTTCCGGGATTCCCGAAACATTGGCAAGAAATAACCGGACTCGACAAAGAGTGGACACGTGATATTGGCCTCATCAACTACAAAGAGGAGGGCGATTCCTCGTATGCCATTGCTCATATTTCTCCCCTGCCTTCTTTTTAGTGCTTGCTTCGATGCATTAAGCGTACAAGAATCGCACCTCAACCTTCAGGCCCTTTGGGCTTACTCCTATGTCTATAATCCAGTGTTATCTCCCAGGTGAAGTCTGATTGGGAGTTTCGTTCGGAAATTACGGTGTACATTCAGAAGGTAATGGGAGAATGGCCGGTTAGTCTGGGCCCACTGCGGCAAGATTAACACTTTTTCGCAATGCGTGAACTGTATGATATTTCATTCAACAAAGATGTTGGAAGGTAACTGGACGATTATCTCATTGTGAATTCCCCACATTAGCTGTCGATGCGTATTTCCAGAGCTCAGGCGATGCGTAGACAAATGAAAAAGTCAGCGCAGGAGGCTGGCGGTGCTGATGCAGAACGGAAGTGAGCGCTGCCGTCTTTTGCAGTGAACGCTTCGCATGACAGTGATATCGCAAGTAGCGTTGGTATTCCTAACACCTGGGCGAAATTTTTCTCAGGTTGGTAGAGGAGGTGGGGGGGGGGGGGGGTGACAGCGCTTACCAGGGATCGAATATATTAAGTTGCGCGTCTCAATTAGACTCGTTTTTTCTAAGTGCAATATTGATAGGAATGTCATTGGCATTCATATCGGTAACAGATACCTCTGCTTACGAACATTGTTAGATTATGTTGGTGGAACGTCATTACATTATAAATGCAAAGGACATTATAAAGCGAATACAAGAAAGGCGACTACGACATGTGATGCTTGAATGGCTGTTTATTGTACATGAGCGAGTTGATGGCTGCTTCAGAGGCAGAACTAACGTCTCGGCGATTTGAAACAGATAGACTTGACAGAATATGGCTGGTACACATGCGGGTTGCTCGTACAATAGGGATGCACAAAGATTGTGCCGAGGAGGAGATTTGATCAACCCGACAATCGTCGATGATGTGTCTGGAGTGCCAATTCAAAAATTTGTTCGTTTTTCGACTTCATGGCCAATAATGGCCGCCAGCTAGCGTCATCTTGGATCCAGCGATCAAAAAAGATGGCCAAGTGCAGCCAGACATGTGTCTAAAGTTATTTTTATAGCTTCTTTTGTCTGGAGCTTATTTAGTTGGCTCAGCGCTTTCTGTGGGGTTACCTCTTTGAAGAGAAAACAACTGATTTTTGTTGTGAGCAACCTTTGATCTTTCTCTAGGACCGACTATCAATTTGAACTACTATGAATCTGAGGATGAAATGATTTTCAGGCTGCTGTAAGGATGCTGAACGGAGCGTGGCCTTAGTACGACAACTTTTTTTGTTGGCGGAGGGGCCAAAAATTTGGAAGGTCCAAACAGCCCTCAGAAAATTTTGATTTCGTGACTTGCGCATCTTCATTATAAGAATAAGATAGTCAAGCGAGCTAGAACTTTTTGAGTTAATACGAGTCGAGCAAACCAAAAATTTTTAAAACGAATGGGCAGTGGAGCCAAAGTTTTTCAGAGACAAGTGAAGCGAACTTTTAAAAGAATAGAGCTTGTTGTGGTTGTTGAACTTACTTCCTTACTTCTCCCCTCTTCCTTCTCCTCTGTTTTCGGTATCGAACGGCCAATGACTCGTCGCTGCGTACTATTAAGCCGTCAGTTTGATTTCGCTCAAAACACCGGTGATTTGTAAGTAGTCCTCTTGCTGTAAGTAGACCTGCATCGTACATTGCGTTTTCGCTGTTATTCCTAGCATCATTTGCGTTGTGATTACTCTTTGAGGAAATCTTTAACTCTTCGACGTTTTGCTTATCTTCTCGACTCCGTCTAATATATATTGCTTATCTCATATATATATATATATATATATATATATATATATATATATATATATATATATATATATATATATATATATATATATATATATATATATATATATCCATGCATCAATATGGTACTCATATGTGTATGAGTGTGCCCCAAGCTCAGTTTTTTTGGGTTATACGTGGATAACATGCCAGGTTGCGAATGATGTGTCTAATCGACGACCTCTGTTCGCGCTTTGTTCGATCACACAACTTGCTGCATTAGAGAACCTGGCAAAACCTTACATTTTTTTGACTTGTTAATGTTGTAAGTGCTTTTGCTTCTCCGTGTCGAATTGCGGTGAAGAGATCGAACCATGTAGGTTGATTTCAGCGTCCTCTTTATTCGACTTATCGCGCCAATATCGTTTTTCTTCGTGGCTATGCTGCAGCTGAAATTCTTCCACGATCCGTGGTGTCGTATAGTGGCACCTCCAGGGAGGTCTGCTGTCGTTGGAGACGGGCCAGTTGATGCACAAGGTGACCATTTATTCGCTTGCGTTTTGCCTACTGTCGTCGGCTTTCGTGCCTAATGTTGCAAAACTTATTATGAGGGCACTTGTACAAGATTCATATATTTTCACTTTGTAAGCATTTAATTAGCTGCGTTGGTGTATGCATGTAGCAGAAGAGAGGTGAAGAGGGGGAGGGCGTCCTCCAAGTTTATCTTCTTTTGAGTTTTAACGGTTCTGAAGCTTTGGGGGGTGGAGGGTTGGGGGCGTCTGCAAACTCTGAAGCCTTCTGAAGCATTTTTGACTGACAAGTTTTGGATGTGGCAGAATTTTATTTGAAAATGCGCCAAATGCACTTTGATTCCGTCATGATGCGCGTATGTTCTGATGGAACGCCAGATTAATATAAATTACTCTGCCGAAGATGTTTTATGCACTTCAGCTTACTTGCAGTGAGCTATAGCGTTGTGATACATTAGTCGATTTCGTGAAGCATGATCGTTCTTATGTTTTAAGGCGAGATTTTGGCGCACCTGTGTGTTTGATCGTCCGGCAGTTGTCCAGGTAGGGAGAGAGCAGGGAGCGGGGCTAACCTGTGCGTGGTTGTCCGTTAGCGTAAGATGCATTTAGACAGTAAGTAAGCTGTGTTTTATAAGAGCGGAAAGCAAGTCTCACTTTTTTCGACCCGGCTGTATTCGTGGGTGGTCGACTCGTCTAAATCTTTTTCAGAAACATAAAAAAGGAAGTGTGGACCAGCAATCTGACGTCAGCCTTAGCGTTTTATGGTTTTAAGGATGTAGAAGTGAAAAGGTATGGGGTGCTTCATGCTCGTTTAGGGTGCCATACGATTTACGTATAACTACATAAACCTAAGTTATGCTCTCCGGTGCCTCAGCTAATTCTCAAAACTTTTCCAATCCTTTCTCGAAAACTGTTACAAATCTTTCTTGTCTAATCTTAGAAGTTGTTTTTAGAGCTTCTTTTAGACCTTATTTCTGTGATGCATAAAATAGCACTATGAATAGATTGTCAGTTCCTTCAAAGAGCGCTCAAGCACTGAGAAAACTCATTGAGTTTCACGCACTAAACTATAATTTCTTTCAGCTTATAGTTTTATTGCTTAAAAGAGGAGAAATCAGAGGGGAGGAAGTATGGAAATGGAAGGAAGAAAGGTAAGAAATCCTTCGTTCGTCAACGGTTCTTGGAGAAAAATTATGAGAGGCAATCGAATAAACACGAGGAACCTTGTTGAGCGCATGTAAATTCTCTGGTAAATGATTATCTGAGGGTATTTGCTTTTAAAGGGAAGCCAAAGTGGACGCATTGAATTCATCGGCAGTAAACATCCCCGCAGCACGCAGCGTTGATTTAGAAGCGCTATTTGTCTAGCTGTGGTAGCGATATTCGCGCGACAGTTCACATCGTCATGCGAAGAGCAGTTAGGCGGTGTTCGCGAGTCGAATCGCATCATATTGCGTTTCATTCAGGTGCATCGTCATCGTCGTATTTGTGCTTATCTTTTATAGCACCGTTGTTTAAGAAGGCCAAGTGCAGAGTTTTAATCAAGTAAGTGATAAAATGAGACCCGCATTCGATCGCTGCTGAGGATGTTATTTATGACAGGCAAACGGAAGAATATCTTTGGTTGTTGATTCCATAGAGAAAGCACTTTCGCGATTCTTGTTCATCTTCGATTCTTTTCCGTTATCGCTGTTTGTCAGTCTCTTTTTGTTGCCATTTCTGTCGTTGGCTGTTGCCTCATCGATTCAGAGCATGTAAATGCCTCGGAGAACACCGTTGAATAATTTTATTTTTGAGTTTCATTCCAAGGATAAGATAGAAATACAGTCGCACATTTCTCATTGTGTTTTGGTGGAGCGCTTAAGGATATATTTCACTGGCGGCTGGTCAGAAATAGTCAGAAGCATTGCTAAAAATCAAGTTACATTGTCTGTTTTGGCACTTGTCTGTGTCTCGCCTGCTTGCTAAAAACTTAATCAAGTTACCTTGTTTCATATGCCGTTTTGGCACTTCCACATTCCATCCGGACTGCACGACTCGATTCTATCCTACCACACCACCCTCAGTCCCAGGTGGTCTGGCCCAGCGTTTCTTGCCTCTGTCGAACGCACTTATTTGTACACTACCGATGACAAAGCCGCACTGCTTTTCCGTTGTGTAGAGGTTAAGGTGTACTGCCCATCGTTGCATAATTTGGTCTTAGTTACCACACTGAAACTGGCTTTACACGAATTTTTTATGAGAAATAGGATCTATATGGCTAAAGCATAAGGTGGGCAGGTGATATCATCGATGAGCTGCACACTACTTTTCAATGGCTTCTATTTAAATGTCGTCGTAAATATGGGTTTTCAGAGCCGACAAGTCGCTATGCGAAAGCGAAAGCGTTCTTTGAAGCTGCTACCGAGGTGTTATGGCGCATTGCTGAAGTGCATGTAACGAAACTGGTGCTACTCGTCCTCATTATAGTTGCTGTTAATGACGTAATCTTTCTTTCACCTTTTTTTACGAATGTGGGGAGGGGGAGTCGATTGTTGTGTGGTGGTTTGGGATTTTGACTGAGAATGAGAGGATGGGATAAAACGTTGCTTGTATGATGATATGGTTGACATGAGAGGTGCAGTTTTCATTAGCGGCTAAATTTTTTATTGTGTACTAAGATTTAGAGGAAATTCGATGCATACGCGCAAGTTCTTACAAGAATTCTAGCGCTTTTCCATTATTTCGGTTGCATTTCTGTGATTTCACTTCCAACCTCCTTGTTCTGTAGAAAGCGGAACGAAAAACGGAACATTGCGGAAGGGGATGCTGAGGCAGCGGGCATTCATAAACGTTGATAAAACAAAGTTGCTTTTTGTATTTTATGCAGTTGACATCGTTCTGCACGATTTTGCACTCACTTTCAATGAGGAAAACGGAGAATGAGAAAATCTTCGTGCATATTTAATAATTCGTTTGTTACAATTGTTTTGCTTGATGACAGCTGTGGTGTTTAGTTTCCGTAATAGAATTTGCTGGAGGGACCCATACAGATTATTGTCACTGCGATAAGAAACGGAGCTTCATAAATCCTCGTTCGGGTGTTGTAGTAAATGCGCGTCTAAATGCATTCATCTCATCTCAAGTTGCAAAAGGTTCCGTTTTTCTTTTCACTTTATACACTTTTCATTTTCGCCGAATAAAAGTCCCCCTACCTCAGATGAAGCCGTTCTAATTACTGGATGCTAAGTTTTTCAGTGCTGATTCCGCTACAAATGACATTGCATTTATGTACATGTTATTACTGAAGTGTTTTCGTCGATGCGGCCCTTTTGTTTACTTTAATCTGTACGTGAATTACAGTTTTGTGTGAATTTCAAGAATATCAGTGACCGAAAGTCTTGGATGGTTCTTTCCTATAGATAGACATTGCGATGGAGAAAAGCTGGAATTATGTTTTTTTATTGATTTGAATTTGGTGGGACGGATTCTGAAAGCGAAATCTGTACTTGTGTAATGACGATTTTCATTTGGGCACAAATTTTAACGTTCCAAGGTCAGAGATATGCCTCTTTTAGGGAGGAACTGAGCTGAACAGTATGAGTTTAAGGATTGATAGGTGAGTAATGCGTAATTGTTTCCAGGTTTGTGAACTAAACGTAATGATCCCTGTATTCATCAGTATTGCGGTGTGTCTGCCATCGATCTCACGCCTTCTTTCGGCTCTTCTCTGCATCTATTTATCCTTGTTTGCTCTTGCACGAATGCTGTACCAGGTAAATTGCTGCTTTTTTTTCGTAGTTTATGGGCTAATATCCAAGTGTGAACTCTAAGTGAGAGTTCACTACGAAAAGCAGTTTCCGGAACCATGAGTTTTAGAAATATGTATAAGCAAGACAGTTCTATCTGCTACTTAATAACCCGACTTTTTCCTGCGCTTTCAAGAAATTTCACTACACTTTCTTTAGTAATGCGAGGCAAAAGAGTTGATTTAAAAGTGCGTTTTTCGAAATAGTCTCCTTTCTTTTTGTTCATTCAGTTCTTAAGTACTTCCTGCATAAGCTGAAATGCATGATTTTTATTTTCTTATTATTATTATTATACAATCCCATCGATTGGCAGTGACAGAAGATTACTTTTGTGCGTAACTGTATGCGAACTCGTAGTACTTAGTAAAGGTTTGCCAGCCACAAAACTTGAAATCCCTCAACAAGTAGAAAGATTTCCTGTGTGTTTAGATGCATTTTATCTCGGAGAATGCAACAGTATATGTGTATGCCGATCGCTCTAGCTGCAACCTGTCCGGCATAACGATGGTGCCGACCACCGAATGGCTTGGATTCCACAAAGTTTTCGATATCGGCAGTTATATCGCGGTGAAAATCTAATTTGGTTTCACTTCTTAGATTGTTGTTCATTTTTGGCGGGTCGTGCAATGAAAACGTGTTCGTCGATACGTTATATGATATTTCTCCTTATCTAAGTGCTCGATTGCTAAGGCATTCGTCATTCCTTAACTTCGAATAGTAACTGTAGTACTTTTGAAGTTTTTTTTCGTTATGTTCTTCTTAGGTTGACTACTCGTTTATCTGGTATTAACGCCACCACTCTCCCACCATTCGCATTTCTCTGCCGGAACCTTCTGAGCCATAATGTTGGAATGCGTTTGGAATATGAGAAAACGAAACAAAAACTAGGTTTCATTACTTCAAGAATCGAACTCCTTAGTATGGAAATGTGAGATTGGTCGAGATATGTCTTAGGAAAGGAAGTTATCCAGCGATTGGAAGGCTCAGTCATTGAAAGCAGCGTGATGAGAATGGAGTAACAAATAAATGAGGAGTAATTCATTCAGCATCGGAGTGACGAAAAATAAAACCGGAAGTGATAGGTGAAGTGTTTCAACGACGAACGAGCAATAAGATACAGCAACGAGGCTCTATCGCAGTAAAATGTGTTACCATTGTTTAGAGATGTAAATAACGTAAAGAAGCGCAGAATTCATGCAAAATGCATTAGAATATTCGGTGCTTTACAGCAAAGAAATATAACACAGAGTCATAGAATAGTAATAGTTTATACGAGAAAGATCGTAATATTGGAGTTCTAGTGTGACTTGCGTCTTTGACTATTCGACCAAAGCTTTTGCTAGAGCCAAGAGCGAAATCACTTTTTAGTCAGGAAAGCAGTTGGAGATGTGAGCAAAAGCAAATCTACGATTTGATATCTGTGGAAAATTGATTAGGATTGGTAAATAACCAGTCATTTTTCGTTTTATTCATTCATTTTGCTCAGGGCGTCATAGATTTTCGGATGCCTCGGCTGCAGACGTTCTCATTTATGCACCTTATAGTCGTCATTACCTCTAGATCCTGTGGTGCGAGTCCGTGTAGTGTAGCATGCCATAGTCCAACGGAAGAAAAGCATGGCGTATCATCTCTTGTTCGTTCTCATATACATAGTACAGAAGTACAGAGGGTGCTTATCTCCTTTTTTGAGCTCATAATGCATTGATTCGGTTTGAAGGGTTTGATAGTTTCGATGGTCGTATTGGCTCTTCAAGCTGTCATCCTCTATCGACAACGTCACGCACGAATGCTTCGTGGCGAACCGACTCCTCCACGCGGCGTCATTTTCGCGAACAGCGGGATGGCCGTTTGGGATACAAGCTTCGTTGATATGTTGAAATTCTTCCTTGATTATGGATTCTATAAGTTCGGCTTAGAAGTTAGTACTTTGCACTGAACTTTGTCGTTTTTCTTCTTTATTGTCATGGAAAAATGATCAACCGGGTAGGTAGAAGTGTATTGATAGAAGGAGCTAGAGGTGTACATCCTGTTTCCTCCTCCCTCCCAGCGATAAACTCCTCATAATTTTGTTTTGCCGCTGAATGATAGCCATATTGATTTCGAGCAAACTTTCTTCCTTAGAGCTCATGCATAGGAGGACCTTCGCTAAGCCAACATGCAACCGTGCTGCCCACTAAATGATCGCTCGCTGCTTCGTTGTATGGAATAAGACGTATGATCATGTTGCAAACTCGAGGCCTTTTTATGCCCGACACCTGCGCTTTCCTGGATTCAGAAAAATCTTTTGAGGTCTGCCCTTTCTTAGAATGTGGTCTAATTGCGTGTTTGTTTAGAAGTTTTATCATGTAACCAAATGATGCCAA
This sequence comes from Ascaris suum, assembly GCA_013433145.1. Taxonomy (NCBI): domain Eukaryota; kingdom Metazoa; phylum Nematoda; class Chromadorea; order Rhabditida; family Ascarididae; genus Ascaris; species Ascaris suum. Next base: position 6,299,511 of record CM024188.1, on the reverse strand, counting down.
CGATGTTTTCTTTAACTGTTCATGGGATGGATGACGACAGAACGCGTTGTCTCACATATATCGCTTCAGTTGTTTATTTTCTCTTTTTTAATACTCTCTGATTGTTTCAGTGAAAGCCGCACTGACAGCCTGTCGATTATAACCATAGTCAGATAATTCATCCGTTCACAGAAATGCCGATCCATTATGTCCATGCGTCTTCTATCATTTCATTTCTTCTATCATATCTTTGGCATTTATAGTTAGAATTTAGCTGATCGGTTTGTTCAGATATCGATGACCATGATGGTGGTGGTTGCGTGGGTGCGTATGGACCTGATTGGAACGCTAACTCTGCTTTGGCTATTCGTTTTCGCTTGTATGTCCCGACCAGGTTGCAGGCGATTGTGGCCACTGTTTTTGCTCTACCTGGCTATTCTTTTCCCATTACAGTATCAACTTTATGTTGGCCTCCCACCTGAACTGTGCATTGGTATGTTTGCCGGTTTCATAGCTTTATAAGATACATCCCTTAATCAGGAGTCTATTATTTGGAACTTCTTTCTGCTATTTCGGAATGACGTTTTCCCCAGCACGTCAGTCGAAGTGTAAATTCGTTGTGGAGGGTTATTGATTTTATATGAGATGCGAGATCTCCTTGTGCTTCTGTGTTTGCATAATTTATAAGTTGCCCAGTATGGTTTACACATTCCACAGAAAGTGTTGCCGAAAAAAAAATCACTTTCTTTTTCTTTTTCCTGATGTCATGTCTTTCTTCTTCTTGCCTGTTATTGGTATTCTTCATCTACTTACGAAGGCTTCTTGTGCACACTCTTGTCTCAAATTCTCGGAATTGTTATCAGCCTTAACATATTATGCCAGCTTTGACGTTCTTCATTGTTGTGGGATATGAAGGCTTTTCCCAATTTGTAATCGTTTTGCATAGAATGATCGTTTTTTACAGTTTTATAATGTTTTGCAGATTATCCGTGGAGTCATTGGCTGTCGAATCCAATTCAAAACGACAACTTGATCTTGTGGTTGGATTTGGCTAGTTATCGTATTCATTTAAATCCGTACAATACGATCGCCGATTTCTTCTTGCTTGTGATGGTTGCATGTCAGGTATGTAAATATCCGCTTGCTTATAATGCGTAGTGTTTAGGAAAACGGAGTGCGTGCATACAGAGCATAACACATTGTTGTGCGTGTAGAAGCAGATGGTGTGACACTGTGGTAATCCTCTATCGGTAAATGGATTCTGATCGTATTCATAAAAGCGCTTTGTTTCCACAAATATGGCGTTTGCTTTGGCGTGTCAAGCTTCATGCCTCATCAAGCTGAGTTGTGTCAGAAGAGCAGCAGCCTTGCTAGGAAATCGCACGATTGGGAGAGAAGGGGGAGGTGCGAAAAGAAGAGGGCCGCACTTTAGTTATTTTGATGCTTTAAAGATTCTCAACTTTTTGCCTTCCATCGTTGTCCGGCATACGTGCTTTTTTATCGTTTTTGCCCTCCTTGTGCTCGAAGAGCACGTTCTCGGTATACAAGCGTACCTCCACCTGAACCACATGTATGACTTATCAGTACTACCTCATGTTATCAGTACTACCTCATGCGTCATTTTGACACCCACTCTTGCAAACTAATGCTATATATTAAGGTTTTCCGAAGGTGAAAGGTCGCAATGGAAAAAAGTCACTTTCTTTCTTCGTTAACCTATCTTAATAATGTTTTGTTGTCTTTGTGCAGGTGAAAAAGCAACATGATTTGTGGAAAAGTTATTTTCGTCCCATCTTATTAGCTCTTTCGTCACTTCATGTTGTAGGAATGCGCATTCCGAGCAGAGAACAGCAATCATCCAGCCGATGACAACAAATCTGTCTACTCGACCGGCGATTATAAATTAGCCGTTAACAACCCACGTTATGATTTTATCGCCCATCAAAGGTTTCTTCAGAGGTCTTTTCCTTCTAACAGGTTGAGATGCAGTTTCACTTGCCGAGAACTTGCAACTGTTCATTTGTAAGATACTCGTGCACTTTACACGTGGTTCCATTATTTTTGAAAAGTTCAGTACTCTCGTTTTTGAAAAAGCTTGAACTTTCTGTTTTTTGCGATTCCTATGTAGATGCATTTTATTTGTTATAGGTCAGTTTGTGCAATCGTTATTTGTTATAGGTCACTTCTCAGGTTCTATATTATTCTCTTCTGCCTTTATGCCCTTTATGTTTGTTTTGCTTTCGGCAATATGAGCCTTCGCGTTGCAGAAGTCTCGTTGACTTCCTCAAGGTGGCTGTGTTCAACTATGGCCATTGGGCTACCCTCATCATGGTGTTGGTGGCTGGTCTTGGTGGCGTGTCGTTGTTTGCTCTCGGTTACATCGTGCTAGCCTTTTCGATGTTGTGGCGAGGAAATAATCTCTACGTGATGAATAAATATCAGCTTACGCTAAAGCGTTGGAAATTGCTTCTCCTTTATACCGTTTTTACAATGTTCTGGAAAGTCGCATTGCAGGTTTGTGCGGAAGTTGTCTTATGACTTTGTGCGCTGTCAGCTGGGAGCTGGGCCGAGTTTTCCATCCTTCCTTGGGAGAATATCTTCTTGATCGCTTGATGGATTTTAAATCAAAAATCCCTTTATGATGATAAGTGTGTTTTAAAATTACATTGAGTTAAGGTGCTAGGCGCCTGTATTTGTCTTGGAAATGTAAAGAACTAACGAACTTTGTTTTTACTTTTGGTTTTTACTTTTTTATTCCTGTAGGAGTGATTGGAGTTCTCGCATCCACTACTTCACTGCATATGCTTTGGCGTTTTCAATCGACGATCAGTTGTAGACATTTGAAAAGTGTGCTGTGCAGTATGCGATGCAGAAATGCCTCTCGAATAGGTTGGTCGTTCTTTCAGGTGGTCGGTTGTGCGTTTATACATTTGCTGAGAGATGCAAATTTGTGCTACTTGCGGCAGCTGTTCAGTATCGTTTGTGTTAGTAAAGACAGCGATAGAGACGATAACTACTATTTCCCCGGACGTGAGTTGTTTTCGGTGTAAAGAACAAATGCAGCTTTTGCTTGAATGAAGTATGTCGTATTTGCTAGTGACTGTCGCCTTTGTTTGAAATGCCTCGTGGGGAAGCAGAGGATGATTTTTTAATAGAATGCAGGGTGATCAACTCGAATCAGTACGAGATAAACTTGTATGTGTAAGAACACATATCCTGTTTAAGTGCAACACGAGATTGACTTCTTTCCTCCCATCGAGAAGGCAGTTACTATTTTGCAGAAGGAATCATTTTTTTCCCTCTCTCATTTCACGTTTCTGAGGATGGCCCTTCTATCTGTAGAGGTATTCAAAGATTTTGTTTTGATGTGACTGCTGAAGCAGAACTGAGGTACCATTATTGCGTGATTGATTACAGAGCTGGAGTTCGACAACACATGTACGGTGCAGAAATCAGAGACACAGATCGGGTTCGATACGTTCGCTTTTGCATTCCTTATCTTCCAGATGCGTATCCTTCATTCGTGGTACTTCCAGCACTGCATGCTTGACTATCGCTCCGAGGCGGTTCTCATGAACCGGTTTGTCGATTTAAACTCGTTAAGAGATTCCACTGATGATGTTTCGTGTTCTCGTCACGTCTTACATACTTTTTGGCCATGGCCATAATGGCCGTAATCTTAAATAATATTTTTGGCACAGTTTTCTTTCGAAAACGCGACCGAATTTCGATCGTCTTTCCCGATCCTCGAATATCGTTGAAGCTCTTGAGAGCTTTCTTCATAACCGAGGATGGAAGTTCTAGTGCATCACGAAACGTGCGTGTAATGTATTAGAACTTTTGACCGTGTATGCGCCTAAGTGAAGATTGTGCCCTTAACGACTTTGAACTTATAGCTTTAAGTTTGTCTAGCAGATGGCATGTAAACACTTCGGCATGTAAACCAAACTGGAGCCCACACCACTGTACAACTAAGTTTTGCACGTCGTTTAGTGGTTATTCCGCTGTAACGAGAAACATAGAGTTATACGACGTTAATTTTCTCTTCAGAGGCGCAGTTTTGACAAATCAGTTAATTGCAAAGGAAATGAAGGAGCAGAATTTGCAACAGTCACGTAAGTTCGACGAAATCAAGCAGAGGACAGCAACGATTCGCAAGCGCTACGAGGAGCAACAACACTATGGTGCTGCGGGTGCTTTCACGCCACAAACTTATGGGCAAGGTACGTCATCAAATCGTTCATTCTATGTGTTTATTCTTTTGCGTGTTTCTTTCCCGTGGTGATGGGAATATTTAAGCTTGGAGCTGTGGCATCTTCCCGGGGACCTTTTTCATTGCTGTGATCGAAGGTTAAAATTACATACTGCTGCGATATGGCGTCGGATACGAATTGTTTGGGATTTCTTCTTTTATATGGGCCTATGCTCTGCTTTCAGTTCTGCGCATTTATATATATTTGTTCCGTTCTCCGTTTCAACTTATATTTTGCAATTCTTACTGCCCCTTCTTGTGAGCAGTTGGCTTCCCCTAAACTGTTATTGAACCTGGCAACCTGCAAAACACATGGAGACCGAATTAACGTGTCTTTGATGGAAATTCCTTGCTGTAACTCGCTTGCTTGACCATCAAATAGTTTAATGTTAACTGTGCTTATGGTTACATTTTTCATCCGGAAGTACCGTTCGTTCGGTTTAGATATCGCAGTGTAGAGTTAGTTACATTTTACATAAGATAGTTGCATTTTACATATATATATATATATATATATATATATATATATATATATATATATATATATATATATATATATATATATATATATATATATATATATATATACTTCTATTTTCCACTACATTTGTAAATTAACACTGTTTTGAACCGTTTTTTAATGTGATTTTCTTTGGAGAGAATAGTGAATTGTATTGGACTTATGCCAGAGTGGCTTTCAAACATTTTTGTCTTTCTCTTTCCTTCTAGTAGTGCTTAAATCTTTCACCTTCATGCCTCAAGGTCATCCTAGTAGACTTCAAGAAAATCACATGTATTTAATCTTATTTGCAGCTGCTTTCCACTTCCTCCTTGAGGTGAATGTTTTCTGTTATGAAAGAATAACGTTGGGTGATTATATATTCCGGAGTTATTTATTTGTTCGTGCTACCGGTTTATGATCGGTTTTCCGCGATTTCATGTCTCAGCGCTTCAGGGATGACTTTCCTTATTGCGCCAGATCAGTTATCTGTTCGTTACTTCGCATGCTAAATTAGTAGCGTTCACTCGCTTAATGGCTTTATACGTTATTATTAAGAGCTTATTAGCTACTCCATTACAGGAGAAGTATGGTCATTTTCTTCGATGAAAATCAGCCGCCTAGCCATATCTGAAATTTTTTGGTAGATGCCCGACAGCTGATTCCTTCACCGAGGAAATTTTGAGGAAATGGTACAGCATAGGAAGTGATGAAAACTTCACCGCAGTTCACTAGGAGACAACGTTTGGGGAAAGTGGCCTTCCATTTCCTCTCTCACCTCTACTAATCTCTCTAATATACTGTAAGATGCCAGATGTTTGATAAGCAGCTAATATTATTCAGTCGGAGGCAGTATGTAGGATGCTATCAGTTGTTCCAGCTCGCAGATCTCATTTTAATGTAAGGTGGATTGTTATTGAACCTTTGAGTGAAGCAACAAGTCGAGGAGACCGACTTTTTCGCTTCAAGCCTAATTCATCATCTCCGCTTCCGTTGAAGTCGTCTGCCCAGCGCATGATCTGTACTGAAACCGGCGTGTCGGTCTGTCTTTTAATGAGATTGCTGTTTTTATGACTTAGATTTCATTCCTGCCCAAACGATGTCATTTTGTGGTGGTGTGACGTGGACCATCGTTATCCTTGAGGAACCGTCGCGATTGCCGTTCGATTGTGTTAAAGAGCCGACGAAGTTGGTTACTTAAAAGATATCTTGGTAAATGAATAATAACCCTGTGTGCAGCTTCCTTCGAAGAATGTTGTGGTGTCGATGGTGTAGACCTGTGGGTGGTTGCTAATAGTGTTGTGGCATTTTGTTGTGTCGTCTCGTTGTGAGTTAATTAACAAAAGTTGTGCGTTGTGTTATCAGCAATACTGTGATGTAATAAGTGGCGTTCGCTCTTGTGTGGAGGTTGCTGATGTTTTGTGTCAGGATTCACTCCGTTGGATGAGGACGACCCCTGTCCAGGATATGATCCTCGTTTCATGCAGCTCATACCTGGTTCGTTTTATTGCTGATCCTGAAATCTTCGCTACGTTGCTTTTTTCTTTCTATTATGGGCATTAACGTGCGCATGGTGCTTGTTCTATGCATCTTTCAGTGTGAATTGTCCTTAGGACTTTCAGCTTAATATTTTCACGGCATGCTGCTGGTTTGTGATCAGTTCACCGCACCGGTATTTGGAGCCGAGTTTCTGCTTTTCTTTGTGATATGAATATTTCCTGTCTATTAGTGCAAACTTGAATTCCTCTGTGAAATCTTGGTGTCTTTGCTTGTTCGATATTCTGCCTTCATATTTTGCATTGTTCGCTAACTAAAGCGATATCCGACAGCATTTTTATCACTTCTATTGCTTTGCTGCAAAATTAATTGTTGAAGGTTGAGAAAATTGCTGCTGTAACTTTAAACACTGCTTTCTTTTCCTGCACAGGTTAACTTTGCCACATTTCTCATATCACTTCCACTCTGCACGGTTGTTCCACCATTTAATCCATTTCGGGACATTTTCAGGCTTTCTTGGCCTTGAAATTTTCAGGCACTTAATTCCATTATTGATTCTTTGCACTAGTCACTGAAAGAGTTTTGCGCATTAACTTTCCTATAGCTTCATAGATTGTTTTATTGTAGTATAGTGGTAAGGAATGATTAGTTGCTGGAAAGTTGACAAAATATTTCACTTCCGGGATAGATTATCGAAGAGTCGAAATTTTGCTTTTCAGCAAAGCGAGCTGGCGATTACTATATGTTTGAATATGATCCGAATAGGGACGAGTTGGTCAAACCGATCGAATCTTTCGTTCCGGAGGTGACACCTGGCGCTGAGAAGTTCGACAAACTTGATCCGGCACAGGTTCATTTATTCATTTCGTCCAATGGCTTATGTAGTGAAAGTATAAGTTTTTCGAGACGAATGTGTACTCATCGTGACTAGAAAGGAAAGAGTCACAAATTTTCATTGCACATTTGTTCTTTCGCCCTATCTTAAAGCTAACGGACAGAGCTCTTAAGTGGCATATATTTTTTAAAGTTTTGAACTTAAAAACCATAACAATGTTTTTTTCCTCGCTATGTTCAACTGGTATCAAAAGGAAGAACTTGACCAAGTTTGCAGTTTTTCATTTCTCTTTCCATTTCCTCATTAGTAAAAACACTTCATTTCATAAGCGAAAGCATCTGCGTTGAATCCATGAAAAATTTTATTGTGGGAGCATCGCTGCTCTATTCTGTTTCAAAATGTCGTGTGTTAGTAATGAATGTGTAAAAGAGTTGCTTCGGTTCAAATCGCACAACAATTGCAGTTGCTTCACACAGCTGTACAACGTGATCTTGACCTGTCCGGTACATTGAATGCGGTCGAAACAGCTGAAAAGATTGAGGACGAGGAGAAACGAATGATAGAAGCCGTTTCGTTGCATAGAGATGTGCCGCCTGCCCCTTTGCGGGAAGACGAAACACCAGAACATGCGGAAGATGAAGGCGATTCGGAACGAGATGAGCAAGAGGCACATGAAGGAATCGGTAACACATCCCTGCTGATATCTTTTTTTGGTAGCCGAATTCTTTTAATTTGAAAGAATAGCTCAAGGAATCTCGAACGATAGAGCTGTCTCACATGCAAAAATGTTATCGCACATGGAGTCTGGTTTTGTTTTCGATGCAGCTAGAGTACTTGTTTGCTGTTTATTGTTCTGTTGTTTAAGAGATTGCCCACTAGGAGAATCGGAAGTGCTTCACACTGTGTCCAAACGCATTTATAAATGCTCATGTTTCACTACTGAGTTCCTTATTGGCTAGTTTTAGCTTTGTTTACAATTTCATGAACCATTTTTTCGCTGTTTAACGTGGGCTGTGCATTAATTTACTTGTTTAGAGCTTACTATATTTATTTAAATACCAGAGTCAAAATTTAGCGTAATTTCTTCAGCACCTCGATCTTAGAGTCACCAAGAGTTCCGATCTTTGAAGCTTGATGCAATGGCAGTCAACTTTACCTAAGCTGTTGCGATTAGCATCGTTTAGGTTCTAAAATATTGGTGGGTTTGCGATTCGCTTGGAAGCTGGTGTTGTCTGCACTCGATATGACGGCCGCATTCCTTAACAGAAGATCGCGTGATCATCGCTATGTTGCTTTTGTACTCACCAGAGAGAAGGAGAATCTCAAACAGTCGCTTAGAGAGGTATTCTTTTTTTTTTTCTACGAATTCGAGCAGCCTTTTCAGCCACTGGCAGAAGTTTTTTGTGGTTTGGAGAAATTCGTTCTCCCACCCCTCCCCCGTTTCCTGTTCGCATCAAGGATATTAACTGTGCGGACTTCAGAACTTGAAAAGCTGCTAAAGGCTTGTTTTTAAAGTTCTTGTTGCATAATATGTCCTCCAAATTTCTGCAGTCATGAGGAAGTTGGGACAGAGCATTCAACATATGAAATGTTATTGACACAGCTACTCATCTGATTAAATCCTTCAGAAGTGGTCGTCTACCAGAAAGGGAGATTGAGGCCTTTCCTAGTTCTTGACCATCCAAAACACACTTTTCATTAGCAACATTACTGTCAAAGGATACTAAACGTTCATGTTGCCATACAGTTTCTGATGATATAGACGTTTTGCAGAAAAGTTTTTCCATAATGATATTTGCTTGTGGTTATTTTTATAGGATATGCATTTGCTTTATATTAGAAAAGAAATTACCCAATTGCAAAATTGCAGCAGCTAACCGATGTCACACAACCGTTGGTCGGCGTTAGAGAAGAGTTCGAGCGAAAGAACCTTCACTGCGTCTCAAGCGAAGGCGATATTGAAAGGTTGCTGTTTTAGACGATTACGTCTGAAAGAGGCAACGAGTGACAGAGAAGGCTTTCTTTAGGTGAATACTGAAAAACATGTGGTTGTTCAGCGTTAAGTGACATCTCTGATGACGCGTTGGTTAGTTCATCTATATTCGTGGAGCAGTGTTGCTGTCTAGGGGGAAGGTCAATTTTATTGCGACTGGAAAACTGCTTTGATAATGAACAGTCATCGAGTAATACTATCCTTAACGCATTTTAAACTGCTTCGAGATCGTTTATTTCTCGCTGTTCTAGGTGATTGTATGGTGGATCGAAAGCGTTAATCGGAAAGCGCTTGAAAGAAGCAGCTTAACCGGCGTTGAGGGGTTGGTTGTGAGTGAGTTAAGTGGGGGGAAACAAGTGGAGAGAGAGGGAGGGGTGGGAGGGGAAAGTATTATAGCATCGGGGCTATTTTCTTTTTTAATAAGCTGAATTTAACAGGAGAATGCCAGCATTTGGTTGTTTAAAGGCTCGAGACTGAGGCGTTAGATGCTTGGCAACAGCGAGACGTATTAGCGCGGCTTATCACCGCATGTGGACATTGCATTGCGGCACATACAGACATACTGTGCTATCTGTTCGCCATAATCGACCATGCAAGATCAGCTGGTCTTCTATCGATGCCACTGCCTCTGCTCGTTTTCTTTTGGGGATCTCTTGCGAGTCCACGACCGGCAAAGATGTTTTGGGTAAGAGTTTTGTAAGCCGATTTCTTGTGCCACTAATCGCAGCTTTGTGGACGTCTGCTTAGTGGGTACAATGTTTCTTTATTGTTTTTCTGTCCTTTAAGAGCAGAAAACATGATATTTTAAAATGAGTCTTAATGCGGCCTTAACACACTTTGAGAGAAAATTGAAGTGGATGCACAGTAATGCCAAAATGATTGATGACTTAAATGCCATAAATCATTGCTTGCAGATCGTTATGATAGGGTATACGCAACTGATTGTCGTCATCAAATTCATCTGTCAGTTCGGTTTCTTCCCATGGAACGAAACAAGTGCTGCAATAAAATTGGCCAATTCACCGAACTATCTACCTGGCATATTAGGCGTTCGTAAGGAGGCCTATTATGCATTCTGGGATATCGTTCTACTTGTTGGTGAGAACTACCTATTTCTCTTGCATTCTTCTCCTCTATGATTTTTCCTGTTGTGTTTCGAAATGTGAACTTTTAAGGTATTCCTGTACATATTTTCCTGAAATTGATCTGCACATATTATTATCGCGTTTGCATCCGTCCATTTTGATCTTTTTCAAATTTATATGTTCCATAGTCTGCAGAAGATATTGCCTTGTGATAACTTAGCACAATACCACGATTTCAACAGATGGAGTTTTGTAATAAGTTTTTGATCGTATGGCAATATGAGTTTTGGATGTTTGTTTAGGGACCATTTGTTTTTCTTAAAGCCTAAACGTGATTTATTGACCCTTAATTAATTTTTTTGCTCTGCTCATCTGTGTTGTTTCGAATATTTGCTGTTTTATCGTCCACTCATTGCGTGAGGTAGGAGTTGTTCAAGCTTATATTTGTTTCATTTTTTTATTAAATGAAATCATCTTATCCTCTTGCTTTACCTTCATTTCATTTTTTATTAAATAAAACTTTTTCCAGTCTCTTGTTTTATTTCAGCATTTATTTTTAAAGTTTTTTTACAGCTCTTTTTTTCCATCGTTATATGCTTCGCAGAATGGGATTATGGAATGAAGCGAACGTCTCCGACACATTCACCGGTGAGACATCCATCGAAGAGGATTCCGATGCATTGGCCTACAAAACCACTGCAGGTTCTCAGGAAAATACTGCTGTGAGAGCTTGATTCTTTCTCCTTGAGTGTTCTTTGTTCCGAGAAATTCCCTCTCGTTATTGGATTGGCTTCATGTTTTCAAAACAAAGTTTCTCATCCATTTGAACTATCTCAGTGTTTCCCCTTGTAAGGTATGACTAAAGTATGTGGGTATGGGGAGAGAGAGAAGAGTAGTGAGAATAAATGAACCTGCATCCTTTTCAATTCCCTTAGGTTCTCTCAGTATATGCAGCACTAGTCTTTAAAAAGGTTAATTACATCGTCTTTATCTATACTGATAGGAACACTTTTCAGTTTCTTCCCTTTCAGTATTACAAGCTAAGCAGCGCTGTTATCAGCTTACTTCTCAGGTCGTTTTATTTCTCCTATTTTGAAGCTTGAAGTGCAGGAAGACACGCCACATTAGAGAGGGAGAGGTGAGGGGTCTCACTCGACTCGTTTCAATAACGCCAACGATATATGCGGCATTGAGTTTTCATTACAGGAGACCGAGGCGGTGGTGGGAGATAACGTCGCAACAAATGGTTCGTGCGCTCATCTCTTTCCTTTCCTGTTTGTTGTTTCCTCTTTGATGAGTCGTAGACGAGGCAGAAGAGTATCCATAGGCGATTGGAGAAATTGGCCAAAACAATTATAGAGTAAATCAGCTCTATTATGTTAGAATCACTGAATATTTGTGAGGCACTCGACGAATGTTCGGTTATAGGTTTTGGGCGAATAAGAGCGTTTGTCAGTGAATGCTCGAGAATATTAGATGAACGGGTAGAGGGGATCACTTTCAATGGTTGATCGTAATAGGCGAAGTATAAAATGAGCGAGTCCGCAGACACTCGAGTCAGACTGTTCTTGTTTATTTACAAGAGTCGTACTTGACGTACGTCTTTCATTCGGGTTTCGTTATCCGATTACCGGAAAGTTTGAGGCTTGTTTCCAGAAAGTTTCGTTGCGTAGTGAAGCTTTTACTGAGGTTTATTGAAGGTGTGCTGTTCAGGCGGTGGATCTCGAATGTGGTTAGCATAGAGATGTTTTCGATAACTAAACTGTTATGGTGTTTGCAGTCGAAGTGGAGGGTGTGCAGAAAAAGCGAGGTCCCGTAGCGAACTTCTTCCATCAGCTCTTCTACCCGAAGTTTCGATATATCCGGGATTTGTATCCATTCATGTTTCTTCTGGATGTGCTCTGCTTTTTCGTCGTCTCGTTTGGCTATTCGGCATTCGGATATGGCGGAACGGGAAGCGTTGTGAAGGATATCAGTGTGAGTTGTAGGCGTTTGGAGATCGTTTTGGCGATTATTTTTTGTGATTTGAAAACTTTCGCCTTTTACGGTGTATTGGTCGCGCGAAATCTTGCGGCAGTTGCATTTTCTGGGTTATAAAACGAGTGGTAGTTTTGATTGCCATATTGTTTATTTCTAGACAATAGGTTCGTAGAATTGCTGGTGAAGCGTATAGAAGTTTGCATTTGTATTCAACGAACAACTGACTGTGATATGAAGAGATCGGGAAGCGTTCTGAAAGGAGCTATTGCAGTCAAACAGAGTGCCAATAACGTTTGTGGTTATGCTGATAGTGATATCGCTGATGATAGTCGTCGATCGCGCACTCTATTTACGCAAAGCCGTCCTCTGCAAACTCATCTATCAATTCATCACCGTCATATTTCTGCATATCTGGATATTCTTTGTTCTGCCAGCTATCACATACCAGTATGTTTCCTTTTGCAGAATTTATTTTTTAATCATTATGAATGTTGTAATGAGCGGACCTCACTATGAACCAAATGAAAGGAATCGCAACCGGCTGCATCGACTCAATACCTAATTATGAATTTTTGCTGGTTCTGTTGTGGCCTAATCACATCACTGCTAGCTTATATGCTCAATACGCTTCGCGACTTCACTGGAAAACTTTGTTGTTTGCTAATTTCGTTGAGCGTTTGGCAACTTATTTTCTCTATTTTTATTACAAAATGTTTCCCCCATTTTCGAAGAGTTTGTGGGGTTGTTGCTGTTTTATGATATTTGTAATTATTTTATCTACGAATCGTTTGAAATTATCCGATGGTTTAAAATCACTGTGTGGGATCTATTTTGTGAATAGACTATTGGATTAGACTAGAAATAGCTATTAGATTATTGTTTTGCGTACATTTCGACTACTATTAGAGTTGTGTTGTTATCCATGTGGACACAGTGGTGTCCAGAGTTCGTTTCGTCAGCTGTTTCTTGAAAAGTGCTCTTTGCATATTCCTCGATTATTCGTAATGGTGGTGACGAATGCATTTTCACGAATGCACCCTCTGTATACGAAGAGCTGTTTGGCGAGCTTAGCCTACTTATGAGACATCTCGGAATAAAACCCATACTTGTGCGCGGAGTGTCGTAAAGCCTCCTTAAACAACTTTCAGTGAACATCTCTAACTAGAAATTTGAGTCGCACTATGAGGCTCATTCTCCACGGTAACACTCCTGAGCATAGCTTCCTGTCTTCAGTCTTTGTTGATTTTCTTTGCTATTCATCTCTCTTTCTTAATGAGCAAACCACTACACCCAGTATTTTTAGGGCGGCTTGGCTAAACAAGACTGCTCAATTCTTATACTGCGTGAAATGTGTCTACCTTCTGATTTCGGCTTGGCAGATTCGCAATGGATATCCAGCCCTTTGTATTGGCAACCTTATAACGCACGCCTACGGACTCGCCAACATGATCTTCTTTAAAGCGTTCGTTTCCTTTTCTAGTACATCTTCATTTCATTCGCTGCTCTGCAACACCACTTCTTCATCTTGTATCATGATGGCTGCAGATTCTCTCGTAGTGAGAAAAACGAATGCCTAAGGAATCGTCTTCGAAGTAAAGTTTCACCGTTGTATTTCAGTTTTGATTATCGTCCATCAATGATCACTCTCATGATCTTCAAATAATCTCAATAAATGTACACTTCAGTGTGTTAGTCTTCAGTGGAAGGAAGGGAATATATTTTACACAAAGCTTCAAATGTGATAGCTTTGCGTTTATATCCTGAATTGCGCTTTTTATCTCTTTCATTCATCGGATAGGAAGTGTTGTTTTTCTTTGCATTTCTTTTGTTCGCCTTTATTTTCCTCAGCAGTGAATGCATTTAACGAGAAAATGATACGAAGGATTTGGCACCAACTTGATGCTTCAGCGTTTTGCCGTGACATGTAAAATGTCCACCGACTTGAAAGATGTGCTGTAATTTGATGATGCAAGTTTGAGTTGCTTTAGGTTCATGGCTATTCCATTCATATTCGAGGTGCGTACGGCAATTGATTGGACCTGGACAGACACATCGATGCCGTTGTTCGATTATTTCAATATGGAGAACTTCTATGCGACCATCTATAATTTGAAATGCGCTCGCACCTTTGAACAGGTTTGTTTCCTCTGCGATTCATTCAGGTGTTGGCTTCATTACTATGCAGAGACCACTTCCAATTATATGAAATGTGCCGGCGCTTACTAAATGTATTTTCGATAGCTTCGATTGTTTATTCTTTTCTTTCAACTAATAAAGTCACTTGTGATGATTTTGTCACATGTTTACACTTAATATCTTTTGCTGTCGATCATTAAGACTTATTTGCAGAATTTCCCTGCACCACGAGGTGTACCGAAGGGAATCGTTGTTAAGTATTTAATGGGTATACCAATGATTGTAATACTGATCCTCGTCATTTGGTTGCCTCTTTTGGCATTCTCCCTACTCAATCGAATCGGAATGGTTCTTATCCCGGATAACGTTCAGATGACGATCAGTGTCGAGGGTTATCCGGTCAGTTTAAATTTTATTTTCTTTGTATTCGCTGTTTTTCTTCTCGGACAACGTCAAATTTCATTTCTGCGAAAAGAAGCATTTGAATGGTGAAGCAGAGGTAGTTTTTTTCACAAGTAAGTTGCTTGTGTGAGTATCGAAATCTCTACGACCACATTTTGTTCAAGTTATCAAGGCAGTTGAAATTTTTTCAAGCTTTCAGCCGACAGTTTCACCGGCAGAATGTATGAAAGGACTGCGGAAGTTTTCTGCTGCAAACTTTCCATTTTACATTTGAGAACTTCCTGTTAGTGACAAGCAATTTTCTGTCATTCTGTAGTGTTATGCGTATAAAAATCTCACGAATCTTTCCACAATTAAGCAATGAGAACCTGAAAGAGAGAATAGTTCACGAGCGTAGTTAATATTTATGCGTATTGTTTAGCCACTGTATTCAATGGAGGCGCAGGGAATTGAACTGGCGATGCTCAGCCAGAACGAATACGACTTCATTCAGAATGCTTTCGCAGAGAGATTCAATTCATCGGACCAAAACTCCATACTTCGTGCTCGGCAAGCCGTCGCTTTCATCAACGAGTACACCCTTGAAGATACGCTCGTTCGTTTTTCGTAATCTTCTTTTTTTATTCACTTCGTTTCCTTCATGAAGAGGACGAGAAGTTTTTCGTTTTAAATTCAAGCGAGGACGGTTCCCTGCTTTGAACTTTCTCCATGTTCAATTATGTTGCAAAGGTATTTGGCTTAAAGTGCAGTTGGAACAGCTCATCACATTTAATTATCCGTAAGCACACATCGGCGACCTTTGTTTTGATCGTTTGTTACCGTCTGCTTAAATGAAACGAATGAATGGATTGTTCGATATGATTTCGATTATTATCCAGTCGTGTATCTTTGATATTATGGGCTAGAAAAAGTTGGCTTCTTTTCCCGAGGAATGAAGTACGACCTTTTAAATGCTGATTTTGCTTTGACTGGGAAACTAAGTAACTGTGATACGGTCCGACGTTATTTGGCTACGGTTGTTGTGGACATTTCTGCCCCAAATTGATCAAAATATTTTGAATCTCTACATGGACTGATGCATTGTACGTTAACCTAGGGAACCATTGGTTCGCATTTTGTTTTTATTAGCAGATATTTAATCGCACAGCTCTGTTTTGTTTAGCCGGATGAACATTGCTTATATATTACTACACCCAGTGATCTATTGAGATGTATATCAAGGTTGAGGTTTGGGAATCTTGGTCGAAATTTTACTGAGAATTGGGTTTCCAAAATTGTTACGAAATAGTTTCCGAAAAGAATATCAGTATTTATCGAACAGTGAGTCGACAAATACTGGCATGATTTTTCGTGAATTGATCATGAGCGCTGCTTTTTTAGGTTTATCAAAGGCAACGTTTAAAAAAATTGTTTCTTTCAGAAAGTGCGGTTCCGACCCGAATCTGAATTATTTTGGTCAATTTCGAGCGATTCACTGACGGCAATGAAATACGAGCTGCAAGAAGGCACAAAAACGATCAATGCAATCGTCAAGTGAGTTTCTTTACTCTTGCATTGCGGTCAGCGTGGGAAACGACCTTTTATACATCAGATAAACGTGTTTTTTTATTGAGCGCTAGGTTTGATGTTTGGTGTATTGGATACATCCAGCGTTTGGCCACTACGTATAGCTGAATACCTAAGTGGACTTTAGATCGTGCTATGATCATCAGGTGTTCTTGTGTCAGATATTTGCAGCAGCTGCTAGTCCTTCAGGAATCCGGCATTGCTTCGTTTTTATTCGCACTGCTATAATGAAATATCTTTACGAGATTTGCAAGGGAGGGTTACCTTAATGCGTTTCTAAACAGATCTAGTGAATAACATAAGGAACTTTAAAGGCTGGGAGAATATGAGCATGAAGGCGTAAATTCATGTGAGAGCACAAGTGATAGGGATATTCGAATTGCAGGTTACAGTTTGTGCGGCCACGAAGTGGTGACTCAAAAGAGCCAACGGTGCATTCAAGCACAATCACGATTCCTTTACGGAAGGGATCACAAACCCGCGACAGCCTTATCGCCCTTCTGAATGGCACCGACCCAAGCATAAACGTCTCTTTCCATTCCTTTTTTTTTTCGTTCGCATCTTGCTCGATTGCCTAGGAGTACTTTCGTTCATTAAAAATTTATGAAAGTTTCTCGAAAACTGTTTGAGAAAATATGTGAAAATTTTCGATGAATTTGTGTTCACAGGTTTTGTGAGTTATACTGGACATTTAGTGGTACGTTTTTATATGTCGAGGAGTTGCAAGGTAAGTAGTCGTTATACGCAAAATGTGGGCCCTTTATCGCTGCAGGACGTCCTCAACTTTTTTGCCTCTTTATACCAAATTTCGAACCCACTTTTCTTGTTTCGTTATCCTGGCTGCTTTAACATTTTATTCAGTGTGGAGTTTTGAATCGATTGGCGCTTGCAGAGTTGCTTGTATAGAAACTAGGCACGAAAGCTGGAGTAGCTTCTTTCAAAATGGATGGAGCATCGCAAAATATGGCCTGCTACTGTGCTGATATGCGTTTTTTGTGTATTTGAAAGTGCTGAGCAGGAGAGTTGCAGTTTTTTGATTTCATTGGCTTAATAATTCTCTGGTGTTACATTAAAGGCTATATAATCCTTATTTTGAAATTGCGAAAGTTGTTGCATGGTCAGCTGGAAACTCTCCACACATTAGTCGGTCGGCTTGAATACGAAACCAGATTATCTATTATGACTTTTATATGAGTTTCTCGGAAAGATTGTGGCTTATTCATGTTGACACTTTGAAGAGACGATGTCGATTGCTTTTAGATGTGTAAAAATCCTTGCAGATGACACTAAAGAATTCGTTGCCTCCATACGTGATCGTACCGAACGAGGGTGAAGTAAAAGCACCGCCAACACTACTTGCCGTTATGCACAATTCGGCTCTGTTCACTAGAGTCGACGAGGTCTATTCGGATTTAGCGATGAAGCTTAAACCCAACAACAATTTAGTATGCCCGTTTGTCTCTTGTTATTTTCTACTTTAATACAGTGTGTGGATATTTTTTAACGAGCACTTCTAGCGTTGCACAATTTGCTAGATCCTTGGAAGGGAATCGTATGTTGGGGGTTGACATAGGCGGAGAACGTAATGAAGAGAACTTCTGTAGTTGAGTGTGTATCGGAAATTTGGCAGATTTTTTGCCAGTGTCTGCAGTGTTGCACGCACTTCAAATGTTCTTTTCTACTGGTCCATATAGATTATTATTATCCATTCCAATGGTCGGACGTCCATCGATTTTGATTGTTTCTATGCCTTGAGCTACTGGCAGAGAAGTGGTTTATTTGCAGACGGATATGCTTTGGTCGGTAGAGTTGGAACAGGATAACGCGACAAATTCGTTAACGCTTCCATTAGAACACGTCAGATATGGCAGCGACCACTCATTGGAATATGTGCAGATGGTTGCGTTTGTGGATCGTGTTTTCCCTAGCTTCGTCACCAAGTATGTTCAAGGAGGGTAAGTGCTCATTGCAATGCATTCGTTCACTTGTGCTGGATAAGGTATTGAATTTCATTTTTTCTAAATAGCTGAAAACGAAGAGGATTATCCACATAATGCATTAGTTCTGATATCATCATAGTTCATTTTGCGCTCATGTCATCTTATGCACGTCAGTTTTCATGAAGCGTGTTGCAGTAGTTGGATGAGTCATTTATCTACAAATATGCTGAACTGTACGGGGAGAATTGATTTGTCAAATGCGCTGGAAGGTGAAATTCGCAACATGTAGGTGGAGGAATTAAGAGCAGCGAAACAGTTCAGTTTCCAGCTTGGAACTTGTTTTCCGACAATTTCAACCCGAAATATCTTGGGTTGATTTTTTTCTAGCACAAATGACTTTTCGTGTTGTTTTCAGTATAATCGCAATGTACATAGCGGTAGTGTTGTTGGTGGGACGTCTCATTCGCGGTATCGTTACCAATGCACCGCTTGATGTGATCATCTCAGAAATCCCTAATCCGGATTATTTGCTGAAGATCTGTCTAGACATCTACCTGGTGCGCGAGGCCAAGGACTTCGTTCTTGAACAGGTATATATTCGTTATTTCCACTTTGTGCCATCTTCGTTTCATTTTTCTTAAGTACGTTCAGTTTATAAACCTTGGATGATTGTAACTTGCTGGATCCCCTTTTAATTTAGAAAATTGGAAATAAGCGGCCACTGTTTTGAAAGAAAAGCTTGTCGGTGATTTTGATGTGTGCTGAACAAACCAGGTTTCACCTGAATGGAAAGGAAACAAATCAGACACTTCCTGTGAGCGTCAATGAATTTTTCTGCCGACTTGAATGCTGTTCGATCGCGTTCAATTTTCTTTCTAGTAGACTTAAGCGGAAAAGTCGACATATGGTTATGATCCATTTCTGTACATATTCGTAACGCTGACTCATTTCCTCTCCACATTTGCGTTTAACTGGAACATCTCGAATGAAGAAATGCCCTGAAGTGATTCCTCATAAATTATTTAACTATATGAGTGGAAATAGTGCTTGAATCATAATCGTACACACATGAACATCGGTTATGAAATCTGAACGAAAGGCGATGACGTGGAGGATGCTGCGCGTAACTATTCTAGAATGTATAGTAAGTGTTTTCAATTGATCGCTGCAGGATTTGTTCGCAAAACTGATATTCCTGTTCCGCTCGCCAGCGACGTTGATCAAGTGGACCCGCTTCAAGGTGAAGAGCGAGTGAACCATAACGACATAAACTGGAAAATATCCACTGAGTTGATCACGATTGGCGGCTGTTGTTTCCTTTATTTGTTGAAACGAAACGTATCTTGCTTCTGCGTAAGCTTTAAAGCCTCATCGTTTTCGATTATCGCTTCGTTGCATTTGTATGCACTCTTACGCCGTGCTTTTTTCCACTTGTATAGTTGACGTCTCCAATGTGGAACGAAATTATCGAAAGCTGCTGCTGCGTTATGTTTGAAGTTTTTAATTTCTCAATTGCTTACTTCGGAGAAAAAAATTTGTTATTTCTCCTTTTTGTCCAGTTGTACATTTTTTGCATTTAGTCAACTGTCTACCTTGGCCAGCTTCTTTTTTTGCACATGTTGTTTAATTTTTGCAAAATTTCAATTCATTGAGGGGTAGCCAGGTGAACTGTTTCTCGAAAGGAGTGTATCGGATTCATTTGCAATGACGTCATTTGTAAGCGGATTGCTTGATTTGCAAGCGGTTCATGTGCATTTGCTACCGGGCGGCTACTCTATTGCCCTTTGCGTCGCGTTTTTTAATTGCCACGCCCTTCCTGTCATCACTCTGTGTCGGTGTTCGAATGAAACATTGCAGTGGCAAGGTCTGCCTGCTGAAGTGCCCTTAAATAGTAGTTATTTCTTGAAATGTGGGGCAGATTGTTGATCGATCGTGGAAAAATTATCCTGGTTTCTTTTACCATTTTAGGAATCAGTTGCTACCACTTGAAAACGCTAGAAAGTACACCATCGTTTTCCGCTGTATATATCACAATTTATCGAAAGCGAAAGTGAACGAATTTTGAGTTATTTTTTGTTTACTTTGCTCACTGTTCTTTTCTGTTATTTCGATTGCTATGAGCTCTTAAGCGTAAAATATTACTCTGTCCTGAAACAATCGTATACTGTACGGGAACGATGGGCTCATAACTTCCTGTTGAATTTGTGGTTTTACGTGCTTCGATGATTTTTTTGCACACGTTTCGATTTTTGCAGTCGCTTTTTCACGGCACTTCACCTTTGAAGTGGGACGCTACCAGTATTGCTGTGTCGAAATGCGCATGCTGTTTTTTTGAAACGTATGCTTAAATCGTTGTTTATTTCTGGTGTGCCCAACACGCTGATGAGATTGCGAGGATGTCTCGCTGGTGTTGAGGAAACTAAGATATCATGTTCCAGTTTATCAGGAGGAAAGCAAACGGAGGTAGCATGACATGTGCCATCCCGCTTATCTAACTGAGAGACTTCACGGCTATCAACAGTAGATAAAATACACAAAAGATGACTTCGCATTATAACTTGACATTGCACACACCAAATTTTGTAGTTCCGACGTCAGTGGTTCCTGAAAGCATCGGACAGACAAGTAGAGATATATATCCGTGCATCCGCACGGACATAACGTCGCTTGTAGAGGAGATTTGCAAAACAGCTTGAAAACAGGAAGGGCGATAAATAAAAAGCGGCGTTGTTTGATGGCCTGAGGCGAGAGCGACATTATCTTATCCCATGATTAGACCCCTTAGTTTCTGACGCTTCCTTTAGAGGGCTGTCCGTATCCTCTAAACGCCCGTGGACGACAGTCGGTTTCTCTTCTTTACGAGCTGCTGACTATGCCGATTGCATTGTGAAGACACATGTATGTGATCCGGCGAACCTATCACTATCAAGACAGAAACTATAAAGTGGATCTGGGAAGGTGTTTTTATTTATGTCGACGGTCAGATTTATGAACAAATCTATGCGCTTTAGCAATTTTACTCATTCACGTAGTAAGAACAAATGGGGATTTTCTTCATGTCAGCGTTGCGTTTATTTCATGCGTCAAATTCGGCAGTGTTCACTTCAGCTACGGCCATCTGAAGTGGTCACGACCTCAGTCGCTTAAAGCTTTGTACTGTTTGCTTTAGAAATTTCAGTGGATAGTAAAAGAATTTTCTTCAAACATCGTTTACATTCGTTTAAAGGATTGGCTGACGTGGTTCACGCTTAATTTCGGATAATGGAGTATGCCTTCCAAATCGGCGACAAGTGCCTCTCATGAGTTCGTGCCAGGCGCACCACAAAGGAAAAAGAAATTGGCAGAATTTTGGAGAATAAATGACCCTCTGAAACCTCCCAGGGATGTCCTTGTGGCAAGGATCTCGAAGTATTGTTTCATCAGACAAAGTGCATTAGTGTGATCCTTGGCCTGGAGTACTTCTGTTCCATTAAACCTTGATTACCTGGATTTCATGTTTGACTGAAAATAAACGATTCGCCACATTATTTTCGGCTCAATTGCAATTTCGCTGGCACTACGCCAACCAAGATCTTGGAAGAAAGGTGCCCCTTCTAGAAGCGTACTTAAGAGGAAGCGCAAAAGATGTCTTTCTGAGTCAGTTGGATGAATTAGGGGAGGATGGTTCCTTTGATGCTGTAAAAGAACCATTCAAAATGGCTATCGTTGATGGCAGTAAAACAACACGCTTGTAATTACAGAGTGAAATGAAAATCATTTCCAGTCGCTAAAATGAGAAAATGCGTGGTTTCATAGCGTGTTTCGAGTCAAAGTTCGAGCAAGCCAGTATCTACGGTGACAGTCACAGGCTGTAAGGGTTTGGGTCCTGTTTTGGTCCCCTACTATTAATTTGTCCCTGAAGGATTAGAAGTCCCCTCTCTCTTTTGGGGGTCGACCAGATGCTGTGTCATCTGGCAACAAGACAAGAGTAATAATTTTTATGAAGCCTTAAAAAAATCAACAAATGAGGTGGAGGGGACGTTGCCCCGACAGAACCTTGGCACGAGTAGTGCCACTTCGGCGCCAACGAACACCAGGAACTCCTCACGCCTGAGCCACTTCGCGGCTCAATTGCGCATTGCTATGGCCCGAACCGACCATCGCAAGGACAACACCACACGTGAAAAGCTAGAAGCACACTGATTGTCTGTAAGCAAACGCTGTACATTTATAGGCACCGATCCTTACCTAAGGCATCTGTAGAGAGTCTTATGGTCATCACTTCTCTGCACTGCCCGAAGGCAGTTGATCTACGATTTATTGACCATCCCAGCACAACTGCATTGTTAGTTTCAGCCTCTTCTCACTTACTCTGAAAGAGTATGCAGCTTGTTACGGTTTTTTCGGGGGAAGAATAAAGTGCGCTCTGAAAGCTTGGAGAGGATTTCTTAGCGGTTAGCTTTTGTGGTGAAGTCCGCTTAGAATAGACATGACCGACGATTGAAGCAAAACAGGTGGAAATGTCTTCAGGTTGGGGCTGATTTTACAATTCAAATGCCTCCAACCTTTTCCGCTGTTAGAGAACAGGTTGTGACTTTCAGAGTTTTGATGTAACAGTCATTTGAGCTTCAAGGGGACATCACGAGCGCCTGGTCATACCCACAGCTTCCCAGCCTCTCCTCTGACTGTCGTGATCGTTTATGGAGGAATTCCTCGCAAGAATTGTTGTGCTTGCTGGTAATTTCAAATTTACCCTCCAAATGTTTTTTGAAACGCGTACCCTCATGACACAACTTCTCATGAATTTTTATAGGATCAGAATTAATTTTTGGGATCAATTTTCAAAACTGTTAATATTTCTGGCGTCTCTTAAAAGGATTAACCGTCACAGAAGAACCTCAATTCGGGCAGTGGGAGACTTGAATAATTGTGGGACAAATAGTATGGGCAAAAATGTGAGATGGGTATGTGTTTGAGAGGTTTTCGATTACAAGTAATACCCTTTTTTAGAAAACATATGAGCAGTGACAGGTGACAGTGAGGCGACTTCAGAAGCAGTATGACAGGATGGTAGCATCAATTTTGAGAGGCGTTGTTTGACCTCTTCCTTGAGGTGCATCAGTAAGGGAGAAGACGCTCATTTCGATGTATTGACGCGCGAGTTTTCCTCTTTCTTTCATTGCACATTCGTCTCGCTTACACAAACCTCACAAATTAATTGAAGCATGAAAAAAATGCATCACTCTATTAGAATAGTTTCCTTCTTAACAAAGTCCAAAGTGCTGTCCACTCTCTCATAGTTGGATCCACATTTAATTCTTTTATTTATTGAGCTCGTTGAGTTTGGTAGCATTTCATCTAGTTTCTGATAATAACAGAACTGATTAAGATGCCCTCATTTACTAACCTTAAAGAATAGTAGAAATGGACTGTAAAATGATTTTTTGACGAATTAGCTAGCTATTGGTAGACATAGAGCAATTGCCGTTTCACGTGTATGATTAGACTTCTCTCCTGGTTGCATAGCACAATAATCTCAACCATTGATCAATGTTGAGATATTGAATGGGTTCAGAGGAAACACATACATCATTATTTCAACGATGCGCAATTTTAATGGGGCTACTACCGCAACATTTGTGCGTAGTTATACCAGTAGAATTCTAAATTCGAGTACATTTGCTCGGTGGTTTAATGTTGTATTTTAGAATAGTCCTCGGTAGATTTGTAGTCAGTTCATTTGTGCCAGCCAGGTGATCAAACCTCTGAGTTCTCTGCTTTCGATCCCTTTTTTTTGCTAGACAATTATGTAGAATGCCAGTTATGTGGTTTGCAATAGAGGAACTAGTAGGCGTCATTGAATGTTAAACGATGCGTTTTTTTGTGAGCAAAGAAAACAAGTGGAGCTATATGCCAATTGGGCTGGCACGATGCATGTCCTCGTAACTCCGCTCACTGCGTCAACCGCATGGTACAAATCCTCAGCAAAAGGTTTGTGTTTAGGTGAACCGACTGGTGTAAAATACCTGCAAATTTTTTGTTATATTCAAGTTTCTACAACGCTTTCCTAAAATAATGGATTAACGTGGGAGACAGTATGGGAGGATAACGCAGAATACATGTTATACTCATGAAATTTCGTGACTCCTACCTTCTGTGATTCCAAAGTTGGACAGACATGACGTAGCCATAATGCGCTTTGCAAGTGCAATTTTGCAAGAGGGCAAAAGGAGACTGTGCGATTTAAGTGAGTTCAGTTCTTCATCGTTATCGATCTCGCAGCTTTCTTTTCATTGATATCTGGAATTGCTTTCATCCAGCAGAATCGTTGCGGCTCGATGCAGCTCAAACACTGCAATCGTCCAGTTGCGTTCAACTCATGCTAGATCATTTCGCATAATCAGCTACACCGAACAGGTTTCTCGCCTAAGGAAGTGGTCATTTCTAGGCGCGTTCCTTCTAATACCACGCCCCTTTTTATAAAAAAGCGCCAATTTGTTCCACCATGTGTTTTATTTGATAGAGCATCAACTCTGCGCCAGTCCTATTTATGAGTACTCTCAAGAGCATGAGGTAATTCAGATGACAATCTGCACTTCCGTCCGCTTACGCGAATTGCGCTCTGATGCACCTGTGCAAATATTACAGCCCTTGTCTTCCCTTCGAACCTCTCGCTCTTTAGTTCCGAAAAACACGCCAATATGAGGAAGCTTTACTGTGTAATTTAGGTTCGTTTTCAAGCGCTATACTTATAATTACATGAAAACGGCGTTGGCAAAGTACAAGACTATGGCGACAGAAGTACTCTCTCCAAACGTACGTCTTCCTCGAGCTCAGCAAAATCAAGCGCAACCTGTTGTTGGAGTTCGCATCCGGCTTGATGTGAGCCAAGAAAGCATTCCTATCTTTGAAAGTATTACACGCCTAGTTACTGGGTTATTAGCGCGGTGCCGTTGCTGCTGGTTTCGATTCGCCAGAGGATGTGCAAATCTAATAAAGTTGTCAAACGCCGTTGTCAATGATATACGACGAAAAAGGTTAATAAGTCCGTTTTCTTTGCTGCAGGTAGGCTTTACGCGAATTCCGAAATACCACACGCTGTTTAATTTCATCAATTAAATGTTCAGAGAAGAAAGCCATGAAGCCTAAGTACTTTTAAATTAGCGTGTTCACGAACTTCATGGAGAAGCGTTTCCAGTATCACATCCATGCTCCGATCATTCTTTCCGCGGTCAATTTTGTCGCTCAGTGCCTGTATGTTACTTCTTTTCGACGAAACCTGTGTGCTATATTTTTTGTACCATAAATATAGGACAAATACATCCCAAGTTTGTGTAGTGATGCGATCTTCTTGCGCACAAAACAACGCCACCAACGATTGGTGAGCGCAAGAAATTACTGAATGTTATTTGTAATGTTCGTGTGAAGAAATGCGAACACAAAAAAGGACATAAGAGTTTTACGACATGAAAAAACTGATACTACCAATGTCAACTGATACTACTAGTTTTATATGATAGTAATTGACTAGTTTACCTAAATGTTGTTTAATTATTTCTAAACGATTTTTTTAGCACAATTAGTTCATCATGCACATGAAGATAGCGTATACTCCTCACTGTTTATGCGCAAATTCCTTGCAAAATCGGTGGTTCTATATATAGAGATTTTATAGCGCTCTTTGTCGCATCATGAGTAGCACTCCAATATTTCAGCTTTTCTTAGATGTTTGCTTGCATGGAAATATGATATGTGCTGCTTCGCTGTCTTTTGTAAACACAAAAAATTCCCTGCAGTTATGCCAACGGTGAAAATTTTCTGATGAAGCGAGAATATCCTAACCAAATTAAGACGTTGAATGCATTTCTACATTGCAAACACCGCTTTTTAATTAATTTTATCGCTTTTTTGATGAGCTAGATTGTATCAGAATTTCCGAAAAAGCCTATCAAAATTTACGTCTCTGTTTTATTGGGTTATAGCACACATACCTTCCGTAGTGGTCCTTTCTATGACGAACGGTCTCGAGGAATTCCTATATTTGGGGGAAGGAAAGTAAACGCAGCTTTTAGTTATGAAAAAGAACTCTAAAAACTTCTGCTGAGCTTTTCGCGTGGACAGCCCGTTCCACCTTTAGGCCATGATCGAATGAGCAAACCTAAGACTCTGGACTTCTATCCATGGTTATTACCTTCAACTGAGTAAATGTTCCATGTTTATGCCGTTCTTGTCGGAATAGTTACATGGAGTGTAACTGAAGTAGTCAAAAAAGTTCTTCGATACGCTTATGACAGATGACTTTTAACCGGAATTGCGGTCGGCTTTTAGCGACAGAAATCGTCATTTCTTTTGTTTTCATTTTTCTTTCGACGGAAGTCTTCGTTCGATTGCAAGTATTTTTGGTCAGCAACTGACCAATTTTTGAAAGGTGTTAATCTAAAGTCGGTTTCTACCCGATGGACCTTTTGATGTGCGGTTTGTGTTTCAAGTCGGATTCAACTGCATGCCGACGCCTTTCTTTAGTTCCTGATTTAACGCTATTGTTATAATATTGTACATGAGTAATCCCGCAGCTGCATTGATTCAGCACTTTCAGCAATGATCGTTGTTTGTTTTTTTTTGGGGGGGGGGGGGACAAGAGGACTAAATCCTGAAAAAACAAAGAATTCTGCCAGCAGTCAGAGTTTTTTTGTCTGCTGATATTGTGACCGATTAAGAGCGAATTTGAAATTCCGGCTAAAACCATCTGAAGTTGTGAAAAGTGGAAAATTTTAAAAAGTCGAATGCGTTGCATGTTTTATCAACATCACTTACATTTTTGGAGTCATTGTCTACTGTTTATCTTTGAGCTGAATAGATATTTCTCATGCATTCTTTATAAATATAGAACAACTAGAAAAAAACTTGTGCATTCGGGAAGGGGGAAGGGAGGAGGAGATCGGGCCAAGAGACTTTCCGTGGATGATTGAACAAAATCGTCCAACTTTTCCCAAATTCAAGTAAACAACTTGAAGATACCAAATTTTTGCGAGTATATTTTCGAGAAATTGATAAATTAGCGACAAAAGTCGCAGGAAGTTCTTCACTTCCCTCTCCAGTGTTCAAAAACCGTTCGTTCAAATTTAATTTCTCTGCTCAAGAGATGGGCTGTGCTATGCATCGGCGATTTCATTCACTGCTCGATGTATTCGAATTAGGTTGGTGTGTGAATTGGAAAAGCCATCAACAAACTTACGGCTCAATGAAAATCAGCTGAGAGCAGTTCTCAAACGGTGACAGTTGCCTGAAATACTAGCATCTTAGTGTAGTGCTCTGTTTATTTATTTATTGGGCCTTAGTTTCTTTTCCAATGACCACAGAACTCTGAAGAATCGCGTACTCGACGTTTTTGCAAAAGCAGCAAAATTTTGAAAGAAGTGAATGATTTCTGCGTTTTTTGGTGGAAAAGTTTTTAGGTTTTCACCACTTCAAGATAAAGCGGCTAGTACATATGCTTTCAGAAGTGCTGACTAGCTGCTATTAAACAGCGCTGCTTGAAAATATATGTTACGAAATAAATTCTACTTTCAAAATGTATACAATCCATTCATTCATTAATTGAGGTATTCAAAATAAACGTTGTACTCGCATAGTAACCCACAAGACAAATGCGACTGTCAGGCAAAATTCGAGTAAACCTCTTAGGCAAGTTGTTACGTTTAAATCGTGAACCAGCGATGCCGAATACGAGATGCCTTGAATAGCCTGTAATAAAATGCTGCGCAGCATAAAGTTGACAGCGATGTATACTTCTATTTAAAAAGTTGTTTGCATTCTCAGCTTACTAATTTTTCCTTAGTGGATTTTTATCAGTCATGGCAGTGACACTAATCAACAGTGACATACGTCAATCAAAGAAGACAGCAGTAAAAAGATGGAGTTTATAGTGAATTTTACATCTTTTTCATGTCTTATCATTCACAAAGGTTAAGCTGAGATTTCTGATTTCCTGTGTATATGCACCGAAGGTAAATTGAAACTCCACTTTTTCCAGTTTTCGCACTTTGGGTAGCTTGGTTTTAGCCTAGATCCCGTGGATTCGTCTTTTTCCAGTTGAATGTTCCGGTTTTCTATTTTCCGGAATTTTCGGCACTTATTAAGAGTCCTGCTTTCTGATTCAGTTCTGATCTGATTAAATGCTTGTTTCAGGGTTTGCCTTTAATATTTCTACTACTTGCTTACAAAGGTAAGCCACAAGAGGAATATTATCATATCTTCTCGAATAGGCGGTATTATAAGAACCTTTCATTCAAAAGGTTTGCTGGGTTATTCTGCTCCTGGATCATTGCGAAACAAGACCTTCTTATGGACCAAAATATGGGTCATTCGCGAATGGTTTACTTTCACATGACGAGCACCATAAGTTCATGCATCTTCACTCGCCATCACTATCCCTCTCAGCTAAGACGCGTGCGTTTCATTGTTTATTTAAATGCATTTTTAATGATCATTTGTTGAGTGTGGGAGGCGATGATTGAGAATCGTCACGTTGTAGAGCAATCCTAACAATGGATTCCTCCCGAGTAGGTTCTTCCTAACTCGTTTGCACCAATTTGCTGCTTATGATTTGTATAAACAAATATTTCTTTTCGGTGTGAACAACGAAAAGTTCACTCACCCTTTCTATTGGTTCTCATACGGTTCAAGCCAGGTAGCGTATGCTATTCATACTCGTAATATTAGAAAGTTTTCGTAAGTATTGTGCCGGGGTTTGGAGAAGATTAATGAAAGGTAAATTCTTCTTCGCTGCAATAAGAGAAGAACCTTGTTCTAAGTTCAGACTGCGCTTATTCCCTTAAAAATCATTGAAATTCTTTCCGATGGACTAGTTTCAAAAATATCTTCATTTTATCGGATAATTAGCCTCGATGAATTCCACAGTAGAGGGGAACGCGTGATCGATAGACACCTTGATCGGACTATTGTATTCGCAACCGTACCAAAAATGTTTTGTTTACCATCGTTGTTTGTGGATCATCTTTGCAAAGTTTTTTTTGACAAGTATCTTGTAGCTTATCTCTTCCATATAAAATATATGTGAAAACATTATCAGAGAATAGTAAATGAGCTTTCATTGATCTATTCCTCTATCAATTTCTAAAATGATAAATAATGGCTGAAAACAATATTCCTTACTCTCATACTGTACATTTAAATTGCCCTTTAGTACTTCAATTTTACTCATTTCGAAGAATGTTCTCGAACAACGATAACTCTCATACTGTACATTTAAATTGCCCTTTAGTACTTCAATTTTACTCATTTCGAAGAATGTTCGCGAACAACGATAATGCAAACAATTTAGATATCAGAACAATAAATAATGATTCACTAATCGTTTTAAAAAACTAAAACCTTTTATAAAATGTGATGTGTAATTTCCCGTTATCAAACAACGAGAAATTAATGTTTTCTTAGCTAATGATCTTCAATAATTTTGCCTCATGCGAATCCATAAATAGTGAGCAGTTCTCTATTCAGCCTTTTCTTTTGTCAAATATAAAACTGATTCGCTCTTCAAAAATATTCGCTAAATAATTAATTCCAGCATTGAAATTCACATTTACAAACGCATACGAAAGCAAATCATGTCGTGTATTTTCATATGCATTTATTTGCCTGTTTATCTCAGTCTCGAATGACGATCTGAAGAGGCTATTTGGTGAAATTCGGTGCACTAAACAGGATGATCTAGCAGTCTCATCCACCAACTTCTGGATCAATTCGCAAATGAGTAATAAAATTTCAAACAGATCTTCCAGTTCAAAAACAGTCTCTGAATTCAAGATGCACAAAAAGTGCGACCTTTTAGCTCCAAGTTGATCGAGGAAATTGATATACAGGTCTTTGCATTTTTTGCAGAGTATTGTGCAATCTTTCAATCCGCAAAGAATGAGGTGAAGAAAAAAGACATTCAGCTCGGTACAAAATATGCATCTGTATCCATCTTTCCTTCTATATGCTGTTCGCTGCTTCAGATGATTAGCGTATGACAGAAGTGCTTCGAAAATCCCTTTATTTGCCAATATTCTCTTTTAGAGAGCTCAAGTAAAGTGCGGTGGAGGACGGCCACTGGACTGCGGTCAACGCAAATGTCGGTCGCGATCTGCATGAACGAGTCTCAACTCCTACTAACTAGCAGTCATTTGGACGATATTATACAGCGCTATGTGTTCCCGGTACAATTCATTCTCGGCGTCACTGGCAACTGCATAAATCTCATCGTCCTTCTCAGTAAAGGAATGCGCTCTGAGGTCCGCCACCTTCTACCTAAAAAAGTACCATTTGACATAGAACACGTCGTGAATCTTTGCAACTCGTCAAATACTTCTATAAAGAGAGTTTCTAGCTCATTTATTGATGGTTTCAAGCTATTCGGTAAGCATTTAAAGATGGAACATCATAGCGCAGTTTTTGAGCGGCAGCAGAAGTTTGCTCATTAATATTTCAGTAAGACAGAGTTTGTTTCGCATCCTTTATAAGGTGAAACCACAGGTTGCACCTTCGAAGATATTATTAGCATCGAAAATTCCCGTGGCGCATAACGTGAGCACTGACATTTTACAGTCATTTCGGCAACCATGCTTGGCTTAAAAATGCCACTTTCAACATTATGCCGAAAATAACCTCAATCGAAATTCACCGCTAAGCATCTGCTCGTTATTATTTTGCATTAATCAAGACAACCTAGATAAAACTCAGCGGTAAAGAGACCACTCTCCGGGATGATGGAACTGCTACACCAGAGCTTGAGACCACAAAAATGGAGTCGCAGTTAATGACCTCTGGGATTTTGCATTAATAGAATATTTTCATGCATTAGCTCGCCTCTGCTTCTCGGTAGTCCAGTTCGAGCATAGCTAGCATCGATTCAAACTTAGCTCACAAATCCATCTTCATTTGTGCGGTAGGTCTTTACAGACTCTTTTAATAAATTCTTTTGCAAACGGGTAGACGAAATAATGTTGGCATTTTGATGCACTCTGCAACATCTTCTATCATTGAAGCGAAAGCGGAGTTGCTCTTTAACTATCGTGGCGTTGTGTTACAGCATCGCACAAAGGTTGTCGACGCCGAAGTGTTGGCCATCGAAAAAATTTCGTATGAAGGGCATCCGAAAATCTCTCAGGAGGAAACTTTCGATATTTCAAATTCACCCGTCTCCTTGGGTTCAGAGAAATTCTATCCACACTTGTAAAATAGCCCAAACCTAGAGAATGGCGACTACAGCGTTAACTATTTAGCGCAGAAAAAAGCATGGGGCCAGACTTCGAACCTGGTTTCCTAAGTGCTGATAAGAAAATGGCGCAAGCTACTGGAATATCAGGCGATGCGGTGGTCTTCTGGCTGAGCACGATTAGCAGCGCAAAAAGTCATATGCAGACGAAGAGCAAGCGAACTATCTCTGGGCAGCAATTACTTCCTTGCTAGATGCAGGAAGAATTTCCCAAGCTAGAGTGTTGCAGCGCAGCTTCTAAGTACCGTTTGCGTTACATCACTTTAACAGAAGTTTTCAAAAATCGTTCGATGACTCTCGACTTCAAAAGATGGAGGACTCCTTAAAATCGTTCGAGCTGTCCCATGTGGACATTGGCGAATACCAACAGGTGATCGACGTTTTGTTGATTCAAAAAGCAAAGTTCGCAGAAAGACTTGTGTTCAAGTTAGAGTATAGTCCTGATCGACTTTTCCCTTTGCAGTGAGGATTCATCATTCGCTTCACTTCTTGCACATTGAATGCTCTTTAAATGACGCGAAGAACCTTGGTCTTTGGCGCTGTTAAGAGGCAATGTCGCCGTCGTGCTCTGCGGCCCCACTGGCTCCGCAGGAGTATCAGTAGATTTTATTGCACCTTTTCTCTAGAAAGTTCTCAAAACTTTCGAGGACTTTCGACCTGAAAATGAAAAATTATAAACTCAGTTCTTGATAGATCTGCCCATAAGATACCTGCATGTTTTAGAATTGCAGTGGTCCTGTAATGTAACAAATCGATACCACTCAGAAGTAGGATTGATTAAAAAGGAAGTGGTGCGAACTTGAATATTAAATTAGAAGTGCTAGCAAAAAGCAATCTGAGGTAGGAGATATGAAGACTCCGTTTTTTGGTAGAGGTAGCATCCAAGAAGCTCATGTAGTTCTTTATTGGATCGTTTATTGACACTGTCCAGTAAACCTGAATCCTTTAGGGTTCTGGGAAAGTAGACGGTTTTCCCATAATCGAGGGCACGTAAAACAAATGTCTTACACATATTTACAAAGAAATCAGAATACAAGGTACTGCAAACACGAAATATATAATTAATTGCCTTATTCGCTTTCATAGCCTTTTCTGTACAGTGAGCAATGAATTTTAGTGTATCGTCAACTATGTTTCTAGATGGTTTAATAATTGTAAGTTTTTTAGGAGAGCAACTTTAGTAGCAAGGAAGGACACCAGTCGGTTGGCGCATAGTATTTGACATTTTGAGGTGGAAAGAATTCATTTGTACTCGGTCGCAAATCAAGTACTCGATCGAGTCATGTCGTAAACGCGCATCAGCATTAATGATCTAGACCTGAGCGCTGTAAAATAGGACTTCTGATTGCGCATATACGGATAGAGTCCTGATTCCAAATCTCAGCCAGTAGTGTCACTATAGTATTTCAAGAAGAGTACTGGGCCCACCACGAAACCCTGGAATATTCCAGAAATTACAGGAGCGCCAGAGGAAAATTTATAATTTATAAATACCTTCTGGCTTCATTCGGTCAACTTCTTAAACAACTGGAACCGATTGCTCCGATCCTTTCGTTCTCTGAAATTGAAAGCAATCTAGGATGTGAAACAAAACAAAAGTCATCCTAAAATAGAGATAGGCAACTTCAGCCATCTCCTAACGATCAACAGCCTTCGTTTAATCATTAAGAGAAGCCAATAAATGGGGTGGTAGTTGATCTGGTTCTAATCAAACCGCCCATCACTTACAAAGCGATTTGCAAGGAGGAACTGAACTGGTTTAAAATAAATAATTTCTACCACTATTTTGCTAGCGGTAACGGTTGAACTGTTGAAGTTATCGTTTGAGACCTTGTATTTTAAGCTTTTCTAATGACTGACTTTAGCTCTTCTTCATGCTGCAGGGATGAATCCGCTTTTTAAGCAGTGTCGAAATATCAAAAAGAGTGGTACAGTTCCAGTGTGTGAGATTCCGTTCGGACCTTATGATATGACACAAGAACCTTTTACGAGAACATCAATCCATCACTCACTTCAGAATCGTTTTTTTAACGAGTTTTTCGATGACGAAATTAGTCGGAGGCTATATTAGTATCGCGTTGAAATACCAATGAAGAAATGGGTTTGAACACCTCAGCGTTCATGCTACCGTCCTCCAGCAGCCTGCCATCGCCATTAATAGAAGAGGTACCATGTCGCAAACGAGTTTTCGCCTAGTATAGCCTCAGTATTTTTTGTAACAGCCGTTGTTAAGTATTATGTTCCCCGTGGAAAGAAAATATACATGGACTTCTCTCTTGCATTTCTTCAAATCATCCTTACAGATTAGAACATATGAAATGCTTCCATGATTAAGCTTATTCTCGGTCCTTCTAAGGCAACTACACTTCTTACGAAGTCGTAGGGAAAGACTAGGAAATGCTCATGGCCATTAAGTTTTGAAACGAGTTGATCAAAAAGTTGGAGCAGAGTGGTATTTTGAAATGAAAGCTTATTGTCAACAGGTTAGCGAAAAGAGAATGAGAATATGAATTCCGAATTCATATAAGACAAGGGAGCTTCCAGACAACCATAGTCAGCTTTATCAGGACTGTATGCGGCAGGTCCTCCGAACCCGACAGCAATAGCTGGGCTAATCCTTCAGAGGTCCTTAGTGCAAAAAGAGATGTAGACCAGTGACCGCAGATATAAGCTTAGCCTGCATTCATCTAACAGGCTCTGTAATAACGGTTCATTCACCAAAACCGTCTTTATTAAAGAGTTCTCCTGCACGAAAATGTCATTTTTCAATTGCGACATTAGCTCTAATGTTGAAAGTTCACATTTGCGAGAATATCACTTTTCCAGGGATCTGTGAAACCATCTGAAAATGCCAATAATGTTCTCGTGAAAAACTGATGCTCGCATGCTTTGCAGAATATTGAATTATTTAAAGCGACTTTAAGCTTAAGTGAGCGCATTCAAATTTGCATAAAACTAAGAAAAATTTAAAATAAAAAAGGGTCTATTTCATTGAAGTTTGTAAAGGACAGCAAAAAATAGCCTTCGAAAAGTCTAGCAACTGCATTGATTAAATGAAGTGAGACACGTTTCGCCCCACAATTTTGACAGGCAAACGTCACATTCTGTTTAGAATCCATAAAACCTTCCTGCTGAGACTTCTATTTCCATACCGATTCCGTTATATTCAGTAAGCCAAAACGCGGAAAACGTGTATCTTCAGAAAAGGGAAATGGAATGAGAAAGGGAATGTCTATGTTTAAGAAGTGATAGCTAATCCCTAAAACAACGGGTTTTTTAATCACAATTGCGTGCAAAATGAAAGGGAATCAAGAAGTGAACATTCAAACGATGAGAGATGAATAAACAAAGGAATTTGGAACTGACTAAGAAACAAATGGATCAGAACGGGAACTGCCAAGGATGCGAAATTTCTGCAAATGAGCTGAACAGTTGTGCCGAATGGACAGCGGTGCTTTGTATGCGCCAAAGATCTTGGCGGATCCTCCCTGAAGCAGTTTTCGAGAAACACGAAGATGTTGAGGATTACACAGACATGGCAGATGAACGAGTTGGTGGGGGGTGCTGGCGACGTTGGTACCGGCGATGTGCAACGAAAAGAGGGCTTGCGGAAGGGCAAGACAGATTGCAACAAAGGCCAAAATTGGATTAAGGGCACAACCCAAAGATATGACTTCTTGTGCCGATTAAAGGAGCAGTATGAAGAGAGAGGTAGGGGAGGAGTTCATGAGGCGTTTAGAGCCTCACGCTGTTACAATGGGGGGAAATAAGCTTGTACACTGCCTCATGGAAGGATGTGGGAAAGAGTTAGCGCTAATGAGCTCAGGCAAAGCCTTAACTAGCGAAGTGACAAATCATCATCGAACAACTCACGTGAAGAATTTAAATTCCAAGGAAGAATGCGGCACGAAAAGGGCGAAGAAACTTTTGTAGCCAAGCAGCACCTGAACTTGTACTATCCTTTATTGTGTAGATAGGTATGGTGTTCGAGTTTAGTGTAGGCTTCTCGATATATTTAGCTGCTCTCTGTTCTGAAATCACTTTGTGCAGTGCTACCACATACAACCGTTTTCTCGCCTTGAACGCTGGAGTAACGTCGACAGCTTGTTGTGGGATTGACCCCATTCATCACAGGCTTCCTCACATGTTGCTGATCCGATTAATGTTATTCGCTGGATTAAACGCATCTGTACTAATAGGGCTATCACGAATAGGATATAGTTAAATCTTTACCGAGTGAGACAATGGACAATGATTTTTTTAGAAGAACCACAACGAAATCACGGGGTTCTTAAATGTTATTTCTTTTCTCTCATTTTTGATGAGGTTTTAATTGTTTAGGTATGGTGAAGAGCAATAACATTTGACTTTAAGAGAGTGCAAAAATGTTGCTGAAACGTCAAAGCCCATCTATTAGGAGACCGAAGTTTCTTATTTTCATTCGTAGGGTATTTTTCCCCTTAGATTACAAATTACTTTTCGAGATGGACCCTTCTCATATTCTGTATCTAGGGCCCAGCACTGTAGTGCTGTTTAAACGATTTGTAGCTCTTAAATTGTATATAATTTGGCCGATATCTCGGTCTATTTTTGGTCTTACGATGGATTTCTTTGCAAAAACCTATCATTTATGATTTTTTTCATACCATGCAAATTACTGAAGTTAACAACCTACGACTTCTTTGTTCATAGTTTTTACTGATTTTGAATTACAGGGTTTCCCTCTCATTCTGCTCTTCCAAAGGAGCTCCTCATCTTTCATTCGGCTATGGCCGCAGTTTGTTGTTTTTTGGATTTCGTTACGTCTACGCTACTGTTCCGCATTGATCGCCTATCTGCTGTGGTTACGGAAATAAAGTTACAAGAATTGTTACTGCGTTGATCAAAAAGGATTTCACGTTGTCCTTATAACAAATACCTTTCAGCAGAATTTCGGTTAAAACCGAAATTACGTTCGGTTTTTGCCGGCCGGGGAATATTTGGTTGAGCGGTTTTTTTCGATTGCGGCCGACATTTTTACAATGTGTTCGGTTGCAACCGAAACTTGATTTTTAACGAATGTATTGGGTCTGCATTACCCATCGAAAGAAATGTCATTCGGTTACCACCGCTAAAGCAGTATTTGCAAACTACAAAAATTGTCTGGACAAACTGTGTGAGCCTTGTAGGTTGTTTGTGTTCCATCAGCCATGCTTTGACGTAGAGGGATTTTTGAAGTGGTGGCAATAAGAAGCGTATGGACAACAGGCTTCATCTATTAAGGACCTTTTCACCTATCAGAGCCCCCTCACTTTGGAGGATGGATTCGCCGCCACTCCATGCGAATTGATTGTCTAAAGCGGGAGTTGTATTCAGTCCTTCGAAGGCGAACGACTCGAGAATGACGTTCTTCCCTCCTTCGCTATGGTGAGATACATTCGAAAAGCCACAGAAAGTTCCTTGTACATCCCAGTTTAAATACAATTGCAGACGAATTCACTGCTTTCCGCGATGGCGTTCGCAGACCTATCGTTATTATTATGCATGCTACCACATTCGATTGCCTCGTTCGGATTCGCCTACCGTAGTTATTTCTTCCGGTATTTTTATTACATCACCAAACGACAGCTCAATGCTATGGCTAATCTTTTCTCCGCAGCTGCTACTTGGTTAGTGATAACAATTAACCAGTGAAATGAGTGCTATTGAATTTATATTTGAAGTGTTTAAGAAGCTAAAGATATCGTCGCTATTCAGCGTCATTTTATTTGAGCTTAATTTATTTTTCTTCATACACAGATTCTTGTCACATTAACGGAACACATTTGTCCTTGAAGGGCCGACTTGCACTCTCTTCCCCTCTTTCTCCGTCTGTCTTCCCTCCCCTGTCTTCCTCTTTCCTTTCTTACAAAATCTGAACACTACATGATTTTGTTCAGCACTTGTACAAAATGCGGAGCTGATCGTTTAAAAAAAGCGAAATTCTCGCATTATTTGTTCATTCTAAAAGTCGAGTACAGGCTTTCGTGCCACTGTTTATTGCCTTAAATACCGTTTTCCGAAGGCGGTCATTAAATTTTCTTTAAAGATGCGAAAATTCATATGGCGGACAAAGTCTTGGAATACTGGAATGTTCGAGTTTGCGTGCACACGAAATGATGTTTCTGCACGGTGCCATATTCTATTCGCTATGGGAGGAAATAGGTTGCTTTATGCAGAGATACTGCGGATGCGCACTTTCAAATCCGTTTTGACTCGAGGAACTTCAATTTTGCAGATTAATGGAACCCTTGTGTCTGGCAGATTTCATCGCGCTTCAAATTCTTTCTGTGTCTACTTCCATAAGACGCTTCTAGAAATCGCATTTGTTATACCCACTTCGAGAGCATATTTGCGTTAGGATCCTACTCCATCTCTATCAGTGAGAGAATTGTTCGTTTCAGGCTAGTGCTCGCTGTTTCAATAGAGCGTTTTGTCGGTATTCGTTCACCGATGCACGCACGTTTGCAATGGAAGGACGGTCGTGTTATGCCCCTAATAGTAGTGATTTTTGTGGGCGCTTTCTTTGTGACGTTTTATCATCATGTTGCCTATAAATGCAATGTTTATGTTTTCTGCAACGGGAGTCAACTTCGAGGCAGTGTTATGCCTGTGAGTGCTACCAAATTCATCACCGCTTCTATTTAAATTCATCGGCACTCTAATCTTTAATATACTCATGAAGCGTTTAGCAAATATTTGGAGTTGCACGAAGTCTCATAATTTGAAAATCTCTAGCTTTAAAGTCGTAACACATGCCAAAGAAATCTTCTGTTCGTCATAATTTACCTAAACAACAATTCATAGGGGAATTTTAATAACATATTATTTGAATAAAAGGGAGAGGGAAGATTGCGTTTCTACGATAATCGGTCACAGATTTCTGCCAGAGAATTTGAGAAATTATTATATCAAAGACTCATTTATTACCTTCGTAATCGATGTAATTATGATCAGATTCTACAGTTTTGTCTCGTCACCAACAAGCTTTTTCTCAAGCATACAACGATCCACCTGCAAACCTTCCCTTTCTGATAAGTCGTATTTTTTGATGCGATTCTGTTTGCTTCCTTTAAAATTTGATGAGATTATCACTCTCAACATATATACCTTGATTGTACGGTAATTTATTTTACACTTTGACCAATAACAAAACGAACTGACTTTCTCACTACATGCACCACTTTAAACAAATTCGGCCCATGTTAGGCGTTATCCTTCGGTGGTTCTATGCGATTCTATTAATACTGATTTACAGGTCGAATATAACTGGACGGGCAATGAGCTCTATGGAACGTTTGTTGCTAAATATGTACATTATGGCAAATATGCGCAACTTATTACGGTCGTTTTGATGCCAATTATTGCAGTCGCTTTTCTTAACGTTTCATTAATTTGCATAATGAGAAATCGAGACGTTGTAGAACGAAATTGTAAATCATCAGCTAAGCTCAACGACAAGTTGAATCGTTCGAACAGTGAGGCACTGTAAGTACTCAACATCCTTGTGATTCATAGTGGCAATTTAGAGTCCCTGTTCGGTAAAAAGGAAGGCTATTCCTTAAAACTATATTACATTAAAGAGGAAAAGAAATATTACACCTTTTAAAGGATTGCAATTTGTTGGGAAATACAAAATCGAACGGATTACTTTCGAAGCTTGCAGTCTTGTTTCATTTCGTTAACCAAACGATGTGTCTGTACAAGAAAAACTTCGCGTCATTTTTTGGCAATGGCATTTCCCAAATTTGATTGCGAATAATGAAGCATCCACACCGGCTAGTTGCTAAGCTTCAGTTTACTTTGATGATAAAGATGAACGTTTCCTAATGTTGTCCCCAAACACCTCAACCGTGCATTTAATAAAACTTTGAATGAACTGCCTATAGCTTTTCATTTTTTTTTTTCATTTCAAGAATTCTACGCAATCATGGCGATGCAAGTGTCCTTCAAAGGCAAGAAAGGAAAGTTACTGCCACCGTGCTGGCGATCGTCACTTGTTTTACCGTCACACACGTAAGTGATTCTGTCTGAATTCTTTTTTTTTTCTAGCTAAAGCAAGCACTTGACCTCCAATCCCCCTTTCTCTTAAGAGTCTTAAACAGACAACTCATTAGTTTTGGGCCACAGGAACAACCTCGCCTTAGCGGGAGATTCACAGACTTCAGAAAGAAAGTGCTCTCGAGTATATGGAAATTCATCACCCCAATTTCGGAAGTGTTTGTTGAAGTAGTATATTTCAGGATAACCGGAGTTCAGAAAAGCGCCAGCACTGTTCTAAACTTGCAGTTTAACTCCACATGGGGTGATGTGGATTTAAACTGCAAATGAGATCCTGGTTAAACTCGTTCTTAAGATGTAGAACGACTGTTCGTTTATGCCAAACAATATTTGTTGAACCAAAGTGAAAAGTCGTTTGGGTTGATGGACACCCCTGCGGTCGCAATAGCATAAGAAATCTGCAGTGGGATATCTGTGACGGAAACTAGTTGTTGACGAATGTAATCTTGAAAGAGGACCTGAGAATGTGAGTAGCTATTGGCCAAGGTCCGCCTCGAACCTTTTCACGGATTACTGGTGGTGCGTGCTGGAAGGAGGGACAAGATTTGAATAATTGAGAAAAATAAAGCAAAATAAAATTTGAAATATATCCCCGCGGCAGTGTTCCACTACACCGTCGCATAGAGCAAATACGATTTCTGCTACAGCAAATTGTATCTTCAACGTAGAAAATTTCTTCGGTGGTAATTTTTGCTTTTAAAAGTACATTACTCTATTCAAAACACAACTCGTTTTCTATAAATATCTCATCGCTAGTTGCGAATCTGCGCACATCAAAGTTCAGTGATTACAAGATCGCTTTCATTTGCGTCGTAAAAAAATTTACGTCTTAAAGCCTGAAATACAAACTCGCAATCATCCTGTTATTCCAGTAAGACTATGATAAACACGACTGCTTCTGCTTTTGGTTTAGAAGCCACCGTTTAGTATTCCAATTTCGCAAGCCTTTTTTTCCTTAGCAAGTGCAATTTACATCACAAGGTTGAAAATTAAGTAGATCTCAGCGAGTTCTGCATTCATTCTTTTAGTTTTTTCCACACCTGAAGGAGCTTTTATGTTCAACATTCAGCTGCAAAAAAGAAACAAGTTGAATGTCAAATTAAGAAGCTCTTACACACTTCTTCAAGTCTGCGTTTGCAAAACACAGGGATGAAGTCATATCTGTGCACATTTGTGTGTGTGTGTGTGTGTGTATGTCTCTCTTTGTGCTCGATAGTTTCAACTGGAGATCTACTGAGCGTGCCTCACTGCATCAGATTCTCGACTTTGGCAGACATAACTTACACTGCAGAGTAACCTATACTAAGCTGTATTAAATTTCTAACACATCTATCAATTTTAAAATGAGTTATTGACATTCAAATGTGACTAAAAATCTGCGTGCATTTTGAAATTCTCATTTTGTGCGTCGCAAAAAAAGAACCTTTCATAGATGATTTGCTCATGCGACTGGATCAGCTGAAGAGGAATGCATTATTCAGCATGTTTAAAAAAAATTTCGTAAGGTTATGAAACTAGCTGGTCATGCAAGCAAAAGGCAAAACCACATATCATGTTAGATCATCTGGCGTGCTACTCCATTTTTCTTTTAAAGCAGTCCTTATTCGTTCGGCTGTATCTTTGCGCCACGAAATTACTACAGGCACCATCATTGATTCCGTTTGTGTGGGAAACGCTGGGAATTTCCACATACAATCCGCGACCATTCCTTGCGACAGTCAGCATTGTGAACTCACTGGTTATCACCGGTAAAGTTATGAACTTTGTTCTTTTCTGCTCAAGCTCTGTGCACTTCCGGAAGCGACTCATCGCGATGCTTCTCTCGCAGGTGGTAAGTTGCTTCGTTAAGCATTATATTTGCTGCTTTGAAAAAAAACGACCCCCTTTAATACACATTCACTCGTTTCCTGCTCCGTCCTCAGCCGGAAGATTGTGAACTCAATTCTGTCATAGTTTTCTTGGGAACACAGCAGTCGGCCATAATAATCCACCAAAGTGGTTTTGGAAGGTCATTCAAAATAAGCAGTGCGGTTTTCTGGCAACACGAATGCCTCATCAATTAGTGAATTTCCGCAGTCTCAACATACTGTAGATGTCCCCTGCGCTTCAGCAGACGTTTCCATTCTGGAGCCTACCGAAACCTGTAGGCTTCCTTCATCTTCGGTAAACTCTTCCAGTTGCAGATATTTCTATTTATTATGTTACAAAAAGTCGGCAACCTCTTCACATAAAAAGTGACTGGTACTTTTTAAGACATCTGTAAACTTCAGCGAGTACGTTCAGCTTTTGATCTTAGAAACTTTGAAACAGTTTTCAGCAAAGAATGCTCTCAAAGAAGAAACATTTACGGGCGTTTGTGGGGACTGCACAATTTAAGAGAGAGAGCGGGGGGGGGGGTGGGGGGAGGGACGTGAATGTGTGCTGCGTGAATAAGAGAGCGCAGCAGACATTCTATGCTGCACAAAATCCACGTCGTATGCCAATAACAACATGCTGTACTTTGTGTATCTCGACCGGCCGGTAAGGGTTCGAGCTTTCGATGAGCATCTTCCTGCCGGCGATTGAAAGGTAGCAGTCAAAAATGGTGACGCTGAACCGTTTCAACTGATTGGATGCTACAACATTAAATATCAGATAAAGCATTTAGTAAGAAATTGTTACCATTATAAGAATGAAGAAAAGTGTTCAAATCTGCAACAATTAAAAATACGCGTATAAAACTATTCCAGATGCGTCAACAGAAGAAATATAGCAACGTATCAACGTCACATTTGAGATATTCCCTAACGACACATATCCCACTGACGAATGCTCGATCAAGCAAACCGTTGCAAACGCAGCACTCGATCGGCTCACAATCTGTACATCATTGAATGTGCTGTCCTGCTTACCAGTTGCGTTATACTGTACAAACAATCGTTTAGTGCACTAACGTAGTGCTGAAAGAATCGTTCGTCTTTCGAAACTGTGCTTGCGGAATAGAAATTCAAAAGTGATGTGTTCAGTTGTGAACCACAAAATCATAGTTCATTTGCAATGCAAATTGCAAAATGCACTTTTTTTGCGGAACTCACTTTCAGATGAATTTTATCGATGATATCATAAGGCGATTCATATTGCAATGAAAACCTTTATGAAGTGACAGCGACAGCCAATCATCCGAAATATTTGAAAATTCGTTTCTTGAGGCATCGATAATGCAAATTTCTGCTATTTTTCTCAGTTATTGGTTGCATTTATGTATACCATTCAACTATGCTGTGGTTAAAAATACTCTATAATGACGAATTATTCAACGTTTTAAAGTAAATGATCTCGCGTTTTCATTCATTCGCGTATGTTTTCCTATATTTTTATTCATTTATTTATTCCCTCTGTTTCAAAATACGAAAATAAACACTTCACTTCTAAAGAAGCAAATCCCACATTACTCCAACAACATTACATTCTCGACCACCCGCTAAAATTTCCAAATCTCCATCATTATCGAAATTGACCAAGAAAAATGGGTATTCTTTTCAACCATTTAAACCGACTGATTGCATAGGTTACCTTTGTTTAATAGACAGTTGTTTGTAAAATTCTAACGGAGTTTTCTAGAAAAGAAAGATAGGGATAAAGGATGAATGTGTGGACAAATTATGGTGGTTGAATTTGCGGCAGCACCTTGTCACCGGGAGTTTCAAAAATGTGGCACTGGAAATGGGCGGCAACAATTGACAGGATGCAGTCATCCCCATCCCCACAATGCTACGAACCAAAACACAAACAACCAAAGTTCCACTTCAGATACAGTGTTCTGGGTTAAAAGCTGCCATTCTATTGGAAGTGATGGCCATGAAGCAGCTTTTCACGATCGAATTCGTAATTAACAAGCATAGGTGCTCTCCTGAGTGAAATTAGGCAACGGCAGTTGGGATTCAGCTCATTCATCTCTACAACGTGACGGAATTCAACACACCCACCGGTCATTTACTACTGCGAAGAACAAAAACTACCCAAAAATGTCTGAGAGAAGCAGCTATACTCACAAAACCAAAAAAAAGCTCTCATATCAGCAACATGTTCAGAAGTTCTGGGAGTGAATACCGGTGCCATAATAAGCGCCTTCAATCGAAGCTAAGGATTTCAAGTGCTCTGGACCACACTCGAAACACCTGTGTTCAAATTCCCCGTACCCCTCCCCTCCTTTCCCTACAAAACCGACAAAACGGCTGACTGCATCTGTCGATGATATTTAAGAAACGAAAAGTGAAAAACGTAACAATGTGGGACGGCGCATTGCTGCAACAAAAGCAAAGCACTCAAACTGCGATATCAACACTGAAGAAAAACCTGGCTTACAATAAGGTTTGATCACCTCCTCATTTCAACATAAGTTCCAGTGCTTTAATAGTTTATTTAAAAAGGATAAATCATATAATACAAAGGTAAAATGAAAGAGAGATATAAAAGTGGAAAAAAGAGCGAAAAATAACAAAATGAGACACTCTCAGACCCGCAAACTTGGAATCTGAGAAAGTGTACGTGGATGAGAAACTTGAAAAAAAATTGAACAACAAGGCCACAACCACCTGAACAGGCGAATATTCAGCCTAGAAGGAATTAATACAAGACGTGACTGAGAACATGAAAACAATGAGAAACATATATTACACAACAAAAGAAATATTAATATTACACAGGAAAAGATATATTACACAAGAAAAGAAGCGAAAATGGAAACGAACTTGGAAACATCACACGAGAATAACACGGACCTGATACAGGCAAACATAATTTCCAGGAAATGCGACCAATTGCAGTCACTCTCCACAGCCATAAAAGTAACGACTGCTGAGAACCCGGAACTTGTACTGATTAAATTAAAGACTTGAAACACTCTGACAACAAGATGAACAACCTGATGCAGGTTAATAAACTTCACAATTATGAACGACTGTTGGGGCAAAGCAAGCATACGGCCGAAAACAGCACTACCAGTTAGACGACGTGCTTCATCAATGCGAGAGATCCCTTACGCAATGACTAGGTTGGGAACGAAATCGAGCTCGGAACCGTCAAGGGTAGAAGAATTAGAAGTTCCAGGGCAACAGGGTGCCAATTTCCAGCCTTTGGGGTCTCTAAGCAACTGTTCTATGTTATCTT
Organism: Ascaris suum; assembly: GCA_013433145.1. Lineage (NCBI taxonomy): Eukaryota > Metazoa > Nematoda > Chromadorea > Rhabditida > Ascarididae > Ascaris > Ascaris suum. The sequence goes on along the minus strand of CM024188.1, from coordinate 6,254,865 downwards.
CAAGCTCTGAGCTTCTAAATACCAAAACCACCATTCAAAATAAGCAAAGAGAGAAGCGTTGGAAATATTTACAACATATCACTCAACGATGTTTTGTTTACGCACTAGACTAGACTATTATATAATGGAATACAGTATATCGCAGCTTTTTAGCCCAGAGCTACAAAATGCCTCACTTACCTTCAGTCATTAATGCGAGTTCGTTAACACCAAATTACTCCCTTACTAAAACTTTTGAAGCGCTCAAACTGTCAACTGCATCCCGCTCTAAAAGTAATTTGTTGCGATGAAACGAAATTTGAAAAAAAATTTCATTCTGCAAGTGCAGCAGATGGGCACTAAAAATTGGTTGCGTTGGTATATATATATATATATATATATATATATATATATATATATATATATATATATATATATATATATATATATATATATACCGTTAAACTAGCAGATATGGCAGAATACGAAAAAAAGTCACTCGTCGCCACATGGGAAAGACCGATCAGTCCTCAGTGTATATGTATAAAATTACAGAATTTCGACACTCTTCACTGTTGCCACCTACAGTTAAACAGAGTGGCGAGCACTATCCGCGGGCAATTTCTGTTTTTCCCTAACTCTTAATTTGTTCTCTATTTTCATCACGCAGGAAAGATGGGAAGGAGAAAAACCGATCATAAGTTCCCCTGCCTGACTGCTCTGTGTCAATCTATTCGTCTCCGTTTACCTAGTACTTGCAACATATGAACCGCAGAAGCTACGGTGGCGAAATTATTAGATCACAAAAGAACCGACTGGGTTCGTAGGGAAGCGCATTACTAGGCGTTTTATATTTATTTTTGTACATCTTAAGGAACCGGCTCACCTAATGGGTTGAAGCAGACATGCATACCCTGTCACCGCTCCTTTTGTTACGTTTTTCCACTTGCTTTGCAAAAGAAGTATTGCTTTCACAGATTTCAAAACTTTCTCAAGCATTTCTAGCAAGTAACTCAGTACGCGGTATATGACCCAGAATCTCATCTGCGAAGCGAAACTCCTTCTGGAGTTCGTCGCCGTTATGATCTTCCCATGCGTTCCTTTCATCCAACTCGTAAGGTGAACGGCGATTAAACAAGGACATTATTTCAGAAAAAAATGTTTTCGCACATTCATGCAGCCTATTCTCCCTCATTTTACTGGTGCTCATGCGCGCACTTTTTATGTAAATTTGCTGTGTGATCAATTATGCATTCCGTCAGAACTGAAATTTCGTTTGCTGAGGACTTCACTTACTTCAAGATTACGACTTAACGTTGTCGATTAACAACGGATAAAAACATAACTGGGTCACGCACTGGCCCGATCCTCACTCGGCCAGGGATAGTAGTCTAACCGCATTTCCCCATGCACGGCCAAGATCATACCTGCTACTGGAACATGGCTGATCTACATTTCTGCCTCAAAAGCATTCCGGGAGCGTCTTTCCATGGATGGCCCAATGGGGGACCAGAGCCATGTTTTGGCTCCCCTCTAGCCGTGTTTCCCCCACGTGCATTCAAGGCGCGTTTTCAAACGTGCGTTAGCCTCCGTCGAGATAACAAATGGATTGGCGTGTGGCTCTCGGCTACGCTTTCCACTCCCGCTGCTGGTCAGCATGCCTTCGTTGTCTAGTCGTGTTGCCGAGTTTCACAGTTTACGTAATAAATGCCTTACTTCAATTTATAGAAGCTTTTGGCTACCGCGAACACTAGTCTTATGAAGTGAAATCCCTTTTCTAGCAATTAATTGAAGAAAACATGAAGTATATAATGAGGCAGAGAATGATGTACATTTACCTTAAGAGACAGAAGCATAATAAGGAACAGGTTTACCTCAAGGTAGATCAGGTATAGGTACGCGATAATTTGATCACCTCTTGAAAGTGTAGTAGATTTTAAGAAATCATTATATAAAAGAACATTCAGTGCATGTTAAAATGTGCTGCCAAACGACTATCACGCTAGCGCGACTGCAATTCATCTTGCAATTCGCTTAGTCCTTGTCCTGCTTCAAATCGGTGAGAAAAAAACTGAGGCCAATCGCTCTCGAACCTCTCATGAATCTGTCGTCCCCATTAAGATACTCAGAGATGCTTCGAGCATTTCCTGCGTCTTCTGAGGAACAAAGTGATGGTCACTCTATTGTCCACCCAGCTATCTTTTGAAGAAGCCAATCCTGCACATAATCAGAGGTCAGCGATTCCGAAGAAAAGACTACTAACATCCACGTTAGGGTCGTATTCGAGAACGGTGGCCACCTCGCGTTTCGAGTGCACCCGGGGCACGTAAGGTGCACGGTGCGGTATTGCCTCAATAAGGAAATCGTGCGAGAGCGCTTCAACGGCTGAGTAGCGTTTCTCGTCGCTGTAAACGATCAAACAACGGAGAAGAGCAACACATTCCGCAGATGCCAACGGAACTGAAATACTTCACAATACAAAACCATTGTCACAGCAAACTCGAAAAATTCTGTCTGATGCGACAATACTTGAAGAAAAAAAATGAAAAGTGCGTAATTTACTCGACAATAAACACCAGCTATCCCGCCCTAACGAGATAATCTTGCAGCTCAAAAACTACTGACAATCAGTAACAGACAAACTGTGTAACATTAGCCCAAGTTTAACCAGTGGAAACAAACCTGCCTCTCTGCAAACTTCTCGAAAAATAACGAATTTGACTATGATGGGAGCAGCTTGTTTATATGTTCTGCACGCCTATGCGCATATAACGTTGAAGGAGTAGGACAACACAGGCTGTGAATTAAAGCAAACAGAGTTTAGGGCGATCGACTCCTTAAATCAGAGTTAAATTCGATCTGCCAATTTCTGCATCAGTGCCTTCTTCGACGCCCAGCACTCCATTCCAATCAGACCAAAAGCACTACATGCAACAAGACAAAAACCAGGCCCAATGTTACAATTCGAGAAATCTACAAAAAACAGCATTTTCGGTAATAAAGCGACTTGCCTATGGTACTCCAGTCTTGAACGGGTTCCGTTTTCTCGAAGGCTATCTTTCTACTATCTGGCAGGTCTTTCCATCCTTTCCAGTTCTGATCTGATGGAGAACCTAGCACTGACATTACGAGACCGATTTGTTCGAGATCATTTCTGCCCTGAAAACAGCCCCTGTCTATTTCCACTAACCTCTTCAGCTTGTTTCACTCTCCTCCCCTGCCTATTTCATTGTTTGTTCGAATGGAGGAGGCGATCTCCATATTTTTCACAAAATGCTGCTCAGAAATTCAGTGGTATTCATTCACTGTCGATCACGCATCACATGCTTGAACAACTATATAAAAATTTACGGAAGAAGATATTCCGTCGCACAGCCATAAGGTCAACACTGGAGCCACCGAACATATGTGTACCACGAAACGAAAAGAACCCCGAAAAGTCTGCAACAATGCGCACGAAATGAGCATTGTGTGTGACAGAAGAGTTTCGAAATCGGAGTGTCCGAGAAGGATCAAAATTACAAGAATTTAAATGAAACAAAGAATGAAAAGCACATCGTGATCATTATAAATATAATTTTTTAAAAAAGAGATCGCGATGTGTCCCTCTTCTCCGACGTTTGACGGATGGCAAATAATAGCCTTCGACAGTAATAACCTCCATTATATCTCAACAAACAGGCAAGTAAGCATGCAAATAACACAGATCAACAAGGATCCAAGCAGGAAACGAGGAACTTCCAAAGCTATTTATACTATATTCCTCTTTTCCGTTAGCTAAACTGCTTCCCAAAAAAGAATCGCTATGAAGGCAAAAAAATATCACATCTCCTCTGCGATGAAAAAATGCAAGATGAAATATTTTAAAACAAACTCAATTCTGATCAAGCTTGCAGTGTACGCTTTCCACTCCCAAACTGACAGAACCCATGAGGCACGCAGCCTTAGAACTCGTCGCCCACAATAACACTGTTTCCCTTCGAGTTTGCTGGAGTCAGTGGTTCCCTCCTATTTATTGCTTAATCGATATCTCGGCCACACTTTCCATACTTCCAAATAACCGTACGAAATCCAGATATGCATAAAGCAAACAGGAGGAAATTAGCTACTAGCAGCGTTTTGCTCTCAAAGGCCGTTTCGCTTCCCCTTTCCCCTACCCAGGCCGAAGAAAAAAATCAACAACAACAAATGAGCGACGACCTACAGGAAAAAGTGGTGCGCCATTGAGAAGTTCAGCGAGAATACAACCACAAGACCACATATCGACTTTAGGACTATACTTCGTCGAGCCGAAAAGCAGCTCCGGAGCTCGATACCATCTTGAAGCCACCTGGAAGTGCACTAATTTTCTGTCTTTTTTCAATCAGCTGATACTGTCACCTACTGCAGTTTGTCTTCGTTACGTTCGTAGCGGACAAACCGCCATGAAAACGAACAGCCAACTGTTTTACATCAACCCCTTGGCTGATAACAAAGCATTCTCATTACCTCCTCCCTTTTCTTTTTATACAAATTGGAATGAATGAAAAGCCTGTGGGCATCGAAGTTTTGCCGTAAAAATGACCCATAAGATTTGTGAGACGGAGGACAGGATGTACGCACATGTGGTCTATGTTGTGATCGCGATAAGAAAAGGTGGCCGGCAAACGGTGAAAAACTATCTGCATAAATCAACGCTTCACACCTGATATTACTTACTTGCTTCCTGATGAGACTGCTTATAAACTATATACTGACTGAAACACTGTTAATAGACATTTTGAGTTCCAAATGAGAACATCGCAGTGACTAAATAAGAAAACGAGACTGTCTACCTCGAAAACTTTTGCGATAATCTCGGTAAATTGTGTCTGTATTGAATAAATTGGATGTTTACCTGATATTCATAAGTTTTATTTGGATCATCTGGGAAATATAAACACGCTTGACCAAAATCCGTAATTTTCAGTATTCCTTCTGATGAGATCAATACGTTTTGCGGTTTAAGGTCCTGAAAACAACTGCTTTTAATAATTTAGAAACAATGTTCTAAGGCACCAATCAATGAAAAGAACAGCAAGACACAGCATGATTAGAATATCCATGAAACTATGGTCACTGGCGACAGATTTCCCGGTCGCGTTGTTCAGGCGTCTTCCAAGTATGTGTTCATGCTTCTCCTCATAAAGAACTATGAGACATGAAAAAAGAACAACGTAATGAATGCATAAAACGAACTCTGTGCATGATTCCAAGACTATGAAGGTAAGAGACACCGCAAAGAAGTTGGAAGAAATAATATCGGACAACTCCATCGTTTAAAGGACGATAAACGTCTTCAATAACGGCTTTCAAATTCGATTCAACGTATTCCATTACTAGTGAAATTGTGTCCGTACTCGATACTATATCAAGGAGTTTGACGATCTGCAAATAAAGCTGTCGTTATTCTGTGGAAAGGCCTTTATAAGACAACCTTTTGCAATGATAAAAGAACACGATAAATATTAAACCTCAGAAGTGAAAATTTCTTGTAACACATAAACAGAGCTCTATAATAAGCTCAGTCCTCATTTCCATTTGGCACTCAACCAAACAAAAATCTATGGAAATGAGCAGCAAGCCGCAGTATAACCTTCCACGCCTAGCATATGCACAGTCTTCAGTGCTTCAGATACACTTTTTGTACAACATAGCACACTTCTCACATAGACGACTTAATCTGGCGTGAAAAATTCTTTGCACAAATGAAACGCGAGAAGGAATTGACGAATTGGTGTTATACACAAATCTGCGATTCCTGTACATGGAAATGGGAGTACATGGAAGATGAACATTTGAGATGAGCGATAAAATCGTAAAGACAACTCACATTCTCGTGGTCGGTGTTACGAAGGGCGAACATCTCCCGAATAATCTCAATTTCACTTCGACGATCCGATTTGATAGGAATACGCTTTATGGCCACCGTCTCACCTGTCTGAAATCAGACGACGAATAAACAGAAATCATTATGTGGTCGTGAATTAAAATCTGCCTCCATAGCATAGCAAACTTCTTTCTTTTGATTTCAACGAATAAATAAAGACAATCCGAGGAGCAAGAGAAGCTTTTGAATTTACACGCAGTACAATTTCGAACCGAATAGAATCTTGAGAATTTTTCTCAATCTACATTAGACAGATGTCAGTCATGCTCCATGATGGATAAGAGAAATTATTAATTTCTAACAAAAATCTTTTTTGGCAATTCTAAGTTGAAAATGCTCGCCGATGGAATTCAAAACACATGGAAAAAAGCCATTAAAAAGATACAATAACATACAACGAAAGTCATACTAAAATAGAACCTTCGAATTCAAGATACATGCGCTTCTTCTTACGGTAAAGCAATGAACGCAATTTTCTAAGGCCATAGATTTTTCTAAAGAACTGTCCTTTGCCGACAATACATAAGGAGATATAAAATTTCACGTTCTAAGTTTAGCAAGTGGAAGGACAGCTAGGAGTAATATTCTAAAGCGAATAAAAGTTTACATTGTAACTTCACTTACGAAGATCCATGCGCTTGAACTAGAAACCAAACGTCTTAAGAAACTTCATCTGACTCTGCAGGGCTCAGCAAGTAGAAAGCTCTGCTTTTCCAGGTGAAGCAACAAATGCAAAAAAAGTCCCACTGCTCATTAAATTCCCTAAACACTTCTTGAATTATGTCAGAAGAATTGTCAGAAGAAAATTGGTCCTCTCTCCCCGCTACGCTTTCTCCCCCACCTCAAACAGCCAGCAATATCCCAACTATTCTTTTTTTCGTTGTATCGGAGAAGATCCAACGGGTTTCGATTGATTCCACAAAAAACTGGTATCACGAAGACCACTTTCTTTGATGAATATAAATCCCGCACAACATTACTTGTCTAATAAGAGCAGGACAGAAACCAACACGGCTATCAAATACACACCACGCACAGATACGCTGAGGTTTATAAACCTATGACCCTTGTCAGGGAAATACAGCTAACTAGCTACTTCATCATAGGAGAAACAAACGTGCAAAGCTCATTTGCATATTGCATTCCTCTACCTGTTAAGCGCAAAACTAATTTGCACTGCAAAAGTGCGTTATGGCGACGCCATATCTGCGGATGTGTATGGCGTTTATCTGTTCGATAGTTTTAACTCGAGACCCATCGAAAATACGAAATGTGACAGCTATAACATAGACCATAGAGTGATCAACTGCCCCCAAGTCAGGCAGATCTATTAAATTCGAAGTAAATTTGTAGAATTTAAACATGGCAGTTGCAGAAAAGCCAACGTTTCGTGGACGCTTCGTGCGGGAGGTCGGATGTGGTGAAACAGGCATGCATTAATTTGCACACTTCAATTGAGTTGATAAATAAGAAATTAGCTAGTCAAGTGAGCAATATGCAAAGGCATTTGCCGTACCATTCTTCTCCGCTACTTGGTGCTACACAAGTAGAGGGGAGGAGGTGAAAGGAGGGGAAAGGGGGTTGAAGAACAAGATGCATGAATTTTCCTCGTTTTACCGCATGAAGTGATTTCTCTCAAAGGCGAGCGATTTCACTAATTTTGTGGCGCTTGCATCGCTCGTTGCAAAACAGCTGTTCGGTGCAGATTTCCAGCTGTTGTTATCTACAGAATATCCAATAATCGCAATATCAAGACAGCAGACATGGACAGCGTCGTTTTGTTATATACTTGCTAATTCAGCATATGGCCAAGCACAGAATAAAAGGAGTAGAAATCTAGATCAAACCTGAAGCTTGCGCGCCTTCATGACCAATCCAAAAGATCCCTGCCCAATGGGTCCGATAATACCATACATTGCTCCATATTCATTCGAGGACGACATTGACCCCAAAGATTGCACGAAGCCACTCCTGTGAGTAGAGCGCCTTCAGTCGTCGCTGCGCTAATAGCACCGCAACAAATTAACCCCGACACATGAAGTGAGCCGACTTCTGAAACAAAATGCACGCATGGGTGAAGTTGCACTATCAATCGAGGACTGAAGCGCAACCAGCGGCAGCCTTCAATTAAATACTGCAGTGATGAGAGAATCTGAGGACAGTTCGACGAAGACGTACTTAAAAAAGGCAACCTCTATCATTCGACCACAAATACCTAACTGCAAAACACTGTCGCGCAGTCGAGTGACGCGAATCGTGCATTGAACGAAGCTACCAATTCCTAATTTCACTCCGTGCTAAAACAATTATCATAGCTGCCAACGGAAAGTCGTCTCGTATTCCATTTATCATTTGCCATTCGAATCGCGTGTGTCATGCTTTACAAGCAGAGATCGAACATAAATTCAAAAGCTCCGATTTGACAGCAATTTTTAAAACCCGTCTGTTCCGCAATGTTGGATCACCACAGGTCAAGAATGGAACGAAAAACGTGGCATGCTGAAAACGGTTCAAAATTCTAAAACGTGAGCAAAACGCTTTGTTTATTGATTGAAATTCGCTGCTGACGAGATCACTATTTGAAAGCAAAGACAACGAAACATCTGTAGAACTGCTGCAATATTTCCGTTTCATATGAATGTAAGTTTAATGAAATGAAGCTCAACTAAGCATAAGTTGTATTTCCCGTAAAACGAATGTGGAAAACTGAATGAAAAAAGTTGTTTTTGGAAATATGCCAGTCTCCGTTAAGCACTTAGCTTCGCCTCACGAAAAGACGAGCTGCACCTGCAACAATGAAGTCTACCAATATGCCAGCGTAGAACACGCCAAATTAACAAGTTATAGTAGGATGCCTATAGATGCATTGAATGTGGATGAAACATATACAGATATACAACCAACTGCAAATATACCGCCTACATCAGAGTTCAAAAACTTCGATTCAACCTACATAGCTGAAGAAAGTATCACATCCGTGTGCTGAGACCTCAGATACGCACGTTCACACGCTTGAGAATCGGGCAACATGCTGCCAGTAGGACACGTTGTTGCAGCGTGACGTGTGAGAACATGTTCAAGCGTGTTTCATAATGATTTCGTAATAAATGACGCTTACTACGGACGGTTGTTGTCGTGTATTGCGGTTATCAGAAGAATTAATGGCTGATGTCGATGTCTTACGATATATCGAACTGCCGAAGCAACCTGGAAACCTGAAACTGCGTAAGGAGGAGTTTGAGGATTGGCTTGAGGATTTGGGCCTGTTGCACACACGACTCTGCCCAAGATGAGGCGGAGATATGAAGCGGTACGGATGCGATATTCGTCGAAAATAGACATGTAACTGCCATGTATACCGGACTGGCACTTCAAAGTTGGTTATTATGTTGCTCTGTTCACTAAGCGCAACAAACTGAATCCTAAAGTATCTCTTCGCCACCATCATTATTACCTCAATGAAAGGTCGTTGGAAGGAATATAATATGAATGTGGTGCTTCAAGAAAAGCTGCCAACAATGGCTTGGTGGTTTGGCCATAGCCTTGCTCAACGCTGTCTTGCCAACACTAAAACGACTGGAGACTAGGCGTTGCTATGGAAGCAGATGAAACAAGTATGAAGCACATCGTCAGACGATTCCTGGCGTCAACGTCAGTAGGCATCTGGAGAAACACAGGATCTGGCCAAGAATTCACCAGGTTTCCAGATCATTCAGATGTGCACATTTTGCTACATTCAACAACACTTGTCAGGCTCGGTACGCAAACTCATACCACTGGAGGGCTTACTGACCCGCAGACAAGCTCGCAAATATAATATGCCGAATATACATGGACGCGAACCAAGCAAAGGATCAAGGGGTGTCATGGCTGGAATCCCGTTGTCAATAAGCGCCACAACAACTATTAAGAGGATCATAAGAAGGCAAGAGTTTAGCGAACGATCACAAGTTTCCTTTAGCTCTTGACTGCATAGTACGGAGTTCAACCTATGTGGGCGGTGAATGCAGCTCCAATTTCCTCAGGCTATAAGACCACCACTGATGGAATTTGTTGCCTCTTTGAAAACTTTAAACCGGAAAGTAGATCAATCCCACCGGGCGTCCTATTCAACTTCATCAAAACTCTCAAGATGAAAGAGAAAAGCAGCATCGGTTCCCGCATCTTCATCACTGGAAACCCTCCTCTCCACAGTGAAGTCATATGATGATTTAAGCACTTCCAAAATTTCTCGCTTCACCGCTTCGATCACTGCACTACTCCATGTCAGTCTTTTAACTACTTTAAAACTGGATTAAGTGAAAGAAAACTTTTGTCAACTTAAAGTTGCGGAAGTTAAAAACTTTGAGAGAGACTCTTACCCAAAGTATGTGGCCTCTGAAATGTCCTCCAGTTGGCTTGTCGCTGAAAAAGCTTACAGCGTCTATCTCAAACTGCCTGTGAGGCGACAAACTGGTGTTCAGCACTCAATAACAGGTTGACAACAAGACGAGAAAACATTGCAGAGATGTTCAGTGTACGAGCAACGTAGCAATTCCGAAATGCAGTATAGTCGTCGAGGCAGTTTCATCAGGATATGGGTCACAACTCAAGTTGTACGTTACCTTAGGGCCGAGGTTCCGTACACTACCTTCGACAAAGGATGTCTTCGATACCATCGACACTTTTTTGTTTGATCGAAATAGACATCTCATGCCTCAAGTCACCATGCAACGCCTGATGTTTGCCAGCAGAAATTTGAAGTTGTCCTTTATTTGACCACTCAACGACTCGACGGCTGGGTCTTGAAGTGGACGGCATACTTTTTTAAGTGGTCAGAAAATAGTGTGCACATGCCGCACAAGCCCTCTGAGGTGTCTTATTTACACAAATTAAAAAGACAGTAGTGGTCGAAGAACGTTGCTTTATATAACGTCGTTGCAGTCTGTATAAGTTCTCCAGTGATGCTCCCCCCCCCCCGCCCCCGAAAAAAAAACTTCGACAATTCAATCCATTCGAGTAATGAACCAATAATCCAGGCCATGGCTGAGATTTTCATAGTTAACCACGTCAAATACCTTAGTCTAATATTTATGAACTAGCTGTTTGAATTTTTTTTCACTGAAGACTGGCATCCTATTGTTCATGCAAGATACCAAATAGGGATTGTTGAGCGAGCAGGCAAAGATCCTAAAGCAAGTAACTGAGAACAGAATCCTCCTCAATGATTCCTAATATTTCACAAAATAAGGGTGTAAACTAAGTGGACGGGGAATTTTTGGTCAAAGGCGATAGTAATTTCTTTAACGAAAGAATTATAATCGCCTGTTCCCAGTGGGAATGGACATTCTCTAATGGCACGAGCATGAAATTTTCTTAAGGAAATTAGTGACACATGATTAGGAGTCGCCAGAATCGTATTATCCAACTTTTCAAATCGCTGTAAAGGTAGATTCCGTAACAATGAACTGCTCGAAATTTTCCAAAAGATTCCGGCATGAAGTCCAACTTCACGCTACCACCTGTCGTGAAAACAATGAAGTAATAGTCCGTTATAACGTATTTTCCGTTATCCCTCATCATACCAAGAACAGTCACTAATCTCAAAAAATTTGGAGCCTGTCATAAATTAAGCCTTACATTTAAATGTAAATGAAATAACTTGTGTCGATCTGTGCACAGCTAATTTTTCGAGGCAGGTCACGCGTTAGGTTTGGAGCTGACGAACAAGTCAAATAACAGTGAACTATGATTTGCCATCCCAAACGTTCCATCAACAAGGCAAGTCGTAGTTGCATTGGATAATACAGGAAGCTGGCTGGATGTAAATAAAGAAAAACCTTTAGCTCGCAGACAACACCAAGAAGTCAAAAAGGACCTGTATATAGATGGATGTGAAGACAGAAAACTCAATAACTATGAATCACTGACAGCTAATAAATAACATCATAGCACCATTTCCACTTATGCATGGTCCGAGCAACAAAGACTGGAATGAAACTGTTCAACAAAAGCTCAACTTCTTGGTGTTTACTGAATCCAGCTTATCTCTGTGATGCAAGCCACATTTAGTCTGTGTTAGTCAACGAAGATGACAAGATTATTGACAGCATTTCTCAGTATTCGAGCATTCACAACATTAGAGGAAATCAAATGATGACCGTTTCAGCCGATGCAATAAATCAAGCATGAAACGAATGAATGCACTGTTTTTTTCAATGTCAAGCATTTAAACGGAAGATGTCATGGAACAACTGCGATGGAAATGAACATACGCGAATGAAACAATACGTGAAAACGGCCTCTTTAAAGTGACGGTGCGAAGATGACGACACAACGCAGTTCGGCAGGATAGCCTTTCCAGCTTCCTCGCGTAAGCAACAGTCTTTCATTAGGACGTTTGTTACCTGCTTGTTAATCGAATACAACGCAGAAACTTATCCCCCATTGTGGTTCGTCCTAATAAGCGCTGAACAATTACCACCCCATCTCGTTGATTCATTCAACGAGCAAAACCTTTGAAAAAATTATTTCGGCATATAACAAAGATCCTAGTGAAAAAATCCACTTTCAAACTATTAAAACCGTCTTTGTCCGACTCAAGTGTTTCAGCTGAGACGAAGACGAACAAAGTTCGGAGCATCGAGATGCCGATGCTTCTACTGGCTTCTTGGAGCAGGATCCGGGAGAGCGAAGAGAAATTAGGGTTCCAGCAGAGTACCGAGTTGGAAGGCTTGTAGTTGTCAAGGTTATGCGAAGCAAGCAATAGCCTCTATAAAAGATTTCAACAAGAGTATACACGTAAAGAAGAGCACCTTCAGTAATCACCTGCCGCGGACGGTAGCTGACCACCTAAAGGGAAAAGGAAAGGGAACTCACATTGAGTAACCGCCAAATAAGGCGCGATCAGAGCAAAAGATTTTGCAATATTGTTCTTCTCCTTTCTTGGGAAAAAAAGAGGGTATTTTTCTATATACGGAAGTGGACCACCCATCCATGCACCATTTTCGAATAGCCTTTGGTCCAGTTTTTTTTTTCAAAAACTTGTTTGCAATGCTATCTTCTATCGCCTCCTGTGAATGACCATTATTTCGTCCAACTGTTTCTTGAAAAAGCTTTCTTCGATCGATCTTCGCCTTCGCTATTTGATATCAGGTGTAAAAAAGCTTTAGAAATTTCTTCCAATTTTCATGCAACCATTGTTCATCTTTCTATTAGCTTGGATTTTAGGTCTTTGCAGAAGCACATTATGGCAATGTCGTATGTCCATATGTCAATATTTGGCCTACTTATTGTGGTCTACTTGCCTGTACAATGGTTTCAGGAGCCGTTGAAGTCGGAGCTACAAAATTTGGTGTCTGTAATATGGACCACAAAATGACAATCTATATTGTATTATAGCTGGCATTGATCGATCCATTTCACACTCAGCTAAAAATATTTGAACGCATCAAAAAATTTGCAAGCATTTATATTCTGTTGATAGGTAGTGAAAGAAACTGATTTGATAAGCAAAAGCCGACATCATATCAACCTCGATGGCTCATTCCGCTGCACTCGTTTCATTAAATCGCTTCACGGTTTGTTTCAAAGTTTGATTTTTCCCTCTGTGAAAAGGATTGCATTACTATTTAAATGTGATATCTAAGGCAACGTTCTTTTTCATCGGATGTATTTGTGATCGACTGTGTATTCACCACCCTCCAGTTCTTTTCACCTCATTAACGAATAAGCTAAATTATAAAACGGGAGATGAGAGAAATGGACGGAAGGGAAAGCAACCAATATACATCTAAAGTAATCTAGATGATTCATCGCTGATGCCGTGAACATATCGCTCTATGCTCTTTCAACAACGTTTGCTGACAACATTCTTTATGGGATTTGAGATGAGTGCTTTTCATTTTACTTCTACTAAGGTATACTCAAAAACATTACAAAAAAAAAAATGAATTGAGCGGGATGCAAGAAATTAAAAAAAAGAATTATAAAATAGGTGAGGCATAAGTTGGAAGCGATCCCTGTAAGAAACCCCTCTCTCGTAGTATTTCTAAAAGCATCGATAAGCAGTTACAACTTTACTAAACGAATAATTCGAATAAGGTCGCAGTGATCGGCATTTTCACGATCTATCTTTCACTCATTTCTTCGAGCCGCTTCAATTTCATGAAAAAAATTAATCGCTGGCAATCAATAAGATCGGCGTATCTCATGCTGGCAGTGCGAGCAACGAACAAATGACAGGTGTCACTAATCAGAGCTGTCAGCGCTCTGCGCAAGAATCGAATATTCGATGCAAAACTACCAAATACCACAAACATACAACTCTTTTCACAGTTTAAAGTTGTACGTTAATAAGCGGAGAGTGAAATCATTGAATTTCCTCCATCTAAACTGCACATCACAGCTGCAAGTGCGGTCACTGTATGAGAAGTACCACGACAGGGGAGTGCCATGCGAAAAGGCTTGAGCCCGGTTGAGGGCTTTTGACGTATAGCTGGGTGGAATTAGGTAGGGGGAACGGTGTGGGACTTTATGGCAAAACAAACGCTCTTTTAAGCTGAAAAAGCCAAAGTTCACCTTCATCAGAAAAATCTTACGTTAATTTAGTAAAACGACACTTTTGTTATCAACAGAATGCGTGCTGTTTACGTCTAAATTCTATTATTTTTCTCGCGTTCCTGCTTTCTGACCATCATATCCCATTTCGCACCTTTCTCGTTCCCGTGCACACTTATGACGTAGCAAATACTGCTTTGCAACGACTCGTACATCGTTTTCAGTAGCAATTTCGGTGAGGAACAGACAAGTGGAATTGCATCATCGAGCACAGAAAGTGAAAATGCAACTCATATCAAAAAACCTAACAATACGGTGAAGATGCTGTAACGTCACTAAATTTTGCGAATATTTGACGTTTCATATACAATCATCAGACAAATTTCTCGTTGAAAGTGAACTAACTGTTAATTCATGTAGAAAAAGAATTGCAGTTATAAAGACTCAAGAAGAACCTTGGAACATCGAAGAAAGAAAAACACTGCGCATGCGTTGAGCCCATCTGAGTTGTACGCTGCAAAATGCAATCGCGAGTGCGATGGTGAGTGAATGTGAGAGTAGAATAAAGCACAATCTATGGCTCATCATTAGCGCATGCTTGCTCCACTGTATGGATTCGACAGACTTTCTTACTGCAGCAGAATACTTCGACGAATATACTGGACGAGATTTTTGCAAAGTGCACAGAGATACGCAAATAAACACACGCAGCGCCACTAAACCGACAGACGCGACATTCACGCACGTGCACACAGCCTTAAAACCCAATTATATATGGAGGGTGGCGGTGGTCAGTCGTTTTTTCTTGACGAATTGCTAGGAAGCGGAACTGCAATGAAAAAGGGGCCACAACGGATTGATAAGTGTGGACATCCGCAGGTGGTACGGGACGATGACGTCATCTGGAGACAGAAGCGAAAGCGGAGCGGATTGCGAACACATCAACGCCACCCGGAGAAGCGACGCACTTTGAACGAGGCGTGGAGCCGTGGCCCGCTGCCATGGCAATTCTGGCAGACAGCGCTGCTTCACAGTCGACTAGGTGCCCACCAGCCGCTTCACGCTCTCTCTAAACGCCACACCCTCTAGCCGTCAATGGAGCCACTCATCACGCGCCCGAATTCCCGCAAAAAAGTGCGGCTTTCAGTCATTCAGACGTTTCTCTAATAACATAATGATTGTTACATTTTCTTGAGTGCTTCACCGTCATCCCTATCATCATCCCCCTCGATGCCTCTCCTCCCCTCATCCTTCCCCGCGTTCGGAGTCGCAATCATCCCTCCATTGGACCCTTCAGAGGAACCCCTCGTAAAGATGATTGGTTTTAGGCTGCGGAGACCTATCAGGGAGACTATCCCGGTGGATTGTCTGAAACTCTTCCCGCGCTGTCTGAAACTAAGCTCTTCCCGCGAAAGCCCCATGGTTTTTCTCATCTCTGTCAGAGATGTTACGAAAGCGGTTCTTGCCTTCACCAGCTGAAAAAATTTCTTCACAGGGTGGTGGGAACATGAGGAAACTTCGTGAGACAGTGGATTCGAAAAAGACACGCCGAATGGAAACGTGATACTTGTTAAAAGTGACATAACAATTTACCGTAAATGAGGGCACCTGGCCATGGTGGATATAATTGGAAAACAACGGAAAACGGAACAGGGTGGTCGTGGACGAGCTCAACGCCGATATTTTTAAAGACGTTCATCTGTAAGCAGGCAAACAAAGTATCAATATTTGATGGAATTGCAAATGAAAAACTGAAATTGGGAAAGCGCCAGAGCGTGTTAGAATTGTGCTCTCTTTTAAGTGCATCGTTTCAGCATGAAAACACTCTAAAGGTTGGAAACTTGCAAATGTAACCCTCATTTACAAAGGCAACGGCAAATTCTTTGAATTTTGTGTTTGCACATGACTGTGTGTTGCAGTGAAGCCAGAGATGCCGCATTTTCATCCTACTTTGGTCAAAGACATTCCAATAGAGACCCATTTAATCGAAATCATGGAGAAAATGAATCTCGCAAAGGAAAAACTTATGCAACTTAATTTCGAGAAACTTGACAACACCGTTAGGCCAAATATAGTCCTCCACCTAATAGAAAACACCCTTGGAATGGACGAAGACATATTCACCCCCTTAAGGAGATATCTGATGAAACACCAGGTGGAAGCAAAATGGAAAATGAAAATAAAACGAAAACCATGCACTAACTCATGGAAAAATCATCGCTGTCTGGCCTCACAAGGTATCGCCTTCTGTTGGTCCTTCATCTTTTCGGCCTCGAAAAATGCCGTTACCTGAGACAGTGGTCCTAAACGCAGGCGAGAAGCAGCAAGAAGGACAGTGTTTGATCACTACTGGAGAAACGACGATTAGCAGAAACTTCAATCCACTAGAACTTTTTAAACTTATCTTTAACTTAAACTTTTATGCTTATTTGGTTTACATCGCTCCCTCTGAACTCCCAAAACTATATCACGTTATGGTTTTGCATCTCGGAAGTTTTTAAAGCAATATAACACCATAATATAGGGCATTAAAACCTCAAAAATTATGCAATGGTATACTTAGTTCAGTCTAAACTTTTATGAGTTTAATCCTGCATTTTTCTAACCGTCTATCCCCCGCTTGGTCCCAGCGAGTCCTATGTTTGCAAACTATTTGCAGGAAACTAAAAATTTACAATTCGCTGCACGACCCCGCTGTTGATCTCAATATGATGCAAAAAGGCTCTCATGTTTTCACCGAATAATCGAAAAAATAGCAGTTACACATTTCGCAAGATAAATGCCATGCTTCGCATGTCAACTTCCGATACGAATCCGGTTCTCTTAGATGATATGCTGATACCGAACAAGACTTTCTCGCACTCTCAACTGATGCCTGCACTATTCGATACTTTCACTCAAAGCCTTTAGGATTATCAATTGCAAATTGCATGCAATGATACCTTATAGGATTACTGTAAAGCTTGCATTATGTACTATCGCCTTATCCTTTGTCGCGGTTGATCGCATAATTATTGTACTGAAGGAAATTTTGGAAGCGGAGAAAATAAGGAACTCTTTGAGTGGGGAATAGAAAAATGAAGAAGTTGTGAAATTAAAAATTAGCAAAAACAGCAAAATGCATAAAAATAGGAGATGAGGATTGCTGTACAGCCGTCCAGGGATTCCAATGATAAAGGAATGTGATATACAGAAGTCTGAAAAGTGGCAAAACATAAGACGTGAGCAGTAAGTTAGAAGGCATGATGCGCGGGCACCAGTAGCTTTGAGATAGCACACAAAAACGACATAAGTGTGCATTTCTATTTCAGTGCATAAAGGAAACAAAGTGGTGCGCCTTGATTTTTGTGCACAAAGGAAGATACATGCACATTTCAGAAGGTGGCACCATAATTTTCAGTTGACATCTGGCTTCTCGAAAAAATTCAAGAAGCTGGGAGGGGAAGAAGACGGATATGTGACCGGTGCTGGAATTGATAGAGGAGACACGGAAGGTCGCACTTTCAGGTGGAAATCGAGCGGTTAAAATTCCGCTAGGAAATTCCCAAAGTGCAAATAACTGGCTAAGTTCGACCGCAATATACTGATATTGGAAGACTGCCACCTATATCATCGACAGGTTACAGCGGAAAACTTTGCAACTATTGCCGTTATTTTTTTTTCAGCTCACTAAATTTGAATATTAGGCGTTTGAGAAAAGTTTCCGGACAAGTTCTGAACAATCTAACTTCGAAGAAGAACGAAAGCAAACGTTCAGTGGCCAATTGCATATCAAAAAAATGCTGCCATCTAAATGAAAAAAGTAGCCCAAAAGTCCTCATCGAGAGGGCTCAATGAGCCACAGTTTTGACAATTCCACGAAATTACCTCGCGATGAAATTTAATTACATATCGAGTAGAGGGTTCTATAGCTTTCAGTATAGCTAATAAGCAATATACAACATGGTTGGATAATAAGGCTCAAACATAAAACACTACACTAAATTTTACTCATTTTGCCCTTGAAATGGAGGCATTTCTCGCATCCGAATCAGAGACTAGGCATCGGACCTTAAAATCTTTTGTTTTATTGGCTGCCCTCACGACTACTACAAAGTACGAACGACTTCCAGTACCTGAACGTATCGGATAGTAATGTTGTAACAGCATATTCAGTGGTCATTTAAAGAGTTGTCGACATGTTCGACAATACTAATGCTGACTAAGAAGCTTTAGCCCTCTCCTAAATCGTACGTCACTGATCAAATTGACTAAAAGATGCGTCGAAATGGCAAACCTAAAAGTGATTTCTCTGCGAAGATGAAATGGGCGTTGCCTAATTTCTCCCAACGGCAAAACCTATCAACGAATGATTGCGAAAGAACGAATCAGTTTCCAATCACATCTTATGCAAAATTTTCGAAAGATCATATCGATTAACACAGACAGCCAAAAAATTAATGTAAGCTAATTAACTGAAGACGAGCGTTTGAAACGTTGCACAGTTTTACACAAAAACTTACTCACCGATAAGGTAAAGGGGTTGTTGTTCGATTTAGTTGATGTGATGGCGGATGTGGATTTGCCCAAAAGAGTGTGTATAAATTTAAGTTCTTTAATGTGCATTAGGTACAAAATAGTTATTGCCGATATGTTGTAAGTGAAGAATAGTGTTATAGGTGGACATTGTTATAAACTGCACAAGGATGGTATAAATTGGCATTATATGTTTCAGTGTTGTTATCCATTCAATTCAGGTTTCCCACTTCTTAACTGCATAATGATCTTGAATGGCAGCATTAGTGAGCGGCATCCCCTTAGAATTTACCAACTGAAGTGATCTGATCGCCACCCTATTTTCATTTCATTACTTCGTTCAACAAGCGGATTACCGATAGTCAGTTGTTACGAATTCCGCTGCAGAGCAATGACCGTCGTCTGATTTACTGCTACAGTTTATAGTTAAGTGTACTCGATTTGAGAAGTCGAATTTTACAAAATGCGGTAGTGACTAATAATGAAGTTTTACATCACTATTGGCATCGAACACTATTTTACAAAATATCTTTTTGGTAACTTACAATATAGAAATAGAACTTAAGCAAATTCTTCCAAAAGTGGAGATGCCTACGAGTAAATTGAACTGAATTGAATTGAATTGGATATTTCCAGTTCACGCGAATTAAAAAAAACCGCTCATACCATTGAGGACATAAATCAGCATGACACCAACAAAAATGTTTTGTAGACACATTACGGTGAATGCGAAACGCAAAATATGGTGTGCTATTAGCAAGAGTGTAACAAGTTCGGTAGCGCGCGGCTGCTGTTTTCCTTCGTTCAGTAAGATAATTTTTGTCGTGAGAAGAAATATTGTTCCGAATTACTCTCTTCTCTTTGAGTTTTTTTTCCATTCCGACAAAATTCTTTCACCTTAAAAATCTCTGAAGCTCGAAGTTTAGCGCTGTTTGCCCTGAATACATGCACAGGTAGCGCCGCTTATGGAATGCACTCTTTTTTAGACCGCTTTGAACTCATTCGGCAGTGGTGTTGTTTGCATGGTTCATCCTGCTGAACTGCCAACTTCTAACATATTCGCTTCTATTTGCTTATTCTACAATGATCATCTAAATCGATGCAACGTTTATTTTTCACAGTGGGTGAATAATAAAAAAATATCTAACGAACCCATCGGTGAAGAAGACACAGTGAATATATGGTGAATACGTGACGTACATCATTTAACTGAGTGATGAATCCTCAAAAATCCACCAGTGGACTTCTCGAATGGCTTTAACGTTGCATATCTGACCGCACAGGAGCGATCCACTTGATCCATTCGCTAACAACGTTCATGCCACCACAGTAAATAAAAGAAGAATTGATCACCGAAGAATTCGTCTCCTCGCTCCAGGTTATTTCCCCACTCAAAAAGGTCACACCTGTACTGGTGAATCTGAAAGTTTCACTGATCGAACTTGAGAATTCACTATTAAATTTCTCCGTCAAAAAACTCATCGTGTCCTTACACGTTGAAAGTCAACATTTTGCACTATTTGTGCTGAAAGGATACGATTCTTGGTGCTTCATCAACGAAGTTAGCTAATTTCAGAAACTCGTCAGCTAATTTCCCCAATTTCATCCACGAGCTGAATTCATGATCCCACATCAGATGTTACGGCGTTGTACGCCTGAACTGCAGTATTTCGATACGAACACGTATATTTTACGCATAAGGAAATCAGAGACGCTGACCTATCATCTGCTACACGGACCTATATCCGTTAAAGGGTAAAGTAGGTTATGCAAACCAACACCAATACATAGGTTCAGTGGATTCGAAAGTATTCGAGGAGAATGCATCAAGTGTCTGCAGGTGGAAAATGATCTGGATGATAGCCGTGACGGAGCAGGCTAAGGGGAATCTAGAGTGGATTGGGAGAGAGAGGGGATGAGGGGGAGGGGTTCACAGTTGAGGTGATATTTGCAGACTCCAAATTTGATATTTCAGGGCAAACACAAAGTTCAGGACAACCTTTATTGTCAGAACCAAAAATGTGGAACAAAGGAACTACTCTCATTGCATAAAATTCATCATCAATATATTTAATCATCGTTGTTAACGTGACATCAGGTTTTCGCTGTTTCTTACAAGCGGGCTGCGTTTAAATGATCTATTGGACTCGATGGTAATTACAAAAGCTTGTCGATTCTTTTTCGTTTATACCAGCCCGTCCTATAGCCAGATCGGATCCTGTCGGACTTGGTGGCAATAATCTTTCCGGCTTCGCCTTCACCTCAAATTTTCCTTCATGAAATTTTCCGGAAGTCTTTCTTTTGAACGAAAAGTTTTCCTCCTCGACACCTCTGTCGTCTACATAAGGAGACGCTCAGACCGGTGTCTGAATGCTTGTACAGGAACGAATAATTGGTTTGAAATTTAAACAGAATAGTGGCCAAGGCAATTTGCCAATCTCTACCGATATTCACGCTTACCCTAATTACTTGTACCATTTTTATGCGTTAATTTCATGCGAAGATAAACAGCCCTGTTCAAAAGTATACAATGTTCTATTCGCTAAAAAAGATTGCAGGTGTTTCACCTGCAAAAACACACCTCAATTTCAAATTCAGTATGACCACGTTGCAGCCTTCTGGCACACTGAGACTCTGTCGAAATTACTAACACGTCAATGAAGAATCCATAAACAGAAAGAAGTTATTCCGCATTTTGGCAGTGGGGCACTCGTAGTGTTAATTCCATTCGAAGTTCCGAAGCTTCATAGTCGACTCAATTTAAATAATGCTCAACTTCATGTAAACAAAATAACCGTGTGGAATTTCCACGTTTATAAGCAACGCAAGTAATATCCATCCAGTAGATAATCGGAGAAGAAAGCAACAGCTTTGGCTGCCTTGAGTGAGCAACATTCTGTAAAATGAGTTTGAAGCCTAAATAAGTTTTGATTTATGCATAGTTGTGCATTTGAAACTAGAATGGCCCTTCACGGTTTCGTTGTTGCAATGATTTTGCAGGGTGATAGACGTTGAACGGGCTTCTTCCACACCAAATCGAAAGAAATTTATAGGCTGGAAATGGGAACCATCCTATGTGACTGGCTTTAAGTGACAGCTTCGGAGGTCTTTTTTTTCTGCTATAGAAAGTTTTGTTCGGGTTTATTGGAGAAATATGAAAAATAA
Source organism: Ascaris suum (assembly GCA_013433145.1). Classification (NCBI taxonomy): domain Eukaryota; kingdom Metazoa; phylum Nematoda; class Chromadorea; order Rhabditida; family Ascarididae; genus Ascaris; species Ascaris suum. The sequence goes on along the minus strand of CM024188.1, from coordinate 6,232,760 downwards.
GCTATAAATTAGTTTAATATTGGAGATTTGTTTACTGCATCACAATTATGAGGGAAGATAAGATTGAATAATAATGGGCTCCTTCAAACGATACACCTTCATGATGGGAACTTCCCTTGATGAAGAAGAGATTTCACATGCAAATTATGAGATTAAGTTTTTGAAAAGCAATGATGACTTGGTTAAATTTGGATCGTCCACGGTTTGTGTGGTAAATCCAACTTGCAGACCACGAATGCAACGGCGACGAAATGTAGTGGATATAATCCGCATGCACTCCATAGGCGATATGTCGCACCCGGCCTCCATGCGAGTCGTAACCTCTTTATATTCAAGCGTGCCATTGAGTCAATTTTGCTTTGGAAGCAATCGTGGTGTGGATCAAATTTTTTGGCTGAAGACTCTCACATCCGGCGGCTCCCATAAAAGAGCATGTCAGTGAGCATCAGACATCCTGCAGGGACACTTGCGGAATAAGTCGACCTGAGGGAATGCAACGTACAAATGCACTTTGCATCAACCTCATCGTATCCGCATCTCTAGCCGTTTTGCAGTGTTGCCATCGGCATGTCTGCAAACTTCCAGTACGTGCCATTGCACCCAACACTCTGCGACTATAGCGGCTTTATCGAGAGCGGCCACACACTGTGGAAATTGCTTGACATTGAGATTCTGAGTAAAATGATCCAAGGAACCTACTAGTTCCAAGCGACAAATGGTCTCCTCCTTTATTTGTTTCACTGCTGTGAACCAGAAGAGAACTCTCTGCGCTAGGACTGGATGGGCGATAATGTCACCTCGGGGCTCTGCGACGTTCATGGTTCTGAAACTGTGCTAAGGTTATGGACGTCCTTGGATCATCCTGAGATCTGCAGCCTCTCAAATGTCGTCAGGACCATTCTCAAAAATCTTGCAATACCCAAACTTTGGCATGCTCGTGGAAAAAAAAGGTTGGCGGGGCAGTAGGATTCAGAATTTCAAGTACCTCTCCGAATGATCCCGATGCCCCGAAATACGGTGGGCGCATAAATGGGTAGTTGGGCCAAACGAGTTGCTAGTTTCTCTGAAGTCTTCAGTTGCTGTGAATAGGATGAATTGTTTCTTTTCTACTATTGAGTTTTGGTGCTCGTGGTGAGGTGACAGAGGTTTTATGAGGGAATGAAAAACATCTGAGAGTTGGCTAAAAATAAAGTGAAAATTTTGCAGAACTGCACGTGAGAACAAAATTGATTTATAGCAGAGAAGAACCAAGTTTAGAAACCACTTGCAATTTACAGACCTCAAGTTATTGCCCTGTCGTCGTACTTTTTCTAATCATTGTCGTACTCGAGTAATTTTTCAGTAGGATATATCTTTACAGTACTGAAGCAATGTTTAGTCACTTAATGTTGCAACATAATAAAACCACGCGATGTTTGTTGCATGATATGACTAACATTGGTGTGGAACTGGCCCGGTCAATAATGTTGCAGACTTCCATATAGGTGCAAATACAACTTTCGATTCAGTGAGCGAAACCGAGTGGAAGTTTCATTGTTCTTCTTACGAAAGTGGGAATGAACGATGTTAGACCTCATCAGATTTTTGGCTGGCAATCAGACTCATTAAACTGGGACTGATGACAAAACTGGTAAGGATTATTGTAATTAGCTGATCACCATAGACATCAAATCACAATGACAACTACATAAAACAATACAGAATATGCACATAAAGCACTGGAAGCCTACATGAACTGTTATGTCTGCATTTTTCACTGCATACTCACGTCGATCCAATTATACCAATGCATTATAATTACACCAATTTCATTTCTTAATTAAGGTCTTGTTCTTCACGTCTCTATTGCAGCAAATTCATAGTCGAAAAGCTAGCTGTGCGTCACTCAGCAAACTTATATAGCACCATCTCTGTTCCTGTATACCTACTTTTGTCCACCGTCATCATGCTCGCCATCAAGCGAGCTAAAGATGAAAACAACCGATTTTTCCGTATTGCGATGGAGCAATCGTCACAACGCGTAGTAGCACCTCAATCGCCTCGGGGTAAGCTCCGACAGTTTTGACTAGAGCTTCGGGGAAACCCTAGGGTCCGACAGAAGACCGTACGCGTAGCCACAAAGAACGGACGGATTTTCAGCTTGAATGAGGAACAGTGAAAAATTGCTTTCGGACACTTCATGCAGTGCAACTTCCGAAGCGAGATAAGGAGAAAAGGGGCTGACCAAATGGCGCAAAGACTAGACCGAGGCCGAGGTTGGGGTTACGGTTCCTCGAAATAACCGGCCAGGACGTGGACGATCCCTTTTATAACAGATTTATAGTGGATGATGCGTTCGAAAGATGAAATGCGTTAATGCCTCACCGCTGGCAACACAGTGTTCGCTTGATGGACGCTGTTTTATGGGTTATATTTGTTTACTATATTTATTCAAAAAGCACTTAAAACTACACTAATCAAGGTCAGCAAAAAGTTATTGCTGCCCTCAACGTTCACTAGATTAAATGTTGATCAGCGTTTGCGGGGGAATAGTGGGGCCAGTAAGAACGTCAGGCTGGAAATTAACGAGAAAAATGCTTCTGTGGAATAATTTGGCCAGAAAACTGCGACAGACCTCAAGCTTATGCTAAATCAAACAATGCTGTTACCTATAAACTTATCATAAAAGAAAGAAGCTCGACCCAGCATTTGGAACACCCCTGAACAAAAGCAATAGATAGCATTCAGCATACCCCTCCTCAAACCATGCTTAACGGATGAGTGTTCCGGTTCCTGCTTCATCGTCTGAGAACCGAAAAGGAACTGGAAACCGGAACAACCAAAGACGTCAGAGACCAGAAGTCTACTGGAAATTCTCCCCGCTATTTCCTAGTGTAAACCACGCTGACTGACACACTCCTCTCGCTCAGCCCATAATTCATGCTTCGGATGACTGAACAGCCGAAAATTTCGTTCATTTTCTGAAAGCATTCATCCTGCCCTCAGCGAGCTCCAATGCCAGGTATAACTTAAGAGGCCTTCCATAACGTATACTTGAGTTCCGTTAGGACACACTTATATTATACCTAATTCTTCTTAGTACACACCTATGTTAGGCTATATTTTTGCACCTTAAAATACTTTATGTGGTCAAGGCAACGACTGACAAGATCTTCCTAGCATGATTTATTCCGACTGAAACACAATTATTGCATCATGAAGTCACAAGTATTGCAACGTCATGCGCATTATAAATGATGAAGTCTTCGCTGAGCAACACCAAATAAGCATTAACAAAGAGCACTTAACATGCTCAACATTTGGCACCTACCATCCTCCCTCTCCTTTCCCACTTTGGCGCCTCCTTCATTCAACCTGCATCTCCCCTCCCCGATTATGCATACCAACCGGCAACTTCCTTTTCCGCATAAGAAATGCGGCCTTCATGCTATCTTCTTCTTCATGTCCTCCTTTATCTATTTTCAAAAATCCTTCCCGAGAAGAGGGAAGAAGAAGGCGAGGGAGAGTATAAGAGATGGGTAACCTTAAACGATAGTAAAGGCTAAAACGAAATGCAACGGAATCTTGCAATAAGTAGCAGACATGCTAGTGCCCAACGACTTAACCCGCTCAGAGCCACCTAAATTCAAAAATCCCCTTCACCGAACAACTCGAGGAACGTTTTGCAGCGTCGAGTGAAGAATACAAATTATTCATGCAAATCGACATAATTACGACAACAACAAAATTACAAATAAAAAAACGTACCGGAAGCAAAGCAAAGCAGATAACATTCTTTTCTAAATGTCACAGATTATCGTAGGGATCAATGAGAGGCACAAAGCATTTCAACCCAAAAGGCACTTTGAAACAACACAGAAAACGGTGAACCAACTGCACACAAAGATTCAAGTGAGCAGTGGTCATTGGCAACGAAGTGGAGCACATATGTTGTCGAAACAAGACTCAAGGTTGCACCAAATATGCTCAGCAGAGACAGCGGTATAACTTTAGTAAAACAAATTCCATAAAATGCTATCGACGAGAGTCAATTGCAAAGAATTCCCGCACAGCTTGAGTTTATTTACTCCCATATTCATTAGTCGATGATCGCAAAAGCGATTATCGGCTTTAATGGGACCAATCAAGGCTCTTCCGTACGTGGCGCGAAACCACAGGAACAACCGGAATACGCTTCCAAATCCATATTTTCTCCAAAAAAATCTGACTAATCCTGCGTTAGCACTCACGCTCGTGGATAAGCAGCTCAAGACGCTTCTTCACAGCATAACAATCCACAGCAAGAAACATAAAACTTGCATCCCAGGAAATTCCGGACTTGCTTCAGGGAGCGGAGAGACGTTGATGCGCGTTACGGAATATCAGCTCCCTTTAGGGACAAAAAAATTTCCTCCAATGACGATCTACGCATGCATTTTGAAAGTCATCCCTTCAGAAGCATCCACCCGATCTAATAATGAATAGAGATGTTTTCTGTGACGATTTCATTTTAGCTTATTGCTTACAAAAATGCATGAAAATATCCATAAATATGTCAGTATCACACGGATCGCATGCATCCACAGTACCTTCTTGTTTATCTAACTCATCGCGGAGAAAGCAACCCGTGCAAACCTAAAGACGAATGCCAACAATAGCAGTCTCATAAAGAAAAGGAAAAAAACAGAAGGGATGTCTCAGGCAAGAAACTGTGGCAGAATCTCGTATAACAATGTGTGGGTGTAGATCAGTCGTTAAACCTTCCTTTCCTCAACAATCGACCCATTCTTGACTCATCCTCGAACAAGCATCGCACCATATACACCTAAACTGGCGATCTGACATCAACATACGTCACTTCACTCTATGACAACTGCACTTTAATACTTACCGGAAATGAGCATCAAAATCGCACTCTGCCTGCCAAGCAGTCGAGCTTAAAAATAGGCCCCGCTTCAGAAATATTATTTGGCATGAACGAAAATTTTCATTCATCAACCTTGAAGAACGCCGTTGTAATTTGACTGTGGCCAAGGTAAACGAATTAAAACGCTCCATTTTACTTACGCCTATGATAGAGAGGATAAACAACAAAAGCAACCAATATCCACTCAGATTTCTCTATTAAAATATAAAATGCAGCAAATGAAAATATTAGTTATTCGACTTTTACTAACTTCATAATGACCACTGCAAAATTACTGTGAGTTGGAAGACAGGCTCGACAGCCGATGATCGGCTAAAATCAATCAAATAGGAAATAGTGGTTTCTACGCCATCGTTTATACGAAAAAAGATAAAGCAATGTTCGTTTAAAGAACATTTCCATCGAAGTTTGTTCGTCGACTAGTCATTACTAATGCTTTTTCTTTGCACTTTTGTAAATTTGCTCCTCAAAAACACCATCAACATGCCAGAATTATTAGGCACGTACAATATGAACCGCAGGATGACCCCTTATACAATGTTTGAGGCCGATCCGCTGAGCTAGAAGCACTGAAACACTCCAAGAAAATTGCGCGTATTTTAAATGCCGGATTTTCCGTTCGTCGGGTCATACAAAAATGGATCTTTTGTGGGAAGTTTTTATGGGATTTTGGATTAATCAAAATATACAAGCACTAACCTGGTTACTTTACTTTTTGTTGGCAGCTTGCGAAAATAATTGGTCAGATGTAAAAGAAATTTCCAGGCTGTGTCGTTGGTCAGCGAGACGCAAGAGCGCATATTGTGCCGATTTCTCTGATAGGCAATTCCTCTGGTACTCTACTGTGATGTCTTGTAAACGAAAACAGCTTCATACGCTCTCGGAAAAGGAGTTTCCACCAGGCTCAAGGCTCTCAAACAACACTATCCCCCACATACGAGCAAAGTGCGGCATAACATGAAAACTTTCAATTGACTGAATTTAGTGAAACAAAATTAGCTCCACGCCAAAATATTCTAGGACACAACAAAGACAGATAAGCGGAATAACGACTGCGGTAGAGCACCTGAACTAAGAGAGCGAAGACCATGACAACGAGGTGAACCATGCTCCAGAAATTGATCATCTCGAAGCTTGTCTCAAGTGCCTTACGGTCGGCCAACTCTAGGCTTGCATACTGCCTCTGAATGCGCTCCATTTTGTTTAGATTGTCCTTCACATTTGTCGTCACCTTCTGCAAGCGGAACATATCTAACCTGAGCGAGACTACCGCTATAAATCATGGCACACTGGAGTTCAACACGAATGGCTTTCGATGACAATATTCTCTACAATAGAGACAGTTCGCTTCTGCTATTCGAAGCACCTTCTAAAGAGGTCTATTTTGAACAGTAAGATGCTTTAATGCACGCTTGAAACACCGAATCAACAGCTAACAGCGTATCAACGCCAAGTGTAACAATAAATAAACGCGAAGAAACAATTCACTCGTGAAAATGATCAACCTTTCTTCAGGGGTTTTTTGCAGAACATCCACCTCGTAAAATTTCCCTTTCCAAGCATAGTAGTGAGATAAAGATAAAGGACGACCAATGTGAAGCGCAATGAGTGATCTGTGCACGAGTGATCTACGGTGACTCTATGAGAAATTTCCTTTCTCCTATATTCGTTCCGATGACTTGATCAAATATGCGGATGTAAATTAGCTGCAAATTTTGATGCAGGGGAACATCATTTCTACGAAATTAGCTGACACACTTAACTTTCCAACAGATTCTACACCGTTTCCCTCTGTTCTCTTTGAACGTAGGCTTTGACAGTCCCCTCAAGAATGAGGAGATTGTGGAACCTCGCTAAACAGCTACTTCTATTTTAGCCAGTGACCTCAGCCCTACATTTAAATACCGAAAGTGTTGAGATGAGTGTATCTTGTAGACTGCTCTGAAAAATGAACGCAGCGATGTACTTTAGTTTCTGAGAAAGAAAAAGAACACAGCCATTCAAGACTCTTCAATCAACAAAGCTGAACAAAGACGCATCTCATTATAAGTGCATCATTTCACGCGCAATTTTAAAATCAAACTTCCTTTCGTCAACGTCCCTCTAAAAAGACTTTGAATGCAGCAGTTTGAAAACCTGTGCGACAAATATCTGCGTCAAACGTATAGACAACACTAATCCATTCTGTTACTCAATAAATGTGGCCGATTAAATTCCCCGAAATAGTTCACAATAAAAAACGTTTCATCGAATAGAGGTCTAATAGCGTATTTTGGGATAAAGTATTCATGAGGGAAAACGCCGCACTCGAACATTCATGAGAAACTTACGTTTTATAAGGCTGAAACCCCATCCAGCGAGCGGATGAGGGAGACAAACGACATGCCAAAGCGAAAGAAGATCGTTATAACAACGTTGACTAAATAAGAAAATACTAAACGCTCAGCGATCAGATAAAAGGAATATCTGCAGACAATAATTGACGGTTTTGCAACGGCCGCAATAATCACACATCAAAATCAAGTTCGAATGAACAGCCGAAATAAGAATTCAGAAGTTGCATTTTTTTTTTAAATTCACTTTGATTCACTTCAACAAGCTCATCGGCATATAAAAACGCAGCAAGGATGAAACAAGCCTGAAAGTTGTCGAGATGCGTATCTAGAGTCTGAAGTACATCGGCACCGACGTCAACCTTCTCATCAAAGCCGCCCAAGAACTGTCCGGATGCGTCCATAAGGAAAAACTCAAAGAAAACGCGCTTCTCCGATTGTACGCTGAAGGAGTTGTCGAAGCAAAATGTGTAGTCGCCGTAACCAGCCGCTTTGTCGGTCAGTTCGACTCTTAAATTACATTCAGAGCTTTCTTCAGTTAGCAACATTCAGTTAAACTAATCAGCGATGAAGGAATACATTAGAAGTAAAATAAAAGCAGATCAGATCTCTGCGAAAGATGGCCCATGTTACGAGTTTGTAGGCACCGCGATTCCGAATTTAGATGTTTCGGGATTCAAGAATTAACAAATTCACAGATAGCCGGCATCAATCACCAAAGTGCATAGCCATCAAAAATGCCGATCAACACCGTCAGCCAAAAGAATTGATAGCGCAGAACATTGTCCTGCCCATGATAATGAACATATATAACATCTCCGCAACGAATGCGGTTTATCTGGCAAATGTGAGGCGATCCTGAAACCGGATAATCTGGCATATGATGCAAAAATCAAAAAGGAACTTTGAATTCCGCATTACAATCTTTATTTCTGAGAAAATCTTTGCGCAATCGGAAACTAAAAATGAAACCAGCAAGAAGGAGAAACGATGGGCAGAATAGGCAGTGAAAACATCTATAATGGAGAATCCGAACTTGAAATTCCCCCAATATGTGCTTGGCACAACGAGGAACGGCCTAAACAATCATAAAAGGAGGTACAATGTCTTGCTCGCTCATTGCAACCTCTTAATTTGCCCTCTTGATAATAAATTAAACAGTGGAAAATGATGATATTAATCGGAGGAAACAAAAGAATATTGACTACTTTATAAACTCGTACGAGGAACCAACCGATGCATTCCATCGTTGCGCTTTTCGTCGTTGATAAGACGATTGCCGTTTGGCGATTGCATATAGAAAGTAATATCTGCGTCCCCACCGCCAATCACCTAAACGACAAAACGTTCGAACTGCCACAAAACATGATTTCACAAGACAGTTGCATGGAATCCCCGTCAAACTTATCCGTACGAGATCAGAAAGAAAACGGCTGAATAGCTGCAGCAGCTTGGCTGCCGATTAAATGTAGTCAACTATTGCTATCAAGACGATCAATAATAAGCAAACTAACACTCCTTAACGATCATAGCGAAGCCGTCTGCGAAGTTCGAAAGAAAACAAATCAAGCTTTCATGCTCGCAGCAACTTATAAAACTATTCTCTTAAAAGATATTACGATATCAAACCAATAAACCTGTTTCAGCCAAGGATTTTAGTTGAATCCGCAGCTAGAACGCTCCGGCCGGAGAAATGGCAAGAAAAAATGGATAGCAGGTGTGAAAGATAAAGTCAGTTGAAACTCGTTCTGGTCATGGGATCCTGCACTGAAATAGGCTAGCACGCCGAAAGGCAAATATTCGTCGGCTTCTCAAGCAGAATCGCAACAAACCTGGTAGTCAATTTCGAAGAAAGCGTATTTTGGTTTGTCGACTGGATGACTGTAGCATTCGGCCTTACCTGGTGGCACAACCACCGTAAACGAGAATTCATCAGCACTCGAAAATGTAACGAACGCACACAGCAAAACTGCTGCGCAATATGCCATTACGAATGACATCTTCGGAACAACTCTGCGTGAGCTCAGGTAACCTTCAACGCAGTGTCCAGCAAAAAAAGGAAACGTAAAACACAAAGCATTTTCAAGGATTCGACGCACAAGATCGTATCAATGCAATGAGCTAAAATATGGAACTGATTCTTGCAGTAAACGACCAGGCCATCAATTTGTGAGCGTACAAACCTAGTCTAACGCCATAAAGACCAACCACTGAAAAATTCTGATGCTGTAACGCTGGTACGGCCATAATGAACAATAAACTGATACGATAAAATCTGAGAGGTGACGCATGTGAGAAAAAATAAAAACATGATCATAAAGGCACATAAAGAAAATGTGAGAACTGAACGGCCGAACTGCGGCAGAAAAAAACGAGCCATTAAACGTTTCTTGTTGAGAAGGTAAAGTCAATTCACAAAAGAACAATGAAAATTGCAACGTTGCTGCAACAGAACCAGTGCAAAAAAATGAAGGTGTGCATGAAAATGTAGCAGCAATGAAGGTAAAAAGAATGCCAACGGATGCCCATAGAAAGCAATCGAAAATGCCACCGCTCAATAAACATACCACAGATGGAAAACAAATAAACGGATGCAAGACGCTTCATGAACGTACATAACTCTTCAACCTGAACGACTCGTTTCGGTGGTTCATTCCAAACTTCGACAGTTCAGAAATGAAACCTGCTGAAGAAGTACTCAGTGGGTTTAGATCAGAATGCGCTCTCAAATCGAATGAATTGAGCCGACTCTCAAACAGTGAAACGTTTTATGCTTCAACTGTGTTTCGAGGAAGCATGTTTCAAATATAGATAACTCGAACTGAAAGTGTTCCAAGATCCTCTTCATGGAGCACGCTTCACATTTCAGTCCTGACTATGGTTTTACGTTTGTGTTCCTCAACGAAACAAGAAAACTCAAAAAATATAATCGAAAACTGTTTCAGGATTTTATAGTACGGAATAAATTATATTTCACCTTGTCATATTCTGAGATTTCTTCATTGAATACCTTTAAACTGAGTCTGAAAGTCGGGTGGGAATGGTTCGAGAAAAAGTCTATGAAAAGCCTTTCAACAATTCTCACGCCTGCAACAAGGTAAGGGGACCACACCTGCGTGCAATAGTCTAAAAAAGGTCAAAGTAGACTGTGTATGCTTTAAAGTGGTGCTCAAAACACCTATGTCGTGAGGCTTTCAGAACGTAACTGGTAACCTTGAAGGCCTCCGAAGCAATTTCTGAGCAGTACAAATTCCTGCCTTTTCGCACGAAGACCATGGATCTCTCATCAACAACTGATCAAAGCGAACTGTCTAACTTTAAAAAACACTCGTATTCAAAATTCACATGGTATACGACACTTTGTTACGAAAAGTGTCAACTGTCACCATCTTGACCATTCACTGAACTCATCAAGCTGAATTTGGAACGCGTGAAAACTGATCTTTTCAGATTATCGGCGAACAGCTTACAAACACTCGAGATGTCGTCCCAAACATCGTCTATATGGATACTGGGAGAGTGTCGGCTTTTTTCACTTTAAACGCTGTTTAATCGCTTACGTGCTAACATCGCCGAACCATTTTGCACGAAAGCATCAGAAAAGGTTAAACGTGCAGAAATCGGAACAAAAGATTCAATGAGTTCATTCGAGCCTTCCAAAATTAAATTCAAATCAAAAACATAATTCACCAAGTTTGTTAACGATGCTATGCGAACTTATATACGGTTGTCCGATCTCAGAAAAGAGTTGACAAGAGAAGCGGAAAAAACTCAAGTAGGATAATTTGAGTAACAAAAAGAACATTCGATTCTGAAGTAGCAATAACTTAACAAGCGATAAATTTCAATACCTTTTGAAACAAAAAACAAATACTCGTAAGATCAGCTCACTCAACGCTGATATGAAAGAGTGCAAACAATAGTACGAACATCAAATCGAACAACATTCGGCCGCCACATAACCGCACAAACACCAGTCTCAAACCAGTTCAACAACATCGCCTACAAATGTGGACCAATGCGCCTCACCAGTTCGCAGCCAACGTTCTGCTAAACTTGTGAAAATTGCACAGCTTTTGCGTGTTGTCATCTCCTTATTGGGTTGATTCTGCACAATGTTAGCGTCGTTGCATCAACCGTAGGTTGACGTTCACTGCAAGAGTTGATAGAAGCGGAAATAATACAGCCAAGTATCGGCTTCTGACCCTCGCTTCCATGCGAAATCTCTTTTTGCTTCCGCTTTCCCAGTTTCAATCTAAACACCATTCCGCTTCTCATGATCGCTGTAGTCGCAGTGTTAAGCGCCTGCCGTCCATTCGTCATAAGAACGACGTCGGCCTGGATGTAACGCAAATCTGCCAGGCAATAGATCCGCGATCGAGAAATGAACTACTGTGGCTTTGTGGCTAAAACGCTATGTTCCAGAGACCTGGTTTGTCCCATAAACCTCAGCTCCACAAACGGTTGAGCGGAGGTTTAGCATAGGTGACATTAATCAGCCTGCTCCCGCTACATGCGATCACTCACAACGGGCATATATTTCTTCCAAACTTTTTACTTCAGTGTCTCCACAAACGAAAATATATGCCCACTTATCATGTAAAAACGGGATGAACGAAAAACACGAAAATGGCAGAAATTTTGCCCGCAAGGCGTCAGCTAAAGCAACACCGGAAACACTGCGCAGTTCAATATATGAGATCGGCAGTAGAGTGAAGATTGAGATATCTCAGTTATCACTTGAGAGGTGACACAACAGATGCATTAACAAGATCATCAGGAAGCACGTTCTACCTCCGTACCAAACGGGAAGCTAGGTAATTACTGAAAGATGAAACCTTTACGTGAAATAAATAAAGAAAACCGTTGAGTATGCGATAATAGAATGATATATAAAATGATCAATAACAAAGTAAAGGATCACTCATATTCCAGATTCTCACAAGTTTATTAAGTTAGATTCGATGCCCTCACAACATTTCCGGAACCATATTTCAAGTTCTCTTCTCTCAAATTTATACTAGAGAATGTACAGAAGCTTGTTTAGTGAGCGTATCTTGCGTGCCAAGTGAAGACAACGACTACAGCGCTTGCACAGCGGAGCGAATTTAGAAACGAATAGAATGGAAAAAAGGAAAAACCATTAATAACTTTATAGCATAGTGTCATATCGGCATTACTCTTCTATATTTTTATTTCTCGAGGACGAAGTTCCTAAGCAGGGTTTGAGGCAGCTGAAAGACCTTGTCCAAGACTAAAACAATGAAGTGCTTCTAAACATTTTTGAAACCTCTGATAAGCAAAAAAGGATAGTGACGTGACCGAACAGGTGAGCAGTGTTCAGTGGTTGAGTGATGATAGGTGACGAATGCTTACGGTAGTGTTCAAAGCACATTCACACTGGAAACTGTATAGCACATTGCTTGTGGTGTAATATTCTTTTGGCAAGCTAAAAGTGATAACCAGATCGACTACGGGACACATTGCGACCTTCGAAGCGGTCATATGACTTCAGCAGCGACAGCCCGAAAACGGGAGAAATCATCAAGGTCGTTCATTGCATTCGATATGCAACGTGCCAGAGATCGATAGTGTCCCATCTGAGCTCTTTGAATACCTCACAAAACTTGTAGTGGAGGTGATGCATCAGCTGTTCCAAGAGCTGCGGAAGTGAAGCGCATATCACGATGAATGGAGGTGCTCCATAGTCTGCCAGGTGCACAAGATGGGACCAAGAGTCCAACCGCAGGACTACACAGAAATAAGCGTTCTGCTTCACAAAGGCAACGAAAATCTGTTCTTGAACGCTTACAGATACACCACGAGCTGACAATAAGGGGAGAGAAGGAAAGATTTCGCCCTCGGCAAGGTACAGCGGGGCATATACTGTGCTGCGACAGACCATTCACGAGAAAGCGAGACACACGGAAAACGGTTACTAGCTTCATTGATCTCGCTCGCATGCTCGACAGTCTCTACAGGAAATTCCTCCTGAAGCTGTTTCTGGAGGACTCCGGAGCAGAAGTTAGGCAAAGTTCAATGCTGCACGATTCCTCTTCAACTATTTGGTAGATGGAGTGGGTGCACACAATCGTTGAGACAAGTGACGGCGGTTTCCTCCTGTATCCTTCCATGCGAAGGTTGACGACTTCTCTCATGCTGTAATGTTACAGTATTAGCCGAAAATGCGGACTGACTTCAAAAGGCGCTGAATACGCTCACTCTCAGCCCTCAAAAATGCGGTTTACAGCACAACTCAGCCAATTCACCTAACTCGTCATAGTGTACATGCTGACGCCTACAACACGATTAACCATCCATGAATACCCCATTAAAAGAACGAGTTCTTCCAGCTGTCTCGCTTCTCATATCCCAAACGATGATGGAGACCGCTTATGCAAAGATTTACGACTGCAGAAGGAACGTGTGCGAAGGCATCAAGTCGAAAGTCTACATAGGAAGCATCCATCCTACCTTTTGTCACGCTTCAAATAGTTCGCATCCATTGTACTGCTGCAAGCTCAAACGATTCATCTGGAAATCCCGGAAAGAAATGGATGCCATCATATAATGGGCTACAAATGGAGCCATAAAACTAGTAATAAGGAAGAGCAGTGAGACATTACAGGAAAGAAGAAGCGAAGTGCAGGCAGCAGCTGTTATGAACACGGAGGAAGAACTCTTCCATCGATATCGAACCTTTGTCTTCCATTGCCTCAGCATTCAACGGGACCAGGTGCGCCGAATCCTTTCAACGTCAACCCCAGTTCTGCGCTGTCAGAAGCCTGTTGGTCGATCGCATGGACATCGTCTAGATGTAGTGAAGTCCGACCTCCGAAATAAAGAGCTCGAAAAAGAAATCGAACAGAGCCATGCAGGTTTCTGGTAATCGTCTCATCCTGCAGCTAGCTACTGAAATCGTGTAGAGAAAGAATCGGAAGTGCTGAATGTTACTAACGCTACTGTACAGTATTGAACCTGTGGGATAAATCAGTTGATCTCAGTAGATTAGATGATGCAGTAAACGTCACAGTGGGTGCATCTATATCCCTGAGGCTGAGTGACTCGTTGATAAAATTTGCAGCAGATTAAGTGAAACGCCTGAGGGCAAAGGCAAGCTCTGGGCTCTCTTATAGAAAGCGCAGCTGATGTGTGTGCCATTCGTTTGCAGATACTGCCGTTATCTGGTAGTGCGGTTATTCACCTATTTATGTTACATGAATGCTACATCTCGCGTTCTTTATGCATTACACCATTGAACAAATGTTTAGTAGCCGACGAGCTAAGCGTCCAACTGAACTAGCGAAGAGCAGTTTTACTTCGAAATTTCAAAAACGAGGCAACACTTTGCTTTATTCTTGCTGAAATTCCAAAAAAAGAAGTCGATTTCAATAAATCATTTTGTGAAGCAACGACATTACCGGAGGAATTTCTCCTGAAGCGCAGCTACTGGAAAATCTGTCTTGTTTCCCTCTGAAAAACTTCGTTGAGTTGTGTTTTCTTACGACGCGTTCTATAAATTTGTTTCATAAAATGGCATTATGGACGATGTCGTAAGTCTGTTTGTCTGTCGAACAGTTTCAATGGGAGAATAGTGAAAGCTATTGCAGCGAAATTCTGCTGATACAATTTACACCCTCTTATACCATATTTCGCATTAATGCAGCAAACTTGAAGACAGTTGGAAAAATTCGTGAGTGCCAAAAAAACTTTCATGCATTTCACATTATTTCGGCGTGAAGACATTATCTGTCGATTCTTTCTGTGTGAAGGTTCGAATCAACAAGGATATAAAGGCTTTAATCAGCACAATTTATTTCCTCTTTTTTTGTGTGAACTTATGAAAGCGGTCGGTCAAAGAAGCCGGTCAGTACGACATACTGAACGGCTTCTTCGATGTGATTCTCCACTTGTGTTATAATGACATCTTTGGTGGTTATTTGTTTTGTCGATGGTCGAATCTATTTGCAGTTTTCGACTCTTTACGAACTTTTTTGAATTGCGATTTAATTGTGGTGCTTATTTTTATTAGTTTGGTGTTTGGTTTTGCAACTTTAAGAGAGCTTTATTGTGTCAGCTGTTGCTGAAAGGCGACCGAACAATTGGTGACCCGAAAGAGAGCGGTTATTGACCATACATCGCCCTAAAAATTTCGCGAAAGGGTGAGATGTTTTCTTATTGTTAGTTCACTGGTTCAACTTGGTGAATTGCTATGGTTTTGAATAAATTCATCAACAAAAACGACGGTGAGCACGGATCGAAAATGCTGTCGAAATTCGGGCATTATGCTTCACAAATTCCCAATAGATCCTATCTTGTAATTCAGTATGAATGGCGCTTATCCTAGAATCCAATTGAAAATGCTTACTGAGTGTGTTCAAGTCGATAGAGGCTTCTTGTTATCATTGACAATCGAGGTCGTAAAATATTTGCCTCACGTAATACGTGATAAAAATTCAAATGTGAAACGTTTGCTAAAACTACAATCGTCTCATGTTATATGCAGTTTCACTCAGATAGAAATAAAAGTTTACCGGAATGCTGAGAACTAAAAGTGAAGTAATGTTGAGAGTTGAGCAGTGTGGTGTTTTTTTTTCTAATTACAACTAAACGGCTTTGAAAAGTTTCGAACTCTTGTCGATCCCAGAAGCTGATGCACCTTAATTCCTTGGCCCTAAATCCTGTATTTTTATTCTACAAAGGAAACTATATAAACTAGGATAGACACATGTATATTGTTAAATTGCAAAAGGCAGACTCAGTGATCGCTTTTAATGGCTCGAACGCTGTTCGAAAACCATAAGGTGGTGACTGAACAGTTTATATCAACGCTTTCCACTCGACGATGGTCTAATCACCACAATTTTTGCTTACTGAGCTCGAATACCTGAGATTCTTTTTTCAGTCGGTCCTGTATAATCTTAGAGAAGAAAGTAAAGAATGCAATATGGGAACAATTAGTGAAAAACAACATGACGTAAGAGCATTTTCATGTTGTACTTTTCGTTGATTTATATACTCGATTAATAGCTGATATTCTCTTCGTTGATAAAAATTATTAATTTATGCGTAATTGTACTTTTAATTTCCGACTAACTAATAGTGAAGAGAAATTATGCGCTGAATGACCGAGTTTGCGAATATTTAGGTGAAAGGTGAAGATGCCAACGAAAGGACCGGATAAAGATGAGCAATTGACCGGACCGACTCGTAACTGGGAAACAGCACAAAATGAGCAATACTTCCAGCATTTCTACGATGAAGCGATGCGTCAACTTGATCAACCGTTTCGCAATATTTCACCCTATTGGCTTGAATTGCCGATTATGCAAGAGTGCAACGTTGGCAACGCGATCGGAAAGGTATAACCCCTGGATTCACCTTCACTTAGATGGCTCTTAAGTTTCAAGATCACTTATCATTTTACCTTTTATTTTTTTTTTATTACCCACGAAAAAGATTCAAAATTAGCGGAAAATCGTTATACCAATAACGTTCACTGGAAATGAATGGAGGTTTTTTGTTCGCAATACCAAAAAAGCTTAATGATGGAAAATTATTCCACTGTGTTTTCTTCTAAAGAGGGATAATGAGTTGTTTGGTTGAATTTGCTGAGGAATAACCGCAGTGGTCTCACTTGGAGGTATAATGCACTAAGCGAATCCATAATGTTTCACAGCTTAAATGAACAACGGTTTCGAAAGTCCAAAAAGTTATGATGGTGTAATAGGTAAAGCAACGTCTTGCTTTATATTTAAGTAACTGTGGAGACTTCGAGTTATCTAAAAAGAAGGCGTTAAAATATCTTGGAAACGTTGGGAAGTTTTTTTTTTGGCATTTTGAGGCCGACGGCAATCGACCGATCGCAACAAGTTCAGAGAGCTGGCTAGAATGTTGCTGAGGTGGATTTGAATGACCATTGCTATACGTAATGCGTAATGCTTTACTAGGTAAACATTAATTGAAAAACCTCAGCGAGAAGGGAATCTACTCGAGCATACAGGAACCAGTACTCCGACAGACAGAATCCCAAAACATATCTTAGAAGTTGTGGTTTAAGGCGATAGACGATGAGGAGAAGTTTGCGGTTGAGGTAGATGTTTCGCAGTTCATGCCGCAAGAATTGTCGGTGAATGTATGTGGACGCGAGCTTGTCATAGAGGCGCATCAGATTCGACGTCCCGACGAGATTGGCTCAATTGAACGTCACTTCGTGCGACGTTACACGCTACCTGATGGCACAAAACCTGATGGTATCACATCTCATCTCAGCAATACGGGCGTACTCAGCGTTTCAGCATCGAAATTCAACGACGCAAGACAATCGCACGGCCTACATTCACAGGCACTTTCCAAAGATGAAGGAAAGCAAAAATCCAGCGAACCTTGCTAGTGTGTGTGTGTGTGCAATATCTTGTTATTATACCTCGCTGATACGATCGTTAAGATTATAAAGTGGCGAAGGAGAGGACAACTGGAGGAGGGTGGGTGGGAGGGGGGGGGGTGGCACTCGAGTATGTGTTCACATAAATCTGTTCATGTTGTCAGAAGTGGATGTTGTAGCTTTTAAATAGAAATAAAACAGCTGTAAAGTAACATAGTGAACATACGGTCATCTGAGTTGAAATCGTTGTTTCACTTTGCGGGTGGAATCGCACAGCTGTCTAATATCATCTGAATGATTTAGGAATTAAGCACTCAAGTACAACTAACGATTACTTTAGACCACGCATATACGCGATAATATTTTAAGTGTTGAATTTATTGATGCTATCGAACTTATGTCTTTTATTGTGTGGTTCTTGTGCAATTATGCAGTGTAAAATTTCTTTCTTTTTCTCATCGATTAATTTGCTGTGTTGCTTTTCTACCGAACAAAATTGGAAGTGAGTACTGTCTCTTATTTTTCCTTTGCATTTAGTTTCGCACTAAACTTGACGCACAACCTCACCACTAAACGGTATTTATTTAGTGACACCTGTGAGCAAGAAGTCTATTTAATCACACTACCCGACGATGTACTTTCTATTATCTTCTTGTATTCAGCGCTGTCAATATTGCTGTCCAACCTGTACTGAACCTTTCCACAGTGAAACAGTTATCAAGATTTCTTGCATGTTTAATGTTTTTGATTGAGCAAATTTCAAAATGCTGAGTTTTTTTCATGACTTTTGAAAGTATTGTATGTTTTTTATAAATTGCTGTGCGATATTCTAGTGATCAATATGAGTGATGTCGAATCGATCTTCATGACGCACCTGCTATGCGCCAACGAACAATGAAATATATGAAAGCACCGAAGTAGTGATTATTCGATGTTGTGAACGCAATATTCACTCGTAACTTCGTAAGTGGAAGTTATGTAGCCGGCAAACTTAATCTCGGAGAAGTAATAGCCTGCTTACTTTTATTTATTCACTTATTTTATTTATTCAACATTTCATGTAGAAACAAATATGCATATACATCTTTTACTTCCTCTCAATGACAGCTTTGTGCGGATGACATAAAGCAGGCAGTAAAAGAACGACGAAGAAAAAAGAATCCATGCGGAACACCTCCTGGTCACATTGAGGGATCAAAACCACCCTCAATCTTACCAGTCCATCGAGCTTTCCCAACGTACATTTCGACTTAAAAGCGGATGCTGGTGCGTTCACTACTGGTGGAATTTCCGTCAACAGAAACAATATGGTTCAGATTTATGTCGTTTTTCAAAAAGCATGTTGGTAGTTTTGTTTCCCCAAGTTGGTTGATTGACGAAATTAACGAGACCGCTATTCGAGACGGATTGCAGTTCTGCAGAAGTTTTATGCAATATTTTGCGCCATCAAAGAAACGGAGTGCTCAGCCGCTCTGGCTTGTCGGGTTTTTGAGTGCTTCTTTTAACTCGGAAATATTGCCACTTATACATAGGCACAAATTAAAAGGAACTGCATAATGCCTTCACCGACTATATATTTTGATTTTGTTCAATATTTTTGAGTTATTATTAGTGTTGTTTTGCATTTTCTGGAAACATTTTTGTCGCAAATTAAGAAAAAACAGCATTAAATAATATCTTTCATACCCTATTTCTCGTCCATTCCGAAGGCGATATTCTTCAAACGCAAATGGAAAGGATTATTCTTTGATAGTGGCGTCGTGTTTCCTCTAGTTATCTTCACAAACCTATATTGTCAGTAACCGGCAAAGATTTTTATAGAGTAATATTCGACGTCTGATTTCACCGGAGAAAGTCTCTGGAATTTATACTTATAATAAAATTCAGTACCAGAAAATCAAATTTGCTATCAAAACTATTGCATCGGTGTTTGGCCAATATAATCGGATTGATGTTACGATAAATAGTTGAAAAGCATTGAGGTACCATGCAGAATTTAGGTTCATTGTAACAATAATCACTGTGAGTTGTGCAGAAAGCAGCGCTTTATTGAGGTGAGTTCATACAATTTGTTCGCAGATTGAGGTGAATAATAACAATGAAAAAATTTGCTGTAAGAGTCGACCTGGGAATCTCGTGACAGTGTCAACCTTGGCACGCATCCATCGGTACCAATTGAGGCTGCATGAAAATTTTGAATTTAGAAATTATAAAATTCTAGACTTAGATGGCGAGTGTTTAGAAAAGTATGGATATACCAGCTTTCTGATTAAAAAATTAACTGCAATCTGAAAGCACCCACTGGTAAGGCATCCACTTCGATGGGAATTATTTGTTGAAATGATGGATTGTGATTTAATGTCTCTCAACGGTCTTGCCAGCATGTTCACAAGCAATCTGCCACGTGTTGTAACGGATTATCACTGGTTTTGGGAATTTAGTGCTGCATAGGGAGCCTTTTTTAAAGGTTACTTGCTTGGACAACGTGACCTCACGTTGCCGTTTAATCAGTGCGCATCGATGGCGCGTGGAGGTGATGTACCTGTTCCTTGTAACCCCCCTCCCCTCCACAAAAAGCCTCTCGTGTAGGATGCCGATCTACTTGTCAGTTATCGAAGAATAAACCTACTCAGGTACGTCTTAAAAAAACATTGGTTATTTCGGGACAAGGATTTGCTTTTTTGGTGCTTCCGTTGAGTGTCTATCATTGGGTGCGTCAAGTTGGGTCCTTCTCCATACCAAATTTAATTTAGACCTCTACCACCTACCGATTGAAAATGGCCGTGCGTATTAATTGGCAAATGAAATACAGTCCGCCTTTTATAGAGACTCAAAACTGTCCACAGCAAAGTTTGGTGGCTACTCAAACACTCAATTTACCTCGACAGTTGGGACATCGCAGAAGTACTGGAACCCTCTTCGCTCATATTTTCGCCACTTAAATGCCATTGTTAATTAGAACTTACTCTGTTTTATAGCTTTTACACTCGGCTTCAAGTGTGAAGCTTTGATTTCGACATTAGCAGGATATGTGGACATTTTCAGCCTGTAATCTGTTACAGCGTAAAAACGACTTCTTGTTTCTTATCGGCGCATTTCAATAAAAACTTCTGGCAAAGGCAAATCGTGAGACGCAATAAACCACTTTCAGGACAGTCTTGAGCGCCGAGGTGTGCTCGGTGGAATTAGAAGCATCCACCGAGTTGTAACAAATTGAGAAAAACTTTTGTTCGCTATGCCAGCGTTAACGAGGTCTCATTGTAATAGTAGCACCGCTGCCCACGACACTTCCATGGCTGTCGCTTTGGATTACCGTTCTACCGGTAATTTTCTAACGAACGCAGTGAATCACTCTCCTCTTCCCCCTCTCCTTCCCCGTTCTCCCCCATTCTCGCTCCGTTTTCTCTCTCCTCGCGCCCCCCGACAGCCGAATTTCCGACGAAAAGTGTAATTGAGATAATAGCTGGATTAAAGGATCTGCTGCTTAAAAATGTCACTGTCCCTGACACATCCTTCTTTATTGCTGCAGGTGCATTTCTTTTTTTCTGAAACATTGAACTCTAATATGGTTCATGAACTGTAGAAAACTTCACTGATTGGATCCATTCACAACAGTGTTCTCTTAATGATTTTTCCTACTGTAGACCTATTTCATTAACTTATTTCCTGTGCCATATTTTTCGAAGTTTTATCTCACGAAATTTTTTAGTAGTTTTATTCTTGCAGAACTTAATTTCAGAGAAGACGTTTATGTATCATTTCCTTTGTTTCATTACTGCTCAGTTATGGCGTGCGTCTTTGATGTGTGGAAAAGAATTCAGTAATGGGCATATCGCTGATTACGTTCACGTTAACTTAGCGGAAGTTTTTGATTCCGTTTCTGTTATGTGTCTTCATTGCAAAAATCCGGTCGTACGGGATCTGCGGAAAACCTTCAAAGTGGACCGAGGCATTCCTAACAGATAGAAAGCTTCCGGCTTAAGATCGGATCGTTCTCGTTTACTCATCCGAGAATTTACAGTGGAGTACCCGAAGGCAGCGTGCCTAGACTAGTTTTCTTTCTGTTGTAGGTTACCGACTCATCAAATTGTTAAGCCTGTGCTGTTATCATTTAATCGCACACCAATGACATAAAATTATATATCAATCGCCGTGAATGCGTACACAACCCTTTTATTCTTCAAGGTCCTATGAACTGCATTAATTTATAACCCCGAAAGATTTTGTACTAATTTATAATTTATAACCCGATGCACGTGTTTCTCTCCGAGCCGCTCTATGATCACGACCGGTCATTCCTTCAACTGGATACATCAGAGGCCTTGGTTTTGTGATTGATTTGAAGCTGTTCATCGACACTCATATGAACTTGATGGCACCATAATGCGTGTAACAAATTTTGGCTCTGTCCTCGTACTCTTAAACCGCGCAACATTTTTATCTATGCTGCCACATTAGAGAAGATTCGGTTTACGACGATTTACTGGAACTTCTTCGAAGAATTGTGCGCTATCTCTGCGTGGCTATTTACTCCGTTTACTCTCTCTCTTCCCTGGCACGTTTGAAGTTTAATTAGTCTACTTTGGCAACATCCATGGTTAGTCTCAATAAAAAAAGTCTCTATGAAGACTCGCTTTGCTGTGGCATTCAGCATTATTTTCTGTGGCGGTTATTAGTGAGCGAAATTTCTTGCTTCATAAACTTATAACCGCCATCAATGTTAAGGCGTTCAAACGTTTTTCAAGCTTTCGTCTTGTTAATGACTCTAACTTCGCTAACTTTCGAACAGGCTCAAAACAGGTTGAAAATAAAGTTCGAACATGGCTTCTTTGCTGTCCTCATGATGTATGCTCTTTCACTGTTATGTTGTGTGGGCAATCTTCTTATTGCTTTTCTGTCTTATTCTGTGAAATTCCGTTCGTTATTTGTGCACACGCGCAATTTTTTTCTTTGTCGTTTACAGGTCTCGTGTTTTTTTTTTTAATACGTATAAATGCTTCATCGAAACCTCATCGAAAGTATCAATATTTTGCAACAAACGTATTGCGTTTCTTCTTCTTTGGTTTTTTATGTGGACATCGGAAATGTGCACAGCTTTCTTCCGATGCGCCCAAATTTATTGCAAGACGTGCGCAATAAGTTATCAGATATTACACATGAGGTTTTATTAACTTATTGATACCTGCGATGCAGATGATAGCATTGGACGTGCTGCATGCTCATATTGAATTATTTGGGAAAGTTTCAGGTATTGGGCTGGAGATGTTGTGATGGTGCGAGGCATGCTGAGAGTGGTTGTCCTAGCCGTGGCCACACTCGCTCTAGTCGTCGTTATTTATCTGTCGACGGTACCTGCCTTTGACCATCCGCATACCTTCGTTTTTAGTGATCCTGGTGAGTGGTTCTTAGACGAACCTTGTCCTCATTTACCGCCATCTAAATATGCTGTAATAAAGGGTTCCTTCATTCACCGTTACGTAAGCATAGTCTGGGTTGTCCACCGTTAATGACATTATGGTGTTTTTGTGGAAGGAATATTTTCCTCGCATGCATATGGGTCTTTTTTTGAGAAGAGGAGGTGACAAATGGAGAAATGACACAGCTTCCTGGGAAAAGTTAAGCATCGGAAGTGCAGAGAAGAATCGTGGAGTCAACTTTGAGCGCAACATTCGCATCGCATTTCACTCTAGTAGAAAAAAGGAAATCCAGCTGGGATGGAAATGGGATTATCTCATAATACGCGTTTTGTGCGGTGTTGAGGTTGTAATACGATTTGCTTTGTAATATCAATAATAAAATATCGGGATTGTTTTGTTGGCAGTTTTTGTGTGTTGAACGTATTCGCTGGGTTTTGTTATGTGATTGAATAAGTGTTTAGAGATGGCTTTCATAACTGAAGTTTCTCGTATGCGAATCAGTTCCAATTGAAGCATTCAGAAACTGTTTATAGTAAATGAGAATGCCAATTGCAAGCTTTTCATTCTTTCTAACTGATCCCACATTCCTTCTGTTCCAATGCGAATGGACAGAGAAAAGTGCAGTATCCCTATTTTTTAATTTTTGAAAAGGATGCAGATCGCTTTCAGAAAGTGATGCAGTCGACTACAGTTATGGTGTCATAATAGATGCTGGTTCCACGGGTTCGCGTCTTTTCCTCTACAAATGGAAGGTTGTGTCCGACAAGCGCTTGATCGACATGCATCCGGCCCTAGATGAATTCAGTCGTGCAGTCGTTAAGAAGGCAAATCCTGGTCTGTCGACATTTGCCAACAATCCAGAAAATGCGACCGGTACGTGCGTTGTTTTATTGTTTGGATCGTCCACGTTAGTTAGCGAGCTAAATGTTGATCTCAACTGACAACTAGTTTAGCAGTACTTTATGGTGGCAGTTGTTTTTGGCATCTCGAAAAAAGGAAAGACCTTGCTCGAAAGTCATGCTGTCTTCCAAAATCCAACGTTCCATAACTTTTCTCGGTGGCTTTGCTTCTTGATGTGCAACAGTCGAAGCGGAAAGCGAATGACAGATTAACTATCTATTTCAAGCGGCGTCTAGTGGCGCAAAATGCGTTTGGGGCAATTCTGTTTTCATATGGTAAAATGGTTAGCCTTAAGGCACTACATAGAGCAGTCTGCATTTATGTGTCAACCGAAAATTCATCGGAATAGGCATTCAACTATGCGTCGTCGTTAATTATTGCTGGAATATGATTGTTTGACTCATTGCCGTCTTAAATATTTCCCCAATTTTTTGAATATAACGGCTGATGATGAAGCTTGCTTACTAGTTTATCAGATGTCCGCTAATGTTTCCAATTTGCATAGAAACTTGCTTTGTTGCCTTGAATCGTGGAGGATTTCTACATTGAGTTCTTGTTATGGTAAAACATTTTTTCACTTATTCTCTTTCCTATTCAGTGGCTTTGTCTATTATGTTTTTGCAAATTTAATTTATTAAACTGCTTTATAGCAATGTTGCATCCATATATATATACAAATATTTATGTTTTTTATCCCGCAGTTTCAGCCCGCAAAACAGCTAATGTTAGAGTTGAGTACAGTGTGGACAATATGCCTGGCCTCATATATCATGTTTAATTTCAACCCGTCAACTTCGAAAAAAGTTGTAGATATTTAACGGCGGAAAAAATTCTCTTGCATTTTACACCAGTCGATTTTTCGCTTTTGCACCGACTGGCTCTCCGAAGTGCGGTTTTTTGAAAAAGGTTTTTGCAGGCAGTGGAGTTAATGAAAACATGAAAGCTTCATTTTGCATGTCTGTCATTTTTTTTTTTAAAGTAACATCGAATCGTTTGAAAAAAATGCAGAAACATATCTTGTTAACTGCGTTTGAATTCTCTGTTTTTTATTACTAACGAGCACATGAAGTTGCCTCTCTTTACGGTTTATTTTATAACCTTTCTGCCCAAAAAAGACCACTTTTTTGATGCGGTTTTGACGACCCAAGTGAATGAAGTGTCGATCACGTATAGCACTTTTGTCGTTTTCGTTTCAGATTACATAAGACCATTGTTGGATTATGCAGTCAAGTACGTACCAGTGTCGAAACAGCCATATACACCGATATTTATCTTTGCAACGGCCGGCATGCGTCTCATCCCTATCAAGTAAGTTTTTTTTCCTTCCCTTACTGTAATTTTCTCCTTCACGATGCAAAGTACAGTAACCTGCTAAGTTGTCGGCATATTTCACTGAATCACTTGAGAATTTATACGCAAGGAAATGTTTGGTGAATTAACAGGAGTCGTTTCGAACATAGAGCGGCCTTTAGCTTATCGTATTATTTCCACGTTTACTGTATAATTAGGCGTGAAGTTCCATTCCATGCAGTCAATAATTACATCCAGCTGACGTTCTGCGATATGCAAAAGTTTCTGGATTAGACTCTATTCAACGAACTTAGAACAGTGAAATTTTATTGTGATCTTAAGTGCGCCCTTCAATTCTAATTCACTCTTCTCACATCAAGATTGCGCATTGTTGAAGCCTTTTAAAAAGTGTTTTGTCACTCGATCGGAAGTGGCTTTCAACGATCAATTGCAGCTTTTTTCCTTCTTGAACTGGGTTCCTCAATAATGCTGCTGCAATTCCCTGTTTGAAAATTTTCAAGAATTCTGAAGTAGGGAATGAAAAGTTTGATGCGGTTTTTTCTCTTTGCAGATCTGAAGCAGTTATATAAGGAATTCAGTTCAAAACTGAATTCGGTCGTTGATGGTTATTTTGAGTCACGTTATAGCTTTTTCGAATAGCTTAAAGGCATTTGAAATTTTGGTGGAGGGCATTGAGGTTCGATGAAGGATGCCATACTTGACTGTGATAGGTTTTCGCTGTTCTGAGTTTTATGGGAGTTGACAAGGCGGGGAACTTTCCAATATCGATGTCTCTTTGAGTCGACCTTTATAGGTGGTGGGATGGAAAAGGCAGAGGGTGAGAAGGCTTCAATGGGCATCTGTAAATGAGAGGAGATTGCTTTAAAGTGTTCTACCCACTTCAAGGATGTCGTTTATGAAAACGTTTGTAAATCTACAGCTATAGGTGACTGCAAGTTGCAGACAACAGGAAGCGATAATGAAAAATTTGCACACAAATCTGCCACTGGTGACGCCTCTGCAGGTTATTGCTGAGCATATTCGTGTAATCGAAGGCAAGTGGGAAGGCATCTTCTCGTGGATTGCTGTCAACTACATTCTTGGAAGGTGTGTTATTGCTTTTTTGTGCATTCTTGTTTTTAGTCCACTTAAGTTTTTCAGATGTTCACCTGGTTTTTTTTTGGCTGTTGCTATTTCAGGTTTTGGAGGTTTGCACATCCCTTGATAGTAATCACACCCCGTAGTATTTGGTATGATGAAGTGCATTTTGGCACCACTGCTGGTTTTTTTGTTTCGCTCTTCAAAATTTTACAGTCAGGCTTAACATTTAATTATTTTACGTCGTGATGTATTGCCGGGTCGCTGAGGAGCCCATCGATTTTTAGGAGTTTATGGAAAAGGTGATGCTTCTTCAATTCTTCATCGAGTGCATACAGCAGAAATGATAAGGGTCAGAAACGTGCCAAGCCTCACCGTCGTGTTCAGCGATTTTAGTGGGGTGATTTTTTATGCATCGCCATTTAAGCAGAGTAACTCGCGAACGCATGAAAAAAATCCGCAAGGAATTTTATACTCACCTGTTCGCTTCTCAGGTCAAAATGCTGGCACCCCAACTCAGTGTAGCAGACTTCGTTATTCCATTGGTGACAGTGAACGAAATGCGTTGGCCTTATCAAAAATGGACGACGGCAAAGCTCTTGGTCTAGACAGAATTCCGGTGAAGGCATTAAACGCAGGTGGACATTGTCCCTGGAAAGCGTTGATGGAGAGGTTCAGTAATTATATCAAGTTCAGTGCTATCCCAAATGGTTGGGGAAAATCAAAAACCGTTCTACTTCACAAGAAAGGCGATAAAGAGGATCTCAAGAACTATAGACCAACGTGTCTTCTGTCACACCTGTATAAACTCTCCACGAAGGTCATCACTAACAGCTTGTCCACAGCTCTAGGTGAACAATAACCACGCGACAGGCCGATTTCAGGAGAGGGTACAGCACGAGAGAGCACATCTTCCTCTTAACCCAGCTACTCGAACGGACCTGCGAATACAATATTCCGCTGGCTGTAGCGTTTATGGACGTCGAAAAGGTATTCGACAAGGTGGAGATCAATGCAGTACTTGGAGCTTTAATGACGGAATCCACTCCGGTTACATCAGACTACTACAAGCAGCGCTAAAGATAGTTTCAATTGCATCGCCGTTTTCAGTAATCAGTTGTAAATTCCAATCTGCAAAAGGATCAAGCAAAGCGATGCAGTATGCTATTTTCTGCTTGCCTCGAAATGGTTGTACGGGAATTGGACTGGACGGAGGGCATTAAATTTGGTTTCAAGAAATTAAACTACTTGAGATTCGCCGATGATATTATCCTAATAGGTAGTTCAATGGAGGAGCTGCAAAAATGCTGATGGAGTTGGGCAGGGAAGACACAAAAATTGGCCTGAAGGTCAACAAAACCAAGACCAAGTTTATGAAATCAAAAGACTTGCTTTGCGGTGGAATAAAACATGGCGAAGAATTTATGAAAGAAGTGGAAAGCTATACTTATTTGGGACGGGCAGTCAGGATGGATAACGATCTGAAGGAGGAGGTCTCTATGAGAGAGAGCCGCTTGGGATAAATTCAAAGAAATATCTGATATGCTAAAAAGCTACACTTAATCGAGAAAGAGAGGCGAAGTTGTTCAATTCTACGGTCTAAAAACAATAACATGCGGCAGCGAAAGATGGGCGTTAACAGCTGCAAAGGAAAAACGACTGTAAATAACACAACGAACAATGGAGAGGTGAGCGCTCGGAATATCACTTCGCAATAGGATGAAAAGTGAAAATATAAGGCGGAGAGCATTGCTAAAAGACGTGATGACTGAATATCGAACAAACAAGTTACATTGGGCCGGTCACGTTGCACGCACAATCGACAATAGGTGAAGCGCCTGAATAATAGACTGGTATCCAAGAGATCGCAAAAGACCCAGAGGAACACCACCTCGCGGAAGGTTTCCTCAAAGGAAACGTTGGATCATCATGGAGAAGAGTAGCAAGGGATAGATCATTATGGGAGAATATCGTGCAAAATGTCGTCGCGGAGTTGTCTAAGGAAACAAAGACAGCAGGCTGATTATCGATTTCTAAGTGTTCTAATTGGAAGTATTTAAACGGATCTTAAAAACAAGTTGTTCGCTCTGGGCTGCGGTATTGCTTTCATCTGCTGAGAGGTTTTCATTGCATTTGATCAGTATATGTTTCTCGTTCGCGTTGTCCCTTCCTGAAACATTCTCTTTAGTATATGGCGAGAACGTTTGCGATGCGAGCCATCGTTAATGTTATGACAGAACTTCCTTTAAAACACTTTTTTGGCCACCAGTTTCTTTAGGAGGCCTATAAATGTCGTAAATTGGCCATATATACTTTTTCTGAAAGACTCGAAGTCGCAGGCTTTTTGTCCTGTTTTGTGCGTCAGTGCGACTGAGAGATAGGCGCATGGAGGTTCCTTCATCATCTCTGGCACATGAAGTACAACGCACTCGGCTTCCGCTCCTTGGCAACCGAGACGGATTTCCAACGGCCGAACGAGCACGTGAAACCCACAGATTCACCCTTTCCTTCCACTCTCCTCATGAATCTATGAAATGAAAGGGCTTTCTCGGCACAGATGTGTTAAAGTGTGCTTACTTCTTTTTTTTTTTTAACGCTAATCACCTGATTAAGGTCGTTATCAGTTTACCACGTTTCTTGGATGAATATGATATTGTTTTATTGCTCTTTTGATCGTTTTTCATGTCTGATGCCTTCTAATTATGTTTTTAGCAGATTTTAGAAAGAAATTGATCACCACTTGACGCATATAGCGAATATCGAAAAATATGTTTTATAAATGCGAGCTTTCCCCTTTGCTTATTGCTGAACAGAGCATTATCAAACTTGGTAATATTGAACACTGTGTTATAGTATTCTTTTTCTGGCATTTTAAGTGGAAACAAGGCTTTAGGTTTAACAGAAACGAATCGGATGCAACCCGTCCACCAACAGTGGGTATGGTCGACATGGGTGGTGCATCCCTGCAGATTGCTATCGAGTTGGGCAGTAAAGACAGAGGTGGAGGCCACGCCACTGAAACAGTGAATCTAGGCTGTAGAGACGACAGTGATGTTTTCAGGTGTGTTTTCGCATATATATATGTTTGTAGTGATTGCAACAAATGTCATAAATCCTGTCATTGAAGTCATTGCGGTAAGCTCTGTCGTTGGGTGCTGTAAGTTTAGTCTGATATTTGATTGCTTGTTCGGGATGTGGGAACAGTCGTCTTATATCTCGGATTCTAGCTTATTACTATATACGTGATTGTTTAATGGTTTAAGATGTAGAATGCTCTCCTTGTGTTATAGGCGAACCCCCCTCTGTCTGAAAGCGAGAGCGGTAGAATATGGGGAAACTGTTATAACCTAACCGCTAAATTTATTGTCGTAGTTGGTCTGGCTTGTGTTTATCTTCAGATGTATTGGATATATACAGCTCATTTTGGATTGGTAAGCCTCGTTTGCCACCCTTCACTATTTAAGCGATAATTTAATACAGCGAGCTAACTCAGACTGCCAATGCCGTTAATACAAAAGCTGATATCCATTTTCTCTGGCCAGTAAACGAATCGCAGTTTCAGTAGCGGCAAACGCTTTCTGCGTTTTATTTCTTTCTTTTTTTAAAGTTGTCGAACCTTCGCTACCCTTCCTTCTTCAAGAAAAGTATTTTACCACTCTGTAGTAAGCCTGAGATTGGAAGGCTAGGCCGAGACGTGTTCAGCGCTTGAAATTAGTCGATGAAAGGGGGCCTTTTTAGAGGAAGGACGAGAACTACCCGTTTCAGGTACCGGCTGTTTGTGACAACATTTCTTGGTTATGGTGTGAACGAGGGTCTCCGTAAGTATGAGCAGTTGTTGGGTGACACGTTGCTGGCAGAGAACAAAACCTCACGGCGCGCGTATATACGTGACTCATGTCTGCCCACAAACCTCGTCAAAACAGTCAGCAGGAAGGATGGATCACAGTTTGTGCGCAAAGTTCGTCTAATTTTTGAACTGAGATGGGAGAAGGATTTTGCTGCTTGATTCACGTTCATTTCATAGGGAGAAGGGTGGAGGCGACTTGTTCAGTTCTTTCAGTTTGATATTGTTGCAGGTTGGACTGTTAGTTTTCAGTGCTAAAGTATCACCTGGCGTTTTTTGATTAGAGAAGAGATTTGGGAGGGTGTTAAAACGCTTAAATTTTCTTTGCCCCATCTTACTGACATCGTAGCGCTCAGATACTACGAACAGTGAGAAAAAATGGATAGTATTCATCATGTTCTCCATTTAATGGACCTTCAAGCCTTGTTCACTTCTATAGTTGACTGTGAAAGATCCAAAAGGCAACTTCTGATTGTAGTGTTGTGCCTGTCGCTGCGATGCATTGAAAATGCGGGCAAGTTTCCCTGTTTCCGGTCGCCTGTTTAGATAATGAGCTGCTCAGACAACTAATCGTTTGTCCTTTACTAATCTACTCTGCGGAGAAAGCAACCTGAGAGTGAATTTTTACAAATGATACTTTTTATTTTTTCTTTGAGGTGTATTGCTTCGGATTGCAGGGGGTTGGAGATTGGGATGAGTGCGTGGCCCAGCTGAGTGACCTGGTGGCGAGATCGGGTGCGAACGACGAATGTGAGATATCAAGTTGCTATTTGGGGCAAGTGATCGCGCCGAACGTATCACTTTCTGACGTGGAACTCTATGGCTTCAGCGAGTGCTGGTTTTCGACCGAGGATGTGCTTTCGTTAGGTGGCCAGTATAACTACACTCTGCTGTCCACGAAGGCGCGTGACTTTTGCAAGCTTAGATGGTCGACGATTCAGGTTTGTTTCATATGCAGAATCGTTGCTTATTGTGTAGAACTGATTGTCAGGGATTGTGCTTTGCTGAGACGACTTATGCTATCCCAACGTGAATCCTTTGAATTGTTTTCTCCACGGCTTCCTTCTGCTCGAATTCATCCAATCCATGCCCTCTCTTACTTGCCTTTCCTTAGTCGCCGTCTTCAGTACCACACGACACATATCTTCATAGAATTTGTCGGTGCGTTTGAGTGTGTTTGCATCGTTGTTTGAAGACATGAAGTGGCGCAAGGTATCTTCTCGGCTGATGCGTTCAACAGTAGTGGTTACACTGGTAAGAGGCACTTTAGAACTGAATTCAATAATCGATTGGAGTCAGTGAAGTTGCGTTTCGACTTTGAATTTCCCAAAGTTTCAGTCTCGTTCTCGTCTGAGGCTCTATCCGAAAGCAAATGAGGATCGACTTCGCTCGCAGTGCTTCAAATCGGCATGGATCGCTGCGGTTCTCCACAAAGGCTTTTCGCTGGATAAGTTCCGAAATCGATTCAGATCTGTCTTCGATATCAACGGTGAGGAAGTACAGTGGACGCTTGGTGCTATGCTCTACAATATGAGGTTGGTGCTTGTCCGTTAGAAAGTGTGGAAATATACGAATAAAACCGAGAAATTGATATCGGTTGCTTGTAAAGTGGATGTATGTAGGATATAGGAGTTTGAAGCGTGAGTACAGATCGACGGTTGACGAGAAGGGGTGCTGATTAATGCTCAGTAATATTGATTCCATATGAAATGACCGGAAAGACGGCTTATGGAGCGCTTTGCACGCGCTTTTGGTTTGTATCTTTTGTTTTGTTTGGCTTTCGATTGGTTGCTATGATTTCATTTTCAAACAAGTTGGATTTCGGCAGTTTAGAAACTATGAAACGCAATGAAAGACATTCAGACATATCGGAATGCATAATAGTCACAGACGAGCAGACCTAGAAGCATCTTTCATTTGTGAGTGCCACTTTTCAATCACACTTCATAGTGCCACTTTGACCTGAGCTCGTAGTGAGGTAGAGAAACAGTTTGATAAAAGAATGGGAGCAAAAAAAAAAAAAAAAAAACAAGGGCACAGATGCGAAGAAAGTTCTTTTTCCCCGCCGATCAGTCCACCCACCCTTTTTTATCTCGAATCCTTAAAGAATGCAGATGTTTAAAGGAGATGAAGTCCTCCATAATGACTGCACTATGAACGACTTGTCCACAACTTCTAAACTATTTGGAAATATTTTTGTTATTTGAGTTTTTTGCGAACATTGAGTAGTACAACAGTTTATAAGGCAGTGCGCTGTTTTCCGATGCTTAGAGATAACATACGTCAATACCTCCCACCCAACTGAGGAGGATGAAGCGCAAACTTCAAAACTTTTAAGAAGCTCATTTGGAAAAGGAAGAAATTGTATATTTCAAAGAAGTTGAAGAAATATCACCTGGAGACTCTAAAATTTCCGTTTTTCGCAACGAGATAGGCGGCTCACTGAAGCATCTCATTAGGGGGTCGATGGAATAAGGTGGTTGCAGATATCTTTCTGGCGGCTCACCAGTGCATAAGCCGCAGATATGATCTACAGTAATAGATTAAAATGGCGAGACGCAAGATTCCTCGAAAATTTGAACGAGATAGCAGCGAGTACTTTTATAAGCAGTCATTTTTTGTCCATTTTGTTTTGCTTTAACGATTGCTCATGTTTGATAAAGATGTTGATAATGAAGCTCCAACCCAAAAACTTTCTATCGCTTGAGTTTATTTTGTTATGAAGTTCTTCATTTTATTCAAATTGTTGATTTACTCTTGCATCGGTGTTGAGGAGGAGGTTAAATAGCGCTCATCTGTGCATAGGAATGTTATCCAATGATAGGGAGTTTGGTGGATAGCACATAAAATGCTACGAGTCTGATTTTGCAGGTACTTCCCATTACGTGATGTTCAGCGGCGTTATTTGTTAGATAAGCGGCGTCGGGAAAACGCACATTCACGACGCTCTGTCTATGTGCTTTTGATCTTCGCGGTATGCATTATTTTGGCAGTTGTATTGCAAAGATGGTGGCACGTGAAGAGAGGTTTGCTAAAGCGAGAGCCATCAATGTGGGGCTATATGATGCTCTCACAGGATCAGCTCTATCCTTCCCATTACAATATACCAAGCTTTTCATAACGCTTCTCGTGCCATTATAGTTTTTGCACCTGTCGCGTTTATAGCGAATAAAAGCAGTTGTATTTCCTCCATTCAAAGGTCTCTTCAAATAGTGTTGCAGCTGTGATCAAGCCGTTCTTACCATTGTTTTGTTAAAAACCGTTCACTTCTCGCTTTTTTCATTTATAGTTGCCCCGAATATTTTAGATATACCGCTAAAAGACTAAAGTTATTTACTTGCCATCTGCTAGTATATCAATTGACATTGTTAACGAGTGAATCTTTAATAATTTATTTGCCATGTTTTTTATTGCTGTGATGAGAATGCGTTCGGGAAAGTGGTACGAATTTTGCACCACTCATCTCTTCTCACAAAGTATTGACATTTTTAAATGCGCCCAATTTCGGAACCTATAGAAAATAATTACAACTAATAGATAGATATTAACAATATTCCTTAGTTTTTAAATTATTAGCTTTTTGTGCCTTTTTGAAATTACTTTTTCCATTTTTATGTTGGTTTTTCTTTGTATTTGTGAGGAGAAAGCGGAGAGGGACATATGGACTGAATCTCTTTCCTCGAAAAGTTTTTCAATTCACGACAAAGCGTTTTTAGAGAATTTAAATGTTGAGAGCGTTTGTGAGTTTCCTCATCTTCCTGAGTGTTTTCCTTCTCCGCACCTTTCCGAACTTCCATATTTTTATAATTGCTCATTTGAACTCCGTTAAAAAATACTTTGCCAGCATCGATTTGCAATGATAAAAAAGTAAAATTCATATTTAGCTTTGTCTACATTCGATAGCGCCTGTTCTTGGGATACTGCTTCTTTACGCGACACTCGTGTACAGATTATTGGAAATAGTCTCGCATCGAGAAGGGGAGGGGGAGGGGATATGACAGTGGGACCAAATGAAGGGCCAACTTCCAGTTACCATATTAGGGGAAGAGGGAAGTATTTTTTTGTGCTCCAGAAGAAGTTGAGTAGGTCGAAAAAAGTTGGCGAAGAAATGCTTAGTGCAGTTTCCAAATCAAATAAATTCAAAAGCACGTTCTTGTGCATATCGGTGCGTTGCGTTGAGTCTTTCAGTGTGTTCGTTGTTGCTGTGGGGTGGTGTCTTATCTAAAACTCTCCGTTACTATTTTGCATATGTATGCATTGGTTGCTTTAAGTTTTGTTGGCAATGTTCTTTAGTGTTCTATTCGATTTCTTCTCTCGGCATCGCTGATCGTATTTGATGGGTATTCAGAGTGCCGGTATATTTGTGCTGTGTTAATTTTTTTTTTTTTCTATATAGACGCTCTTCTATTGGGGATTTTTTGAGGTGATTTTCATCGGTGATTGGGAATAAGTCTCTAATGAGACATGTCAGTGCGCTTATCTGTTGTTTGTGCAATTATTGGTGTCGAGTAAAGTTAACTAATATTGGAAGATATGTGTTCCACATGCCTACTTTTCAGTTCGTAGTGTTGTGAGACAGCAAGAAAATCTTTTTATGGCGATTTTGAAAGCGATGTCTGAATCGGACAAAAGTGAACGATACAGGCTCCTTATCATCCTTTTCTGTTATTTTTTCCTCAGTTTCCCATTTCTTGTTTTCAAATTCTTGTAGGCTTTGCTTCCATGTCAAGGGAAATTTTTCAAATTCTCCTCATTATAGGACGAAAAGTAATCCAGTAATTGGCTAGGAGGGCTGTCTCGCAAGATTGAGAAAACTTCCAACCATTCGTTGTTGCACTTGGCATATCCAGCTTCTTCATGAAGGTGGCCTCTGTTATGGAACATCCTGAGCAAGATTTTTAGAGAAGTACACCTTTATTATCTCACTAACTGTTCGCTTGTGGGGTTAAATCGCTTAAGAGTTTTTGCTCACTATGTCAGTGATACTGCATATGCTAGTAATTTTCTAGTACGATCTCGCAGTTTTGACCTAGTGGATAGATGAGCCTTTGTGTTTGGTGATCTGTAGAAGTATAAGAGAGATCACTTAAAACTTTTCAATTATTCAGACAACTGCCATTAACTTGCGTATCCTTCTGATTAACTCCTTGAGGTCAGTAAATACTTGGTGAGCTCATGAGTTCGAAGGACATCGCCTACGATCTCACGATAGTGGAATATAATAAACGGGGAAAAGGAGTGTAGCGGGAAGCAGTACAGCCTGGTCGTTGTAAACAACGCTTCCAGCAAAACGCAGCGGTTCTCTTGGAGATGACCGTTTACCGAAAGGAGCAGAGAAGTGATGGTTCATGTGCATCATATTCAGTTAACGCCACTTAAGAGAGGCATCAGCAAAGATATTAAAGCATGACGTGTATATAAGAAAGTCTGGGGTGATTTGCTAAAAAATTCACTTCAAGCTTTGAATTGTTAACACCCTATCAGTTGTCAGTTAATCGAATACTTCAGGCTTATCAGTTAATTCCGACGATGTGGAAATCACGCTCTGGCTACAAAAAAACCACTTATCCGCTGCTTTCTAAAATCAGGCTATGAATTCATTTAGTTCTGGTTTCCTAGTTATTTGCTTTCCTCTGATTTCTTAACTTCCATTCATTTCGTTGCCAATGGAACGGCATTTTTAAGAAGAAAATTACTAGAAACTGAACAACGAAGTACAACATTAGACCCTTTACTCATCTTTACTTATTTATAATTTTCAATGAATATACAAATCGGAAATAATTTATTCATTCATCATAGACCACTTGTTCAATCATCTTCACGAAGCATTGCTGTGTGTTTTTGAAGCAAGTCTGCCTCTCTCCTACTGTATCCATACACAATAAATGCGCGATTGCACAGATCTTCGAACCCTCTAAGCACCTGTAACAAATATTCTCATTTTAGTGCAAATAACTAAGTAACTGTACTGTACTTCAGTGCCTTTTTAATCCGCATAGAAAGCGTAATGTTGTCATCATTATCCACCTATCTTTCTGTAAATGTATACACATTGCCTGATTTGAGAAGCGATTTACACATTCTACAAAAACATATTCCCCACCCCCTCCCTCCCCAAAATTGATGTCACCAGATCGAATACTTTTCGTTCTTTGCACTATAGCTATAGTTATATAATTTAAGACATAATCTGCACCTAGAATAAGTCTTTAAAGTAGTTTTTGACTCGCCAGGATAGTATCCGAGTAATACGGTTGACGAAGTCGCGAAAGTTATCGCGGTTATTGCAAGTTCCTCTGAAGGTTGAGGTTATGCTATTTGCCAATAATACGAAAAAGTAATGGACTATTTGATTTGCAAAAAAAGAAATAGCAATGCACCAAAGGAGTCCATCACCACAAAGTATATCAATCTGATGCTCTCTTTTTCCAAGCAAAGGTTTTTGCAAGTCCTCTTTTAATGCATTTTGTATATGTAGCTCGTGATTATTGACCCGTCCTTGGATATTTACACGATGGGACGTTTGCGCCACAGAAATTTTCGACGGCTAGTTATTCGACAGTGTAATTAGGCATCAGTTTATTGCAGCAAGAAGATGTGCTACGTTACCTTGCATTAATATCGGCGCATCTGTAAGGTTGATAAAACAACCGACATCTCCTGTTTAGTTCATCACAGCTTTCCACTCTAAGGCTTTTTTCTGCTGCATAGGCTGAAAAAGAGTCTTTACGTCGTGCCTTTGTAGTCTCTTCAAAATAAAGTTAATAAGCCTTAGAAAAATTCTGATGGAATTTTACTTTCGTTGAATGAGTTTTGCAATGATTCCACTGCTATGATTTTCTTATTAGCAAACCAGAAGTAGTTATTTGGCGGAGGGCTCAAGAAAGCGCTCACCGCGATTCCTTATATAAGTGCTTTCCGAAAGTTGTATTGTGCACACGAACGCAACACTCGTCCAACAAATTGCGAAGTTTACTTTCATCCTGAAACTATATGATAGAAGTTTAAGGATACAACCTTTATAGCGAGCGAGTTGGCTATATGACGTCATGCGGGGGTTATAAGTGTACTGCCCAAGCGAATGGGTCATCC
The DNA here is from genome assembly GCA_013433145.1 of Ascaris suum. Classification (NCBI taxonomy): domain Eukaryota; kingdom Metazoa; phylum Nematoda; class Chromadorea; order Rhabditida; family Ascarididae; genus Ascaris; species Ascaris suum. The sequence goes on along the minus strand of CM024188.1, from coordinate 6,195,493 downwards.
AGAAGCAGAAGGTTTGTATTGAAGGAGTGGGGAAGGGAAAGGTTAAATAGCTCGGGAAAAGTTTTATGTAAAAATTAGTGAAGAAACGGATCAAGTGTTGATGGTTTCCCAGATCACAGTATTTCTCTTTGTATAGACTAGCTGACAACAGAAATCTGTGTCATTCAAAATCAGTGATAGAGAAGCAATTTTAAGAAAGCGGCTTCCAGTGAGGAGAGAATTCATAACAGCTCTATGCGGAACTGGAAGCTCTATCTAGAATCGAAGATACTCAATTTGAAATTCTCTGCTAATTTATGCACAGTGCATTTATAGCTGCTTTTCATCGATATTAATGAGATTCGCAAGCCGCATTCCAAATTTCAACAAAATACTCTGACAAGTGCATCTCATCACCATTTTTATAGAAATGTAATACCCTCTCTATTTAAATATGCATGATTGACGGTTTCACTGCATCAGACAATTGGCGTTACCAGTTTAACAGTGCAATGTTTAAAGTTTTCCTAGTTGAACACACGACGATATAATCAAAAATTGCTTCGCAGCATTGCTGCAGTAATTTTTGATGTTGTGAAATATGGTGACATTCATACGTAAGGAGCAAATATAGAAACTAGGATTGCCTAAGAACAACTGAGTACCGTTGAGCAGAAATTTGTAAGTTGGATGACGAGAAAGATCGCTTCATTGCCAAAAGCGAACAGCAGAGAATAATAAGTGATTAATGTGTATTTCGGCATTGATGAGTTTGCGATGCAAAGAAATTCCCGTATGTTGCTTTCTTTTGTTTCAATAGTGTTTCGTTCTTTCATTGTTCACACTGCTGAGTCGACGTTTGCAATGTACAAAGTTGTCGTCGCAGTTGTGATGCATCTCAATGAATGAACGAAATAATTGCCATTCTGTGAATAAATCGACGCGCAATTGTGTTCCCACTTTTTAAAGATTTTCTACTCAAGTTAATGATGATAAAACTATGTTAAAAGCGATGTGCCAAAATATTGGAGACTTTGTTTGATAATATGCCTCAATCATGCGATGAAAGAAGATATCATGGGAAGTAGCTGCAGACGTAACTTCTTTGCATCCATTTATGAAAGTACCACTCATTGATTTAACTCAAGGATTTCTTGACAAGTCGAGGAATCGTTAAGCGAAGAAGCTTATGTGTAAACGCATTTTTGCTACTCCACTTATCGCATAAAACTTGAAGTGAAGCTAATGAAGTGTGAAAAAAAATAATACGTGTACAGTTATGTCTTCACATTCTAATTGATATCACAGCATATTTGAGCCTAATACAGAGCATCAGTTTCTTGATACTTAACCGGCGCGAAATGCATTCACAACCGCTCACAATTTTGCGCAAGTTTTTCGGCACGTTTATGTGACCACGACCCCTTTGAAGGTGATCGAACACATTAAATGCTGGTTTAACATGTCATCCTGCGGTTTAGGTTATACCTGACAAAATTTTTAGCTCTTGCTTCAGTGGTTCCAGACTCAAAATATCGGATGAGCAGATAAGTGAATATATATAAACATACACGATGTTGTCATAATAGAAAATGCAAAAAAAAAATGCTAAAGGCATTCATTAAAATATGCCTCCTGTGACAAGAAAAAGGCGTAGTAGCGCATATTGTGAGCAGTGTCGCTGTAAGCGGATTTGCCCAATTTTCAACTACGAACAGAGTCAAACTCGGCCTTAGATATATATCTCTGATCCGATTTCCTTCTTTGCCGTTTACCTGCTCAAAAATACGTCAGAGAGCACCAAGATGATTTTATGCTGCACGGGTGATAACAGCGAGTGAGCATGCACTGCAAGGATTATTTTGCATCCACCATGGGCAAAAAAAGGAAAACAAATAAGATCTGCCATTAAACCAGAGATTGCCGTCAAAAGCAGGCCAGCATGAGCTATACGGCATTAGGCAGGAGATAGAAGAAAGGGACTGACGGAGGAAGGGCAAACCCTTGCATAAATGTGTGCATTAAGCGGAACTAGACGTGAAATGATATGACGTCGGTGAGGGCGCCGCATTGTCCCGTTGACGCCATTTCTTCCTCCTCCTCCCCTCCCACTGAATTTGAATAATTGAGCGAAATAGAGCTATGACGGCTTTCTAGCAAATGTCTGCATCTTGCCCACTCGTCTACAATGCTGCACTGACTCATTCATAACGGACTATTCTTGGATCAAGCCTTCCCTATCGTATTTTCGTTTGACGTATTCATTCGACATCCTCCACCCCCAGCTCCTATCCTGAGCGAGCAATCCCGCCTTCCACCATGTAAACCGACCTTTGAGGCATTTCCGCCTCTCTTCCCTCCCCCTCCCGACATCCTTCGTACAAAACAGTCACTAGCAAATCAATTATTAACTACTCAAAACGTTTTCCTTTTCGCTGAGATATACTCCTGACGCCTATGAAAGTATTTCTGATCTATACGTCTGAAAAAATGTACACAAAACCGACTTGTCAACAACAATGATAAATAATATTACTCGGGGAATATTTTTAGTCCTGAGGATTTCAGTGTAGGAAATTCTTTTCATATTAGGATAACTCAACGCTGATGCTGAAGGTTATGCAGTGGGATTAAATATATAAATATGAGAGCTTTAAAAAGTGCAGAAAAGGAAAAACTGGAAAGGTCAGAAAAGTATTCTATTGAAAAACCAACGAGAAGCAAATCATATGCACGTATGCACATCAAAGACTATTTTCTCAGCGAATTCCCACGAAATACATTAAATCAGCTGTGTCGTCAGTCTGAAAGAAGATTCATTCGTCCCTTCATTATTTCTCCACGAAGAATTTCCCTCAAGAATTTTTCGCTACAGCTCACACTTAGGAATTCATAATTATTACATTCCTACAAGATTTTGCAGTTTTCAATAAAAATTCCGAACTGTTTTTCTTTTCAAAAAGGAAAAAAAAGGTTCTTAACTTTCGGCTTCGAAATTTGCAATTTTTCCGCGTCGTACTCGCAATCTATGCGTTTGTAGTCGTACAAAAAAAAAATCGCCGCTAGCTGAGGACTGGTACTAGGAAAAGGCAACCAAGAGAACAGTTCATTTATGGAGCAAAAGTCCATCATTAGCCTTCTCCTCCTACATTTTCGTTATTTTTTGAAATCTCTTTATTATACAATAGAATTAAACGAAAAAACTTGCATATCACCTTGAACAAATCACGAATAAAACCTTCGAAGTACAAATTTTTCAAAGTTTTGAGGGTTCAGTTGAGGTGGACTTCTTGTTCAAAAGGCAGAGGGTTTTTTTTTTGGTGGCCTATAGCAGTTGTATAAAGGGTTTTGGAGACTCGAAGATAAACTAATTTCAATTTATGGGAAAGGAGAATAAATGCCAACGTTGTCCTGTTTTTTTTTTTTACCTCCGCTAGGAAGTAACAAAATAGAGTGCGTTACAAATGAGCACTCAGATATATATAATAAGAAATATACAGCGAGATCGACATTATTGCTAATGGTTATTTAAAGTAGTTGAAGAAGCGCGCCAGAGAATCTTTTGTGACAAGCGCTTTTTTCACGTCGCCCATCTAGCTAATCACTTTCACAATAAAAAGTAGCATATACAGATCCATTTAAAACTTCTCTAAAAGATTGGATTTGGTGACGCGACAGGTTAAGAATGAAAACCTCACAAGTATGAAAGAAGTGCAAATTTTTGAAGTGCCTTAACTCTTTTCCAAGTGGATGGATGACGTGAATGTTGGTAAAGAAGATTATATCTGCCATAACTACCATCGTAGCTACCATAATAATATGCATCATAACTATTAAAATTTCGCAGCTTTAGCTTCAGTGATTTCCATTTAGCAATCCAGTTAAAACCGTTGGGTGAGCAGACATACAGATACAAACATAAACGTGACACGGAAACATATACAGAGGCACAACATTGCCAAATTCATTTTATAAACGTAGATTTGCAATGAAGACTTGGGTAAGCATAGAAATGGAAATGGCAGAGAGATTAAGAACGTCGTGCGAATTTCGGGTAAGCAGGGATGAGAATTAAACAAAACAGGAGAAAGTGATGAGTGAGGAGTGGAAATGCGCGCTCGACCATGAATTTATTAGGTCTTTGCAAAATGTTCACAAGCATGGATGATTGTACAATAAGCTTTTTGACAAAAGTTCCTTAAGAATTTCGTCTTTGAAATTGGTCACTTTTCGCATGTTAGCGGAAGGTAAAATATTGAAGTAACCAAGTTAGAGCAACTGAATATCAGTACTCCTATTCGATAGAATATGCAGTGAGATACTGCGATGTGCGCATTATCTAAGGCCTTTTATAGATGAATGCAGAATAATTGAAAGCGATTTGTTGTGTTTTTTGAGTCGACAAATGGACGATTTCATAGTGTCATCGCAGTATTTCATGAGGATGCATCCTCAATGCGCAATTGATCATTGTAAAATTCTCTCAGTGAACAATACCGCATAATACATGCTCAATCAATGTTCAATTGCCTTTCCAGATTCGAAATAAAAATTTATTTCCCGCAGATCTTTAGTTAGCACATCGAAGATTGCCTAATACTTTGTTTATTACGCTTCCGATAATAAGACTGCTGTCCGTATATAACCTAAATAAGCAAGTACTGAAATATTCGTTGAAATTTTGTTCGAAGATAGTTCCTCATGAAAGTGGCAACACGTTGCAGATTGCTTTCGAAAATAGCATTAATGCATTTATTTAGAAAAGCGAAATGACATTTACAGTGTTCATTGATTGCGTCATTCGAACACCGGATGTGTTGATTTTTGTTGCTTTATTCTTAATGGCGAACTTTTACTTCAAACATGCGGAATATATTTACCAATTGCTAAATTAAAACTCAAACAAACATATCGGCACCCACGCAAAAGCCGTTTCACATTTTTGAATGAATAAATCGTTTTTATGAATGAACCTTATTGAACGTATAAATTTACACATAGCAAAAATTATTAAACTTCAGTATGATGCTAAAGTTACATTAGATACTAAAGTTGAGAACCTGTGACTACATGACGAAAATGTGAGGCTAAATTTGCGAAGGACAACGGCAAAAGACGCAAGTACGATTGAAAGGAACGAATTAAACTAATCTAATTCTTTCTTTTCAATTGTGGAGTTATTTAATGAATACTGTGAAGGTCTTCCGATTGTACAACGAGTTTTGCCAAAATTTGTTGCTAGCTTCTAGTTACAGGGGTGTGGCAATTATGTTTCCACAAAGAGAGGGGAGGGAAGGGAGGGGAAGGTGTCTGACTCACACAATACTGCCAACTGACAGAAAATTCCTTTGTTGGTTGAACTTAACTTTTCACATTGCGTTCTAAAACTGTTCCCCTGTTCGTTTAGGATTATTCTTTAGCGAAGAAATAACCACCTTACGAGAGAGCCTTTTGGAATTTACCTAGAAATGCACTATTCTTTTATTCGATTGTGGGAATATTAAGAATCCACTTTCGCTTTGGTTTATTTAACTGTCATACTATCAGTTTCATTGTGAGAAAGAACTTTATGAAAATAATGTTGTCTGCATTAGAACCTTGCGCTCTTCATTCAGCACTGTGGATGAGACTCGTAAAATTTGCATCTAACTTAAGGTGAATTTTCACCGAAACTGTAGTGGATCTAAAAGGTGCTATGGATATTTACCCGAGGCTCCGAGGCCCATAAGTTCAATTGGTCTTTTTGTCCAGTTAGTAAAAAGTAAAATTTAAACAATTTTGTAATGCAGCATCGTTCTTTCCTCATCTTTCCTTTAAAATCGAATCGTTCTCACAGCGAAATTTGCGTTTCATATTCTTATTTCTGTACTATGCGCCTGCCAAGTAACTTTTATGGTAGATCTGATTTTTTTGCCGCATAATTTGATCGGCTGGTAGAAAGGTAGCGGGAGATTAAAACGCATCCAAGAAAGGAAGTGGAAATAATTAGGCTTAGAGAATATTGAATCCGCTCAGTTCCGCTCAGCGTCATGGAAACGCTAATAGAGGCTACTGCACATTTTCTCTGTGAAGTGTTCACAAAAGAACTATAAACGTAAAAAGTTGCAAAATAGCTTCTAACAACTTACCCTAACTTGTCATGACGGTATGTTATGAATTTGTAAATGAAGTTATTATATTCTAAAGGCGTGTAAATGCTAGAGAAAGTGTAGCGAACAGCATCATTAAAGCATTTTAATTAATTTTTGTGCATTTTTTGCAGCATTCCTCCGAGCAAATTCATTCCGCTATCCTCGTTGCTTGCAAGCAACGATGTGTCAAACAACCATGTATCGTGAACGCAACATCTTCCGAGTGTTTTTTTTTTGCTACGTTAAGCGTATCGAATAAAAATTTGTGGCTGTCATTTATCATTTCATTCGTTTATAAAGCAGCAATATTTACATCTCTTTCGGCTTCTTGCTAGCGCTTACCGCTTTGTCTATTCCACGTTCGACCACGCATCGGCCCAGGATATTGGCCTTATCTTCCACTCAATACATGAGCTTTCCCACTGAGGGCGATATTCTCACAATTCCTCGTCTACGTACATATTCCACTATTGTTGTGTATAGTCACTAAAATAGGTGAAAACTTTCAGTGATATTTATAATGCTTTCATCAGTAGATTATGCTTTTACCTCTCAATTTGAATTTGCTGAATGTTCCATATTCGCTTCATGTGTGAGTCTTTTGCTAAGGAAATTATTCAAATCGCAGTTCACTTATACTGATGTTATGCTTTTGAACATTTTGCTGAAAAGGTTGTTGAACATGCAAAGCGATTCGAGGTGATGCCTACAAACATTAACATTGATGTTCGTTGAGAGAAATTTCCACGACTCTATAATGTTGTGATTCTAAGCGGAGAGATAATAAAAAATAACATGAAAGCGCTATCAAACTACATTGAAGTTTATCATAAGTTTTGATTTCTTAATAATATTTTAAGGGACATTATCTTTGATAAGGTGTGATTTGTATTGTAGTAAACAAAGCAATAATTTATTATTTTCGTATAAATAATCATCAATAAACAATTATACTATTTGCAATACAATAAGCACAATTGTAACACAACAAGTACAACATAACACAAACATGTGTTATTTTTATTACACTTGGTCACAGCTCTTTTAAACTTGATTAGCATAGAAGACGTGTGTTACATTCTATCACTTGCTAATTAATGAAACATAACAGTTCAGTTTGGATGCAATTCAAAAAATATTTTCCTATGAACACCGGCCAAACAAACACTCATAATGACATACACTGAAGATCAAATACTTTACACCCCAGAGTGGTCCCATCAGTAAAGTAGGCCAAGTGAAATTAAGAAATCGTCGTCTCCCACATCTAGGTGACATTCGACGTATTTCACTTCGCTAAAGACAACAGTCACTACGATTGATTATCGTACTCAAACGATTCACGCTTTTCGTTCGATCCAACAAAACATCAGGCAAAAATTTTCCAAGCGTTCCCCTCCCCCTATTTTCAATGCACCCGATTAGTGTTTCAAAAGAACTGCAGCCGATGCTGCAAAACTGTTAGTTGGAATTAAAGGATCCGAATTTTGGACCAGCCCTAATTTACACACTGATAAATGACATACACCGCATAGGTCGAACCGTTGTGTGATCCCAATAATAACCTCAAGATTCTCACATAGATAGGTGCTATATGAAGTATTAAATTTATTTGGTAATTCAATAATTCACTCTCAATTCATGTCAGTGATTCTGTCTATTTCTAGTAATGTTTGATAGTAAATAAAAGTTCAGTCTGACACATTTCAAAAATGTCTTTGCATGAACATTGACCAAACAAGACTCGTTATGATGAATATAGAAGAACAAGTTCTATGCCCCCCACGGCAATCCTGTCTTCCTGAAAAACGACTCCAAGATTAAACCAATTCAGTAATTCAAGGAACATAATCACTTCCTCAATTTTAAATCATCTGTTGCCGTCGTTTTCCTATCATCATGTCACGCACTCAATGAGCTTATCACCTTATCATGCACAAAACCCACGTGCGCCATTACAATACTCAGTGGCACGAATGTTCAACAGAAGGCGCATGCGTGTGGGCAATTTTTCGCCATATATGAGCTAAAAATCCCCACACAAAATCCGGCGTCTTTCCAATGCGTGCAAAAATCCTTCCGATCACGGCAATATAATTTCACAGTTGAAGTGCTTGTCAGGTCCGTCGATTTTTGTTGCCCTGATGCTTTAGTAGAAAGCGGCCTTTAAAATATGAAATATCATTTTCGGAGCAATTTTCATATGAGAAAGCAAAATACCACTGCAATTAGTATTCCTTTTTCCTAAATTAAACGAACTCAAAATATGCAAGTCCGGCATTTTTTGTTTGCTTATAATTTTTTTCAAAGTTGACGAATCAACTTCAGAATCGGTATATCGGCAGCAGTTCCTCAGGTCCTGTTTCAGTATCTGCCAATGTGAAACTTTCGAATGTAGGAATACACACCGAAGCACATTCGCATACCCGTCCGCAAAAACACTAACTCTCGCGCATACGTGAAAACATACATCGAAATACGCGCACACACGCAGACTCGCATGTATAGACGTATGCACTTAATTGAATACGCAGTGAACGATGTCATAATGCGATTTGTAAACGCAAATTCAGAAAAGCGTAGTGAGGGATGCTAACGTTTGCGTATGAATGATTGGGAGCATATAGCCAATAAAAGAAAATACCGTAAGCTGGGCGGCAAAGTTGTCAAGAATTCCTGCTTGGGAGTCGTGGGCACATCTGTAGCTGCGTTCGGGATTTCGGTTGCTGGTGGTATAAAGCAGAAACCACACGACGTTGCACAGTAGGTTTTCATGAAGGTTTTCGATGTTTTGCAATGTCTTGCTAGAACCAGAAGCGAGCAATCCACTCGAAGATCTTCACAAGTTGGTACTTAAAAGCAACAATCTGTCAGTTGGAGGCAATTTTATTCTAACTGCCAAAAATTTTCTTTCTATTTTTGTAATGTCCACAAAACGTGGAATAGTCATAAAGAGAGCAGTATCTCAGACATAAAGAAACACAAGAGGAGACAAATTATATGACTGATATCAGTTAAATGAAGAATTCTCCAAGAATTAATTCGCCATGTTCGATACCGAGGAAGTGTGAGTAATCGCTATCACCAAATCACCCACCTGATTTCATCGTCAGCCTCATCTTCCTTTTCCCACCCCGCACCTCCACGCTCTTCTCGAAAAAATTCTGAATATCAATGAAGATATTTTCGCAGCAACCCGTGAAATGAGCTATTTTTATAATTTAGTCAATAATCGCAACATTTTAATTTTGAGTCGCTTACTCCATTCAGTAACTGGGACCATTAGGTTAGGATATTAACACTCTTTTATATGATTTTAATGCACATTCAATATATTTCTAATTGAGAAATGGAGAAAATGGCTGTTAGATGTTAATTTCAGCAAATTTTTTGCTCATGAAGAAGCGATCAGCCATACTATTCTTAACTGAGCAGAGGGGTAACGTATTCTAAGACTTTTATTTTCCTTAGATAGCAATTTGCACGAAAATTGTGAAGGAAGAAAAGCCTTCAAAAGTTGCTTCAATCGAATCACTTGAATGTGAAATGCTGTCAACATTTGTTCACAAAAAATGCCTAATGCGTACCTGGCCTAGTACCACACATTCCACAGCTTTCTGGACAGTAGTCCTCCATCCATTCGACATTTCTCTTGCACCAGCCTATAAACCAAAATTATCACTCTTTCAGCATTAGGTTGAAGTGCTGAGTTGTTTATTATATTCTGGAAAACTATGAAATACAATGTCCTGACTCTGCAAAATGCCTTCCCAAAATGAAACAGAAAACCAGATGGTGCATTCTACTATCTCTACATATGCAAGAAAAGAGAGCAAAGCAAAGGCAAGCCTTGTTCCACTAATTTTGGGCAGTCATAACGGCGATTTTGACACGTATCGATTGTGATCGATGGAAAAGGAGATGTGGGAACTGTGGACGGTGCTATAATTGCTGTCGAATTTGTCACAGTGATAGGTGTCACATTTGAAGTGTTCGGCACGATGGTAGTCGGCATTATTGGTGTGGAAACTTGATCTGCAAAAAAAATTATCAACTTTCAATCAACACGAAAAAGTTATGAGATATTTCCAAAACCTTCCTATACTTTCGAACAATGGCGAGAACTCCAATGAAAAGAATCACCGCAGGGAGAATAGTCATACGATAAAATACTGCAATACGGCCTATGTATGCCAGAAGACAGGAAAAAATTGTGGGCATAACCTTGAGGGCAATTATAAAGTTTGTTTATTTTTGCCGCATCGATCTTACTGAATCCGGTCCTTTGGCCGATCGTTGCAGCTGTATCCTTTGGCACAATCGTCGGTAGTCCATTCCTACTGAACGCTCGAGAACCGTAATGCATGATTGAGGCGTAGTCGTATTCCATCTCCAATGACTGGATTGTACCATGACCATATTTCTCGAATTGGCCTTAAAACTAATACCACCCATCACCGGCTCAGATGCTAATATGACTGAACTGGAAATTAATGCCTGTCCTCTTTTATAAATAATTTGTGAGAGCCGATGCAAACTTTAGTGAGAAAGTCGTAACTGATATGTGGGCAGTGACGACGGGATTGGAACTTCTTCACAAAGTTACAAAAAGCTATTAATTCCGAACATGAAGTGAGCTGATAACGCACTCACTACTCAATGTATTTAAATAGAAGAATGATAGCTGCGACGTCTTCTTTATATATATATATATATATATATATATATATATATATATATATATATATATATATATATATATATATATATATATATATATATATATATATATATATATATATATATATATATATATATATATATATATATATATATATATATATATATATATATATATATATATATAGCCGTATTATATTCACTTCTAAACACACCATTTGTCGGTCGCGCTAAAAGAAACAGTCTACAAAAGAACAAACTGATAATCGTAAAGGTTTTTTAAAAACACCTTGCATTCCAGGTAGAATGTTATTCCACAAAATGGTCACATATTCATCGCGATCTGTCCTCGATTGCTCATGAAAAAATCCGACAGCGTGCATAAGTTCATGCATAATTATTCCCTTTTGAATGCAGCCACTTCCCAATGATAATATTTGCTTTCCGCCTAAATTTTTAAATCAAAGTCATTTTCCATATGTTTCTCATAGCCTAAAAAAACATAAGGTATCTAACACTTCGTTTACTCAGAAATATCTCGTAATACTTGCCAACCATGTTTATAGATGTAACGCCTTATATTAAATGAACAATTCAGCGGTGTTTTGATTTGCCCTAAGTTAAAAGAAAAGCAAGCTCCAAGGACTTTGTGCTACTGAAGTGACCTGCAACCTTCAAAGTGACTAGGAATTAGAACATAATGAACAACGGATTTTCAAATCTTTATGCAGAAAACACAATGTTTGAAACGTTCGCGTTGGTCAAGCTAATATTCAAATTTCTTCGCCCTCATTTTAAAAAGTAAGATGGTCTTAACTTTAGTAGCGTGGCACACTTATAAGCATCAAGATATCACCTGTTCTGCCTACCATAGAATAGCATCCACGGTCAGGCATAATATAAACATAGCTGATATGGTTATCATTTTTAGGTACCCATCGTATACAGGTATGTGTACCATATTCCTGCATCGATGCTGCTATCACAGAACGACTGAAAAAAAAGCATAAAAGCGTGTTTGGCAGCTATTTTTTTCACAGAGATATGCGCGTTCGCAAGTAAAAGGAATAGACCAGAACAAATCTGCTTCTTCTGTCGTAATATGAAACCAGAGGTAATGGTAGACGTCTTTATTAAACCAAGCGAATGAGTTTTTCATTTGAAGCATTCGCAATGTTTCGCACATGCATCTTCGATGAAGACTTGATAGCACTTTCTACTCCTTCTACCACGGCATACAGATGTGCTCGGTATGAAGAACAAATCCTCAAATAAAATGAAATGTACGTTTAGCGCTAAATATAATTTCAAACTATTATATTTAATTTTATTTATAGTATTCAACTATCACTTCTAACGCTATGTTTGATAGCGAACTGCTATGTTTAACGCTATATACAATATTGAGCTATTTGATTCAACGTTATGCACAGTATATAACACTAATGTTAAATTATTTGGAAGGGGGTGGCGAAGATTAAGTTTCAATCAAAAATTAGGCGAACAGAAATATTTACCTATAAGTACTGTACTGACTGCTTATCGCATAAGGGATGACTGCATGAGGCCAAAGCTGATGACGGTTTCTGACGGCATTATAATAGAAGTGTTGATTCGAAAGAGCACCGTTGATGAAGAGCTGCACGGTTGTAACATTCAACTGCAAATATATTCAGCGCTTCGTTGTTAGTATATTTACGAACGGCGATGTGCTGCCACAGCACAGCTATTAGAAATGAAGCTTTCGATAAACTAAGCTCCGTTATTATTATACAAAAGAACACAACGAAAGGTACCTCTCACTCACGAGACGTCAGATCGCGCATCTATGTCATCTCCATATATTATTTCTGCATTTAACTACTGATGTTTATGCGACATAATTTTCTCTACATACAATTAAACAGCAAATAAGATTCCATATTGGAAAGTATGTATAAGTTTGAGCAGGATTCATGAAGAATTATCCACATAAGTGTTGTTAAAACCCGTTAGCATATAAATGATTATCACGTTGGAATATGAGGGAAATATTGAATCTAAAAGAGGAAACTCACATCCATAGCAATATCACCTTCGAAGCGGTCATTTTGATAAACAGCTTCATTAGGCCAATCATCACCGACCAACTGTTCAATTAGTTGAGTTCCCAACTCAAAATCTGATGAGCTGAGAAAGGTTTCTTCATCGGCAATACTCTTATCGAAATACTAAAAATTGGAACTTAAAAATGTCCATGAATTGTTGTGCTGAAGTCTTACTGGAAGCGGACCATATTATAACGTTCATTTATTCAGCGTCAAAAAATATAACTTCTCATGTTCGTACACTCAACGAACAATTTGCTTCATCACTGTGTTGAAATGAACATACTGCAGCAAAGTTAACGGCTAATAAATTTTGCACAAAAAATTGTATGAGATGTCTTATAATTAGTGTAAAATGTGAACAGTGGAAGTAGCATATGAGAATGCTATACGCCTTTGAGATTTCCATAGTCAACGAAAATGAAAAGTTATGTAAAATAGCGATTCTTGTAGAAGAAATTTCACGAAAATATGAAACGCGCCCTCGATAGATGCCTTCGATATAGTTGGCGTTTATTATTTGCCCTCTATAATGCACAGATATGGGTCGTAGCCCTACGAGATTTCCGCTTCGAACTTACGAAATTAATACAACTTTTGACTGCCTTTCTTGATCTCAGTAAAATTCGTTCAAGTTATTGGTCATTCCGGATAATAAAAAAACATAAGGAAAACAAAAGTCTCATCAGGCCGTCTTATCGGTTATTATATAGCATACGAAAGGAAAAAAGGGATGCTTACAAATGTATCATCGGAAGGCGACTGAGACTGTAATGTGAGGACGATAACGCTTGTGAATGTCGTGCTCGTGAAGATGAGCAAAATTGCTTTGCAGTTTGACCGCATCGCCTGTTTTATGTTTTTTTCAGCAAGAAATGCGACAGTGAATAAAACCACCTTGCTTGCATTTCGATAAGCCACCAAACAGTGCGACTCACAAACTAATACACATTCAATAGGTCATATTTCGAAACAAGACATTTATATAGAAAATCGTGTATCACATTAGATGTCGTGAAATTTTTTTTACTCGCAATGCAAAATTTTCAAATGTTGGTGAAAATAATGATGAGTCCCCCATTATGGATTAACAAAATTTTTGAAGCAATCATTTATAGCAAAACAGCCTTTCAGTGTCATAAAATCTCTACAATCACCTAATGCAGTGGAACGTTCGTCAAGATTCCATTCCTCAGTCAATAAAGCTTATTCTGCACATCAATAAGATAACTAAATTACGGCAGCATTCTCATAATCAGCTGCATGCAAATGATTGCAACATTTGTCTAAGCAGTCAAAAAAGGCATTATTTAAAATGAGTTTCTGCACGAACATCTTCAAAAAACGTATGACTAGACTTATTTGAAACAGTTGCAGTTGGCTATTGACAGGTAATGACTTATTATTTGATACCATTAGAACGTTGGCATTCACAACACTAGGCTCTTATTTAAGGATGTAAAGGCGGTTCATAATCTTGGCGGTTACTTTGCATAATAAATTGAATGTAGGTCAAGCTGCCGAAACAAGATGAATAAGACCGCTTACGTAATAAATTCCCTCGTTTGCTTTTTTAAAATCGGTGAATTGAATTACTTACTAAACTCTTCGAGACATTGGTGATTACTCTGTCTGGTTAAGATTCTCTATCTTACAATTTTCTCACTATTTGAAGTCTCTAGTTATTTGAGCAGGTGAAACGGCATTTCAGTAGACGAATGCCCACTATTTATCAAGTGAGACATCTCTATTGCACAGTTTTATAGGTCTTGAACATTGATAAGACTAATTTAGTCGAGCCATATAACAAAACGCGTAGTTATAATGAATGGAATCACAAGAGTTTGATTATTTTCACTAGCGGCGACTTTTTAACTAGCGGGCTTAGGGTGGATGAGCTGCGTACCTTCGAAATATATGTCTTTTTTTTTACTGTGAGAGTATGAACAGCTCGAGCGTTTTTTCTAGCTACATTTCCCCTGCACTAAGCTCAGACATCATCACCGTCCTACTAATATATTCACGACGCAAATATGCTAGGAGGTTTATTAAAGTTCCCTATCGCGTGCAATGGCATTTGCAAACAGTGATGCGTTTCATCCTTTTCCGCCATTGTGTTATGTCCCCTCTTTTTATTTTCTTTTATATTTTTTTGCTAACAGGTGCCTAAGATACATATATTGTTATCCGCATATACAATTAAATCTCTCTCTTTTTCTCTCCTTTCCTTCTTTCCTCTCTCTATCGCCCTCTTCCCCTTTCTTTGCCTCCCTCTCTTTCTATCCCAACTAAACAAGTCAAGTTGAACTGAAAATATCGTTTAGTTCAGGAAAACGATGTGATTAATTTCCTATGTCCTACAAGTTTGCAAAACGAACCTAAAAACATCGCGTCACTAATGTTCAACTTTTGCATGAATGCTTTAACGCTTAACATCCCTTTCGCGTTGTTTACCTTTAACCTACTCCGCATTCGTTTCAAAACTCACAACGACTTCTGTACGAAAACTTCCATAAATAAAAATCCAAAGTTGCTCAAAGCTTGGAGCGTATATGAAATAGTTGAAAGCAAAGGTTGCAAAATTTACAGACATAAATCTCAATAACGACGATTCATCCGGTGTCAAGTGGAAATTTTGGACTAACTGCAAATAAATATTCAGCGCCTAAGAAAACCGAAAGCAAAAACGAGATGTATTGAATTCGATTTGAAAGGAGAGAGTGAAGTTTATCGTCGCTGAGAAGTGGAATGATGGTGTAGCGCTGCGCTATTGTGTTGCTGAACGATGCTGGTGCTCATCTCCCACAAGTAAACACTCCTTCAAAGGCGAGTACTCCCAGATGACCATTGGCCAGCATTAAGTGTGCACATTCCGTTTCATTGTATAATACATATACGAATACGTTTCCCACCTTCACTATTCGTTTTTTTTTTTTTTGTGAGCAGCTGATCACGGAAACATTCAACATAAGCAATATTGCCACCGACGTTCTTGACACAGAGATACATCGATGAGTTTGTCATTTGATCTTTACAATGAACTCTCGTGCTATATGCAAATTGCTGCTCTATTTTATACGACCAATATACGACTCATCCGCATTAACCTTTTCTCAATACAACTGAGTGTTTTTCTCAAAGAAGCTCGAAATGCCTAGAAAGCAAAGAAAAGAGCAAAGGAAAGACGAGTTTAGCAATTTCCACAGCTGTGTTCTCGTGATAGCCTGGCACAATGAATACAGCATGCAGAACGGCAAAACAATTTCATATGGGTGCTGCTCACAAATGCCTTATTGTCAGAATTTGGATTAGAGCTTTAAACGGTGATTGTCTCCTTTAGCAACGACAAACGATAAACATTTCTTATACGATGGAGCACGACTCATATGTGCACAGGCTCTCGCGTATAGGTTGCCGAATCAGGAGAATTATTAGCCTCGGTTAACCAGAAGTAAAGTCCAAGATGGTGGAAAACTAAAAATTGGCGAAAACTGAGGAATCTTAATCAATAGAGGAAGTATAATTCCATTTAAAAAATGGGACGGAGGAATTTGCTAATATTGAAAAGGCTTCCTCCTCATTGAGGTTCATATTAGAAGGAACAGATGAAGTCCAACAACTTCTGACCTCTCCCAACCGATAGATTAACGCACGTAAGCATAGACAGAATTCCATGTTTATAGGGTTTGAAGAAAATTTCCAGGTGATCGCAAGCAGAGAAGGAGACATCGCTTGTACGAACTAATCTATGCTCGAAGCAATTTCCTCCCCGGAAATACTGCAATAGTTGGAAAAATTTTGCAATACATTGCTTTATATTCGAACAGAAATTTTCTTGGGCCTATCGCTGATGGTCCAACCTGCTCGCTTTTTTAAGGCTACTATAATTTAAGGCTCCTGTGGTTACAGCTGTGTAGGGAATCTCTCCGTGCTGTCTGCCCATCGTGTTTACAAAAAACAGTAAATAGTTTAGATATGAAGCAAAAGTGCATCAGGAATTTTAGGAAAGCGCGCCAGAACGAGATGATTGAGATAAAGTCAGGCAGAGAATGACACCACACTTGGTTGTGAATTTGTAGCCGACTACTAAGATCGTTGAATGGCTAATGAAAAATGAAGAGGTGGAGCCACTGAGGTCTTATTCGAGATTTCTTTGCAAAGCGGATTCGGCTGGGAACGAGGTGCTCAAAATCTTTTCGTAGAACAAGAGGTCTGGCTCACTCAATACGTCTTTTTTATTGGTCAGCGGCTGTCCACTGCAGTCACCCTGCACGGTACATAACACATCAAATGACATCGTGGGTGGCCTTAGTATTTTCTCATTGCCAGCACTGACGAAATATAAGGACAAGCGAAGCACGAATTTAATAAATGCTGTTATTGCGGGTAGATCCAAAGAACTTGTTATTTTTATGTCAAAGGTATATTTTTTGAATGCAGAATTTTGATATTAGAAGATGCGAGCTCCATGAGCGACAGTTTTTCTAAAATCCTCGTATGTCGATGTCGCTTCTGAAAAGAGCATGAGGATGACAACGGTGATATTAGACCGACTGCTAATAATTTGTTCAGTCCACACAGGTATGATATGCTTCGAGCATCGCTGTGATAGGTATGCATCCATAAGTAGTGCCATAAGCAAACCTCTCGTGCATGTTAATAACCTGCTGCACGTACACAACAACACCACAGCAAGAGGTCGCGGTGGCACTGTTTATGCCGCAGTGAATGGAACGATGAGCCGGTTTTTGTCACGCAGACAAATAAAGGAGATGGTAGTGTATAAACAGACCCATAAGTTGCTTTTTCCAGTAAGTTCATTTTACCTGCAATTTAAGCAACATCTTTTAGTTTTGACCACAACGTTGTTTTCGACAGCGTCAGCCAAACTGGTTTTAGTGCTAGTACGTCTTTGTTCCTTCATCGGATCTTTACTGTTTATTCGTTTGCTTCACCAATTTGTTATAACATATGTACCGTAGAATATGAGTAAAATTCTGGGTCCTTTAAATTTCAAAACATTCTTCGGAGAGTTTTACTAGGAGGGAGAGGTTATTAAGGAGGCGTTTATTTTTATTCCCAAATCTTAAGGACTCTGAATCAAGATCTCGCATTTCAGATATGTAAGAATGAGTAATTTTTCAAATCTCAGGATGGAATGCTTCACTAAGGAAGAGTTTTATTGAGGTGCTACTTATAATTTCTTCGAAAACGTGAGATAAGGGAAATGTTCGGACAGATGAGCCTTATTGAAATGAGGTAGGAAGAAGTGTCACTGGAGGTTGCAAAGTGCCGACAACATAAATGCAACGGAAATCTTGTGTGGACAGCATTTTTCTTATCACTTTATATCTTGTATCATTCTTCTTTACCTCATTCATCCAAATTTCAATTTTCTCTACATCCTGTCCCTTATAAATATGACATGAACCCCGAAACGAAAATTAGTTTACAGTGAGTTTGGTAAATCTCTCATTCGTGGTTCATGGATTGATGCCAATAATTTCCCCTCTATGTTCAAGTATGTGAGAGGTATTCCGGGATGTTGGGCTGTCTTTTTTTTTTTTGAAGTGTTTTAAATTTTGTTTAGCTGTTCTCAGCTGTCGATGTTGCTCAAAAAGCAGAACTAAAAGATTTAGGCATGCTTTGTCCTCATTTTGGCAGTTAAGAAATTGTGTGTGCCATCGTAGTGCTGCGCTTTGTTTTCTGCTCGCGTTTGTTTGACTGGAAATTGCATCGGGGGACAACTGGTCGAGGGTCAAGAAAGCCCAGGAATTGCCTACCCCGAACCATTTCCTTGGACCGTGTCACGGGACAGCTGCCCTCTCCTGGGCCAGCTGCCTCATTCTCCCCCGCCCCTCTTTCAGTTCCCTTTTCCTTTGATTGTGTCTCAAGTGCCAGCTGTCCCACGATGCAGCAGTTGAAGAATCCCACTAAGGTTGTTGTTGATGTAGACCAGGTTTAGTTTTACCGTTGTAATGATGCTGTCCATAGGAATTTATCCACGTTAACATATGCTGACATTTCGATTACTTGAGGCTGGAATAGCACGCCGGTCTGCAGATGAACTGTGCAAATTCTTTTTGATGCTTCATTATGACAAGCGATAAACCTGGATTGGGCGTGCCAAGCTGCGTGGCCGGTTACAATATCTGCGAAAGGTAAATCGTGCTCTGTTCAACTGCTTTGAAACCTCACTGTTTGCACTGTGTGCAGGCTGCCGTTCAAGGAATAGTGATTGCGAAAATTTTAGACGAGGTTGATAATGTTGGGAAGGATTTGCAAAGATATTCTTAACGATGTTTAGTCTGTCAGCAATTTCGTATTGGATTTTGCCATTGACAGATAAATTTGATGGTTAGTTTAGTGTAGTTCTTCTCTCTAAAGAATTGTTTGTCGTTTATCTTCGCCATAGTTCTTACCGTCCTTCACCAGTTTAGCGACGTGATTGAAAGGTGAACCTGGGGAATAGCGATGGCACCATGACGTATGGGCTGATGCACGTGTTGTATCTGTGGCCGCCAACTGTTGTGACTCTGGCAGCGGCGACGTTGAAGAGTGAGGCCGAGTGTGGAATTTGAAAGCACACAGAAATAGTAGCAGTGTTTATTGTGGAGCACCACGGCTTCCGAGAATGAGTAGAACAGCGACGGATGTCAATATGACGATGAAGGCTGTCAATATGGAAACCGTGGAATGAAGAATAGCGAATGAAGAAAACTGAATCTGACGGGCTGAAGGCCGACTTATATAGGCCTCAGATGTCACCAGGGGTAGGACAAGAGCACATACTTCGATCTTTGGCATTACATGAAGAATGTGAAAGAATCGACTATACGAGTAAAAGTGATAGATCACGAGTAGATATCTTGGGTTGGCTCTTCAGCGCCATACTCAACAGCTCGGCAAGGATGCGACCTTGTTGCAGCGACTATGGTTAATAAAAAACACTGCTTCACGAAAATTTCTGCGTGACATGGCGTTTCTCTGTGTTCACCTTCCCTGAGGTATAAAATGCAGCCTCCGTGCAGTAAACAAGTGGGTGGCGACATCTACCAACCCAAGCCACAGTTCTAGGTTGTTTATAGGATTGGCGGTGGTTCATTTTCAACGGTGTACAAGGGTATCTCGGCATCGCCGGCTGCAAATGGTGTCCGTCTCACGGTTGCGATCAAATGTATGGACATGCATGCTGCGAATGCATCTAAATTAAGCTCAGACTGCGTCGTGTCGGAAATAAAAATATTGAAAAGCTTGAAACACAGGTATTCGTTACCTTTTTTTGAAAACAGTGCTTCTCACGCTTTTGAAACAAACATACTTTTTCAAGGAAACAAGTGCTTTCGGCCTTTTTGAAATCATGTGGACATGCATCTAAAGTAAACTGGTGGTGACTGCGTTATGGATGGGGCATTTGGTCTACAAAATGCACATAGATAAGCAGGGGAAGTTATCCTCCCGAACCCTTTCCATACGTCGGTATTCCAACCAGTACAAATAGAGTGGTTTACGGAAGAATGTTAAATAAGTCCTCCCTCCCCATTATCTTCTCTCTTCTTCCAATGCTTTTGTTCCCGAACAGTTATAGTCACCGGTAATACGTTGACAGACAAATGTTATGGTGACATTTTTAGTCGGATATTATAGGCTGTTAATATATGAGGTCAACTGCGATGATTGGCAATCATTCTCGATTTCAGAAACATTGTGCGTTTATATGACTTTCAATGGGATAAGAGAAATGTTTATTTGATAATGGAATACTGTGGTGGTGGTGATCTGGCATCATTCATTCATCAACATGGTTCACTTCCCGAAGCCGTTACTCGTCGATTCTTTCGTCAGTTGGCCTCTGCCCTCTTCTATATGAGGGCAATGAATATTGCACATATGGATTTGAAGCCACAGAATATTCTCCTCACCAATCGTCAGCGACCGTTTATAAAGGTTTATTGGACTTGTTAATAATTTTATACATTGCGTAACTTAATTGGATATTGTTTACTGCTCGTGTTTTTCACTCTTTAACGATTTTCATTCTAGGAATCTAAAGTTGAACTCAGTTCTACTAGATTTCAGCATTAAAACATTGAATGCGCATAGTTCTCTCCCCAGCTGTCGACATATCTTCAAAGTGAGAATGAACAGGTGATTTATTTAGAACTTAAGTGCTTTGCAGTTAATATGTCCGCCTCATGTGACTTTGTTTTTGATGCAGTTGGATGTTGCACTGTGTATGCTATAACCATATGACTCACGGAGTATTGCGGTATATTTTTGGAGAACTTCTATATGATCATGCATTAAAAGTTTATTGTTCTCATTTATTTCAGTGGATGTTGAATTCTGGGAAACCGTATATCGTCTCGATATTGTCAGTTGTTCATCTCCAAGTTTTTTTCCAGATATCGGATTTTGGCTTGTCGCAATATTTAAAGAAAGATGAAGCAGCTTCATCATTCAGGGGCTCACCACTCTATATGGCACCGGAAATTTTTACGCGACAGAAATACGATAGTCGCGTCGATCTTTGGTACTTCTTAACTACTAATTTTATGGACATTTCGTAGTGACTCGTTCTGTCCTTTACGTTCACTGACCACAATAGAACAGTAATGAAAATTTGTGGAGTAAGTAAATGACTTCCCCCGTTATCGTTTCATGTACCGTTTCGTGCTGGATCTGTGGCATATCCAGACAGTTGGACGATTCCTTTATCTCTTTATTTAAATCTTTTGAGACTTCGTTCTTCAACTGGCCTGCGATCATCCGGATCTCAGATATTTATAAAAGCTTTCGTCTGACTTATAAAATGCGTAACAAAGGGTATGCTGCAGTTATAAGCGGAGGAGTTAAAGGCCAAAAGTGTAAAAGAATGTGACCCACCTTTTATGCATAGAAATGCCCAAAGCATTTCATTTGTTAGTAGAAAGTTTTGGTAAAAGTATGAGCTTTGTAACCAAAGAACCAAAAGTTTTGGAAAAGGGGCGATTACCTAAAAAGTAAAGAATGTGCCACCTCTCTGTAGATTTGAACATTAAGATTGATTCACCGAAAGACAGGTGTACCCGAATGACAGGTATCTATAGATTCAATGCAACACAGCTTTTAGATAAAACGCAGGGAAGTGTTTAAAATTGTGGTCAGAAAATAGCGTTTTCAGGATGAGTGTGCAGGACATTTACAGCTCCCTTTGAAATGTTATATTTCCTTTCGCTATTTATCATCATTAGTGAAATTTTCTCTTTCACCTCAAAAGCCCAAAATTGCCCTTTCACTGCCTATTGGTCTGCTAGGACCGACGTCCCCTTCTCATTTTGGCGCAGTTGTTTTGGGTGCATCGGTGAGCAAAGGTTGGGTTAAACAAAATTTTTATGGATGGAAATCGGATAAAACTCACAGGCTAGGTTTGTTCTAGTGCTCGATCTAAGCAAAAAGAGGTATTGTGACTGTCTCGAAAGTGACAAAGGAACAAACGTGTTTTTAGCGCGGATGGGGAATTAATCACGATGAAAGTGATTGTTGTGGCACTTTTCTTGGCAGTATATCGACTCTTGGTGCCTAGAATCCGATCTTCTCTTCTGCATCTCTCAAAATTGTGATTTTATCTCATCTGTAATAAAGTTGTATGTTTTCAGGTCGGCTGGAGTGATTCTTTATGAATGTCTTTACGGAAGGCCACCGTTTACAACAGAATCCTATGAGAAGCTTGTCGAGCAAATTCTCTCGCATGAATCGATTAAATTCCCACTTAATGTGCAGCTGTCTTTTGAATGTCTCGATTTGTTGCAAGGTCACTTTTGAAAATATCGATTTTTCCTATTCTCCTCAATATGCTTTTGTCTCTAATTTAGGTTATAGCATTCTTATATTTTCTACTTCCAGGTGTTCGGCGTAACAATGATGTAATATTCTAATGGTTAGGTGAGATAAGAAACGAGTTAGGAAAAATGCAAGAGAGGTATGGAATAATCATTGGTTGTGTTCGAACAAGTAGACTACAAGGACAACAAAATTAGGGTGTAATTCTTTTTATACAAATCGCAATATTGCAAAGCAGCAGAATGCTGAGGTGTGCTTTCAAAGTTTGGCGCTGCTGCACAAAGTTCAAAGGGTGTAATAAATGAGGAGTGGAAATGGGATTGCGGTTTATTAGGCAGAAGAATTGGTGAATAACGAGCATTGAGTTGGATTTGTTTGAATTACATACCTGGCACTTTGCATGTACCTTTTGCAGACTTTTCTTGAAATATTTTAAGGTTTTTCTAACTTCAGGTTTGAGCTGATGAGTTCTTTTATACACTTTCAACGTGTTCATGTAAGATAACAATATTATCTAGATGAAAACAGTGAACGGCAAAGTCACCTCAGTGTTGTTCACAAAAATACATTTAAAGTGGGCTACCATAAAAGGCTATGGGTAACGCGCTGTTAACTGTTGCATTTTTCCTTTCCTTTGCGGCTCTTTTCACCCTCTTCCGCTTTGCTTCCTCTTCCTGCATATGCTCTAAGTTATTGTTTCAAGTACTTTCCATCGCTTTTTCGATGAATTATTTCATGCATGGTTTTCCACCAGACTTGATTGTTTTTTGAAGCGCACAAATTTTTGTACTTCCCTGTTTCTGAGTTCCATCTAATTGTTGCATTAAGTTGCGAATTACTTTTCTACAATTTCTCTTTGGTACCTGCCACCTACTAGTCCCTTCATCGTCTCGAGTCTGTATGATCGTGATATGTCGTCCATAGCCATAAGGTGGGGCAGCCATTCGAAGTGCATGTGCGATCTCAATTTCCAGTTCATCTACTGAAGTTATTCAGGAGAATATCCGTGTTGTGCATTTAGCAGACAGTTTCAAATCAAACGAAAATTGCCCAGAAAGGATAGTTTACTTGGTTCTCAACAAATCGGTCCGAAAATTTCAAAATAATCTTAGTGGATTTATATGCCATAACTTGCAGGCTTATTGGTTCGTAATCCACATCATCGAATGAAATTTGAGAACTTCTTTGCGCATCCGTTTGTCGATCTTGCACGAGCACCGTCAGCCAGTCAACTAAAGAATGCCGATGAGTTGGCCGTTAAGGCGAGACAGGCTGAGGCAAAAAATGTACCTTTTACGATTGGCTGTTTTGTATGATTGCGAATGAGCATATATCTGTTTGCTGCTGATGGTTTTTTTTTTCTTGAGTACGATTCATCCTGTGAGACTGAGATTTTATTAGTTTCATTTTCTTGGGCGTCACTTTTCAGAAGAACAGTGCATCATCATATCGATGTTCTCTACATAGTACTGTTTTTCAGGTGCATATGTTTTTTAAATTTATATTGCATTAGTTGAAAACAATCTCGTGTCTGCTTGTCTTCTGAATCGGTTGCTGAAGTTTTGAAACCTCTGAAGCACTGTTTCACTACTACGTGTGCACGCTCTGACACTTAAAAACCACTGTAATGCCGGTTGTTTCAGTGAGACTTAGAATGTACGCAGTTCCGACCAGAATAAAACTGATTCTTTTCGGATGAAATGTTCTGAATTATCACATAAGTCGTTGTGACATATTTTGTAGTTTTATTAATTATTTACAGGATATTGTAGAGGCAGTAAAACAACTAACGAATGCTATCCAGCTGTATATGGGATGTTTGGAATTGTTCGAGGAAGGTGAGGAAAAAGCACGATTTCGTGAGAAGATAAGGCACAATTTGGAGCATGCAGAGCACCTTAAGGATCGACTGAGGCCTGTCTTAGAAGAGCAGCAACCACGTTCTCTTGACACTCCTAGCGAATGGGCTGACTATCCTCAGGTGAGTGTTTTCCTTCATAAAACACAAATTATTTTCATCATGTTGTGATCACACAGAAAGTCTTAGGTGTTTACTTTTGTCGAGAAATTTGTCCTCAGCCTTCTTTTTTCTGCCATGAAAAATATCACGTCTTTTCCAGAGCATAGATTATCTGCTGTTCGCTTTAATTCCAATATCTTGGCGCATTCGATGTGGAATGAGCCTGGTAATTGAGGCGTTCCGATCGGGTAGTTGTTTGAAATGGATGTGGTAATTAGATATTGCTTTATAGAATGCTTTAGGTAGGAATATTTCTTCACACCATTCATCGCTTAAAACAGTCTGACCCAACACAGCAAGAGCGCATTTTCTAAAAAATGTGTCTGATGTTTACAGTAGTGCACTTATTATATTTAAGTAATGGTGAGCTGTTGGGTTACTTGTCAGTGGATGTTCATCTGAACGAGTCCATTCTTGAAGTGCACTGACATCTATTAGTTCAACTGAGGGATCAAGGAGAGGCATTTTGGAGACAGTGGGGGTAACTGCAACAGTCTTTCTTTAAAAAAGATCAGGTCTTCTGTCAGAGATAGCTTTTATTAAAAGTTTTAACGTTCTCTTCACCTCATTTTATGTCCGAAGGATCTAAATATGTTCACTTAAATAAGTCCTTTACTGGGGTGAAGGAGTTAAAATCATAACATTTGCTGTGATGAGAGAGAGGCGAACTGTCCTGTTGTGAACTAAGCATTCATATACGAAAGGTAGTGACGTACTTGTTTCTTGGTCATCGCATTTGAAAACTTGTATATGACAGTAACACGACTTTGAGTCATTTCATTGCAAAGTAACTCTCTTTGAAAATTTCATCTGCATCAATGCTGCGGGAGAGAGGGGGGAGGGGAGGTGGAGGGGGATTAGTAGAAAGAGCTTGGCAACATTTTACAGTGGTTTGTGTTTTGCAAATGGAAGGACTAATAAAAAATTCAGGTGAACGCAGCGTTGTTGGTGGCTGGAACAGCACGTGAATTAGAAAAACAGGAGCGCTGGCAGGATGCTTTTGATAAGTACACTCTTGCGATCGAAGGGGCTATGCGTGTACTCGCTAACGAGAGGCGTGACTCGGCCCGTGCCATCTCCTTGCAGCGTAAAGTATCGAAGTGGCTCTCTTCAGCGGAGCGAATCAAGGTGTTATTTTCGAAATCGTTTTTTCTTTTATCAAGTGTTTTTTTATTTTTATGAATCGAGGCATATTTATGGCAAGCTCGGATACACTTCATGAGGTTAAAATGATGCATTCTGTGACGGATATCCATTTATCGCAGGTATTTATTCTTTAATAACAAGTCCGTTGGCTTCGAATTTCCCTGACTTGAGGGGGCATTATTGTGTACAGCAGCAGAACTCATGGCGTTTATTGCGGCGTTGCTAGTAAGTAGTTTCTGCGAGATGAGTAAGAAATATGAATAAAGGAGAGGATTCTAGGACTGTAAGCGAGCAGCTTTTGCTGAAATAGAAAATGGTTGGAACTGTTGCTGTCAGCGTGTTAAGCATTTTGCTGAAGTGCAGTTGACTAGTCGGCCTCTGCTGTTTGATGAATTGGCCAGAACACTGGTGAAGCCTTCGTTTTTCTCGCTTTATGCCTGAAGAGTTCATGTTGCTAATGCCCACAGAGTTAGAACTGACGTCGCTCATGGCTGATATCAGAAGCTTCATGTCGGCTGGCTCTTTTCAGAAATGATGAGCACCTACTGAACTTTATGAGCGGTGAAACGGAGGTAATAAAGTTGCTTTGCTCAGCAGATATGCCACTTTCGTGGTTACTGTTCCCTCTTATTTGTTATTCCTGTCTCGTCATTGAATGCGCTAATTTCAGAGTAATATAAAATAGCTGAACAATTCGTATTTGGTATGCGTTGCAGTTGCACGGCGACACCGAATGTGAATAGTTGCCAGAACTGCGTTCGCTCAGCACATGGATCTTGAAATAGAAGTTCGTTGACAGCTAGGTGATCTGTAGTGCTCATTCTTTGCGGAGGCAGTTGTTTTCAAAGCGTACAGCTTTGGTGGCCTTGATTTTCTAAAATGATCTATGTTGCTGCACCGATCCTGGCAACAGAGCACGTTTGATATATGTCTCGAGGAGTCTGTGATTGTACAGCAGTTTTTAGGCATATTTGGAGGTGCTGAACGACGATGTGTGTATGGCGGCTGATGAATCTGATGACGAGGCCGAAAAGCAATTTTTGAAGCTTGCGTCGGCTGGTAAACCTTGCTCACTTATGTGACTCCTCGTATTGTGTCGTTGCAGAATGCAAACGGAACTCGTCTTCACTGATGTGCCTCTGCATTGAACGTCTGAAGTAACTTATGATGGCCAGTGACCATCGGATAACGAATTGAGGACGTTAAGTGAGCGTATGCGATTTTAGTTTTCTTTGTCGGCTAGCTGAAACTGTTCCTTTCGTGATTCAATTTTTAGGGCGCAGCTGTTGAAGATAGCCGTTTTTTAAAACACTTTATGGGAGTTGAGCAGTACGAGCTTCTGGTATTGCGTGGATATTGCATTACCCTTATGGTCACCTCTTCCCCTCTTTCCTCCCCCCCCCCCCCCTTCCGCAGAAAGTCAGCGGAAAATATGTTCCACTTTACTAATTTGCCTGGCTGGAGACCGCGATAGCGAAGCGTGGAACGAAAGTTTTGTAGCTAATAAAAAGAAGTGTTCGAATGCCTTTCTTTTAGAAAAACTGACTTTCTAGGTCACTCCAATGCCATTGTAAATAAATGCAATCCAATTTTGCAGCCTTTTTTTGGGGGTGGCGGGGGGGGGAGGGGGGAGAGGCACTTTAAAGGACAACATTTTTATGCGATCTTGCAAAATTGGTTGCAAAAATGCACTATGACGACGTAATGTGTGCCTATGTCTCTCCCTCTTACCTGTTGCTTTGCCTGTGATTTGGAGACCATAGATTACGGCACACTTTAACGAGAAAAGGAATTACAACCTTCTGAAGGTGAAAAAGTTAGCATGCGTTTTAAACCGCTAGGTTTTCGTTTATATCGATCGGATTACAACAAGAACGAAAAAGTGAGTTTGTAGATTTGCGCGGATGGCCAGGCTGATCAATACATGAAAACATTATATCACGTGGTTACTATATGTTCGTAACTTATGAAACTGTTTAGTCGGATGAGTGGAATGTGAAAATGCATTTCGAGCCAGTTGTCTAGCGCGTATTTCCAACTACTTAAACAATTAGGCGGTCGATTAAACCTCACCAAGCTTATTTTAACATTTATTTGCGCATTTTACGTATTCAAAATCGTCGACTGATTTGAACACACGTCCAAAATGTTGACACTCATCTGTCCGGAATATTAGGTGAATTATTCCATTAAATTTGGCACTTTTCAAAGAGTATGTTGTGATTTTGTGAACTGATGTACTGCACTGTATGTATCAACCACATATGTTTTGCAGTATTTTGCTGTTTTTTTCCGGCGTTAAAATGTGGAAGTGAAATAATGCTTTTTGATGAGAAAGACGGATTTTTTAAAACCCCATTTACCGATGAATCATTTCACCTTCGTGTTCCCTTTCATGAGTTGAGACGAAACTGGATGAGGCCAGCGCGCCTAACAGGACAAATAATAGTTAGAGCGATTGCACGGTATTCCGATTTAATTTGCAAACTATGCGAAAAAAGCAAGCAAGTTTTGCGACAGTAAAACAGTTGATAAACGGCAGGTGAACAATGGAGGGGGAAGGAGAAGAAAGGAACTATTCGAAGTTCAGCAGTCAGAAAAACGCTTAAAATTGTCAGCCCTCCCAGAAATACTCGTATGAGGTTAGGCCCTTTTTCTGCGAACCTCTTGTGCTATGTTGAAAATGCCTCAGTTACGAACCTCACAAGAGGTGCGAAGGGAAATGGCAACAAGGTCCACTCATCGGAAGGATAGTTCATTCACGCTATTGTCGCATAGACAGATCGTTGGAGATAAAACGCCGGGAAAATTCTGTTTGCTTTTTTCTACCCTTGTTTTGCCCACTTATTTTCCGCGACATCCCTCAGTTTTCCTCGCTCTCTTTGCCTTTTGCATTTTTGTTGTATCCCAGTGAACGTCTTGTTTTATGTGATTTGCATGATGATGATTCGTTGGAACGAAGTCACAAAATAAGTTTTGGTTATCTGTTGTTCTCGCATGTGCGATCCATTTGAATCGGGTTAAGGATGAGCGTCGTCGGGGAATACGTTCAGACGCCAATATGGCGATTGCTCTAAGTCAATTGTTTCTCGAAGGCAGTACAATAGCCAACAGCCTTTCCTTTTGCATCGTTGCGTGAAAGCGCATTTAAATACGCTTATCGTATAAATGCGGGTTCTTTTATTCTTTTCGTATCTCTTGCTGTTATAGCGCTACAACCACTTTCGAGGCAGTTTGGATGTTTCTGTGATGTGTTTACTTCATGTTTGTTTGAGAGAAAGAACTGTGTTAATTTTACCTTGGCTAAGTTTCACTTGCTTTGTGCACCGATCTGTTTTAGTCGTAAATGCAGTCATGATAGATCCACTTCGTTTTTCTGTGGTTGTGGTTCACAGTGCGACATTCACGCAGATCATTTGCATATGACTGTAAATGCATCGACGTTACATGAATAATTGCACATAAAATACTTCATTGTCTCCGTCAAAAAACTTGCAGTTAAGACGACATCTCAGCACCAAAATGTGTTGCAGCCACTTAAACTCAGCATTTTCGCGGAGCAGCTTTTATTTATATGCAGCAGTAGTGTATAACATTTAGTGGAACATTATTGGCAACCCTCCCGGCGCCATTTCACAGTTGTTGTACAGCCACCGATTATGCCCGTCGTCTATGAGGTGCCAAGAATGAGCGCGACAATCATTCCGTATAGACCGAGTACCTGAACGATTTTCAAATCACCAGCGACAGAAATATGTGAAGACTACTACATCTCAATGTTGTTATTTTTGTTCTGGTGTTTTCTCTTTATATGAGCACCTCCGGGACCGACTGCGACAATGCTGGTGTAGTAACCATCTGGTCAACAACCTTATGACTTCTACCTTTTTTCCGGTGCCATCGTAAATTCTCGTAAGTCTTATGTGCACTCCTCTAAGTGCGAATGCGTCATTGAGGGATCGACCTTCCTTTGTACATTCTAGGGTCGCGGCCTTCCTAGGCTCCCACTCTCCCCCCTTCCTACTGTCTTAACCCGGAAGTTCTGGGAATAAACTCTTAGACTGTTCAAATAAGAATCCAGGAACAGCGGAGAAGTCTTCCTCCCTCCAAACTCAGCCAGACGACACCAAACCCACTGAGGTATATCCGGCCACTTTAAATCAGTCTAGTCATTCTAAGACGCGCTGATTCCATCGACCAATTCCAACAGCTTAACCAAGTAGCGGAAAAGTACCTCGGAGAAGATAAGAATGAGGATCATGCCGACGAACAAGCGCGGTTGCTGTGCTGTTCCCCTGACACCCGCATCTCCAACGATTCCGATTGCGTATCCGGCACCGAGACCGCAAAGACCACATGTAAGGCCAGCAGCCAGGTGGGCAAATCCCTGAAACGGACCTCGTTAATGACCGCCTCTAAAAACACTACTCAATATAAAATCACCTTTAGGCAATCTTAGGTCGACTCGCTCCGCATCATGTTTACTTAGTCCCACTTCTCTCTTTGCAGTTCCCCGCTCCCTCCCCCTCCACCTATCGCCCTCCCAATCCCCCCGACTTTCCATGATTTACGCAGGAAAGGTTAGAAAAGCTGAAGTCCTTTCTTTGAGTCGCAATAGATGATGCAGCAGAAGACATTATGCACCAAAAGAAAATTCGTGCAGATGAAGAACAGCGAAAACAGTGGTGGGCTTGCGAGAATAGAGCAACAAATGGTCTTACTTTGTCGAGGGTGTATCCTGCGCTAGCGGAAGTCACCTTCCCTCTTAAAACCATCGCAACAACAAGCCCATAAATGCCGATAATACCTGCAACGACGTAAATTCATGACCAGCTTGTGTCAATAAAAATACTTTTATGTTACCCGAATATCTGTCCGAATATGTCAAATCATAAACAGAATCCATCAAACAGCACCAAATTAAGCAATTCCATTTATGCACACTTCTCATATGCCTTGAGGCAATAATCACCCATTGACGATCATCTCCAAGTATTCCGGACCTTTCTTTGGGGATGAAAGAAAATATGTGACAGTCCAGAGGCAAGAGATGAGATATGCGAGATGCCCTACTTTGTTTTCCATACTCTAAATGGAAATCACTCTTAGTTACCGACAAATATTTATAAAAGTCCGTTTTCGATCCCAGTTAGTGGAAAATTATACAAAAGAATCTCAGAATAATGGATGTACAAGCCAAATTTCAGACAGCAACAGGTAACGATTACAGCATTTCGACAACCACCTTAATTGAAACAACATCTTCAGCTCTAAGAAAGTCAGATATAAAACAAAAAGAATTGGCAGTGATGAATTCAGTAAGTTAGAAGCAGTAAATATTCCTTGCCTTTCGTCAACCTCTTGCCATGCTCCCTTTCAAAAAATAAAGTAATATGCTGCTCTGGGCGATGCTCCGATATCACACCACGTAAAGCTGAACAGTGGTATCAAAGTGGGAATAACGGGAAACACTGACCGGCCATGATGACAGGAATAACGGATTTCATGATCAGCTCCGGCCTCATCACTCCCATTGATGAGATTCCAACGGCCGATTTCGCAGTGCCGTACGCAGCCCCAAGCACTGTGAAGATCTGTGCAGAAGCTGCTCCCATATAGCCGAAGAAAGGAGCATACGCTGCTCTTTCAGCCGTTGCCAAGTCGTATGACATCCTTCAATATACTAAAAAAACATCTCTTTTACTACTATTAAATAATGCACTAGTGTCTCATGGCGTAAATTTTCGATACAACCACCAAACAAAACCATGCATTTGAATACATTCTAAAAGAAAAGGGTTAAGAAGATGAGGGAAAAGACCGGACACGCATCCACTTCTGTAACTAATCAGAGGAGCGCGTGAACGACTGCGTACCACTTGTTCCCATAATGCACGCCGTTTCAAATGAACCCAGATGACCAAATACCTCCTCAATAATTGCTGCAGCGATATCCGACCAGCACAATGCAGATACACATTATGACGTGCAAGGTGTGTCAAATATAACGTCGTCTTCAGTGCCACCTGTAGCCATGATGTCGGAAAAACAGAATCCGAAAGGCAACATGGCCTGACGGAACTGCAGTAAAGTTCCTCAACCGAACGAAGCATGCAAGCTCGTCCCAACCAACTGCTGCTAACTAAAAAATTGGTAGAATCAACTCATTTTTTGCCAGGAGTCTAGAGTTACCTGTTTGCAGAGGATTCGCACTCAAGAGGACCTAGATTTCGATGATATCCCTCTACAATAGCTCTGTCACCGTCGAACAGGAAACGGCTCTCCCGCGGGATTCAAAATCTTCGCTAAAGTTGCTCTTGAAGACGACTGGGACGAGTGCTGCGTCGCAGTTAGAGACCATCTGACTGCACTGGTTGCCGAAACACGGTCAACAGGTAAGTGGACAATGTGGGTAAGAATGAGCAGAGGCAAAGTAAAGAAGCCATCGGTGACCAGTTCGTCGACATCAAAGGAAGATGCCAATGATTATGACAGGGCGTATTTTACAACATTACTTGCTGTTTGTGGAAAAGAACAAGCAAAAAGCGCACGAATATCCTCGGCAGTGTTGGCACAGTTATGCACATACAAAAACTCAAGCGCGTTTAGAAAATGCTATGCGCCTTGCCATGAAACAACTGAAAGAGGCCAGAGTGTGCTCGAATTCTGCGAAATTTACGGCCTAACTCTGTGACAACGCAAGCATCGCGCAATGTAGCCCAGAAATGCAAACACTGAAACAGAACAGAGAGAAAGACGGATATACACAAGCTTCAGAAATCACATCCACTACGGGCTCACCTTCAACACGTGGACACAGATGGTAATTAGATCACGTAGGATGTAAGGGCTGCCTGCCAATATAGACTACATACCAGTCTTAGTGAGACTGAAGCATCGCCTACCATGCAAAAAAGTCATGCACGAAGCAAGCCCGGATGTACAGCAGGTAAACAACAATGGAAGAATTCCTGATGTTAATCCGCTGCCACATCAAGGATGAACTAGCTCAGCGAAGATGGTGAGCGAATTTAAACAGAAGCCGCCCCTGGGAAACCTTGCGTGAAGAAGATGGCGGACTTGAGTCGTGCGATAGGATCAGCAAGGGAAAAGCGATAGAATTGGGGAGAACGAAAACATCAAGGGCAGAATAAACATCGAGACGGAAAAACAAGCAATCATTGGGAACGCAGGGAAACTCTTTCCTACTGCAGGTGTACAGTGGGAAAGATAAACAGCGCTTTGAGCTGTTTGAAGTCAGAAAAAGGGAAAAACTGTTCGTTACTGAAGGTTGTCTGAAGAGATGAACAGATCATTTTGGGAATCTCCTGCATAGGCCGCCATCAACGCTTCCTCCTGCAGCTGCGACAGAAAAAAACCTATCCGACAAAACTCGGAACTTCACACTTGCGAAAGCATACGAAGTAATAAAGAAGGAGAACGCCATGGCTGTTGATGGTAATAGAACTAATTCGGCAAACTTGAGAAGCCGAGAAAATATCACACGAGCGAAGGAACTATGCCAACGTCCAGCTACTCAAAAAGAACCGGTACCATCGAGGCATCCCACTTCTGTCAGTCACGTACAAGGTGCTAGGGAGAATTATTATCGATAGGTTGCGAACATACAGAGAGGAAGCAGCAAGCGAGGAACAAACTGGGTTTCGTCCGGGCCGTTTAACGTTGGACAAGTCTTCGCGAACAGAATTTTAATCGAACAACGGAACAGATAGTGACAGTCAACGTACATCACATCCCTGGACTTTGTGTGTGCGATTGGCCTGTAGTGCCGTTAACGAACTTACGATATTCTACATGTAGATGATGCTTCAGAAAAGTTCACTCGACCTATTGGCTATGAACAGATCAAGCGCTCCTGTACCGTGGAACCATCTAAAAATGCATGGCGTTTTGATGTCAACACCAGGATGAGGATCTAAGTGAGCAGACGCGTGGGGCGGGGATATGAGCAATATCCGTCATACCCTACAAAATGCCAGCTGACGGGTCTTGACTATACTGGCAAGACCATACTGCTTGCTGACAGCATAAAAGAATTTCAGAAAGCACTTCCCACAATAATCAGATACGGCGCAAGCCCTAGGCTTGTCTTGAAACCCTCCGGTACTGAAGTATTCACAACGGTATCGTCAAATTAAATTCGCATCCCAACTGAAAGTGCATGCAAGGATCTGGAAGCCGTTAGCAGTTCTTGCTGTATCGTGTCACCGATAACTGCAGTGCACCTGCACAGATGACGCGAAACGAATAGCCGAGGTTAGCGGCGCGCTCGACAAGCTGAAGAAATGCTCATGGGGTACCAACGTCGCAAGGAAAGTGAAGGTCACTGCCACTGCACCGATACTAATGTATGTGTCGAGCGTATAGAAACGGACAAACGTGATAAGTGAGGGACCGGATGTAGCCGAACAGAGCTCCATGCGGCGAATTCTCGGATACATACTGAGCGCCAAGAAGGCCAATATCGAACAAGGAGCTGATGCAACCGCCTCTTGGCGGCAAAGACGAACTAGAAGAATCACAGGAGCGTGTGCAGCATGGGCGGCTTCAAACCCGACCTAAAACTGGTAAGATATGACTGACTGGTGCAAGAGGTGAGGCATGCCCACATGCGCAGAATCAACACATGGCGCAGCACGAACTGGTTGCGAGTCGTCACCATGCTCGCCGACGACCGGAAACAGCATAGAGGTGCGTACACCCGCTTGTGACTGCCATGACGCTGGATACATGCTCGCGTTCATGCAAATTGAGGCGATCCAATGTGATGGTCGGAACCGCGGGGACCGACTGTCCACCCTCTCCCCTCTCCTAAAACTTCTGCAGTCCTGCTGGGACAGAGATCAGACATTTAATACCACACGAGCCTACTTTGGATGTGAATGAACGAAAACATCACCTCCATCGAAATACACAGACATAAAAAACCCACACAGACGAGATCACTCTTCCACAAAGTCAACGGCGCATATCGTGTACTACTAGCAGTTCGAAAAGAGGACCAGCAAAAAGACTTAACAGCCACCCGGATGAAGTGATTCGAAAGCGACAAAAAACTGCATTCAGTAAATATACACAGCGAATCCATCGAACAGTTATTTAACAAGAGATCCTATAATACAGCATTATTACTACCGAACACGACTATATGAATCGCAGCCAAATGCTGCCATCCTTCCACAACTATTCAACACAACTGGCAGTAAGCCTAACACAACGGTTGGCGGACAGATCGCCTTGCAACAAGAGACCACATGCGATACGGCGAAAAACCAGTAGTAGGCTGCCCGAGACCAGTGATCAATGTGATTTCGACGCTCTTTCTCCTTTTTCTCTCTCTGCGCAAATGGCGAGCATCAGCGATCTCTCACTTGCCCACTTATTGCCTAGTATCTCTCCATCAACGGCAGGCTACTCCTGGTTCCGATCAAGCCGTCGGTTGCCTTTTATGAATCTCATCCAATCGCTACGCTCAACTGGTTGCCAGATTCATGAAACCACTGCTTAATTCCACCAACGACAACAGCAGTGCATAGAAGGCGAGGTAACGTGATACCACTGCCCCCCTTTCAGCTGCACATAAACACTAGAGATAAAAAAAGGAAGGTGACAAGTCAGATAGGACAGCGGAATTGATTTCGAATGCAATGACTTCTTTCCGATAACAAGACTTATTCAGCACCACATTCCACTTTGTTGTCGGTAATTTCGAAAAGTGAATGTTTAACATAAGGACATTATCTTGTAATTTATTGGCGCCTTCATAACACGGGTAATACTTGCTTGTCCCGCTTCTAACAATCTAATTTTACCCATCCACCCTTTTCCCATATTACCCAAGCTCCCCCTCCCCGGCATGAATGGATGGGTAAATCTGTACTTCACTGAAGAAAGCAAGATTCGCGTTTAACTACCACATGACACAATGAAAACATCATAAAAGACATAACGGTGATGTAAGAGAATATGTCGGTGTGGTATGGCAAAATGCAGTGAGTAATGTGACGACAACGGAACGCACATTCACAAGAAAAATGAGTTAGGAACATCGTTCGTACACTCACTGACCTTTCCAGTTGTGAGGGGTGTGGCATAAAATAAGGTGCTAACGAAGTACATGAAAAAAGAGTACTAAATGAATGGGATACCTGGAAGATGGCCCTTTAAAATCCCGCTATTTTTGTGACGCTGGATGCTTTTGATAAGGTGAACAACCTAGCATCAGATGTCTCCATACTAGCAGAGTCCAAACCACATGCCTCTTTCAAATAACCAAACCCTCCAAATATAACTCAAAGCCCAATTCCTTAGCCATCCCTGCCTTACAATCCATGTTCACCAAAGCTCACCCTAGATTATTTTTATATTGCTTCGGTGCTTAACCTTGGCTCAACAGCGACTCTGGCAACATTGCATATAGCCACTTTTCAAGGTTAATACACTTTCAAACGGCGCATTCAAAAGAAGGTTAAGAATTTCATGCAAACTGAACAGATAAACCAAACGGTTCGTTACCTTTTCTGAACAATAACACTGTCGGCATTATACGAAGGTTTATTCACCAAAACATATCGAATAACGCATAAAAATCAATCTAGAACAACCGGAAACGTAACGTCATCAGCAAACGACCGATCGCGTTCATTCACACCAGAAGAACACAAACTCAAGCAGATACTTTAATGCGGTTGGCAGAAAGCACTGACAAAGGAACTGATAGATTCCCTCCTACTTACCCCTTTCCCGGAGACGAAATGGGAACTTCGATCCTTTATGCCGAGATTCGTTATATATACTCGCTGAGAAGTGACTTCTACGGGGGCTTGTGAATTAATTAAAGAAGTGTTTAAACGATTTGTAGTTAGAGGCGCAAGCTGACACTCCAAATGCTTTAGCAATATAACAATATAAGGCACCAAGTCATAATAATAGGTCTCAAAGTGGCTAAATTAGCGAAGTAATACCGCTGACGAGGGGATGAAAAAATCTCGAAGTGGGCAATCATAACTGCAATGTAGTTTCTGCACTAGCGTCACAGCATAACCTGCCCATTTCTCCCATATCTATAAACGACGCCCAACCTTTTCGAGTCTGTTCACTTAGAAGAGTTTCAAAAATGGCCTGGGCTAAAACCCATCGCCAAGAAACAATCCACCGACAAAATGACGAGCTGCGAATGCACAACTCTTCTGCTGGCATCAGCATTCAACTCATAGTTCTGAGAGAAACTTCCAAAGTTTTGAACAGCTCAAAGTTATAGACAACACTTTGCAATACGTGTAGCGGCTGAAGCCGAGCACGGATAAACGAATATACTTATAACTGCTCAACTTTGTTGATAAACCTCGGACCCGATCTTTTAAAGCGAATCTGAAATTAGAAATATTAGCATTAAAAAAAGTACGGCAAGAGGAATCCTTGCAGCCAAAGATATTTAGGAAGAGAGACATGAAATGAGGGGAAAATCGCCTCCATGCAGAAATACCTTAGGATCATAACACCAGACCTGTGCGGAGTATCTAAAGCCGATGGAGTTTGCCTTCCATAGCCTCTACTTTGGAAGTAAAATCGACTATTTCTCGCTTCTGCACCTGTTTTTTCCTGTAGAAGCAATCTTCCCCTCTCCCCCGTAGCTGTTGTTTTTGGGAAATTATGCTGGAATCTCCGAAGCGGCAATTTTTCACTCCACTCTATCTTTCGACTTCTCCATCAAAGTAAACGGAAAGTGTACAAGTGGGATGGAGATAATGTGCGCTTTTGCACCTGCCTCGATGACCAACCAGTATGAGTTAACGAGAGAATAAACTACGAAGATTTCATATTTTACTTGCTCGGCCGCTCACATATATCCTTCGTTGAAAATTCGTTTTTTTGCTAGTCGACCGAGATGAAAATGCAGGTGAGTTTCATTCCACCTTCAAATCATGTTACTTCTTTCGCAGCTGCTGAATCAACGTGAGATATGGTGTAAAAGATCAACATATGGCGCATATTATGTCAAACAAATTTCACAGCCTTAGCTTCAGCTGCTCCCAAGTTGAAACAACGGGACAGACACAAATACAAACATACAAATACATGCGCACGGACAGACGTCATCCTAGTGCCGTTCTGCAAAGAAAACCTGCAAAGAAGAATAAAAATATCCGTTAACCGTATGCGAATGAAGTCTCAATAGCTGAAGTTCCAAAAAATTATGACATCATTTTATTCTGGAAAGGCAGAAATACAGTTGAACGCCACAGGGTGAACCGCACTTGACAAGTCCATGTCAGCACCGGAATCTGAGTTTTTCATTTAGAAAAACTGTGGCACTCTCATTTCAAAATCCCTGATGATCTTCAATTGCCTTTCTTATCGAGAAAAAAGTCGTCGCTGTTTCACAACAAGATGAGAAGCGACCTTATGTCAAAAATGCCGAGAAAAAAGTTTCGTTGCTGCTGAATACATAGTTTCCGGTCCTGAAGAAAAGTAAAAAAAGCCTAAAGCATCAAGAAAGACTGAGAAGTTCATATAAACAACATTTCGCAAGCTTTCCGCAGACTGCACGAATGAGCCGTGCCCAGAGTAACAGCAGGTCAGGCAAGACTACTCTACACAGTCTGTGCGAAGGATGATTGGTATACACAGACTACATTCTATCGCGTAAACAGATTTATGTCTCACTTTCAATAAGCAACACTACTGCCGTAAGACGTGTGCAGTTTCCACGCCTTCTGTCCACAGTTAAGTCTGCGTTGGGTGTACCAATCTTACGATATATCAAAGCACCATTCCTCTAATAAAACTCATCCACATCGCTTTCCTGAGATCTGTAAAGCCTGAGCGCGTTCTGCTCAAGAAAGCAGTCGGCGCAAGTCTTACTTAGCACAGCACACTTAACGCTAAAAGCAAGACTCCCACTGCCTCTATCCTATCCATAATAATCCCTTATGGCTTGTGTCAATCTTACACAAAAGCCTATGCAACAGTTTACAGTTCTTACTTCGTAGCGCTGCGCACCACATATCTTCTACTCTTCTCTTTTTCCTTCTTTTTTTGAATATTTCCTCAAGCCTCCCTATGATCTACGCGGCCGTTTCCCAACCGAGAGGTGGTTCTGAAGGGAGGACAGGGGAGCGAATCGGGCACTAACCATGCATGATTTCATCCCTGATAAAGTAACCATAATTTATTTATTTATTTATTTTTTTGAAAACTGCGTTTGTAGAAAAAAGCGGCATTTCTTGGAAGCATACACTAAAACGGCTTAGCAATACCTGGGAATAATATGAAGAAAACAAAGAAACAACGAAAAGAACGAGTAAAAAATTCTCGAGAAGCATGTTGGCGCTCTTCTAGTTGAGAAGTCATGAATACTTCTCAAGAATCTAGCAAAATCTTTTGTTTACTATCGCATAGGCAGAATGACATGAAGCCCATTGCACTCTGCATCAAACGCACAATGCCACGAACATAAATGCACGGCAACTTCCACAAAGATTCTGAACATGCCAAACAGAGCGACTACCTACGATCAGAGTGACACACTATTCACAGCATTCGAGCTGAACGTAGTTGATTGCTCCTAGCAAACAAACAACAATTGGAGACCATGCCGATTCGCCTAACCAAAACCAAATCTTCTAGAGTGGAAGGACAGCACTAACCTTATCCTCGGTAAGAAGACTTCGTCGCTTCTGATCGTCAAGACTATCTCTCCTTTTGCCATGCTCTTTTTCATTCCACAACTTTTGCATCATATAGGCATCGTCGTCAAGATATGGAACTTCATATTCTTTTGTGCCAGTCACTTCGGCCGGCAAATAATGCTCCGTAGCGGGTTTTCTGTAAAGTGGATAGTTAATCTGTACAAAGAACATAGAGAAAAACCTTATTATCTGTAAAAAGATGATAGCGCGTAAAATGATTTGGAGTTTTAACTCGAAAGCACCTTACTAGTTACTGTCTAGTAAAGTAATGCTAGTGAGGCATACCAACTACAAAGTGAAGTTATTCTCTGCTTTAAAATGTCGTTTCAACTTTTGGAAAAAACCCCACATTTGGGACACTTTTTTGAGTATATCACAGCTGCCCACTAAAAGAGACGATCATTTTGATATAAATAACGTTGACGGTATCGAAAAAGTAAGGTCTCAATGATGGGGATGAGTCAGCAAAAGAACAATGAATTAGAAAAGAAACACAACGTGTCACTAAGTGGTGGTTCAATCCTTATACAAAACTCTGACAAACACATATCTGCACAAATCTGGACGCCATCAAATCACTGACTACCATTTGATAGTGTGATATTCGCTCCCACTTCACTTTTAGTGAACAAATGCAGATAATACATTCACGGATATCATTAATAAACATAAGCGTCAACAATGTACAGAGTTGACCACACGAAAACAAATTCACTGACTTGTACGTAAATCCTGCGAAGGAAGTAACGGTACGTAAAGGTGGGTCGGCACCATCTCCGGTTTCCAAGCGAAAGAACGCATCATTACGCTCATGAATAACCGCTTCCACATTCCGCATACTCTAAATTTATCGCGTAAATAAAACACGCTTCTAAGCAAATGCAATCAAATGAAGTTCATCGGTCCCACAACGTAGTCTAGACGGTCGAAGAGTGAAAGCGAGGCAAGTCTCGCCGACGGACCCCTCCTATCCTCCCTCATCTCATCCAATCGCCTTCCCTCAAACGCACACATATACATTACATTTTTCCTAACACACCACGATCAGCATCCTGCACAGCAGGGAATAAACAGACAAAAAAATTCGAAAGCGCTTCTGAGCAAGAGAACTATTTGCTCGATTTATAAATAGGATAACTGAACCTTACCCACAGAAACTCTCAGTGCAAACAAGAAACAAAGTAGTACGTTGATAACTTCAATCCGATCGCTACAAGCTGAACATGTGCGGATCTGCTCGCTACACACTCTGCGACCATCAATATTACGCCACTGAAGCATCGCCACTGTTAATATATGAAAATTGTGGACGATAGACTTATATACCTCAGCGACCCTGTCGAGACGCTCCGCATTGGGCATATACCGAGCACGACTGATATATGCCTGTTCCATTGTGAGCAGCATATTTCTTTCCTTTAGCAGAACGTACCTAAACGCTACTGAATACATTTGTTTTCGAAGCATTTCTTCTGCGATGCGTCGCTGTAATTGTTAATTTTACGCCACGTTATGAATCGCTTAAAAAATACGTTTAAATGAAGCTTGAATAATAAAGTGCAATGGCTATCCATACTTAGTATTATCACTATTTTTTGTTAGGTTTGTTGGCTCTCTTAACTGTAATTTCAATAAGCAGCATTCATCCATTATCATGAACTAGCGTAAACCTTCCCTTTCCTCGAAAAAGAGCCCTATTCAGGCGATGGAATTAGTCAGCTCGATAGGATCAATATCCATCGTTCCTTCATCAATTCTTCTAACCTTTAGAATACAAACCGCTTCTTTTCGAAGTAAGATTGTTCACTGATATCTTTCAGTAGTCCTAAAAAGTGAAAAATAATGTCTTTCTTTCAGTGTAGTAATCCATCATCGCCTTAACACTTAACAGAATTTCAGAAGCTTTAACAGATGCGAACTTGAACAACAAATACCATCGCCTCCTTCGCTGAAACAAAGAAGCCAATCAAAACTCTACCATAACTTATGCAGATCAGAATTAGACTTCAGCCTGAGCTCGTCGGCCGTCCACGATCGACCAGGTCGTTTCTTGGGACGAAGTTCACTTTTACCAAAATTCGCTTCATCGTCGAAAAAATCTCGCAGAGCTGTGGCAGTTGCTTGTCGTGCAAAAGTCGTGCTAATAGCTCGCGAACAGCAGCCACTTATTAACCTAAATGGACAGCAGGTATTTGTGTCTAAAAAAATCGTACAATCAATCCAAATCCAAGGTCCACAACGACGACTTCCGCATTGAATTATGGCCCCTTCAAATCGAATGAAAGACGGATGTCACCTATTGCTGGCACAAACACTGCGCACTAGTGCTATAGTAGCTATAGCAGAGCACTATACCGCGACAGTGCCAATACTTGCAGTAACGAATAGCAATTGACATTTAATACTAGTTATGGCGGAAAGCTGCTGCAACGCTGGGAAATAATAAGGCCGAAACATGAAGTTTTTTGTGGATAGGCATTATACTACTGAATTTTGTGTTGTTAGGTTGATTTTCGTTTCAGTGAAGGGCAACTTTTTAATTCACGTTTAACTGATGTTCTTCATATCGTTCAGTTATGCAAACAAATTTAAGAACTGTTTTTCAACTACCATTAGCTGAAAAAGATAAACCGACTAATAAAAAACCGCGCATTCTTCTTCCCAAATTCAATGCAATTTCTATTCCATCAATATTTGGTTCAGTTCGTACCATTGCCTACACCCTGAGACAATTTTTAGATGCAAGACCGTTCTTGTACAGAGAAACAAGCTGATACAAACTAAGCAGAAATATATACTACATTTAAGAGCCAATACTCTCTAGACACCTTAGGCAGCAGAAGTGGAGGTGTCCATTGCCTCCACAACAAAAAGTCAATGCAGTAAAGAAAATTACCGCGACTTTTGGCAGCTTCAAAAAATTCCAAATTTGAATAAATTAACCGAAGCCGTATCAAAGTACAACCTGCTCCATGCATATATATATATATATATATATATATATATATATATATATATATATATATATATATATATATATATATATATATATATATATATATATATATGCCGAAATTCAATAGTAAGGGTGCAGAACGCTAATGACAGAGAGGGCAAATATGCATTCATGAAAAGACTTACATGAGTGGACGCTCGACATTCGCAAACATCGTTGTGGACAATAATCAGCGCCGTCGATGCAAAGATGAGCAATAAGTCAAAAGTAATGAAGAGCAATGTGCAAAGTTGCGCCAATAAATACAATTAAATCGGCTCCCCAATCGCAAAACAGACTGCAACGAAATCTTCCAACGTTATAAACCAAAGAAATTCAAAGCCAACTTTCATATCAAAGCTGATCGGTTAAATTCAAAATACACTCATGACAACTCAAAGGGCTAGCATTTCGGACACTGAACACTATCAAACTGCAAACAACTAATTACCAATAATCACAAACCTTCCTCGTTCACCATACCTTTACTTCCATTGCTAGTTGCATCGCAGTTAAAACAACTTCCGCATCAAATCTCTCAACGATGATTTTTGAATATTTCACATTTACACACAAGATACATTGTGCAAAATAGTTTCTTTTAGAGATTAGAGGTTAACAAATATTTGTTGGAGGTCAGTATCTATGAAGTGGTTAGGGAGGGGGAACGGTGAAAAAGGGCGAAGGAGAGAAGAGGGCAAGTCCGGCCTCAAGAACGTACGAACACAGCAACTTTCTTGATATGACATTACAGCAGCATGCGTAAAGCGAGCCGGTTTCAACCCAGAAATGAAACTCCAGAAAATCGTTTCGACGCGAGGTCAGGTGGGGTAAGGCGAGAAACAGGGCGAGGGAAGCGGAGACAACAGTGCACGCGATCCGTGCAATCTTGATTCGTCGACACTTGCAACCTACCAGGAGAATTCCCGTCTACATTGACATCCGCTGCAAAAATCATATGCAACCAAAGCAGAGTCGACTGATTTTAGCCCGCTTTCTTAGCGTACACACGGAAAAAACACGTGAAAGTGTGCGACAAGCAGCCAGCAAAATAGAATTCACGTGAACAAGAGAAGTAAAATTTGACTTTCGGAGTATGTTATCCTGACGGGTTGATCCGAACTAGTGGCGCGCACAGCAAAGAAGGATGTGGAGACGGTCACTTGCTTGCTTTTTCCTCCCCTCTCCCTCTCTTCTTACACGGAAATAACCCTCCTCTCTGAATTCCTTCATCCAATCAAAGTGGTACGTGCAGGTCAAGAAGTTTTAAGTATGTAGAATATCTTTCAAGTAAGCCTCATTTGAACCACTCCTAAAACTTGGACAAATAATGACTGATCGCAGCAGGTTGGAGATAAACTCGACTCTAGCCAGATGAAAGGAGGCCATCAAACTCAACCGAAGCCAGGTTTGACCTCCTAATCCTGCACTTGTAAGAATCGCGGCCGCCGGTCAAATTGCCGCCGCTAAAGTGACAGTTTGTGTAGGATTACCCCCTTTACGACATCAAACAAGGGTGGCACGGCCTCTTCAACGTTAAACGCAGACAGGTAGAGGTAGAGCCACGGCTCACGATACAGTGTGCAGCACATTAACGCAGTGAAGTTGACGGTGCAGCTCGCGCTTTCATCTGTCCACCATGCGAACGTTGCATTCGCAGTGGCAACTTGAGCGACAACCGCGAGTGCAACCTCAAGCGCGAAAGTCGAAACAGGTGTGGTACCTTCCACGGTTATGGCGATGTGAGGACTCAAAGGAAAGAGTTGAGGTTATATCATCGGGGCGTGGGCATCCGGGGATATTTTAGCACTAGAGTCAAATTCCCAGAACAGGGTTGTTCCGTTCTGGCTGTTAGATT
Source organism: Ascaris suum (assembly GCA_013433145.1). Taxonomy (NCBI): domain Eukaryota; kingdom Metazoa; phylum Nematoda; class Chromadorea; order Rhabditida; family Ascarididae; genus Ascaris; species Ascaris suum. The sequence goes on along the minus strand of CM024188.1, from coordinate 6,151,063 downwards.
GTGGGTTAAACCTGGTCTCACTGGCAAACGGGACTGAACCAAAGGTGTGCTGCAACACATCAGGGACTATTGCGCATTATTATCTCGACAAATATATCGCAATAAGGACAGGGCAACCTACTCGCCCTATCTAGCACACTGCAATCCCTGTAACGCATCTAGGATTAGAGAGGGGGCCACGTCTTTGAGGTAGTCTTGAAATCGTTAAATGGAATGAAACTGAGGCAAGAGGATGCTACAGAAAGTGGCAAATAAGGTGGACTTCCGTTGTTCGACTGCCTATGGATGTGGCAAATCAAGGTATAACATCCCTCACACAAACCCCGGTAACGTGGCAGTAAGCATGGAGGTGACTTAATGATTCGATCATTGCTACTCACCGAACGATGAGACAGGTGATCACCAGCAAGGAAAATGGCTTTTTTGGATTCAGGTTTCCTGCTGAAATGCGTATTAAGGTATGCGTAGGTGCTTCCACTGAGCGCATCTACACACCATTCAAAATTTCGCGACCTCAACGCTGTCAGCTGTTTTCTTTGGCACCTTTCTGTTATTATCCACTCTCCACACTGGATGCATTTCGTCTTCCCGTAATTGTGATGTTCATCTTGCGTCAATATTAGCCGAACTGTTTAAATGATGCCACAAAGAGAGCGATGCAACCTCTCATCGCTTCGAAGAGAGCACACAAAAAAAGTGCAGCGTTTTTCAGTGGATCGACGCAGCGTACGTGCGACGTTGCGTGAAGTACCGGGGATTTGCACAAAAGATGGGAAGGATTTTAGGCTTTATTTGGGTAATGGTTGAATTAAATTTGAAATTGAGACATTCCGCTGGAATTTTTCTTGCGTAACATTAGAGCGAAGATAAACTTCGACGTGGAAAGTGCTGAGGCATTTACCCCGTATGTCAAATATTTGAAGAAATGTTAGTGGCATTGGGAAGGTTTTTCAATCACAAATTGCAGCTATTCTTCAAGATTTACCGATTGATTTGATTTCTGTGCGCAAAGCAAACCATGCATCGAGTGACTAAATTTCTCACTTCCCGAAATGTTCCTTTCTTTTTTCTTAAAGTGTTTTGCTGTGGATATTCATTTTTTATAGCCTCTTTCTAACGCTATTTTTCAATATGGAATGGTTCCTCCAAATTGAAGAACTACTGCTGTGTTTTCATTTCTGGAAAGGTAATCTCAGTCCTAATTACAGACACTAACTTCTCTGACCTCTTCAGTTGTCAGGGTATTTGAAATTATTCTCTTCATGAGCACTCTTAATCAGTTTGGTTTTATTAAGGAAAAATCTACAACTTCACAACTGTTTTAACACTACAATCACCGGGTAAAGCTTCTGGATAGGCATCACCAAATTGATGTCGTCTTCTCCATAGTATATGTTAGTGATATAGCTGTTAAGTTATCGATTGTACCAGTGTGATTTGCCGATAATTTCAAAATATTCGCTGTTCGATCGATGCAGTTTACTGCGTTTTCAAGCCGTTCCTTTTAACCAGATTGTCTAATGCGTGGCAACCTAACAGTTTATGACGATGGATGTCACTTATTATCTATCAATATTGGTTATAATAGCATGTTGCTCAATGTGCTCGAATCAAAGCTTGTAATTTCTACTGCGATGCGCTTGCAAGCAAAAAAGAACAATTGATTTTTTGCAGTCTAATATAACACAGCTTCACTAAAGTCCTGTATAACATAGGTTTATTACAATGGAATAAAACACAGCTTCGTTGCAATCGAATATAACCCTGCTTCGTTGACTTTATTTGTTAATTGTTACCGACTATTGCAATGCTCAGCTGAGTTGCAATATTTTCAATCAAGTCACATGAATACGTACAGTCATTCGATGAATCGTATCTCTGTTGAATGTCGCAGAAAGCAACTATGATAAGATGTTTTCATTATTCTCTAGTCAGCCCACTTTGCTGAGGGTAGTTAACTGATAATATAATTGATGAAAGTATGCTTTATCAGTAGATGAACATTCGAGCAATTGATCACTGTATATCGCTTAGGGAGTAGCGCTTCAACATTTCAAACTTGCGTCTGCGCAAACTGATACTATCAGGTAGAACGAGATGAGGTGGGAAATCAGTACGAGCCGTTCACAATACTTGAATGATTTCATATGTGTTCAATAGCAAAATCATATACAGCAATAAAATGCTTGCATTCATGTTTTTTGAGTTTTACAATTATACTGGAGGGTGAAGTTCGTTCTCTCAGAACTGTGCATGAAAAAAAAAAGTTCATATGAGGAAAACTTTATTGAGGAAGATAATGAAGTAATCATTTTGTTATTGGTTATGTGCGGCTAATAAAAAAAAAAAAAAAACTGTCGCCCAATCAGTCTAAAGGTTTTTGAGGTAATTGTCGGAGTCCGAAACGATCTTCTAAATTCAGCACAATCCGGCTTCGTTACCGCCAGATCCACAACATCACTACTCATTTTTTGCTTAATTGAGTTTACATCTGCGTTGGATATGAAGGTTGAAACAGGAGTTGTGTATACTGATAAAGCAAAAGCTTTTGTATGGCCTACCACGAGAAGCTACTCCTGAAACTGGGAAAGTACGCGTCCAAGTAAGAATTGGTAATAGTAACTTCGTCTTACATCAAATTCATAGTGGCATCCCACAAGCAGATTTTTTGAGTCCTGTTGTATTCCTTGTACGCATTGACCATGTTTCCAGAAATATGATGAGTAGTAACAGAGTTTTGCTGACCCTTTCAAAATCTATCGTCCACATTTGTATTAGTCCACTTACAAATTTTACATTCTGCATTCGCCAAATGGTTCGAAATAAGGATATTTTTAAACGTTATTCATGAAAAATGACATGACTTCTTGTAAACTTCCAACGGGAATGTTTATTCTGATTGCGAGATGAGTTTCGTGTTTCAGCACATCGTATCTACGACCTAATTGTTGAACTGAGCTTGATTTTTATGAGTTATTGTAATGTTCCAATGTTGCTGAAAGACCACCCAAAAATGCAAACTCTATTCTCTACACTGTAGCCTCGATGCAGTGAGCATAGTCAGGTCTTCATTACTTATTACCAACTCATTTTGGAATAAGGTACGCCTGTATCGTCTCATTATTTAATTACTAACATCACGCTATACAAGAATGTCGAGAAACACTTCGCCCGCATTGCTCTTCGCGAAGTTTACAGCGATTCACATCAGCTAAGCCACACTCCCTCCTCGGTTAAAAATCTTTAACCTCGATTCAGTGGAATACTGTCGGCTCAAATTTGACTTGATTCTTCCCTGTAAAATTGTGCACATTTCGCTCTAATATTTCAATCTCGACGTTTATTCAGCAGAAAGCAAAAAGCATTATGCATTTAATAAATACTGAAAGAGATTCGGAGTTTTCCGTATTCACTCAGCAGTTACATTGCGCCACTGATGTCGATAGAAAATGGCATAGTCTGTTGATTGAAGCTTTCTCATAGATCTCACTTCATTCGGTAGCTTCAGCTAGCGGCTGCAATAACGCCTTGCTCCTGTAGTAAAGACCAAGTCGATCTCGGCCATATTCCTGCGAAAAGGAAATCATTAGAGCATTTTAGGCAGTAAGTTTATATTTCTCCACGTTACCTGTGAAATAATACTGCAAAATTAGTACTGCTTTACTGTTTTGAGTTATTACTGAAAAAAAAGAAGAAATTCATTCGACGGAAAGTGTTACTTTCCCTGAAATAAAAATAAGCAAAGCAGATGTGGACCGAAGAACAACTTTCATATTTCAAAGGAAACTTCAAACGAATCGTTCATTAGAATTAAACGACTTAAAAATTGTGAACGGAAAGATTTCTCTCGCAGATTTGATTTTAGGGGAATTTCGAGTGGGACAAGCGTAATGGAATGTTATTGAAGACATGGAATGTTAGTCACCTTTAAGTGGTCGCCTCTGTTCACCTCTGTTACTTTTGGTTATCGAGATCACAAATTAGATGTAAACAACGGTGGCTACTTGGCTATGCTGGAGATGAGCCTAAGAAGGTCAGGATATAATTATCCTAGAAGAAGCCCAACAAGACAGGCATATATCTCAATTACAATAAAATAAGCTCGAAACGAAAGAAAGCAATATTGGCCTCACCCATAGACGGCGATCGCCCTTATTTCATGTCACATATGAACCTGTCCAACGCTGCTTCTTTTCACGTTATGAGGCGACAATTTCGATGCTTTCCAAATTATCTGTGTTGGATTTTTGGTGGGTAATCGAATTAACGATGACGTCAAAACAATTTTTTTTGAATGAATGATCATATTCAGACGCTAAGGTATAATCTGCGACTTGCGTAGACTTATAAATAGACGATAAGGAAGGAAAACTTTCAAAAAATGGTAATGAAATTTTCAGAGAATTAACTTACGGCAAAACCAAATCCAACAGGAGATACTTCGACCTGTAGAAGGCCCCAAACGCCCCAAAAGAAATGAGAAACGGGCACAAAGGGCGTCGTTTCCTGAAAAATACTCCTCCATCACATTTTTTAGACGGGTATGTTTCTTGATGGATCAGTAATAAAGAGGTTCTCCGAGCATGTTAGTTATGATTTCGTAAAAAACGTTTAATTAACGATAATATTGAAAAAAAAATTTTAAATCCCGTCATACACATCATTGTTCGTTTGGGAATGGTAATACCTCCTAGTTTTTGAAGAGTTAGTGTTTAGCACCTCGACCTGAATCGAAACATTAGGTCTATCGAATGAGCTTACGCTGATGGAACTTCGAACAACAATGTCACATTTCGACCGCCAATATAGAAAATTTCCATTCGCCTTCATTATTTCGAATATGATCCTTCTATAGAATACGACCCTCTATGAAAAAGAACGTTTGACCCTTCCATAGCAAAGTTCTAGTGGGATAAGACTAACTTCCAGCATCATCTGAGCTCGCGTATGCAAATTTTCTGACGAAATATGGTGATTTATTTCCCTCAAATAAGCTTCAAAGAATTCAAGCTGCTGTGACGCAGATGGAAAGCGATCGCTGTGAATTTCATAGTAGGGTGGTCGACTGACATCGTAGTCTATGGTGTACTCGACGAAGTGATTCGCAAAATCAAACCCCCTAAAATAAACAAACATTTAATTAATAGGGATCTGAGCTAGCATAGTAACAGTAGTATTAAGAAGTAATAACACTAACACTAACAATGGTATGTTTTAGTAATGCCGCTAGTTACTTGCATCTCTTTTCAAGTATTTACTTCATTTCTTAGGATTTTATACCGGCAAAAATGCCTCATCGCAAAGATAAATTATATCCCGCATACGAGATGTTTTCATATGACCGCAAAATTTAACGACCATAATCTATACATAGAAAACTCTCAAAAACGAATTTCAGCTTGACAAGTCGCTTTGAGATTCGATTGCTTGAACTTTATGCATCCTGGCATAACGAGTTTTGTGACAATTGCCCACTGAATAGCGTGACATCCCACGAGTGAAGCTTCCAAGGAGACATTATGTTGTATGGTCAAATCGTACATCTAGTACAACCTCTTCGACCATGCTACTGAACTTGATGGTAGAAAAGAATCGTTTGGAAATGTGTTGATAAAAAGAACTGCTGCATATAATTGGAATGAAACATCGACTTAAACACATGGTGGTTTAGAAATTACATAAATGCTGGTTTAATTGCACATCAAAAGGCAGGTGTACGAGCAGCCGACAACCTGTAATTGTAGCTGGCATATTCGAAGTCGATCAATACAAGTGGAGGACTAGCCGGATTGAATGCAATTAATGAGTTATTGCAATTGGTTTCATCACTCACCGATCGCATACGAATATTACCCGAGCTTGCTTTCGGTAAAAGTATGTTACCTGCAAAAATACCAAGAATACTCTTCAAAGTCCCTTTCTACGAACATAAAAATTAATGCCGATTGCGTATATGCAAAATACGCAGAAAGTTTATTGCTCTTTTTTGCATTAAGGACGAGTTTTACGGTACGGCACGCTATGCGTTTTTTGCGGAATGAATAATTCTGCAATCGTTAATTATTCAATTATTCAATACACACGTTAATTATTCATAAGCAGTAAGCAGAACGAACCCTCTTGCAGATCGTTGTGGCAGAACGTGACAACACTTTTGCTTTTGCTTATACAACGCCTGAAATTTCTATATCAGTGTGTAACCGGAAAAGCAGCTTTCCCAAAAATGTTTTTGTTCATATGGCTTCCTCCCTTTATATTAATTACATAACTCCTTGAAAAATGGTTACTACAGATACTGATGAAGAAACTCATTGTACTGATTCCGGACGAGGGAGGAAGGAGGAAGGAAAGTCGTGTGCTTTTACTTTGTGGAGGGGAATTTGCGATCGAACCGATTAAAACTTAAAGTGGAACGAATAAGAAAACGATAACTTCGAAAAGGAAATTAGCAACGAAAATGTAAGTGAGATCTTCGCATTCGTGTTACGTTCTGTGGCCGATGAATTGTTTCGGGCTTCATATCAACATTTCAATTAAGGCCGCCTTAGCAGTGAACAATATCAGCGCCAGATTACGCAACAACAGTAAACGACAATGAAAACTTTCTAACCACAACACGGTATATTTCCATTATTACCACAAGGGTTCCGGTACTTGCCTCGAATATTCGATACATTGTTTATGTAAGAGCAAAATTAATCCTAACCTGAGAAAATCCAGTTCTTCAGCTATATCTGCGCACGTGATCGATGCGGGTGCACAATCCGAATAGCATGAAGGAATGTCAAAAGACTGCGAACCGCTTGGCGTTTGCATCAGCTGCATCAGCCATCTGAAGAACACCATCGTGTCCCGTTTCGAATTGCTTTAAGAATTCCATTCGTGCTAAGAGAATCTAAACAGAATTTTCTACTCTTTCGAGTGCGAAAAAGAAATCTAGGTTAAATAACCGCATAATTTCGGGTATTAAACCTACAATTAGAGCAGCCACGGTTTTAGTGGAATGATTCTCGAAGAATTTCGGTTATAAAGCAGAAAAATACGCATAAATATGGCCAAGCATCCAATAGTTTGAAAGTATCAGCACCGTTTGTACCTTTCATACGGCTTAATGTTTATATCCGAGTTTAGCTGACTGCCGAAAACACCACCGATTTTCCTTTTTTTTCTTGCCAATCTACAAAATGTGATACAGCCATGAGGCTATTCGATTGTGAATAAAATTTTGAAATGTTTTGGTCATTCTGCTGAGCATAATGCAATCATTCAAAATGGTCGAACAAAGTTGGGCGATTAAATAATATGGGTTACCAAATATTCATTTCATCATGTGAACACCTCACTCCCAACAACTACTCTATCCAGCTATGAGCGAACAATGCCGCTGTTCTAAAAAAGTGCTATTTTATGGCAAATAGACTCTATAAAAGAGAATCCACATTTACTTCCTCCTATAATTCTGCCTACCTATTCGCTGACCTAATTAATTGGCTTATTATTATCACCATTACTTTCTGCGAATTATTAACGCTAGCAAATGGCTGTTACCGATTCAGAGCATCACAAAGATAATCGGGTTCCTTCCATATTGGCACATCCAGTTGGTGTACACGTGCGAGCCGTCTCGCAATTTTATTCGATATTGCTCTCAGCGTGATCTCTTCACAAGACAACGGCCGTGACTAAATCATCATTATTCAATTACTCAAATGACTGGTAAACAAATCGAAATGAAACAAATATTTATGCGAATGCCAGGAAAAGCTAAAAGTTCCTCAAGGAATTCCATGAAAATCCTCGAAGATACCTAACCGAAAACAGAAACGGATCAAGCTCTTACATGTTAATTAAATAAAATACTTTGCTTTTTTAGCAATCAAAGCCAAAAACAATATTCATGAATTTCAAGCAGTCTTTTTATCAATTCCAGATTTTTTCCCGAAATGTCATCCGTTTCTAAGATCAAGACGAAAGATACAAATACTAATCATTCATGTCAGGCACACATAAAAAAAAAACGTAACGTACTGGAATATACTCCTCGAGACGACCACCACTAAAGATTCCGTATAATTTCGGCCCAAGGTGACGTTCGGAGAGTAGCGTGAAAATGACGGATTCGGCGACTAGATGACTTTCCGTTTCAGGATTAAAATAAACCCGCAGAAGCACTTTATTCGGTTCGTCACGAAGTGGTGAATGCGTTTCCGGCAGTCGACATAGAAACAGCATGTTGCTCATTCCGCCCCTTAAAATATATCCGAAGTTAGTGAAATATAAGCCTGATTAAACGAAACGAGAAATTCATCGAATTAAGGCCATTTGAAAATGCTTAATAGATCTGCTAGAAGAATCTCTCTTGTATGAGGGGTATGGTGGTGAGGATGGAGGAGGAGGGGGGGGGGTGAAAAGAGCTATTGGTGGGCGACATTACTTGCAGACAAACCTCAGCGTCATATAGAACACCTTTACAGACTTATATTACTAGTTGAAATTATTAATGGATTCGAAACGTCATTGGTTAAAACGAATAAACAATGCAGCTTTATGGAAGGAGTTAAACAACTTCTGTTATAGAAAATTCGAGCCATTCAGTTGTTTTAGGAAAGGACGACAGTGATTAAAGGCAAAAAAGGCGTTGATCACAGCCTTTAGTTATGTGCTTTGTTCACGACTTCTAGATACGTGTGACCCGCAAAGCGATGTTTTTCGTATTCAGTGAAATTTTGGGCAGCAGGTGATGCGCCGACTATTGCGATCAAAAACGAATGGGAACTTTCGTCTTATCAGTCTTCTTAACTTTTGAAAGTGTTACTACACCAACCGTCGCAAGCAGCAATTCTACGCATTAATCATGAGATCATCGAGTGCTAGACGGTTATTCACATCTCTCAAGGGGCTAAGGTCAGGATGGAGCAGTGAACCGCGTAGACTGCATGTAACCATCAGCTGCTTTGCCACTTGACTAAACAATATATGATATCACTAGAGTGCTAGCGAGATACACTTTATACATCTATCTATCTGGCCTATTTCTTTTATTAAAAGGACGCCTTTGTATTAATAATGGGTTGAAACTCTAGAAGCGACACGGTTCTCCATCGCTCGCAGCAGTGAATGAAGGAATTAAGTTGCAATAATTACTGAAAAAACAATCACATCAATAAATAAGCAACACGCTCCAACTACATCTATGTGTTCATACAAACGACAAGAAATCTATTGCATCTCAAGTGAGGCTGGTTTTGATGGGATGCCGCATACATATTTCTAGGGTTAAAGTCCTACTACAACAATATGTTCTAAGGTAAGGAGCAAGCAAGTAAACCCGACCTTACTCTATTCATTCGTAGCTGCTCCACAGCAACGGTCTTCCAAGCTCCGCCAAGAAATCGTGCACACAGCATATGAGTGCGCTCCTTCAGCTCGACGATAGAGTTCGCATCTGTGCCCGGCTCAAGCTCCGATAAGATCTGCTTCATGCCTCTGCAATACAGTTGGTTGCAAGAGAAGGCAACGGATCATCCATTTTCTTAAGACGTCGTGGCTTTATCTTGAGAATGAATAAATGTTTCGTTATCGGTGGTGGTGGGGACGAAGAGATTCAACAGCAACATATAAATATGATCCAAAACTTGAATGGTACTTCAAATCCTAGACAAATTGCTGGATTAACGATCCACGCCTTCTCCATTCTATATTCTTTTGAGTTTTGTTTATAAAATTTCCTTCTCCTCTACCTCTTCAGTGAAAGTTCCTATCTTCCTTACGCTTGACGCCCTGATCGTTCTCAACTGGTAACTACTTGCTGCTGTTGCACAAAGTGTGATCGTATCGATCGAGCAAGGTTCCACGCTATCTTTCAGTAGGATTTCGAATAGAAAACGAAATTTCGATTGATTTTTATCCACCGAAGAATACTGGCTAATCGTTTTTTGGCTGTAGCGGAAACTGGATTAATTCGTTTCATCAGCAGTCTCGTGACATTTTCTGGATGTGCCGATTTGAACCGCATTTTGATTAGAAGCTGCTCCGCTTAGATCCGCTATTTGGTCTGAAGAGATCACTTCGAGAATGCTGCTCTCTTCTGAGCAAATATTCGAGCTGTAATAACATCTAGGAAGCTTTGTTGTGCAGAAATTTCTTTCACTTTTCATGACATGCAAGGTGCATTAATCCCTCTGACTTTTCCTCACACGTAATAAGGTTTGACGAAATCGCTTGAGACTCATCTGAAACAAGGTGAATAGCAGCATTTCTACTACCAGCAAGTCTACGAGGACGTTGTCCACGGAAGAGATCTGCTTTTTATCGCGTCGATTTTCTTCTACCAGTAAACAATCTATTTTGAAGCATACTAGCCACCAATGAAAAAGCCAAAGGACAGATGGCTCTGCCGACTTTTTCAAACGTTTACTTTTAATATGAGCACAAATCCCCAGACAAATTCTTCGACAATTATCCATCACCGTTGTACTTTCGGAGGAAGATAACCTGCTAATTGAAATATTTTCGTGCACTAGATTTTACCTTCATTTGCACGTCTAATGTCCTTCAAATTTAGAAACAATAACTTCCAGGAAACTAACGATAAACTTAGCCCCCTTCTCCTCAGGAAGAATCCTTCCGATATCACTGTTAGCCACCAGTGATAATTCCACATTTATCTCATTCGAAAAATTTCTTGTTGTAAGCAAGTGCAAATAATTCTCTCATTTCGCCTTCTTCCACATCCTTCGGGATAGATTATGATCCAAACGCTCGGAAAGTATCTGATCGTTTAACTAGCGTTCTAATTCTTTTAAGAGAAGCACCTGTCTCGAATGGATGCAGTAACGTCGAGGATGCGAGTTGCAAAACAAAAAATCACTATATATGCACTAAATAGCGGTCTACATCTATCCGCATAACAATGAAAGGCACAAACTTTGTTTCGCCTTGGCTACAGCGCACAATAACCAAAGAGTCGGAACAAGGAATTAGGTTTTTGGCAGACGTTTTTTGCCTTTTTCCTATCGCAGCGTTCAGTGAAATTGATGTGCCTCCCTTGTGTGCTATTGAAAATGGTCGTCAATCGTGCCGTTGGTTGAACTCGTTCACAAAGCATCGATGTGAACTGCGTTGAGGTGCCGTTTACTCTATAAGCGTTTACTCTTACCCATCGCTTCTCCTACACCTTCTAGAAGGGTCCATTGCACTGCATCTTTTACACTTCAGCAAATTAATCCACTTTCTGTCAAGGCAACACTTATTTCCAGATCGTCCTTTCAAATTTCCCTCCAAAAAAACAAGAAAAAAGTTTCAAGCTTTCGAAACTGAGTTTGAAACCACAAAAACGGAGTTCCAGCAGCCGAAAAGAGATCAGAATTTCGGTTCCCGATTGAAATTCAGTGGGCCGATTTCCGCCGCTAGATAAACGGAGTGACCGCGGTACAAGACTGTCAACAACTGCAGCACCTGGCTGAGAAGCTTGCAGAGTTGCGCCCACAGTGACAAAAATTTTGCATGCCAACTGACAGTGCGACAGCGCATACCGTCACAGAACCTTGGCTTGCCTTACGGATCCTCGGTAGGAAAATTTTGCTTATTCGCATGTAATCATGCAACGAGGACATGGCCTTCACCCATGTCACCCTTTCAGGCTTCTCAGCGGCTACTGGACTGATAAGAAGTCCTACGATCATCAGGCCTACAAATTGGGACAGGTCTCTTTCTTACACTCGAAAACATCCGACTCTGCAAAAGAGGAATCAGCTTCCCTTCACAGCTCAATGATGGTCGATATTGTAGACTGAAAATGTTTTGTGGCTGTTTGGAAGAAATGCTCCTTCCGCGCTCATCATGTGTTCCCAAATTGACGCACAGCTTCTGAGCTGAATAGGCGTCAAAACAGCTAACCACTTCATCATAGAATAAAACACAAACCGGAAATGAACGGCTTCCGGCATCGACATATTTTCATCAGCATGTGCGCCACAAGCGAGAATATGCTCCGTTATACCTGAAAAAAACCGATATTTCTCCTGCACATTAACGACGAACATACAAAAAAAAGACGAAAAAGATCTCCTGTAAAACGATATGCAATCTGACTACATCATCGCAGCACTTTCATATGTCAATCGCTGACAACGAAAACTTTATTTGTATAATCCATTCAAAACGTTCTCACGTTTCTTTGACAAGTGCCATAAAAAAGTTCCGCCAATCACCCACGAATAAGCAGAAAAACAGTTTTTTTTTGCAGAAGGCGGGATTCTTACGGAGTAAAAATGAGTGCAAAAAGGCATTAGATGAAGAAATGGAAGCAAAGAACTGGAAAACGCTTCCATGTTGCACTTGATTAGAAAGAAAAAGAGCTGCCTTAATCCACAAAAAATTCTTTTCGTTTTCAAAAGCTTACAAATAATTTATCAGCGCGGCGCATCACTCGATGGAACTGAATGTGTGCTAAACCAAGAAAAAAAAAGACAGAATTAAATGCCACATTCTTTGCAATGGCTGCACGCGCGATTGCCTCAAAAATCGAAACCGAGTTGCATTAGAAGAGATGGGAAGAACTTTGAGCAAATCCTATTCTAAAATACATATAAAAAACCTAATCGCTCCCAGAGTATAATTTTAGTGCGTTGAAAACAATCGAATTTCGCATGCGAATCGCCAAATGAAAACCGACAAATGCCAAACCGCTTTAATTCCGTTTTTTCTCATCAATCATTTGACCGCTGAAAGTGTAGAAGAAATTGATCTGCATTAAGCTTTCTTTCTCAATCGATGACTATACGCAAATTCGTCCTCGCAGAGATTCGCACATAGCCTAGAATGCTAAAAAAATATTTGCACGGTCTCCAAATTAGCCTCTGAGCGATCGCGTACATAGCCAAAGAATTTAGTCTGGAACCAACGAGTGAAGTGCTTGCCTTAGGCAGTTTAGATGAGCGCTTTTATGTGTAATTCTTTATTTTAAATATGGAAGAGTTCTACTTTTTTTTTCTCAAATAAATTCAGTGGTTTTCTTAGTGATATTTTTGATTAAGAAATGGATTTAGTTGGCCGGCTATATCGTTTCACGCATTCGCGCATATAAATATCAGCAAGAAAAAAAAGGCGCACTGCATGAAAAAGGAAAATAACTTGCAGATTTCGTTCTAAAATGCTCTGGTGAGTGGATAATTTATGGAGGTGACAAAAGGTGAGCGGCGTTTCAGCGCAACGAACGAATGCTTCTTAAATGTAGAAAGCGATGAAAACAGGTAGTCTCGTCGATCATTGGACTGTTTGCTTATGTAATTGGTATTATACAACTGCAGTCCGACGGTGTGACCTTTGTCGAGTGGTGTTTTCTCAGAGTGTATTTCGTTTCAGCTGCTGAAGTAAACATGGCAGTATATGATGACATATACCAGAATAACTTCACACATTACCTTCAATGACTGTAGCAAAGGAATGCAGAAGACTTCTCTGAGGAGCAAATCGAGAGGTTTGTACATAAGACTGTTGATGGAAACAGCAAAGGAAAGCTGCTGAATTACATGAAATGTCGCGTATCCGAAGCAACAGCGTTTAGCCTTAATTGGCAGTCCACCATGTGTTCCCATTGGCTTTCTGGTGACTTGTGTTTGCGCCTAGCAAAAGTTAAATATCCCAGCGCACGCTTTCCACCATTTTCAGATGCACACTCACTGACCTACGGTTACATCCCTTGCCCCCAGCCGGTTCGTCGACCGCTTAGAAAATTCCTTCAGTTCACTTATCATGATGCTTTCCCCTCGATCATTGTGACGATCGACAATTCCAACAGGACGAGCAAAGAATGTGAGCAAGTTGATGATAGCGCCCACTTGATCTGCACTTTATTTTCTCATATCCGATTTATACTGCTATTTTCTTAAGAAAGAATGCAAAGAGGAAATAAAGGTAGGTTTTAGATTCATTGACGAATGAAAATCAAATAGTAAAAACGAATCTGAACAAAGAATTGGACATTTCCATGCTTGCTGCCTTTGGATATTTGTCAGTTGGGACATACTTCTATCCAATAAATTCCTACTGATTCAGAAAAGAATATTTTTTGGAAGCGAAAGCACATGAAGAATCAATGCAGAGAGTAAATTCACACGATGGATGACAACCCAAACAGCGCCATGAAGTTATTACAGCTAATAAAGAAACTGCCTGTGCGTTTGGGCGACGCTGTCGAAAGTGTTAAGCATTTCTTACTCTTGAAAACGATAGACGAGAAACATTCAGTGATTAAGGCCAGAAACACTATTTGCCGCCTTCTGAAATAATTTATATTGCAAATTTCACGGTAGATTTATAAGAAGCGCATAGATTAGGAAGTCTTCTGCGGGCAGTAAAATTCAGAATGGCAGCCGAAAACTTGGAAAATACTCATTTTTCAATCACTTCATAAGTATATTGTTCTTCTATTCTTTTTTATTAATTAAAGACGCAAACAAATAAACGAACAAAGAAAAGGATATGCGTGCATGTACACAAATATATACACCTATAAGAGCATGTAGTTATAAGCTACATCCAAAATCAAATAATGCTGGCGTCGATTTTTTTCCTTCTAATAATTCCGTTTCATGTAAAATTTTAGAGACGATACTGAATAAAGCGGAAGTGCTTATTGATCGCAACGATATCTTCGGAAGGCAGTCGCAGTTTTTTTTTTTGAATAAGAAACGACGAGTGCTTGCAATAAATTGTGCAACGAAGGACGTCAGATTTGCGCTTTAGATGAGGCTTCGCTTATGGCTGTGATTTCTTTGTCGTAATAATAGGGAAATTCATTGGCACTGCTGAATTAAAAAGAAAAACTTCCATAACGAAATTTTTAAATTCGTGCAGAATTTGAACTTGCGCACGACATAATTTAATATCTCATTTGTTATAATTGCTTTTAATGAGCGAAATTTAAGTGAAAATAAATTGAAGAATCGCGATGAAAGTGGAAAAAAATTTGAGCTGAACAACGGAACAAATGAAAAACTAAAGTGAAGAAGCTTACTCAAATTTGCCTTTTAAACTGAACATTTCCCATTGTCAGTGTTATAATTTATAATCGATTAAATGAGATAAGTGAACAAAATTTCAGCAAAAAAAAAAAAAAAAAATTCAAGTTTCAATCGATATTGGATATTCGATAAACGAACACAATGACGCTAAACAACTCTTCACGCAGGAGCAATTGCTGTTGCTATTTTCTGCAGACTGCACTGCAACATCACTTACTGACGACCTACACAAGAAGCAAAATTCAAAGAGCCGGTCAGATTGCACCTGTGTAAATATGCGAAGATTTTCAATAAACAGATCAGAAAGCACATCACGACTCAAGTACGATGACTCATCATCAGTGAAATACACCGGAAGCGATAGCCGTCGCTATCGAACGCACCACATCAGGTGCATAGTAACGATAAGGTTGATAGCGCAAATTACATCCACCTCTGATGGCAACTTCCTAAAATTTCATATCACATTGCGACATTTCGAACCGTGATCTGGAAATAATCTATTTTTATGGACTTAATCAATAGATAACGTAGGTAGAGATGAACTGGATGAACTGTCAAGGAAGATGGATGAGCAAATAACGGTTCATGAGAGTGGAAGTGGCAGAGATAATGACAACTTGAGAGCATGTCAAAGGCCGGCGCCATACGCGTCTCTGCACACATTTCACTCATCAGGCGGCTCAGTTCCCAGCGATTTAAAAGATGACAAAGTAAAACATACGGAGTAATTCATTCATGTTCAAAATGTTGCAGCCACCGCATAAGTTCTTTAAAAGAAACTTGCTTCTCGCGACCGACCACTGTGTAACGCACTGGTCGATGGAGTCAATAGCGGCAATGAGCTGCGGTTCTGTGCGGCTGATAATTTCACGGAGGAGTTTCGTCGCAGTCAAAAAACTGGCTCGAAATCGAATGCTTTTCAAAAACATCGTCCGTTACCGATTGATTACCGTGTGATCGGCTTCAGCAGCAATTGAATTTCGGCTGCTACCGAAAAAAAGACAACCCAAAAAGCAATGAGTGAATTTCGAACGGCGAAAAGTCCACAAAACTTTCATCTCGAAGGTGAACTTGCTGATTCGACTGATATCACTACTTCATGGAAAAGCCGAGTTTTAGTATGCCGATAACGGCCGGTTACGAACGTAGACTGTTCGGTGCAATAAAATTCCTTTCGAAGCAGGAAACTTTCAAACTGTCACCATTCGAAAAATGAAAACACGGATTTCAACGCGTCAAATTTGATCGAAAGGTCGGTTTCCAACGAAGGTCTGGTTGGTCGGTCACAGTTACTAATATAAAATGCAGCCGGACCGGCTGCAAAACGTATGTAGTTTTTGTTATTCTAGACGCTTATAACTTTTTTCAACCTTCGTGCAAAAAAGTTGATACAGCAGATCACCTATGGAGTGTCCTGTACTCATCAAAATTTCGCAACTGTAGCTGCGGCCGCTTCCGAGTAGAGAAAGCGGCCATAGAGAAATAGAAATCCTCTACAACGCATTCCGTAGACACAGATTAGCAAAGCGCATGAAAGCAATTAAGCAGTTGTGCAGTGCTTGAAAATTTAAATTTCAACTTTTGCATTAATGGTCGCATCGAATAATGTGATGAGAGCATTTGCAAAGAGTGAAACCCTGGGGAAACAACTACGCTAGAACGTTCAGTAAATGCATGACCACAAGCGAATAGCCAAGGTGATCAAGCAAAAATAGGTTCATTGGGGAGATGCACTAACAGTAATTTGAAACGGTGAGTCGATGAAAAGACAAAACATTCAATGAAGTGGTCATCGACGCCAAGTGCAGCATATTCCTGGACAGCGAGGAGTGTTTCCGTGCACCTTAACAAAGCAGCATTTTATCTTCGTTCTGATTTTTTTAAAATCATTTTATCGGTTCCATTTGTATTTTTGGTTCCGATTCCATATATTTGGAGCCAGGAATCTGAAGTGAATATTCATAGGTTCCGAAGTTTTGCAATGGTTTAACTTGAAAGAAAACCTTTAAACTGCACGCTACAGCAAACGTTATTTGCAAAATATATTATCGTAGCGTCGTGTCTATACGTATGTAAGAGAATCAACGTTCTAATTTATATCTCAACGCTGGGAAAGAATTATGTGCTTTAAAGCGCATCAAAAAATTTGCCACACTGCATTTTGTCTTTTACCGATCACACCGCTTCTTCACATTAGACAATAAACAAGCAACCGAAATTCGGTTGAAGAAAAAATATCAGTTGGTTTTTTTTAAAATCTAGTTTCGTTTTCGCTTTGTCAAATGCAGCTGAGATTCAAATTTAAAAGAATGCCCTCGGTCGGCAATTAACGGATATTTTCGAACCACTCACGATTTCACCCGAATTTCGCTCATAATTCCATACCTTCAGCGGATCATCGACGGCACAAACATTAATTTGCGACGATCAGATGGGAAACAACGAACCTTTTGTTAAAGATTTGTGGAAGTGGTTGGATTGTTTAAAATAAGAACGCATTTTTCCGCATATTTTATTATTTGTTAGCAGCTCAGAAAAATTCGATATGCTCTTCGGTTGTTTTTGTTTTTGTTTTTTTTTTGTTTTTTTCAAGCATACGCCTCTATGTAGACATTGAGTGATAAAGGTTTGCACAGAACAGTGACAATTAACCTGCAGCACTTCGTTATAAAACAATAATTAAGCTGTCGTTTGAAAAAACATAGACTAAAGATGTAACGCAAAAATCAATTTCTCATTAATATTGAGCAAGCAAGGTAACACAAAAATACAAAAAAACGAGATTATGCGACCAGTAACACCAAATGCAGAAATGACGAAAGAGAAGGGAGTAAAAGGTGGGTCAAGGCGGATTTCTGACGTTTATGTTGGGATGCTGCGAGTGGAATTTTCGCTTGTTCTGGGAAGGAACGCTGCGCGAAGCATTAGCGAACGCGTAGAGATGACGAAACCGAGAAGCTGCAAAAGGACGTGCGGCGTGGCGTGTGGTGTGGTTACACGGCCGGCTGGGGCTATCGACGATGCCTTTATTCACTGCAATTGTGCCGAATCGACTTTAGAGCTGTAGAATGAAACAGCCGCTAGCTACTCAACTCCTCATCCGTTGTCGCTTTCATTACCGCCGCAGCTTCTCCCTCCTCTCCTAAAAGCAAAATTTTCGCCGATGCGGCCTTTCTGCTCATTCTAACAGCATGTCGAATTCGTGGCATTGTTCCATTAACGTTCCCTCGAGAAACCATCTAAGCGACGTAATTTAAGCCTTTTCATTGTTCACTAAACTGACAAAATCTTCCAAAAATACGGCAAAAGGAAACTTGCATCAGGTAGACTGGTTTAGAGTTATGCGGCTCCTTCAAAAACGATATGCATCTTTGCTCGTATTGAATCCAATGGCTGCATAAATATCATGAAATGGCTGTTGAACAACACATTCTTCGTGCAGCAACCGATTTGATGTATCTTTCATCAAAATTTGTCTGACAGACCTCAAGGATTTTTGAGTGTTCAAAATTCCTTTCGGTGGGGTGGGGGGGGGGGGGGGTAGCTGAAACGATGCTAAATCCAATTCTAGAACAGTAGAGTACAGCAGATCATTCTGCTAAATTTCATGCTTGCAGTTTCATAGCGCTTCAGTTGCAAATGTCGGACAAGTGGAATACAGACATACACGTACAAACAAACACAAACTGCGTCGACTTACACTGTGATAAAAGGCAATACCAATCTCACACAAGTGCACATAACAAGATAGTGATCTCAAGTGGGATTTTACAAGCTCCAAATCCCATAATACCGCAAGCGGACCATAAATAATAGAGCGAGAAAAATCGTTTCATATCGAACAACTATGGCTGCATAGAGCCGTAGAATCGTTCGTAGAGAATCAAATTCGTGAGTGGGACTATGTAAGAACGTTCTATACATCCATAGCGATAAGAGCAAAAGTCTTTGTAATCCAGTAGAAGAAGAATGATTTATATTTACAGCGATAAAATGAAATGAAAGCGCGAATTTATATAAGTCCATTTATGGCACCATTAAATGATTTTTAAGGGGATGTAGCGCCATTTTGAACGTCAAAATAATATAGCAGATTAGTAATTGTTTATAAATTCTTGGAATCGACTCGATTCATAAACGTCGAAACATTTCACACTTCTTCGATGGCTTTAGAAAGAATGTTATACATATGGGTAGCTATGAATTCGGTGTTTATGTTTCTCTGAAATGGAGAAAACGCTCTCGGTGAGAAATATATGGGAGGGGTTAACAAAGTGTTGGCACAAAATTTGCTTGAATTTAACTGTAGCATTTTTTGAGGATTCATGATTAAACACGAGTTTAATAACGAAGAAACATCTTACGAAACGCCACGTGAGTGAAATATTCTTACATATACTGAACAGCCTTCAAACCGCTGTCGAGGCATGGTGACCAGTGACCACACTTCAACGCAGTATTCTATAACTGACCAACTGTGCACTTTGCAATAGTGTCCAATACAATGGTGTCAGAATGTACGTCAAGCGAAATGGATGCCTTGAAACTCTTAACAAACATACCTGAATAGTACGGTTTTTAGTGAAGGTTTCCAGAGGTTTTAACCTGTTAGTCCTCAAGAAGCATTCTTGCGGATTGACATTTCATTCTTACCTGGATGTCAAATCTTCAAATGTCAATCGTTACAGAAGCTTAAATGGAGTACGCGATATTTCTCGTGCAATATTTCTATCATGTTCCAACTTGGACCATTCAAAAAATTGACTGAATTCAATTTGAAGGATGCGGAAATCGATAGCTGAATTATTCGTGGATTTTATGCGAATTAATTGGATACTTTTGAGAAATTATCGGGTAACTCTTTGGTAGAGTATGAAATGAGTTCTGTCCCAAGACCTTTAATTGAGGAGCACTGCTCATAGATTCATATATATATATGCAACATTGACGCTTCGGCGTTGACTAGATTTATGTCAAATTCGGCAGTGAGAGCAATAAGCCGTCAGCTCAGGAAATTTGTGCACATTATATTGTGACATATAACATCGATGAAGTTTGTTTAATTGACGTGCATCACATATAAAGAAGTTGTTGTTGCCATATATTTGACGGAATAAGTGTGGATAAGTTTCGAAGTTAGAGCAATTTTGCTGCTCATTTTACGTATTAAGTTCATCGCGGAGTGCAAACAAATATTTAACACGTGCAGTTGGTCTACTTCTAAACGGAAGCAGAGATAATAGTTCATCGTTCTATTTGAGAATAGAGAGAAGAAACTATTCTACATCGTCGATTCATCCACAAACTAGACCCAAATCTGCCTATTCCAGAGTTTTGACAATTTGCCCATCATTTCTCGCTTGCATATATATATATATATATATATATATATATATATATATATATATATATATATATATATATATATATATATATATATATATATATATATATCAGAAAAAGGATAGGGATTCCCTCTCTCAGAAACAGTTGCTGGCGGTAACACAAACTGAGCGGAAATGAGGTAATACATACTAGGTGCCTAGTTCTTTACTGGCAGTGAACTAGAAATAGTTAAGAAGAATGCTGAAAATGGCTTTTAGGAGGGCTGGTAGTGTCGAGTTTTATCACTCAGGGTGCTTTAATTGGGATTTAATGCACACATTTCATCATCTGTTGTGTTAATAAATTCCGAATCTTGTTTTACTCAAAATAAACTGCCTTTTGCTTTGTTATAAAAAAATTCTGCAAAAGCGCATTATCGCAGCGTCATACTGTGCGTACTTATGAATATATGTTTGTCTCTCCAGCACTTTCAGTATTTTACCTTCAGCAGTTCCCACCCTCGTAAAAGGGCAACGAGGAGGAGGGAGGAGAAGGATGTGAGGATGAAGTCATACCACCCTTATTGATTGACCTGCAGTCACCGGACTGCAGGGAATGTGCGAGATCATTTTCGCTCATGCAAAAGACCGACGGAGTAATCCTTATATTCTGTTATATTTTTTTTTTCGAAGCGGAGTTTGCCTGCTTTTGTACGATTGCGCAGATTTTTTGCACAAGTCGCGTTGTGCAGTCATTGTGCCTGTGCTGTTAAATTATTGAATTTCTCCATATAGATTTACGATCGTTGTAACGCAATTCAAAAAACACTACCGTTTTGATTAACAAACCCTGAACGGAAAACGTAGGAAGTGTTGACGATTGAAGTAAGAATTGACTGTTCAACGTGTTTTCATCACGTGAAAATATTGACGCAACTGATCGTTCTGATGTAAAGAATCGCGGTCGTGTCAGCGCCGTAACTCGTGTACTCCGGATATCTTTTAGTAAAGAAACAGCAGTAATGAGTTACTTTGAGGATACTTTGAGGACAGAAACATATGGTACAACAAGTCGCATGATAAGCGGCTTGGAAGGCAGGAGAGACTCCCCCCCCCCCCCCCCCTCCCCGCTCCCCTCTCCTCCAACAGAAACATCTGAAAGTAATCAACGAGGACCTCATAAGATATGGGCATGCTAGAATCTCCGATGTAGATATACTACATCTGAAAGTACTCATATCTGGTGGCGATCTTACCTTTCTCTCTTCCACTTTCCGGTCTATTACCACAATGCACTCTGCCACTATCGTCAATACGTAATGAGCGATATTTCCGTTATGATAAACGCGAGTAGGATTGTGTATTTTTATGACGAGATATTGAACATCACCATTTAAAAAAGGGAACTATGAGGTATATGTCATAATGGGATACAACACTGGTCTGATGTAATGAGTGCACAATTCAAGAGTTCCAATCAGGAAAGGTGTGCATGGCAGCTAACTGAAGTAATCATTTAGCAGCTATTGGCTACTATGAGAACACATCTAGTATAGCGTGCTATTACACTACCACCTGCTAATAACACCTGTCCGACTTTGAAAGTCAACCTTTAAAATCAGTTACTAGATTGACCAACTCTCGGAATATCTCAAATACACGTGTTCTGACTCGAATAATAAATATTGTTTAGCTTATTAAATGTTCGCTGCTAAGTTCGAAGTTAAATTGTAGGGTTATTTTGTGGCAAGGGTTATATTTGCGAGATTTCATGGCTCTAATTTATATGGACAGCAGCCCTACTTTCATTCGGGCAGTCGTTTCCGGTAAGCCTTCAGGACAAGCCAGAGCAGATAGTTCCACTTCATGCTTATGCTAAACATGACATTAGGCAATCAGCAATTCGAGACAAATATTCCGGTGTTGTTCGTTCCAAGAAAATAGAGTGCTTTCGTTTTACAGTTCTCCACACACGACGCCATTTGTCAGTGT
Source organism: Ascaris suum (assembly GCA_013433145.1). Lineage (NCBI taxonomy): Eukaryota > Metazoa > Nematoda > Chromadorea > Rhabditida > Ascarididae > Ascaris > Ascaris suum. The sequence goes on along the minus strand of CM024188.1, from coordinate 6,128,718 downwards.
GCTTGAGCGCCTTAACACAACGCTGCTGTTATTAATATAAATGAAAGCTTACAAAGCAAGCAGTAGATTGCTTTTCATTGGCGCCTCAAATCATACAGCATCACGAGAAGTGTTAGGCACGGATCTAGCCAACAACAATCATAATAATTGGCCCTTGGGTAAATTCCGATAAGGCTACCGAATTTCCGATGGCCACGAACAGAAACATAGTAACAACTCATCTCAACACTCCACCTCCAATCACTATCCCGCCGTCGTAGTGCGAGCGCTCTTGATATGTAAAAAAAGTCAGCCCGATGAGCATTTATATGCGTTCGTGCGCGATCTTGATTCAAAAACCTTGCTGCGTTGCTTCGGTTGATCGCTATTGCGCCGTCTTGATCGCCTTCGTCACAACGGCACAACAGAGAGCGACAGCCAGCGGACGCTGAGTTAAAGACCATTTTACTTGATATTTATTGTTGTTGCTTTCTCATTTTTATTATTGGTCTGTAGAAATTCGGAAGCTTCGATCGGGTCTAGACCATATAAAGCGGTCCAATCTAAAACTCAAGAAAAACAGATTCCGTTTCAGTGCCTATTAGGAGCATCATTTCGCTCAACATGTCAGCATCGAGTTAGAATCAGAATGCTTAAACCAAGTGACAATATGGAGCCTCTAGCTCACAATTCGAAGCGCTGTCTATGACGACAGTGCTCGAAGCTGCCCTTTTCCCGCATTCCCATGCCCCAATACTGCGTTGACCACGATTATGCAGATCTTGCCAGTCTATCTACGTCGCTGATTCTGACTTTGCCAACTTGCCGATATCTCTGATTCCATCTTTCTGGACTGCTTTTCGCTTTGAAATCAGAAAAGAGCCTGATTCAGTTTTGCTGCCTAAGCTGTTCCTGAAACTTAAGCCCGACGCAATCAGAGGCTCTCTATTACGTCGGCTTTGCAATTTCCTTTCTTGTCGTTCTTATTCACTACACTACACACTGCAGACTCTATGTGCGACTTCAGCGGACGAGCAGTGAAGTTTTTCAGAGATCTGTCCTCGCAACCTTCCACCCCCTCCCCTACCTCCAGCCTTTCTCGGCTTTATTAATTACCTACGCGATTGCTTCCCATCTGAATCGGAATGCTCTCTGTTTACCAATGATGCCAATGTCTTCGTTGCTTCCAAAGACTCCCCAAACAAAACAGTTATCATCAGATTTGGCCAAATCAACCCTCAAAATCGCCTTCTAGTTAACATTCCAGCACTTTAGCCTCCGATGAAATTAAAGATTTTGGCGTTATGATCAACAACAATCTCAAATTCCACCATCCTATTTACACCAGTGTAACAAACAAATGCAACAGCTTCTGCTCTTCTGCTAGCGATCGCTTCTAAAGATATCCCTGCTATTAAATTATTTGGAGTCCTCTTCTCGAGTATTCTTCCACTGTCTGGTCTGCATCGGACTACTATTACCTAAATGAAAACGCTCATAGACTACGCTCTGATTATTTAGAAGACGCTCCCACAGATCGCCTGTGATTTCTAACTGCATGCAAAGAAGTAGACGCTTAAGCTATGTGGCTTCTTCATTGATCCCTGTTTGACGTATAACATTACCCGTCAAAAAACCAACTTCCTTTTTCATCAATCATCCGGATTATTCCCCCCTCCGCTTCCCCCCCCCCCCTCCACCCTCTTTTCACTCCCCAGACCCAACAAATGGGCGCACTCGCTCAGACACACTCTTTGAAACTTATTGTTGATAGGTGCATATTGAACTTATTGAAATACTTTCTCAAAGGGGGCAGTCGTTACAGATTTTTAAAGAAACACTTCCTTACCTCGAGAATTACTCGGCTCTACGCCTAGAAGTGGGGAATATCGATCACGCCCACTAACTTATGCATAGTTACCTACTTTGTTATGACCATTTGCATGCCAGCTGTATGTCGAATTCCGCTATCATTGTCGTTTATTCTAGTTCTTATGTGAATGTTTCTCCTTAATTGTTATCGTTGTAACACATTGTTCCGTTTGAAAGTTTTACTTCTACCTGTGTACGTATATCTGCTGGTTAGCATGTTCGTCCTTACGCCTTGTGCCGTGTGCATTACGCATTGACTTGTGGCGTGCACGGAACAAACCTTATCTAATCTCATCTTGCGTCCAAATTATTGGAGCCAAGCAATTCATTATGACCCCCCACCTGAACTCACTACTGCTCCGAATATTCGAGCTCGATCCGTCCCTTCTTGACCTTCAGTTCAACTCAGCAACCCCCTGCACCAAATCGTGCAATTATGACGGTCCTTAAACCTACCACTAAACGAACCGCAGCGCTTGGCACGTGAGCGAAGGCTGTTGCGCGCGTGCGATCGGCACGCACGTGCCCTCATGACGAACGCGTTGTGTTGAATGGCGTGCAAACGCGTTGCATCTTTTGTTATCGTGTCGGCTATGGCGACTCTTGTGGTGCTATATAGGTCTACAAGGGTTTATGTGCTGTTCAGGTTTAAACCATATTGGTTCTTTTCATTTCCATTGTTGGATTTAAACTATATGGTTAAAGGACAGACTTATATATACCTTCCTTCAGCGTATTATAAATTCATGTTTAATTAAACTATTGGCAGTTGAATTTTTTCCGTCATATTTCTCATTTTCACTCTGTTTTATTTTATCTTTTCTTAAATCCGAAACTTTCACTTTAATGAGTTTTCTCGCCGAAAGTGGTAAGCTTTATGCAAATTTCAGTCGCCCTTTAAAAGTGTCTCAAAAATATGCTAGCCAACTTTTGCACTAAAATTGGTCGTATGGTGGCGAAAAAAAGATTTGCAGTTGAATGAATTGCCCAACTCATCAGTCAGATGGAGCAAACGCGTGAAGCTTCATTTCACTGCCTTTTCTAAACACTAATATAACCGATTTGTTTGAATGGTGAGACTATGGAGAGCACATATTGTGGTATTTAATATCGATCCTTCTTGAAGGTTGTTACAATCCGCCGGTTTAGTGGACGAGCTGCGAGAAGCCTACACCGCCTCAGACCCTCTGTATTTTCCTTTTTCACTTCAAGGTACTTGTGAATTGCTGCTAAGAAAAAAAGAAGTTGAAAAGTCTACATCATTGCAGCGCCGCGGGCAAGGTAAAAGAAGGGTGCTTTTGATTAGGTAACAAGGTTAGACATAGGGATTCGCCTGTACACGGGCTGCTTTAATTGTGGCTGTGGAAACTCTTCTCTCCTAATTTGGAGATGTGCAGAATAAATGTTTCCTAGAAGATTATGCGCTGTTTTAAAAAACCACACTTTTTTGTTGTGTAGTTTTGGCATTTTGTCAACTTTGTCGGTTTTCTCCATTAATCTCGTTTGTTTTCCTTTCGGGTAGGGAAATGTTTAAAATTCCCACAAATTTCAGTGAAATTTTCGCGTTTTTTCTATTGCATCAAAAATATAATAGTACAGTATCACTGCATCGGAAGGAACACTTTTCATGGAAAAAACTTGTTTTACAGCTGAATGAAGAGCTGATTTAGACTTCTATCTTGAAGCGAAATGATCGTAATTATACAGTAGATATGGCACATAGGAATGATTTGTCAAAATGGCGAGTGGCGCTTTTGTTACATTTTTTTCGCTCATTTATCTCATTTTTTAAAACATACCAGTGAGTTGCCGGCACCAACTGTTCATTGGTTCCTGTCGTCGTTGAAGGATACGTTTTTTACTGACTTTGCACTGATGTGCCGTTAAGATAGGTGGACGGAAAGGTATACATGCGATGTTATGTAGACCGGAAAACTCGCCTTGCAATTGCGGGTCAATTTTATTCATAGCGGTATACTAAGGGGAAGGGGACGGAAGATGTAAAAGGTATAATCAGACGGTCGTAAATCCAAACAACCTATTAAAATCACATATGGCGATTCGTAAAAATCAACCTATGAAGTCAACTCGATCCTGGTGGCAATCTTTTGTTTACAGATTATCATGCTGAAAGAATTCATTTCGTGTAGATCGCAAAAAAATAAAACATAAACCAGCAGTTTTTTGTTGGCTTCGAGCGTTGGAGCTCGGGCCGAAGTTGAAAAAAATTGTGCAGGAACGTCATCGTAATTATTTCCAACGTCAAAACATTTCTTGTGTTTCATTCGTAAAATTGCACTTAATGCCGTAAGTTTGAATTTTTTCAGTCAAGAGTCTATGTCATGAAATAGTAACTTCCGCACATCTTGAGTCAATTCTCGACTCACTTAACTCCAAAATGATAATTAACCATCGTTTTAAATTCGCGCTACTGCATTCATAGGAGCGCATTTCTAAAACTTTCCATTCTGTGGAGCATAAGAGAGAAAACGTTTTAAGACAGCCAATCCACGACGGTATCATCGAAAGGGAGGGGTAGGGCATTTCCGATGCACTCACTCATACCGCAGTGTTTTTATTACCGAATAAAATTATTGCGATTGGTAAAAGGGTTCTTGAGAGCCCCACCCCTCCCTGTCGCTTTTTTCCAGCAATTGCATAGCGCGTGGTTCCCAGATATTGAGCTCGAGTTTAACATTCGCATAGCGAATTCCTTCTCGTGTGTCGTCCGTTGATGTGCTGCGCGATAAATCGACTGCTGCATCATAGTTGGGTCTAAAATGTTCTGTGCCTAAGTATGAATCTTGAGTTAAGCGCTTAGTGAGAAGGGTGTAGAAAGAATAGAATTATTGGGAAATGAAAGTAAGAAATGTCGGAGTCAGCGACGAGATGTAGATGAGGATTTGAGGTTAAGAGGGAATATGAAATAGGGTGAGTGGAGAGAAAAATGTGAGCAAAAAAGGTCAGAATTTCCAAAATGTCGATCGGCTGCGATGGGCATAATTTTTCAAAGTCAATTTTTTTTTTAAATCGACCAATGAAAGGCGTTAGTTAAATTGAATTGTCGAAAGCTTGAAGAATTACGCCCGCAAAAATCCATTGCTTGAACTGCATAAGTTTCTTTAGGGGGAAAGGAGCGAAGAAATCGAGCCATCCAAATGGTATAGAAGTTTAAAAGAAATGCAGTGGAGTATAATTTCAAACGAAAGTTTTAGTTGGCTGATGCGTTACAAAGATGAAATCGAGTAGGCAGGGTGATTGTCGTCGTTCCGTTGGGCTGAACGTCGCATAAGCGTGCTCGATGTGCATCGTCGTTATAGGTTTATAGCAACGTTTTGATGCACAAGAGCGTCATGTTTATTTGGCACTTCCTTCATTTCGCTGCACTTCCGCACTCGATGGATTTGATTCTTTGCCGGCACAAGAACGAGTTCGATTACTGCTTTTGAGCTGCTTCAGTAGTAATCCTTCATCGTTCCTACGGACCGTCGATGTCAGAATAAGCTGAAAGAGGTTCCAAGAAAAAAAAATCAATGAATATCTTTTAAGGGCAATGACGCTATATCACCGTCCATCGCTTTCGTGACTCATATAAGTACCTGGGCATAGAACAACATCTCACTGCGGTCAGGGAAGCGAAAAGCGACCAAGAAATTTGAACGGAGGTTCTTGGCTACAGCAAATATCATCTTTGCTAGTGAACTCGTTTGGTCGCAGATAGCTTCGGCCTAGAATAGACTAGCGGCAGCTGTACGTCAGCGTCACTGAAGGTGAACCCAAGCTTGAGAGTGGCCTGAAGAGGGCACCAAAATTGGGTGCTTAACTACGGAGAATCCTAAAGAAGGAAAAGTGCCGGTTGAAAGATAGCTGCGTGAGCAGGCTTCAAATGCTGGGAAAGCCCGCGGATGTAACATGGCATCCGCCGAAGAAGTCTTGAAGAATGGCATCATCGCATTATGGTACTATCTCGCCACTTAAGGTGGGCTAGATACCCAGTACCGTATGTTCGATAAGCTTTCGAAGCGCGGCAAAAGGACCCCAATACCCGATGTGATACGAAGCCTGCAGAAGTTCGGGACCGAGGTGGTCGTTCAGGTGTAGCGGAGGGCGGTGGAAGTGAATAGTGACGTCTACAGCCGCCCGACAAAGCTGCACCGATACCTCAAGCAGAAGGTGTCAGATTTGCGAATGGAGGAAAGCTTTCAAAGCTGGAAAGCAATGGACACCGACCGACGCTTCTGGAATAACGCTGAAATTGTGCGCTCTCACTCGAGCCTTTGGCTATATTAAGGCTATGAAGTGGTCGGAACTTTTGGCTATAAAGTGTGGTCGGTTTATAGCCTTTGGCTATAAAAAGTGGTCGGAACCTGCGCACGTATTAGCGGTATAATAGGGCCAGTTGTTCACCGAGTGTTGCTCGAAGACGCAGGGGCGAGGGGGCCAGCAATGCCGGCACTACAACGCCGCGGTTGAAACTTCGGAGTATATGGCATCGAATTGACTTCGGAGTACTCTACGTTGAATGGCATAACACATTGCTAGGAACATCTACTAAGCCCTATTTAAGAAGTATCTCTAAACTACTCGAATAAGATATTCCCGGTCACGGGACACCGAATTGCACCAGCACACTACTTTGGGACGTCGAATGCGAAATAAGACTTCACTCAAGCGTCGAAAGCCGGATATTGCAGTGCTCGATAAGAATAAATCGAGATGGACAATCTTTGAGGTCGCGGTAGCCCATGCCGGTAGGCTCACCCGACAGCGGGACGTCAAAGTCAACAGTACACCATCAATTCGATGTAGTTGGCTGACGAGACGCGCCTACATCCCCTCCTCCCCTCCTCCTCGTGGACTTTGTGCCGATAGTGGTAGGTGTCTCGGAGAGCAGCTGTCTGCTGTGAAAGAGAACCTGGAAACATCGCTAGGTCTCAATAGGAAACAGGCAGTAAAGCTCATCGAACGTCTCTCAAGGTCGCCGTTCTTTTCAGTACTAGGATAATGAGGGAGCACCTGGCTACACAGAAAAAGGCGAAAAATTATGGCTCTAACCGGAAGTTTATTCACCCCCGGAGGGGTCTCTTCGTCAAATAGCTACCGCCTCTGCGGGTCTCTCTCGCTTCGATGCCCACCAATTGCGGTCCTGTATGAGGGAAGATTCTAGGGATAAGTGTCCTGTAAGCAGAAGATTGTTATGGTTCAGGGGATTTCCGTCCTTCACTGTCGCTGTTGAATGAAATCTCCACCGCGACACTGTACTTCATCCTTCTATATCAGCAGCGTGCATCTCTGCTGGCAGCACTCACTGAACAGCGCGTCAGCTTATGTTGATTAGCAGACGAAAACTGCTCCTCCCCCCTTTCCCGTGCTCTCCCTTTCCATCTTTCACATTTAAAGATTCCTTGCCAATTCCAACCAATTTTTTATGGTCTTTTGATGCCACTCTTCAAATTCTGTCACGTTACGTTGAATAAAACAGTCTTATTGAGTTGACCGATCTTTCTGTTCAAAATATGTTTTAGTGACGTAAAGCCCTCGGAAGTTGTTCTCTGGAACCTCCCACTCTCAGATCTTTTGTTCTGATGTATGCTGATTGGCCTTTGCAGTCTCCCCATTGATACTCGAAATTTTCAAAAGATTTTCTTTCCCCTTCGTCGAGTTCTTATATTTCTGTTGCTGTTGGGTTATAAATTGAGATTGCGCACATCAGTCAAAGAGGAAACCGCAGCTTCCGTCGTTTCAACTTGTAAACGAGCAAAGTTGTGACTGAAGCTTTTCTAGCATGATTTGATTTCTTAGTGCACTAACATTTTTTGTGACCTGCTTCAGTAACTGGAGCAAACGTTTTCTTTAGTTTTGAAGAGAACAGGGGAAATTCTGTTCTTAGCATAAGGTAATCTTGCGTATTTTCGTTATTACTAGTTGGAGGCGTTTTTTCGCCACAGAAGCTGAGCGGATGGAGAATGTAAAACATGGGTCTTCCAACTCCTTTTTCCGTATTGTATTGTGCTGCTACTATTGTCGAAAAAGGTTCTTAAATTCGTAGTTGCTATGTTTTAATTTTCACAGCAACTGGTTACAACAATTGTGTTGAATTTTTTGTGCAAGTGATGTTGCTTGAGAAGCATCCAGACCCCTTTCGATGAGAAATCGTTATTTCCGAATGAAATACCCGAATCTGTCTGTCGCTATTTTTGGCATTTCACCAGTTCAAAGCATTTTGCTTGTCCATTTTTTTCCTCGACGTGGTTTTTTCTACGCGCAACAAAAACAGCACATGTCTGCTGTCTATTGTCGTAACCTTGCTCCCTTGCAAAATACACATTATTGCAACGCTATAAATGCGCTTATACTTGTGTCTCGGACTGTATTGCAGTTTCAAGTGGGGAAGCAGGGAAGTTATAGCTGTGTAATTTATTGGTTACAATCCATATCAAATATCCTCAGAGTCGTTATATCTCACCGCGTTTTGAATGTGTTAAACATAAAGCACCATAAGGTCTACAAGCTAATTCAACTCTGCGGCGGTGGATGTGGAAGGGCATCGGAGTAGGAATGGAATGAGCATTGCTGTCTCAGTTATAGTGAAATGTTGGGTGGGACCTGAGTGGCATATAAAAGTTACATGCTCGTAGGCGGAAAAAGGCAAGAATTTGAGGGTATTGTGGTTTTTAATGCAGTTGCTTGCACCATTCGATGTATTGTTGTCGCCGGACACATTCACAAATATAAGGACTTTCGAACTGAGAACATCCGGCAGTTTTTTTAAAAAAGTATTTTGATAGAGTGCTGTTTAGTCTCTCTAGAACGGCAGCACCCCTCCTTTCGAGCCGCATCGACGCCGACGATTCTGCAGCAGTCGGATGTGTGACCTTAAGGGGGAACTTGGTTGAGGTTTTATAGAACCAGTCGGTTTCATGTGCAAACGAGTTATGCGTCCCTTCGTTGTTTTTATGTACGTGGACAGCCTCGTTCGGTTGACGGCTTGAAATGCAAGAGTGGGTCGTGCTAGTTCTGCAGTGAAATGAAATGCGCTGAAGTGCACTTTTACGTGGCATGTGATTTTGCACGAAAGAGGCGCATTTTGCATCGATGCAGACCTTTCAGCTTGTTATGCGCTTTTGCAGCATTGTGACAAAATTATACCCTTGTATGTACGCAATGTGCGTTTGTCTATCGGGTAGTTTCAACTGGAGAGCCACTGAAGCTACGCTTACGGGATTCGGTAGTTATAATCTAGACCGTGGGACAGCCACCTACTTCAGCTTTCATTTCCAGAGTGCACTTCTACAAGTTTCAGGCACGTAAAAATGCGTGAACACTCCACATTGCAACCAGATTGAGAAAATGAGTCTTCGTAGAAGGTTTGTACCACCGATCGATTCTATAATTGGTTTGGCGAGTAAACTTATAGAAGCGTGCATTGTGACGCATGCCTTTAAGTACACTTGTTTTATTGCAATATGGCTTATCCTGACACGCTGAGTTATTTAACTTATCAGCTTTCAGCAGCTTCGCATTAAAACTGCGCGCTGTTAAGGCTGCATTTGCACGTCATTAACTCTGCGCTAAGTCTGTGTCGTTTTTGCGTCTTGTTCAGGCCGAGACTGCATTAGGGCAGTCCGCTAAATTTGCCTTGCATTGGTATAATTACTTGTACTTGGGGGCCAGTGATGGATACTTAGTAGACTAGTTGGAGTAAAGAAAAGTATGCATATTAGTTTTTTTTGCAACATTCTCATCTGTAAACTGTTGCACGCAGCATAGGTTGTTAAATTGGTTGGTCCTATGCGAACATCATCATTTTTTGGTCATAAGTCATTTTGTGTAACTGGCAGTACATGGGAGTATGTGACGCGTAGTCAGTTGGCCATTAAGAAAATCCGACCATCCTTTTTTATATTCGAACACTGGGAGGTTGCGTCTAATTTGGAAGGCTGTGCTTGCAGCTATTATTTTTTGCTTTATGAGGATGAGGTCTTTTACGCTTCAAAACGCTGCATTGGTTGGAACGGTGTGCACGAGTAGGACAAGTGCTACCTACTACGAAAGAAGTGCGGAAACGGGTATTACGAGTTGGAGTGCGCTTCACAAACTAGTATTGAGCTATGGCGTTTTTGCGCTAAAAATGCATAGCACGGAAGTTTCATCAGCGTCGCTTGAAGATGCAATCGAAATTATACTGTGAGGTTTTCTCACCTTTTTGCAGTGAGGCCAAGATTTCGTCATGCTCAGTTTAAACAAAAACCTGATATTTAGTCCTGCCTTAAAATTGCTGAGAACTACATTTTATCTTCGAAATGCGGGAGTAGGTGAAAATGAAGCAAGAATTTGAGAGCATTATGCATTTATTTTTTGACATTCTGTGAGAGCTGCTTGCAGCCAGCATCGTTTTTCAAATTGGTTTCATGCATTCGGAAGCCGATCTGCCCGCATCTGTGCAAAACAAACTCAGACTGGTGTTGTTTGATGACCCAATGACCCATGAAAATTTCGTTAGCAGAGCGGGTCGAGCGCACGAACTCTCGCTTGTAAAGTGTGTGCTCCATCAGTGGAGCTACTGTGAACGTTTTCACTGGTCACCACCGTTCTGATAGGTCCGCCCGAATCCTAGTGCGCACATACCGCATCATTCCTGGTAAGCGCACTACGCCAGCAAACAGATTAGTGCTGACGTTAACGGGGTAGAACGCTTACCATATCAGTTTGAACGGGACTATAGTTGGCTGCAATGTATACCACCATCCACAGTCGCAGATTGCCTTCGCCGTTTGAAATTCTCTTCCAAATTTTCGTTGAATTTGAGCAGAATAACCGGTTTCTCTTTTCTCTTCTATTTCACAAATGAAGAAATATGGAAAAAAAAGCTAACTCTACTTTGAACTTTTCTTTATTTATATAAATTGCGTTATCAGTTCTTGGTGAGATCTTCGGAACCACTAAGATGACTTTAGACCTTTTTGCATTGGAGCAAATATTGTGTCGTATTATTTAGAACTGCAAAAGGCTGATGAAATAAGAAACTCGAAAATTAAACATGATTGCAATTTTAAGTGTTTTTTTGCATTATATGCAAAAATTACGTTGCATTATTTTTTTAAACATTTATATTGCATTATTTTTCGCATTGATTTCGACGTAGTTTCATGCGTTTCTTGCAACTTTTTCTCTAGTCGCGTTTCAGTGCTATGAGTTAATGCTTTCTTGTGAATTCATTTGCTCATACTTATCTCTCCGATAGCTTCGATGTTCCAGCCACACAAGCTATTGTGCAGAAAATTAAGCGATAAAGTGCACGTCATGCTTTACTTCTTGTGCTCAGTTAGGTCCGGGCTAATCATTGTTTACGTGATTTGTGTACAGTTAAAGGGAGATTGGTGTTCTTCAATCAGTTGAGTGCGAGGTTAAATAAAATGCATATTGCGCACTGTTTTCCCGTTGTTCCATTTTGAATATTCATGGGAAACGTCGGTCCGATGGGTTGAGTTATAAAAAACATTGCGCCGACCTTGCTAGCACATTTTCCCATTTGTTCTGAAAGAGTTCAAGTGTTAATTAACGAAGGGCGGTGATTTTGCGTGGTCTCTAAAATATCCTATAAAATATTATTCTCGGGTTATGCATGTGGGCTGCAAAACGGAAAATGTAGCGAAAATATGTTCACAACTGCGCCACCCTTCTCCCCCCCCCCCCCCCCCCCCCCTGCCCAGAAAAACAAACATTCAGAGGCACGAACAGTGACAGCAGTATGGAAGATAAACCGCGAGGCATCTCTGAATTACTTCGAGCAGCAACAAGTGCTGCAACAATTCTTTTGACATAATATGTAGCTGTTGATGCACTTCTATCGCCTGTATAATCGGAATTGCTCTTCTTGCTTCTAATCCAATGTATTTCGACAGAGGTCAGTCATAAATTTCCACTCTTCCAATGAGCAAGCCGCAATAAGCCGTTGAAAAAGCTGAAAAGAATTGGAATGAAAAATATGGAAAAAAGGCCCGGAAAATTTGAAAGCCATGCAAATTTAACGGCACTCATTGTTTGCTAAGCTTTTCTCATAGAAGAGAATAGGGAGTTTTTATGCCACGATTTTCTGTTTTCGTCCTCGGACACGCATCTTGCGACATTATTCGTCAGTCATCACCACATAACCTCCTGCAAATGCTTTATTACTGTTTAAAGTCGTTGCATCTTCAGTAGTGTTATTTCAAGAGTCAAGTATTTAGCAAAAATAGACTTCCGCGGTGAGCATCCAACGTGAGGGCGTTTCATTGAAATTTGCAGAAGCCCGATATGTCCCGGAAAATTAAGCTTTGCCAGTCTGATTCCTAAAAAGATTCTATAGCATGTTTGAATAATTAGGCCAGCGGTGCTCATGATACATGTTGATCCAAATCTTGATAGGTCGTCAAATTTTCCCTCAATGAGCAGTTTTACTTGGCTCATATTTAACAGCTTCGACTTATGTGGCTTTAAGTTCGCCTCATTTTATTGTAGAGAGGACCTATTTTAATATTTTTGTTTGTTGAAATATGATGCTAAGCAGAAATCTCGACCTCTTGCCAAATGATTTTTTCAAATGCTGTGGATACGTCTTTATCGCGGCATCTTCATTATATGGTTTTCTCTTCGTAGGGAAAACCGACTGTGAACACCTGTAACAACTGTCTTCGCGTTGAAACTCTCCACACTCATTACACTTCATTCCCTTCAACAGGTGTTGGGGTGGAAGAGGAAGGGGGTTGGGGGTGTGGTATTCGTCACCTAATACGTGGCTGATAACTAACTGATATCATCCAAAGTCCTGGATATTGAGGATTTGCGGATTTCGAGGGCTCCTAAAGAAGTTCTCTTTGCAGCCAAGATTATTTGCTTGTAGTGTTGGCATTCGCGTCCGCATTGCTCTTCACTCTCGCGCCTCAGCTCTCCTTCGCTTGTGAAGAAGCCAAAGAGTGCGGAATCTGGTTTCGCCGCGTTAAAGGTTGGTATGCGTTAGTATCGGATGAAACCTTTCCCGATTTAGGAATTTTGCGAAATTCAAGAGGGAAGGTAATTTAGGAATCTATGATATATATATATATATATATATATATATATATATATATATATATATATATATATATATATATATATATATATATATATATATATATATATATATATATATATATATATATATATATATATACAAAAGCATATTCGAGAGGAACTTCTGTCGCTCCTAGTTTCTATAACAGGCATATATTAGAGAAAAAAGGGGGGAAAGAGGCATACGTCGGGAATTGTTCGGTGAGAGGGTATCCCAAAGTGTTCATGTGTGCGCTTTCCATTTGCTTTTACCTTTCATGTTTGTTGACAATTTCCTGGGTTATGTGTGAAATTGGGTGCTAAAGAACTGTGCTAATTCGATGCGGGATCTCCCATTTTCTTCTAGCCTTGCAGCTTTTCAAAAGAAACGTCGGGAAAATATGGCTTACAAGCATTTGTCTAGTTTAGGTTGAAGCGACAGTTTATTACTATATGATGTATCCTTTTTATATAAGCACTGCTCTTCTGGTATGGCAGTGAATGCTTCAGTTAAGCTAGGATTAATATTTTGCGTGAATGAAAGCAGGTGATAAAATTCGCATCCCTTTTCTAACGAAATAGAAATTGCTGGCGAAAGATTAGTTAAATGCTGCAAGTTATTCTGATGGTAACACTGTAGACTTAATGATTCAGTGCTTGTTGGTTCTTGTTTTTTTTTATTGTCGTCATCTTCAAGTCTATATTTTGTGCTATTCAGAGTGGATCTGAGAACGGGTACCGATATTAACGAATAGCGATAGGCGCGATCATCATGGGCAACAGTGGCTTGAGAGGAGGTTGGTTGTCGTTTTTTCTCTTGCTGGATTCCTATGAGTTCGTCTCCTCTTTGCAAGTATAATGTAAGGAAGTTGCATCCACTTGAAATGATGATCCAGCAGTTTGTAATCAGCATATTCGTTTATTGATTAAACGTAAGGAAAAAGTTGCTTTTTAGAGTATTTTCTGTTTTTATGGGTATTGTTCTTTATAACTTTTCAACTGCACTGATTTTTGTATAAGGCAACGCAAGGGCAGGCACTGAGACATTTTCATCAAGAAGTATTGGCAAGCTCCTACGCCACTTGGATACACGGTACTATTGCATTAATGACGCACATTGGCATAACAGTTGGCCTTTGCATTTCGAAAGGTGGATGCATTCGCCGCCTATGCTGCACTTGTTTTGTGCATTTGCTTTCCTCGTTCTTAGCATACCTCAATTCGTTACATGCAGCAAACTTCTGGCTAGAAGTTTGTCCACAACTCTGAACTCGAAACATTTTTCTAATGCTGTGGACACTTGACTGCTGCATCGACAGGGGAAACTAAGCTGAAGTGGTTCAAGCAATGCGGTCTACCTCGTTTTCGGCAGCATTTGAATCCATGAAGGTGTGCGCTATTGCTGAATGCATTTGTGGGCATGTAGGTGTTAATTTTTCGTCGATGGCGACCGTTGTTACAGTTGACGCGGATGTGATCGTGTTGGCTTTATTTCTGCGATTGACGTTTCCTTCCTGATGGGAGGTAGTCGCCTGAAGTGCTGAGGGTGTGCTTAACAGCTGTTGTTGCTATTGTTGACTTCCCCACTCACTGCACTACCATCTGGTGGTGGTGTGGCGCAAAATTGCGGTTGAAGTTCACTCATACTTTGATTCTCTGCATTAGCAGCTAATCGTCAATACTCATTCGAGTGAACGGATATTCGGTGCATTTGGTGGGCCATTATTCAATTTCTGCATTCGTCATTTATCGTAATATTGCGCCTCGTTAACAATTCATTCACGATGGCCGTTGGAAATGAAGAGATGCTGTTGTTTGATGAATCAGAAGAGCCTGTCACAGCACATGATACGATGCTTGTCGAGTGCCAAGATGATCGTGATATCCTGCCATCTGCTTACAGTGACTGCCGCTCTTTCAATAGTGTTCTTGAAAAATATAAGCAATTCGGGCGACGAATTAGAGGTAACTCATACGAGACTTTGAAATTGTTTGTTAGACGAGCTTCCATAGTTCACCCTTGATATAGGTAAACACAGGGCTGTGCACTAAGCTGGAGACGAATAATTTGCTTCCATTTTTTTTTCATCTTAGAAAAGCCTATTTTATGATTATTGTTACGGAGTTGTCGAAGTGAAAAGAATGCTAAGAAGTATATGTAGTGACCTGCTGTGATCACCTTCAGCTGCATTGTCGATTGAATATGCTGCAGTCTAGTTTGTGTGAAGAATTCTGGTGAGAATTTAGGATACACCGAGCATATTCACGTAATTAACTATACGAGGGAAGCATTCCTCAAAAATACTATATTCTGTTCTCCGCTGATTGGAGCGTTATAATGCAGATGATGTTGTGCGTAAATCGGTAAATGTGTGTTGTCCCTCTAGTGAATTGTTTCGTTTACGGAAAGCGTTGTGTCGGGTGGTGCGCATGAGTGCATGCTGCTCAACTGGCTCTTTTCTTTTTCGTCCAGTTGGCCAAGCGTTGTGATAATTGCATTTCTTAGACGTGGCCAAGAAACTTGAACAAGTGCATCCAATATGGTGCATATTTGCAGACGTCGTTTTTTGGAGTCTTAAACGGAGATTACCTCGCTTATTTTCAAATGTTGTCCCCTTCCCTCCTCCCTCTCTCATATCTTACTCTTTTTCCTCCTGTTTGCTTAGGAACTTCATCGTTTGCTCCACAAAAAGTAGATACAGCACATCTCAGCTTCTCTTTTGCTATACAAAATAGTTTTCATACAGATTTCTCTTAGGTGATAAGGCTTTAATCGTTGTTTGATGATCAGTGAAAGTTTCATCTGATGATAGGAGCAAATCCGCGACCTTTCGCTTGCCGAGCAAATGCTTTGTAACTGAGCTGCCGTCGACGCTTTTAGTGTCCATTATTCTGATTCGGCTTTAACGACGTTTCCTGTTTGTTATGCAGTTGTCACGTCACAATTTTATGCCTTGGAAAGTTGTAGTGAAAACAATATGCTTTCGTTTGTTGGTCTTTCTGGTTTCTTCCATTCAAAATGCTTTCGACATCCAATATAACTCGATTGCATTGCTCTTTATTGCGGTTATGTTTGTTTGAACTCTTTCTTCCGTTTTCTTTTTCTGGTCCTCAATATTGTTTGTTCGTCTCCTTTTCCCTACAGTTATCCAGTCTTTCTAGACATGCACTCTGCTACTGTCACTTATTCTTCCTTATATCCTCCCACTGATCTGATTATCTTGTTACATATATCTAGTGTAGAGTGCGTTCAATTTGCAAGCATAAATTTTCTCTTTTAGTTGATACTCCCCTTTAGAACTATTTATTTGCGACGAATCACCTTCATCACCCTTTCTGTTGTAGACTGTCTCATTGATGTAATTACAGTAGAATTTATTCGTTATTTTCGAGAAGATTCTTCAGGCAAATGCTGATTTGTGCAAATGCAACATGACACTTAAACGCTGTCTCGAGCTTTTTTTTAACCAACATTTTCAGCCATTCCCGCAAGAGCAGGAGGGGAGAGAAAATGAGAGCGAATTATTTAGCGTATTGGAAGGAGCGATACAGCAGCCCTGATGAGGGTGGGACCTCGGTCGGTGTCAATTAGGTGAGGGAGATGCAGCGCGCAGTTGAAACTATTTGGTGAGGAAGGTTTGTGGAATGGTATAGCGCCTGAAGATGCGATGAGGGACAAATGTTGGTAGAACTACAACCTCATATTACAGGAATTAAGTATGGCAATGTTCTGTATAGTTTTTTTTTCTATTTTGTTGTTGAGCGGGTTGAATGGGGGAAGAGGGAAGGGGCTCAAAAGTATATTGCAAGAGTAATAAGCACTATATCCGTCGAGTGCGCTTTTGGAGATTAAGCAAGATGTATCCATTGAGTTTTTGGTCGCCATCATACAAAAGGTCTTTAGCATACAATTGAAGCCTCAAAAACTCTTGATGGACTGCTGTCGCCTTTCATGTTGCTTCCCATCCATTCGACTTTCATTGCCGTGTTTGTTGCTGTCGAAGCGAAATCAGAATCGACGTATGTGTTAGGTGCTTCTCAGAGTATATCCTGATCTCGACGGCTCTTCGGATTCTCATATTTAAACAAGTCAAAGCCAGTATTCGATTATCATCTCTGGTTGGCATAAGCTGCAAATTAGAGGTTATTTAGGAACGTTGACACCTTCATCCCATTCACTAATGCTTACTTGCTCTGCTTTTCTACATTATAATCTTTATTCGTACAGAAATGGAGAAAACCTTGACAAAGCTGTTTAGTAAGAGGAAAGATGAACGTTTCTTCTTAAAGGACAGGTGAGATAATAAATAAAGGATATTCGACTCAGGAGATTATTCATAGAATTATGCATCACTGAACAAGATCGGCCATCGTAGGAAGATCTGATTTCCTTAGGCGAACCTCGAAGGTGCAGGTATTCAACTCATCAGCACAGTTCCAAGGGAGCTTATTCCAACTGCATGTGGTTCGATTTGTGAAGCTGTATAAAATGGTATGGGAGGAACACGTTTCCCATAATAGCTGATAACTGTACATATAACCATTTCTAGTGGTAACAGTTGTTTGATCAAACAGGTCAGAAGAGGTGTTTTGAAGCTTGTTTATCATCTTGGAGCACGAAGCGAAATTGGCTTTCAAACGGTGATCAAAGGTTGAAGGTCCTCGATCGAGCATTGTAACCAAGTTGATATGGTTCGACGCGTGAACGCTTTTTGCTGTTTCAAAGTATCCTTAATTTCACTTATGCGGTACAATGACCAAACTGCTAGACGGTATTCAAGCATTGCGCGACTGTAAACGATAAAGGCCTTAGGGTGATGCTAGAGGCGTTTGTGGTGCAAAGTTGTTAAAAAACAGTTGAAAGTTTTAAACACTTTAACAATAATATTAGAAGATGTAATTTTCCATTGAGGGTCAGCAAATGTTTTATCCATGTAATCGCGAATCCCATCAAATGTGGTTAATGGGGCTATTCGATGGATTCAGAAGGACATTCGTGACGAAAATTGGCACGCAGCGCACGGCACTTTTCGTAGGAAATCCCCGACTGCCACAAAATCGATCATTTCACAAAATTTTTGGGATGCATTAGCATTGTATAAAAATCATTCGCAGACAGTGTTAGAGAGCGAGACGTTTTTAAGTGGTTTTGAGCGAAGTTTTTAAGCACTAGCTAATTTTTCAGTAGAGCCGCTGATGGAGATAAAGAAAAAGAATATTGTTGCATTGATGGGCTCATCTGATAGAGTCCTTTTTCGAGATACGTCTACCGCAAAAGTAAACTCCAACTTTTGTTTTGAAACAATAGCCGCCATTGTAATTTTCGATCTCCTTCAGTGGAAATCATGAGATACGGTAGCGATCGAGTTAAAAAAGTTTGCTCATTATGATGTATTATATCGGACGTATTCGCGCAGTCAGTATAGATTTCATGTAGTACTTTTGCTGAAAATAGTTAGCACCCAGTCATTCATCAACGAAATAAACCGTGAAGTGGTTGACTGACCTAGGACGAAAACGGATCCTACTGAGCTGATAAGTGCTTCGAGAAGTGATTCGTCTACTATAGTAATCAAGCACCTTGCAAATCGCTGAGATAAATCCTATAGTCCGCTACTTCTTTGCATTAATAGAAAGGGAGATTGATGCGGCGATACTCATTGATGATGTTATATAGACGAAGAAAGGCGGCTATCGAGAAGCATGCTAAGTATCTCAGAAATAGATGACGTTGTTTGCTTTAAAAAATATTGAGGGTATTTTTCTTTTCTCAGCGAGACTTTTTGCATAAGATCTTTCTGATCCGGTTTGAAAAGCTCTGAGAAAAAGTTCGCTAAGATTTTACCTTTGACGACATCATCACTCAATCGAGATCTATTTTCTTGTTTCAACACTTCAGCTGCTTATCTCACCTGCGGCTTACTATTAAGATAACCTCGGTTTCGTAACAGAGACGATATTTGGTATTTTCAGGTATTCCTTTTTTTAGCAAACGCATTTTTAGTGGATAAAATCAATCGTGAAGAGAATGTGGAACCCGGTTCTCGTTGTTCGGCTTAAGCGGGTGGTATAACACAAGTGGAGGCGAACTCTCACATTGGAAGAAAAAATTGCATAGTGTAGAATACTTTTATTAGCGGAAATGCCCCAATTATTCACTACGTTGCTTTCATAAGTGCCTGAATTTAGCGTTGCTTTGTTATGTAGTTGAATGGCTTATATTGATATTGCTTGAGTTTGAATACATTTTTTTATTCGATTAGAATCGATGCGTACGTATTAAAAACTTGGATGCTTTTGATTTAATTTTGAGTAGTGGGTGAAGGGGGGGGGGTGAACAATCTGGAATTGAATAGTAGAATTTCGAGATGTTGAAGAAAAAAATCATTGAGATTTTGTGTTTCAATAATGCATTTTCATCCAGCCCATCTTTTTTCGCTGTTTTGTGCAGTCGACTCCTCAAGCTGAATTTTTTTGGAACCGATTTAATAAGGCCAGAATTCACTTACACTCGTGCTGGGAAGCTTGGTGGGAAGGTGTGGTAATGTTGCCAAAGCATCTTTTGCTTGGTTAGAAGCTTATCAGGTACCTGAGCCTTCACATCTCTCCTGAGGATGCTCATTGCATTTGCTCTGCCTCTTATTTTGGTATTAACAATTCGTCGGTTTCTTTAATGGTCGACGAAATGGGAGGCGGAGGTGGGGGGGGGGGGGTGGTGGAGTATGGGGTGAAGAGGAGTGAGGTGTTCAGGTGATTCGTTGTCCTTGCTAGCCATATTATTTTCCAAAAAAAGGCCAAGTGCCTAAAGCTACGTGATGGGGCAGTTCACTTTGTTGTTTGAACATTCCTGAAAGTGTTTTATGTACGTGCGTGTTGCGCGCCCAAAGTGCACTGTTAGTGCAGTGGTAAGCGGTCGATGGCCGAATTTTGTTGCGCAGATTCGCCAAGTGCGGCAGTTCATTGATCTCGTAGCCAAAGCATGCACTCGTTGATTAGTGATCTCAAGAAAAGATGCACTCATCGCTTAAGTCAACTTAGGTGAGACATTTACGCAGTATCTTCAGGTCCAATTGACTGGATGATCATCGATGTCGGTCTCTGAGCAATATGGGAAGGGAGGCAGCCACCACCGGGAAATTTGCACAGAGTAGTACCTGGGGATAGGTTGATCTTAGAAAGTAAAAATTACAGATGCACGAATAGTGAAGTTCACCTATCTTTTGCACGTAGTATCTTTCATCTTTCATCACGACTTTTACCGATGAGAAATACTCAATTAGGACAGATGAGGATGAAAGGTTCTGAAGATTATTTGATACGTCTTTGAGATGATGTAAAAGTGGCAATTTTTGAGTGCAAAAGCATCGGTGAGCACTCGTTATAGCATGACCTCGTTTTTTTTTTTTTTTTTCGCGTTATTATGTGAGAACAAGGTTTTTTTTTTATCAGGCGAAGTGCTACCAGTCGTCTGGTAATATTATGAGATGATGGCACAGGGGGGGGGGGGTATTACGTGATAAGTTTGTATTAGTGGAAATGATTTGTTTAGGTACTCAGTCACATAACTAGTGCTGTTAAAAAACGCAAAGCAATTTCAAATGCGTATAGGTAAATGCGCGAGAGCATATCTATAAAGGAATGTGCTGCGTGCAGACAAGAAGCGAAGAGCCGATTGCGCCGCCCTGCTCAAAAGAGAACGTCATCAACTCGGAACGGCGGTGATTGTTCGTTGTTTCGTTGCCGGGTCTATGCGCACATAGTGCGTCCGAGTGGCGAACCTCCGAGAGCAACCTTTTTTTTTCTGTCCACTTCAATCACGAAGATTCATTTACGCCCCATAGATAACTGTCGGCAGCCAATTGCCCTCTTGTCAACCCCAGGCACACTTCCTCTTTTGCTAGTCCCGTTATTCGAACGACGCGTGCAATATTGTTATCAGCTGTCATTCGTCTGCATCGTTAACACTTGCTGGAATGCACTGGCTGGATTTAATTTTCTCGAACGGTAGGTGCTTATCTTAGTTCATCGCAAATGCCCCTCCCCCTTTCCCAGCCTTAATTTTCAGTAATTTTTTCCACGAAACTTGCAATCAGTGGTTTCACTCGCTACCAGAGATCTTTTTTGAGAAAAGGGAATGGAACTTGAGTGCTGATGTTGTTAAGATCAGTTCTGAGTGACTCACAAGTTCAGTGCTAAAAGTGCCGATAGTATTGCATTTCATAACTTCTAAAGTTTACAAATTCATCTCGCGCTTTTCGAATATTAGATTGTGGTTTACTTCCTAAGAAGTGCAGATTGTGTGGCTGATTCCATTCTAAATTGGATAGAATTGAGAAGAGGGGAGGGGGGGGGAGTTACACATATGTATTTCAAGTTATTCTTCCTAATAAACAAGGAATGTATAGCAAAGGATGGGGGATGCGGAAAAGGAGGTGAGCAACCGAATATCGTGGTTTAGAAGAACGGTACACCAGATTTACTGTAGACTCTGAAAGGTTCGCTTCATTAGATAAAAGTGATTACCCTGAGAAGGGTTTATGGTTTATCGACGCCCTGCCAGGGTCCTTTCGCTAGAGAAAAGGTGATAGGTCTGAACTTGCCAGTTGCGCTAAAGTGGTGTATCTATTACATTTACTCGGGTTACTGATTTCTCTTCACGTTTAAATATTTTCAATGGTGACTCACATTTGTGTCATATCTGAACGATCGTTTTATATACGCAAAGAATGTTTGTTTCTTTGGAGTTATAAATGAAGAGGATAGTGCACGTAATTTTCGTTGCTTTTTTTCTCTGTTGGGTTTGTCGGGTTCATGTGAAATTGTAAACAGCAACAAATGCAGCGTTATACCGGACGAATGGAAGCGTTCAACATTTTTGATGAGAGGTGAATGTAACGTCATGGGTGGTGACGTGCACAAAATATTGCCTCCTCGAAATTCCCGCCTGCTTATCCCGTTATGAGTATTTGTGTTGGAACGACATTTCACGAAAGAGAGTGCTGATACCCACTTGCACTTTAAAAAACCTTGCCCCTATCGATTTCTCTCTCTGTTGCCCCAGCTCTGTCTCGTTCTCCCTCTCTTTGGTGGGGATTTTTCGCGTGCATCTGAACTCAACAATACGAAAGCGTAATGCTGCTTGCAGTGTGTCTGTTTGTACAACAAAGCGCTCCAAAAATATACTTATGACCGTTTGTTTAGTGATCGTTTTTATTGCTCACACAATAATATTTGATGTGTGATGTAGTCAAGGAGATTGCGTTCACAAAATTATATTCCTCGTCATTGCTGTCGATTAGTTTTCACTTTTTTCGGGATGGAAAAATCAAGCAAAAGCGTTCGATTTTGGTTTTCTCAATGTTTTTATTTTCCCTGCATCTCTTCGGTTATTCTCCCTGTCTTTGATTATTAGAGTCATTTTCGTTGGCGACAGCTATCATTTCCATATTCTTTTACGTATTTATTGAACGTGCGCGCAATGAGTTTCCCTAAAAACATATACGGTGTTCTTTTCTAATTCTCAACTGCATTTTTAGATTTGATTTTGAATAAACGTATCATTTATTTTCCATCGTGTGGGCACTGGTCGAATTTCATAGCCGCGCGGTTTGTTTCACTTCAAAAAAAAAGATTTATTATGTTCAACAATTATGTATCGCGTTTGTTTTCGTGTTTCTCGAAAGTTATAGAGTTTAAAAAATGGCGAATTTTTAGCAAATTCAAATTGTGTGCGTTCGATTCTTTAGATACCGGTGTCTGTTAATATTTATTCATTCTTTGTTTGTATTGTATTAAAATTGCCATCTTCTTCGTCGTTCCGCTTTCTTTCTCTCTTTCTTCAGAAGCGAATTTAGGTTATTTTTGCCTTTAAATGTAGTGTCTACGGTTGGTTTCTTAGTGCCATAATTAAGGTGTTTGATGGCG
Source organism: Ascaris suum (assembly GCA_013433145.1). NCBI lineage: Eukaryota > Metazoa > Nematoda > Chromadorea > Rhabditida > Ascarididae > Ascaris > Ascaris suum. The sequence continues at coordinate 6,105,873 of CM024188.1, read as the reverse complement.
TAACTTATTTCGGTTTTTTTGAACTGTTAGAATTAACTGCTAGACCCACTCTTAAGGATTTATGGTGGGGAATGAATGCAATACAAAGAAGGTGCGACTTTTGTGCTTAAAATTTAACGCTTTCCTCTGCCAAGGGGTTACGTCAAAATATTTCCTTCTGCGTGAATAATGCGTCTTGAGGTGAATTTTTTTATACGAACGTTGGTGGTCCTTTCCGGATATCTTTGGCGTAGTTTGTGGTCGTTTAGTGGCAGTCTTTGGTCCCTGTCTGGAGGTGATGGAAGGTCTTTTAGTCTTCGTTGTGGAGCAGTCGGGGCCTGCGAAGGGGGTGCGACATCGACGGTAAGTGCGCATCGTCTACGTGAACGGAGAACCCATTCATTTGCACTTTTCCGACCATTCCCTCCGCTATCCTTCGCAGCTGCGACCCACCACCTTTGTCCCGTTATGCAGAAGACGTGTCTTTTAGTCTGTATAGTTTAAAATTGTTTTCGGTTCGTTGGTTTTTATCAAGGTTACACTATGAATGGACACCACTGAATGAATTATAAAGTTAAAGTTTTCACAGTAAACGGAAGCTGTCAGAATTCGTTATAAAAGCTTTCCACTAATGCCGTTTGCCTTTAATAAACCCGCAACTTATAGTTCCCCAGCATCCTGTTAGAGGTGCTACTGACCACAATTTTTATTGAAAGAGAGTGAAGGAAAACTTCTTTGCTCGGTGTTGTGGCTTTCAACTGAGCTTATACGACCATCATAATGTGTCGTATATTTCGATGGCAGTGAGCAATTAGGACGCTAACGCGTTGTGTGAAGGCAGAGAACGCGTAAATTTGCCGCCAAAATTTGCTTTTGAATTTGGTCTGTAACACACATGCTGGACCATGCAGAGTATAAGACCGCGCAAGCTAGGAGATTTTTTATTTCTGGTTTTTCATTGTCGATTCACATTTGCACGTTGAACGTAAACAAGCAATTGACGGAATGAACGTTTCATTCGTGAGGGTAATGTTGCACAGCAACATACCTTTATTGGCATAGCGTTTCGACGTTACAACGCCATCGTTACCCACTAAAGATCAACTCCTCCCAGACAGGAAATGGGATTGCTCCGTTCATTTAAACCATCATAAACACGTCAGGGGAAGTGAAATTATATTAACAGCCTGGAGGTAATAGTATAAAAGATGGAAGGTTGCCAATTTTCTTCATTCTGCATCAGCGATAGGGCAAACAGCTATTGCTCATTCAAACAACACGTTGAGGACACGAGATATGTGAAGCATATGAGGTCTTTCTTGGATCACATGGCCAGAGTGCACGTAGGTCTCCATATTAAATAGCTTTTCCTGAGAGAGGCGTTGCTGAGCCATGATTCATCACCTGATTCATGTTTAATTCTTGTGCTTGGTATAATCACACCTCAGTTTGAGCCATTTGATCCCACCAGTAGTTGTTCTTTTCGGAGGTGATAGTTATTCCCGAATAAACATGGTGACTTGAAGATGGCGGTTTTGCTTGGTGAATGTCATTTGCATGAAGAAATGTTACATTAATGAATCATTGAGGTAACTACATTCTCAGGATTTACCAGTTTGCTCTCTTCGTCATGACCTCTTGGGCAGTTTTTCTTTTTCATGTCTTTCTGCACTTGTGCTTTTTGCGCGAACACATTGTGTTGAACAGTACCTATCTTTTTGTGTCTGTCCATTTGTCTGTTTGGTATTTTCAGCTTTTAAGCTATGCATGTCACAACGATCGAATGTTTATAACTAATTGTGAGTTAGCCTTTCAAATCGAGCTTTGAACTTATTCGTCGAAATGTTTGTAAGTTAAGGGCCTTTAATCTTCCCATGGAACGCAGGAGTCAGGCTTCTTTTTTTAATACAAGAAAGCAAACGACATGAGATCCTGCGAATTGGAACGATAATGGTACCGTGTGGTTGTGAATTGCATCCATCATACCTTGATGATTTGAGGCATGAAATTTGCCGCTTCTCTTTGTTTTTGATTGCTTCTAATAATGAACGCAGCTGTGTCAATGAAAATTTTTACCCATATTTCTTCGTTTGTTTATTGTTTGATAACAACCGGCAAAAATGGGACATAACTCAGCGATAAAAATTTCATTCCGAAGAATTCTAAATGGTAAGATGATGTCTTTCGCTTAAACTGTTGAGAAAAAACAGCGTGATAAAATTTCAATTCTCGAAAATGTGTGCAAAAGGTGGTGTATGTTTTGGTGAGAGGGGAGAGGGGGGGGGGAAGGAGGGGAATTACCGAATCGTCAGGTGACCAACGTGGGAGAATTGCGCAGACTCTTAAATCACCACCAAGGCAGAACAATGGATATTTTCAAAAACGATGGCGTCGAAGTGTTATTTTTGAAAAGTGGAAAACTTTAGCGCCGTCCGCTCCCGTCCTCTGCAACGATGCTGGCTCGTTGATGAATTCCAGAGGTTTCCAGGTGATCGTCGAAGTTTTTACAGTGGCTCTTTCTTGAACAAAAGTGCAACTCCTAAAGTACCAAAAAGATTTTGCCCTGTCACCTTCTCTCGCGGCGTTCGTAGTGAGACAAACGTTAGGCTTTCGAAAATTTGCACATTCTCGAAACGTTCACTTATTGAACTTTCGCAAGAGGCTGAATATTTTACAAACTCTTTTGTAGTTGACAAACAGAAATCTTTTGTAAATTATGCAATGGAGGAAGTGTCGAACTGTGTTGTACCTTAAGCTGCAGGTATCTCGACATCCGGCTGCAGTCTCATCGAAACTAACGAAGAGTTAGATTTGACGAAAACATGATTGAATTGAGCGTTTTTTCCCGGTTCGTTCGTCAAGCAATCCAAAAGCTTGATGCCGGTTTTGATACTCGTAATTGTCACTCCTGAATGACGTGTCCATAGTTGGCAGTGTTGCTCAATTTCTTTATGAATTGATTTATTGGAATGCGGCACGTCAATATTTTTCTACATTATCGTATGTTTTTTTTTAATATGCTAGTGAACATATTGCAAGAGAATGACCTTGTGGCCTTTTCGATTTTATTCTTCTGGTAAGGGAGGTAGTAACAGACGCTTGAGGAACAGTTGCTGGGATCGGATGGTGATGCTCTGACGGCTTCATAAAGAGAACGATTTTGATATTGGTGGAGTAACCACCCACTTGTAGATATCTGTTCCGAACATCAACTGATTTTTGATCGGAGTTTATCGTGCAATCCTTAAGGCGCGTGTTGTGTGTTATATTCCACTAAGTACATCTACGTTGGAGGAATAGGTAGGGCAAGAAACATGCCATATTCTTTTCGATATAGTTCTAGAAGGAAATTTCGTTGTGTTGGAGGTGATTTTTTGCTTTAACGAAGATTTTTTATGGAATGAAAGTGACGAAAGTTTTATGCATTTGTGAGGAAGTAATTATTTTATATTGTAGAAATGGAGCGGATGAGATTTCAGAGGCCCTTCCAGACGATGGGGTGCAGATAGCGAACTTCGACGAGAATACGATGATCAACCAGGGCACCTCCGAATGGCCGTTGCCACAATTGACGTTCCATCAAGTGCACGGCGCAAATATTCAGATTCTTCGCGGTGGTCGAGTTGCTAAACGCAAGGAGTCATTCTGTAAGGGGCTTGCTTTCAGCAGCAGGTAGTTACCTCTAATTTTTACCCGTTTTTGAGCAAATTGCTAAAGAATTAAGTGAAAAGTTCATTAAGATGCCTGTTATCGGTGTAGTTAGTGATAAAACATTTTGCGGAGATAAATTACAACAGGCGATAAAGAATAGATGGAGCTATTTTCTAGTGCGTTGCCGGCGTGATTAGCAGCTGGCCGGAGAGTGAATGTTTCCGAGACGCTGTTCCACTCAACTGTTTGGTTTTGTAAACAAACCAATCCGAATGACCTTTATAGGATGTGAGCGAACGCACTATGTGGCATGAACTTTCCTTCATTTTCTATGTCTTGGGGATCAGTTTTCGAGAGATATATTTATTGGTGTATATGGTAATTCCAAAAAGACGCTATTGGTAGTAGACACTACTAGTAGTTTTCCATTGATTATCTTTTAATTCGTTCATCGTTTACTGGTGGAGCAGGTCGATGAGAACGGTCTGCGTTCATGGCTGTTTAACAGCATCCAAGAAGATGTAGTGTTTACGTTTGCAAAAAATGGACCAATGTTTGAAAAAATGTGCTTGAGCTGCTTAGCCTCTGTTTTGGCAATGTGCTTAGTTGGTTATTGTTTGATGAAGTACTTTGTTAGCAAAATGTTCACAATATCGTTGAGTGGTCCGTTAAACCTCCAGGCCCATCCAAATTGACGAGCAGGTGTGTATTCGCTTCTCGGAGGTGGTAACCAACTGGTCGGGCGTTCTCCGTTTCGGAGTGACGAATGTCGATCCGCAAACTTTTAGTGATGTCGAGTTGCCCAAGTAAGAGTTTTTCTATGCCCAAAAGTGCATGAATATCGACGAATGTCATCTGAGCTGCCTGAAAGAGGGCAACTCAGAGTTCAGCTGCAAATATCTTAGCTGACCATCGTTTTTCTTTGAATGTTAGATGTGATCTCTTGCTGATTGATTCATGGTCCTTAGAGTTAAAGTGCCTCACGTGTAACCCTCGGACAGAAAGTTGCGCAGCCATGAAGCACAAATTCATAGAGACATCCTGCCAGTGCTTATTTTCCCTCTCAAGAGAGCAAGCTTTCATTCCGTTGCCAGAGAATTGCCTCCTGCTAGTTTAGAAGGATCAAATTTGCAAAAAAAAAAAAAAAAACTTGATTTCGTATGACGGGTGGAAAATGCTTAAAATTTCGCACTGCTCTTTTGTCCTTTTCATGTTCGCTGAACACAGGATGAGGTATACACCATCGTTGTAGTATACGCGTAGTCGATGCTCTACATATAAGGTAAATTAATTGACGCCCATCCGGCGTGGGTTTATAGATATTTGGTCCATTTTTAAATTTCAAATTTTATACGATGTTCCTGGTCAAAGCATTTTTGTTAGTTGAGAAGTGGAGGTTATGAAATCTGTAGAAGGAATTACGTTCCATAGCAGAGCGCATGTGACTGAAAAAATATCCGTATATAATTCGATAATCAGCTAAAATGTCACAGCAATTTGTCGAGGTTTCCTGTTACTTACATTAAAAATACTATTAGATTCGCATGTCCTGATTTGACGAGCAAGGATGGATATTGGGCAAAGGCGTTGCCGGAACGCTATTCGGTTGAGGGCTCCATTTTGCATTTCTACGTGAATGCCGAAGGTGAGCTGTATTACGGCATCAACGGTGTCCTGAAGGGGCAATTCTTGAACGGTATCAACGTACTGTTGCCTCTTTGGGTGATCGTCGATATCTATGGCAACAGCTCTTCGCTGGAATTTGTTGGTGAGTTGATTGCTTTTATTTGATTCCTCACGACGAATGGAAAGTTTCAGTCTCACGAGTCATTTGGTAGTGTTGGCTGAATCTGTTTCATGGCTAATATCGACCATAAATTTCGTCGGTGAATTGACCGCATTTTTTTGCGCCATTCTGCGATCAAATGAAACGGTGATCAGGAATTGCATCACTTTGTGTTATAGCGGTCACATTTTATCAAAAGTGCTCCTTTTATTTTTTTCTGCCAGATGGATACGAATGTCGAACTAAAACCAAATATAGTGATTTGATTTAGAGCTGACTTTGGCATTGAACTGAGAGTTTTTTGTTGAAAACGAAAGAGGTAGGCAACAAGGCTCGCAAAAGAAGCTCGAATTTTCGCGCTTCAAATGTATTATTTAACAAGTTGCAACATAATTTTTTTCTTTTTTATTGCTAGGAGTTTTCCATAAAAGCGAAGCTCGGAAAGTAGTCTAGGAACCTGTTTTTTCTTCTTTGTGTTGGACGTGAACCACCGTTGCGTTTGTTGCGTCAGTCACTCATTATGCGAGAATTCCGCCTCCAGGAAGGTCCCACCGCATTGGTAGGCTAATGTTATAAAGCGTAATGCCTCTCATGGATCGAAGCTGAAGAGTGCTGCTGCTTCGGTGATGCTATCCTTCTTAAAGCTGTTGTTGCGTCCTTCATTCGTTTATTTGTTTCTTTCTGATGACGAATTGCGTTTCCATCTGGCATTCATGAAGTGATGGTGAAAGCGATGAACGAACGAAGTTGGCAATTCTTTACAAGAATTCTAGCCAAGTCGTACTAGTCACCATATCATGAAATCATTTATCGTCGGGAATGCGTCCTTTTTGACGATCCTCTTCCTCTTTGAAAGTTCTTTGAAAATGCTAATCGGCCGCGCTGATATTGATGTCTGCTTGGCTTTATTATTTCATATTTTATCCTCGTCAGTGAAAACTGTTTTGGAGAACCGAATCTTCCTACGCTCGAGGGGGTAATCGTTTCTTCCGTTATAGTTTCACTTTCTTAAAATTTAATCAAATCTTTGATCGCGACCGAGTTACTATCGCGAAATGTGCAAATTATTTGTTGCCTTTCGGGTGATTCTACCCTTTCATTCACACAACATTACATTTATATGTGGTGTAAAGCTTAGAATGCAGTTTGAAGTTCCACATCAGATACGACTCTTTCCGCCGTAAAATTCATGTTGTTGTGTTCGCAGTGCGGGAAAATTTTATTTACTGCTTTGTTGTTTTGTCAAATTTAATAGCGGAAATCTCTCTCGTCCCATAGTTCAAAGGAGTCTACCCGTTATTCATTATCATATGTGATCGATGTTTCACGTGCAGATTACGACAGAGGCATCGGTCTATAGATTTGCTCCAATCAAGTTCCAAATATGAATAAGTGGAATAAGTTAATGATCGCTGACGAAGAACAGTGGCTAAGGTAGACATATTTTTCGTACAGGCATAGCCTGTACTCTTTTCGGTTGCATATCCCAGGTATGGGTATCGTTTCTGTCAGAAATGCCATCACAAGCACCTTGTTAAAAATTCGAATGGCGCTGTTGTAGGAGATGAGTTGCTTCCAGGAGTCGAAGATTGTGTGCGTTATCCTTTCCTGGGTGGTCTCTTTTATTGATTTCATTAAGAGGGAGAGATGCGATCTGAAGTTTCTTCAGACTTTTCCCTACTATTGAATTTAACTCTGAAAAACGTCTCGAATATCAGGGATAGTTTCTGCTTACGTTGACTTATTTTTCGTTCTTCATAGGAATTTCTTCACGGCGTCAAAGACACCGATATTGGCCAAAAGCTACAAGCGCTCAAAATAAAAGTGGAATATTGATAACGGAAGTAATTTAAATGACGTGAGCTTATGTTTGATGCATGCACGGTAAGCCGACTTCTGGTAGCACTCTTTCAAAAACTTCCCGTTTATTATTTTCCTGTTCGAAGCTTCACCTTCATTGGAGACGTAGTTGGACAGGTCTTGCCGCAACTTTGATGTTCCGCGTGATTTGACGTAATATTTGAAGAAACAGTGGTAGAAATTTTTTGAAAATCGGATGGCGAGTGAAGAGACAAGTGGAAGTGAACATGATTGAGAAATAACAGGACAGGTAAAGAGGAGAGAGGGAATGGAAGGAGGTGAGACTCATAGACGTCCTAGCTGTTAGAGCATTTGAAAGAACAGTATTGAGATCTTCAGTGTTTCCGAGGTGAAGAACTGTCTATGAGTTGGAAGAGTGTTGATGGAGTAGTTGGGTGTAAAATAGTATATTGCTGCTTCAGGTAGTATTTTGCGAGTGGGTAGCTTTGGGGTTTGTTATTTTACTATCTTCATCTTCATTGTTTTCCTCTGAGAGTGTTACTCGGTGACGGCCCCCTTCCGCCGAACTGTTAAGCTATTGATTAAGATTGTGCAAGAAGAAAAAAAAAAGGCTTGAAATAATGATCGTAATGTTGATATTCGTTCGCGGAGGGTTCGTCTTTTTTTAAACAAAGGACCACCTTCAAGTGATGAATCACTACGTGTCGAAATGTTTTTCAACGAGCGTTATTTGTCTCCAATGTTAACAGCCCATTGTGTTGCTTTCTTCGCTTTTTTCCTGTGATTTTAAAAACGTTATTATTTCCGCGGAAGTATTTTTCTCTTTTTTCTAGTTTGGCACGATGAAGAAATTTAGTTTGGGACGATTTTTCTAGTGCGACGAGTTCGTTTCGTTTCATTAGAAGTTTTAATGATATATAATCTCTTGAAATCGTTCATGGGGAAATTGCATGATCTTCTTGAACGTGTTAATACAAAATGAAATTTTCAGGTGTTTGCAGTTAGTTTGTAGTTACTCTTGTTGCTTAGTTGCAGTTAGATTACTCTTTCTCAGCGTTGTTCTTTATTAGAACTTCTCTATTATTTAAGACTACTGCGATGTTAGAAATGAATTGATACTCTATCTATATTATTGCTATTGCAGAAGCAAGATCTGCTTTTAACAGAGAGTTCGTTCGCCGTCATTTTCGGTGGTAAGATTGCTAGCTGTGATCCTATTCTAGTGACGAAGGGGTGATGAGTTCCGATTTGGCCAGAAAACACGCCGGGAATGTTGCATTGTCTGGTCTTTTCTTGGAAGCTGTTGAAATTTTCAATTGTTTTCTTTGCTTATTTCTAGTCTAATCGAATTTGGCATCTAATCGAGATGGGAATAAGAGGGAGAGATAAGGAGGGACGTAGTTTGTTTGGTGTGTGCTAATCGAAGCGGCATACTTAGCTTGGATTTCTCGTGTTTGATTGTTCAGCTCGAATTGGCTGTGTGCTTTTTTCGATGTGATTATGAAACCGTTTGAGAGGCTTCGCAAGGCTTGTTTGGCGAATTCATGTCTAGTTGAGTTTCTACAATATAAAGGTTTGATGTGTTATAAAGTGATGTTGGTGGCGATGAGTTAGCGTAGGTGGATGGATCGAAAGCAGTGTGGTGCTGTGTGCTGATTAAGTCTGCTCGAGCGGGTGTGTCCTCTTCGTTTCTTATTTGGCTGGTGCGATATGTCGCACGCGCCTTAGTGTATTGTTCGTTTTTTTCGGATGCAGCATTCTGCAGACGGACACGGATGGGTTTAGTGCGAACGGCTTGTTAGCTGTCGTTGCTAGTGCTTCTGATACTGGTGCAGATGCATCCATCTGAAGAATTCGCTTATTCCATTCGCATCGTTTGCTTCTAGTTGTCTCCATTTCAAAGCATTGATGCAGCTTTTCATCCCTTTCATTTTCTGGAAGCAAGCGATTGGTGGCTCGTGCTTGGTCCTCTCGGTTCCGATTCCTTCTGTGAATTTCGACTTACTTCAAATCCTTGTTCCGTATTACAAATCGAATTTGCGCAATTGCTTTCGTTGAACCACCTCTATTTCTTGACAGCTTTTTGTGCAAATGTGCCTCCTACTTGTTCAGCTTTCTAGCATTTTAGGTGCTTAGTGCTGAGAGTGAACTTGCATACCGATTGAACCTCTGCAGTGATGTGCCGTTCATCTGTAATAAGGCAGTGATGATGAAAATCACCTGTATTTTACTTTTATTTATTTCCGTAACTGTGGCCTGTGAGATACAACGCATGCATTGTTTTTGCATCTTTTTATCTCCGTCTGTCTTTCACTTTCCATTCTCGGAGTGTGTTGCAGTGTTATCGCTATCCACTTTGAAAAATACCCGCAATGACGGTAAGAGATTTTGTTTCTGGTTCCATCAACGCAGTCCTCATCGTCACCTGGCAGTGTTGTTTTCTCATAAAGTTTAGCTTTCTCATCGTTTGTTGACCAGATCTCTGAAATACCATACTGCTCTCAGTATTTCTAGCCGGGTGACGTGCAGTTTAAAAACCGGATGTCTGTGACGTGTCATTATGGGCTTGATAGGAAGTTTATATGAGTGAAGTGAAAACACCTATTTTCGTTTTTGCACGAATGTGTAAAGCGACGGGTAGTTTTCTGAGAGAGATTGTCATTCGTTTGTGTCAGTGCAACGATTCGATTACTGATGCACGTTCACTTCTCGTCACGAGGTCGCTTTCGTTGCTCCTCTCTTCTATAGCGAGTCACATCAATTTCCGTTGCCAACCAATTTCTTGGTTTATTTCTGATACGCTTTTTTTAAAATCTTCACTAAAATTTTAAGAAGTTTTTCCTCATTCTGTTATGAGTTGAACAAAAATAGTTCTCAGCTCCAATTATTACCCTTTTTTGGTTATTTTACTTATTTTATTAGTTATAAACACACACTAGTTCTTCTAAAAGAAAACTATACGATAGAGTTTTCATGAATAGGAATGCTGTTCTTATGATTGAGTGATAGTTGTCGAAACATTTGTGAGGTTCTTTCTGTATTCGAAAGTGGAAGTGTTTTCACAATTAATTAATTTTGCAATTCACCTTATGCATCTATTTGCGCTCATGTAATCGGCTTCATGTGACGTTGCAGTATGAAAAAGAAAGCAGCACTGCTTGACGACTCATTAAGCTTCTAGTTTGGCAATTTTTCTCACAGGAATTGGTTGAGTTGAATGTTGCATTCGAAGTGTTTATGAGGGTTTGCGATGAGCACAAGAAAAATTCGTGATCTTCTAACATTGTTGAAGGATGGGCGATGCACTCCATCTGAAGAACTCACTGACAAAAGCGGTATTTTTTTGTTTTGTTTTCGAGCTGCTGCTGCATGCTCTTCGCTGTGCAAATTTTTTCTTTTTCGTTTTTCCAAGCAGCATTTTTCATTTACAGTGGTTATTTTCTAACGGAAAATCAGTTAATATTTCTATGGATAGAGCATTTGATTGCGTGTATGCTTGAACGATGTGCTGAAATGTTTGACTGTGTTCGTATTCCATGAACGGGCAAAAGGTGAACTGACTTTGTATATTATGTAAAAGAGTAGTTGAAACGCGATTGTCGCTTCGATTGCCTTCGAATAATTTTTCTGTGCCCATTCATTTATGATTGGCGTTTAGCAGTCATATATCCAAGGGAATATTTTGAGGGGATTTCTTTTTGCAACAATAACTACATTTTCCAGTTTTCGGTGTTTCGCTTTTTTTGTTAAATAAATTTGGTTAGTTTTGCGTCTATATTCTTGTTGCGAAGTGTGTCATTCATCTGGGTGGTTTAGGTTCATCCGTTTGGGAATTTCGAAGATTGAATGACGCTGTGTTTGTTTTTTTGGCGCATTTTTATTTCTTCGCATATTAAAAAAAGTTTTGCGCTAATGTTCGAAGCAAATTTGACACCCTTCTTAAGTTACTTTCTTTACTGCACATTAGTGTTTCGGCTGATGATGTGAAAATGATGGGCACTTTTATGAAAATGTTGCGTTGAAAATTCGATCTACAGCTATTTTCGGACAGTTTTTCTCAGCTTAGGAGAAAACAGCGGTGAGCACATGCGCCGAAAGGTTTTCGATGGCATCTTTCAGCCGCCACACGTTGCGGCAACCTTGGCGCGCAGGGATCCTGTCAAACCTTATGAAACACTACCTGAATGAGCATCGTGTTTGCAGCGTGAACTAATATGCACTGCTTTTAGATCCGAGTGATGTGCGAATCAGACCCACACGTTCGGGCGGTGGTCGAAGCCGTACAAGCCGTGCGTCGAGTTCGTCGAATGCACAGACCAGCGCCGGCCCAAGTACGTCTGTTGTACGACCATCGCGAAGCAGCTCGTCATCGTCGCCCAATTTGCCATCATCCAAATACCATGCCGGCAAGTGCTGCTCTCTCTTCTTTTCTTTCTGTCAACGTTATCCGCACAGTTAGGTCGCCCACGTTTGGAATTAATTGCACGCTTTCTTAGGCATTTCGACGAATATGCTTTCAATTCACTACGTTGTAATAGTCGTATTATTCGGCTAGCAATTTGTTTATAAGATTTCGTTTTAATGTCCTTTTTTTTAAAGATTTTAGCATTTGGCAAGAGATTGTGTTGTTTCTTTAGCTCTCAGTTTCATCGATTTCCTAGCCTTACAAAGTCTCTACAGCCTTTTTTCATTATTATTGAAATCAGCTCTTGCAACGCCTAGGAAATAAATAAAGAAGTCTCATTAAGGGCAAGGTAGTTCTTTGAATAGGATGGAATGTTCTTTCGTTTATATTTTAAGCCACCTCCGAATAAATGAATGTTTTTCCCCGACAGCACTTCGGAGCATGAAGCCAAACTTTAAGCCACCTGGACGTGAATTTTGGACTAGTGTGGGGGAGGTAAGGCTTCTCTTTTCAAAAACGACGGGAGGAGTTGATATTGGAAAGTCGCGCACTGTGAGATGGGAAGGTCTGGGGCGTTGATCACACTGGAAAAAGTTCTGAATTGAGCACATCAGCTAGACAAAAGTTGGAAATCACATGGTGGCAAATGTAGAAAAAAAAGTTGATTTAGTTTGGTGATTTGGAAGGTGTAAATAAAGGTATCCTCAAAAGCCGTTTGAATGGGGCATGAAATATGTTTTTCTCGCACATAAACGGAATTTTTTTTTTTTTTGGTATTGTGCGACTACACGATATATGGTTGGAGTGCTGTAAGAACGGGATAGGTAGTGCTTGCTTAATGAGTTCATTTTACCAATTTTGATGGGAACGACACCCTTTCTCTGGTTTTAGAGTCTGACTATCCCTCGCTTTTGGGTGGCTCTAACTTGCATCCTTCTTTGCTAATAATGCGCAGAAGTTGTATAAAATGTGCGTTATATTTTGCTATCACTTCACGTAATTGCTGCGCAGCACAACAAATGACTCCACAAGAGTGCGTGCATCAGCTTGCTTCGTTTTAGAACTTACATGAGACTGCATCAGAAAAGATGCGATACTGCGCGAAAATCGTTTGCTTCTCCTCATCTATGTTATCTCCAAAATTGATGCGGACTTGCTGTCATGAAAAAACTTTGCGTCAGAGTCGTGAGATGGGGAAATCAGTATGTAGCATCTGTGTCCAAACCTATTGTCAGCAGTACTAGAGCGTAACATAGATTTAATTCTGAACTCACGTATAAAATAAACTTGTGTTGGAAGCAGAAATGAGTTATGGGCTTTGGCTGTTGAAGAGTATGGGTGTGTTACAGGTGTTGCATTCAGCCCTCTCACGTTCCATTCTGTGAGGGGGAAACATATAACGCTCAGCCATAACTATACTGTTGCCGAGAGATACGCAGGTGAGTATGCGTGTGGTTACGTATTCACATCGAGGCCGCTCGTCTTTAACGAGAAAATCGTCATTCAGGTTGGTTTCCAGCCGACACTTTGCTTCATGGTCTGAATTGCAAGAGACTGGCGTTGGAAATGAAAAAAAAAAAAAAAAAAAAAGAAGTAGCCTCCCCTAGCTCGTTTTTAGCGTTGTTTGTATTCCGAAACTCCGTTCTGCTAACGGCTATATATACTTCAGGGGCGGTTTTCTGCTCACACACCTTCCTTGAATGCCCTGTCCGTGAAGTCGACAACTTGCTCTAACTACGGCTAAAATCCAGCACTAGTTATCTGCCCTAACGTGGATGAAAAATGAACGCGATTTGCAGATTCTGGATGTGGAGTCTGCATATACGGGCAGTATGGCTTTCGGGTTGACGTGCTGTGATCCAATCACTGTGCAGTCTTCATCGTTGCCCGTTGACAGTGATGATCTCTTGGAACGACCTGAATATTGGGTGAGCATCAAAGATGTTGGTGCCCAGCCAAAAGCAACCGACGAGTTATCGTTCTGGATGACTGAGAAAGGTTTGCGGTGCCATTTCGCATTTAAAAGATGAGTTGAATAGGCATGAAAAGGTGCGCTTGCACGAACCAGCTTGCTTATGAAAGGAAATCTGGCACGATTTTGGAACTACCGGCAAGGGTAGTGGATACGGAGTGCTTGCCTTGCGATTGAATGGGCCTCAGGATATTGTTAGTCACAGTTGAAATCAGCAAGCTCCAATATGCAGCACTCCCCTTCGAGATATTCTTTTCTCATCATTCAGTGGTGCCACGTTGCTAAAGATGAAACCTCTTTCATTTCGATACTGAACGCTTACCGAGCCACCCATTTTCATGAATTATCTCCGTTATGATGTTTCACGCAATTGGTCACTACGAAGTCTTATTTCCAAAAAACAAAATTTGCCTGTGAGGACGTCAGCATAATTTTCTACCACGCAGCTTCTTCAAATGGACTGTGGCATATATGCCACTCTGTGTGGGTGACATATAGCTACAAGTGTTTCTTACCATACATGCATGTGCTAATAGCTTTGACCACTAAGTTAAATCGTTGAAATAGAGCTGTGGTTCCTATCAGTGGAGGAACATTTGGAAGCGAACAGTAAAAGCCAGCCAAAGCAGGCCCGTTTTTTAGAGTTAATTTGGAGCATGCTGGGAAGCTTTTGTTGCATCTATTGGCGATGAGCAATTCTCATTGATTATGTTGTGCATTCGGGATTTAAACATATTTTGTGCACTATTATATGATTTGTCCCCATGTTGAGTAGTTGTTTGCAGGCGAGGTGTATTTTGCGAAGAACAACCTTCCACCTCGTATCATAATACACGTCGACACCGAAGTGAGGCTTTGGGCATTCTTCGATGTCTACGGATCCACACAGCGCGTTCGTCTACTTGGTTCGTGAAACGTGAAAATAATACCTTTAATTGTTCAGGGAGTAGCTAATGAGATTGTGTAGGTTGAGTTTAAATATATGAATGCAGGCAGCGCTCTAGTGAAATTGCGCTGTCGGTATTCGTATGCTTGAAATACCTTTTGATAATTGGTTTCCTTTCAAAGGGTGTATGGGTAGGTTAGTGACTTGCTGGATTAGCTTTAAATTGAGCATTGATTCAAAAAGCATCAAACATAAGTTGTTGCATATTCAAGTATACAGATGTGAAAGAAATGAGAAAGAAAAATTCAATGTAAAAAGAACTAACTTCCAAGGAAATCCTCGATTCGGATTGATTTGAATATCGTTAGAATCATGTCGGCGAGCGACGAATTATATTAGAAATTCAGTGTGAAATGGAGAGGGTATGAAACAGTGGTTCTATAAGTTTTTGTCTCGTTCACAAATATTTTATGACTGACAAGCTTAATATACGTTGTAGGTGCGGTGAAGGTGGGTAGCACATCAGCTGTGCAGCAGCGTGTCCCGCCATTGCCTGCAACACGTGGTCCGCGGCTTTTACTGGATCTCTCACCCGAGCCAAGACCTCCTCACAGGGCTCCATCAGCCGATTTGTAAGTGTTTATTGATGTAGAATGGTTCCATTGCTGGGTGTTCTTTTCCCACTGACTTTCCTCACGATTTTTCGGTCGCAACTGTTGTTTGAACAGCCTCAGGATTATTGCTTATTTGGACTAACGCGAAAGCATTCAGATGCGAAAAAGTGCTTTGCCATAATAGTTTCACTGTGTAAGGCCGGTGACGCAACTGATTTTGTCTTTCTTCGATTGTTTCCGTTATTCAAATAACGAATTTAAGAACAACCTCAACGCGGCCATCGTCCATCTCACAATTGGTCCGTTCGGGTCACAGTGATGAAGCACAGACGGGGATGACACGACGTACACAGTCCGAAACTGGTAACCGCTTCAATGGACCATTCCTGCATATGCCGTTTGCGACGCGTAAGCTTGCTTCTTTTTACTTCCTCGTTCCATCACATAGGAGCGGCTTAGCGGTGGAGGGTGGAGTGTGGAGCGTTTCGATAAAGGACTTGCTTTGTAGTATGGCTTAGTTTTTGATGATAGGAATTGTTTGCCGACGTCTAAATCCAGAACTGCTTGCAAGGTGTAGGGATTGAATTGCAGTATAGCTGGTCAGGAACTGTGTATGATAAGTTGCATGGTGTGTGTGTAGGGGATAATGCATTTATCGACTGGGGCACAGAACTCGAAGCTGATATTATTTGTGGCCCGATGTTTTGAGTAGAAGCGTTTCATCATTTTGTGAGGCCATGCAAGTGAGATAAATTATCTCTTCTTAAAAAATGAATTGGCTTCACATAAAAGGACTGTTTTTATCGAAAGGATTGATCGAATGATTGCAAATCATTTTCCGATTGTCTGTACCCGTCAACAGTTTTCCTGTTGTGGGATTTTCAAGCGCTTTGTATAATTTGTTTTACGTCCATTTAACATTATGTGTTCATCTTCAGCTTTCAGTTGATTTCTTTTATTTTGTATTATTACGTACAGAAGGGGTGGGGGAAGGAGGGAGAAGACATTTTCTTCGAAGCGATAGGTTGCGTATGCAGCTTCCTTTGCTCTTCATGTGCGAGAAAATCCCCTCTTTTTTTGTTTTCACATGTGACCATGCTTGCGCTCAAGATCTCGGATATACAGTTGTTTCCCTCACATGCTGGTCTTATATCAAGATATGATTGTTTCTTTTTCTCATGCCGAAACACCGCGCATACTTATTTACTTCCATAGCTGTAACCGAACTAACTGCAAATTTTTTAGATGCGATGATTCGATTGAAAATGCATCTGAATATTAAAACTAATAAGAATTGACAGATGCAGGCAAACAATGATATTATGCGTAGAATCGAATTGGCTTATAAATGTTAAGTGAAGTATTTGCAGCCGCCGAGCGTCGTCCCATGTTGACGCCACTCAGGGATCCACAGAGGCCGATGATGCCAGATCCGCAGCGAGCGGTATTGCCACCGCCAACCGGAGATGACCTGTTGGTGCTGCTTGAGAACATCGATACTAATACCACGCGACCGCCATTCCCGCCACCCATTCCTGCAAGGTAAAATACTTTCCACATTGCGCTCAAAGCATATTATGACAGTTTGTTGCGTTGAAGAGTATTGTGGCTGTTACTTTTAATAGCTCTCGGAAAAGCAATTTTTGCCAACATTAAGCGTTTATTCAGACAGTTTCGATAGCTGGTCGATTTTTTAAGGCTGCAAAATATATGCGAAAATTTGCTATTTCTTTGGTTAATTCATGTGCGAATTTTCAGAATTATTGGGCGAATCTAGCGTGCTGTGCTCAACTCGCATGCATATATAATAGCACTTGGTGCATTTCTCATTTTATATTATGATCTTCAAAAGTAAATCTTTCGTCACACCATCCTAAGATAAAGAAATATTTTCAGAAGTTCTCCAGCGCGAATTCCACCAATTCGGCCGTTGTCAATGGTCAGCCCAACTTCACGACCGCAACAGCCGTCTGTCAGTGGTGCACCAACAACGCCGAAGCGTTCACCTGATGAAGAGGCCGATGATGGAGAGGAATGCAAGATTTGCATGAGCGCTAAGGTAGATTTTGTGCAGTTGTTTATATTTTGTTTATATGAGCAGCATTAGATGCCTAACTCTTTGTTGATATTCGATGAGGGCTTTTTTCTTGAGAAAATTCGCAGCAGATTAATGCTTGAGGCAGTTGCATTGGACTATTTTCGAAAGCTCAGCTCATTTCGTATGCGAGGGTAATAGAATCACGGCGGAGATTGTCACGAATGCTTGTCTTGATGCCAGCCATTAATCGGCGTTGACGGGGAACATACGGTACTTTTATGGTCGAATGGTGAGAATGCCATCTCCTCACCATTGGAAACTTGTCGTTCTTTTTCTGCATGCAATTATTCTGTAAACGAAATATTTGAAGAAAATTGGCTTGAAGCAGTTGAATTTTTAGGTGAATTGCGTCATCTACACATGCGGACATATGTCGACGTGCTTTGAATGCGCAACTGAGACGTGGCGAGTGAAAGGCGAATGTCCTATATGCCGTAAGAAAATCGATGATGTCATCAGAATCTACAAGTCCTGAAATGAATTGAACTCATATCAGCGACGGTCTTCTAACTCGATTCTTTCTTCAAGTGGGCAAAGTTAGGTATAATATTTTTTTGTGCGTTTCTTTCTCAATTTTATTTCCCCGATTACTCTTATTAGGCGGGAAATTTTTTAATGCAACGTCCTTGATTTTATGCTGTTACCGTTGTCATGTATATTGTCCATTGAATAGCACTTTGGTCATGAGTGCTTCTCTTTGTATGTATAAATTGGTTCTCGACCGCAATTTGCAACGAATGCTTCTCAAATTTTTATCAGTGGTTGTTTCGTCCTGATATCAGCCACAATAATTGAAGGCAATGGTAGCGACTGCCTATTGTTGCATGAAATATCGTTCTAAATATACGATTGTTTGCCACATATTCGGCGAAAACACATCACTTGTATTCTCTTTTTTTAAAGCATCATTCGTTTTATGGCTTAAGAGGTTCGTTCCGATTGATGTATTTCTATGAAGAGTAAAGCGAATGATGCGTCATGATGACTATGTCGGGCGTTAATTCGTTTTCCGCATGTTTTGTTTCTTTTCTTTTTGCGCAAAAGTGAATATATATTACATCGAATTTCCTAACATTTTCTTCATAATTGGTTGATTGAAGTTCGCTCTCGACATGTATTTGAAAAATATTATTTTTTCCTTTTATTGTTATATTTTAGCGTTTTTCCTTATGTCTGACATTTGAAACCGACTTCTCCAATCGTAATTCAGTTACAAATTGTCAAATTTAAACCATAAGAGAACTACAAACATTAAACGGAAATCTAAGTTCTCGTCGGGTTAAAACTTTGTGATTTATTTAGATAAATAATTGGAATTGATTGCGTTAATCGGCATTGTGAGGCATCGGTCCTCGATTACTCGTCTTAAAGCGTTTTCTCTTTCACTCTTCTGTTCATGTTGAAGTACATATATATCATATACTCTGTACTCCTCAAGAATTTCTCTGCCCCATATTAGCTCGTTTCTGTGTTTCTGAAATTTTTATCCTGTGAAGTGCTCAGCGTTTCTTTGAAATCGTTTTATCGCTGCCCAATTTTTTTTTCAATTTTTTTCTGCTTAAAGCTATTCACTGAACATTATGGTATATTGCGTGTTACCTTAATAGCTCATTCTGTTATGTTCGCTCTTTGCTATCTACCAGCTTTTCCTAATTATTTATGTTTACGGAAGACTGGACGCGTTTACTCTCACCGTTGTGTTTCAAAGTTTTATTCTCAATTCGTGTTCTTGTAAACTGTTTATGATCGCATAACATACTTTATTGAATACGAAGTCCTCTAACCGTCATCGTGGATTATTTTTTAATCCACGTTTCAACGGATTTCTCGAAACTGTTCGAGACTGTTGAGAAGAAGAGCTTTATTGATGTAGAAGAGTTAATAATTCTATCTGGTTAGCGTTATGCATTAGTTGCATTGGAGGTTTATTTGATGTTCAGTAAGCTTGAGATGCAGCTATCGAAAGTTCCATGTTCAGTTTATCCGAGTCACGGATATACTCTAACTAAGGCAGGTGCCGTTTATAGGAAATTCTCATGTTTGAATTGATGGTATGCAAGTTTTTTGAACACTAAATTGATGCGGAGATAATCAGCGCTAGGAAGGTGAGGTCTTTGTAGTTGTGAGGATAAAAACTGTTGTGTGGCATGAATGAGATGGATTCTTCATTTGCTAATTTTATTCATTGACATTGACAATGGTGCATTTGATGAGAATCTTGTTGTTAAAAAAAGCGGTGGTCCGAAATACGACAAAACGCCTGTTGCTAAGTGGTCCACAGTTGTATCCAGTAGCTGATGCGTGTCTCTGTGTCCCTGCTTGCGATAGAAGGAACACAGTGTAAACAAAGAGGAGCTCATAGTCATTTGAATGTTACTATGTAGAAGATGAGAAATGTTTGTGGAAGTAAAGTTGGGAAAGAGCGAGGGAAGAGGGTGGGGGTATATGAAATTATAAATAGCTGTGGAAGGCGTTAATGAAAATTTGTGGAGTGAAAGTCGTTAGAGGTGGATGAAAATCATAAACGATTCACATTAAAACCCCAGTGAGCCTCTGCTGGTTATAGTCCCTTTAGTTATAGGTCTTCTTTGAAATGTCTTCAATGCCTCCTACCCCCCCCCCCCCTCCCCAAGCTCCTTGCCTTCCTACAGTTATAACTTCTAATCATTCAGGAAGAATGAAACGTTTGAAGCTTATTTTAGATTAGCGAGTGGAGATTCTTGTGGGTTTTAGAATTCGCCGCCGAGCATATCGTCTAACAAGGAGGGAGTCGCAAATTCATTTAGAAGAGAGAAGAGGGGTTGCATCTTATCAGTTGTGAGGTGTTTGTGAGATTTTTGTCTCAGTTCGGCGACTCGGGCAAGTGGAAAATCACAATTCTAGATTTCCCTTCAATTGAAGCTGTTTTGTAAACGGTCGGTAGGTGTCAGGCTTCTTTTTCCGCGTTTGTGTTTTCACATGTTGCTGGCGCTGATTTCAACCAAAAGGTACCTTATATGCGCGCTTGCTCATTAACTTTACCACCTCAACTGGAGAAGACTTTTCCGGCAGCCGAGCAAGCGTGAGTTGCCAGCGGGGGGTCGTTTCAGGAGAAGGTTCTCCCATGTGACCCGGAGAATCCATTCCTACCGAAAAAGTGTTCCCTGAACGGTCGGAAATGGATATCAGGCTTCTTTGTCCGTTTTCAACTGTCTCCACGTTTCACTTGAAGTAGTGATACAGCTTTTCCGAGCGGTCATTGTATGTTCTGAAACCGGTTATTTGGGTGACATTAAACTGGAGAACGAGCTTCTATGGCAACAAAGGCAATATACCTTAGAGTGCGAAGGGGGAGAAGCTGGTATGTGTTAGTCGCCTCATTTGATTAGCTGAGTTTCGAAAGAGCAGTATTGTTCTGAACAGGACAGGTTAATAACTACATTTGGGAAGGAAAAGTATCAGACCAGCGAATCTCTAATTGATTTCGATGAAGCCTTCTATTCCCATCGAGTACGACCACTAAAGACTACTTGTCGATTATAATGGCAGATGAGGGCGTAGGCAAGAGAAGAAATGAACTACTCAGCATTTAGGTCGAAGGTGTAACGATGAACCTGCATAGGCCGCCTGTCGCATATAAAAGAATTTAGTTTATTGTTGGTTTTGTGGCGGCATTGCCGAGGTCGTATTTCTAAACCACTGACTGAATTTCTAGTCGGCTCCTCCCTCTTCATCCGAAATCCTGGCTTTCGTTTGTCAGGTGATGGTGTGGTGATGTGAGCAACAGCGGGGTACTTTGTTTGGCCTGTAATGCTGCACTTGATTTTTTGTCTCTGCGTGGACAACACTGTAATCCGCTAAGGAACGTTCGCTTTTCCAGTGGGTCAAATTTTGTGAGCAAAAGTAGGTAGGCTGGGTGAGTCAGCGTTGTTTTCATACTGCGCACCTTTCGTGACAGCAGTTTCCTATCAACTTGGTTTGTACAGAAGGTTGCGAGTCCCAGCGTTGTACATCTGTTTTTTGCTCAAGCAGCGTGGTGGAAATCATTAAATTTTTTCGCGCTTTACGCATTAAAAAGTTTCGGGATGAGCAGATGGGAGGGCGCTTCGTATTTAGATTGTCCGTCTCAAGCTGTTCACGTCGGAGCTACGAGCCGCATTACTGGCACTGGCTAACCACCAGTACCATTGAAGCAACTAGGCTGAGCCCACAGCTCTTGATGTGTAACTGCTGTTTCGAACTCGTGGGCTTATCGCTTCTCAAAGTGCTCTTGGTGCAATAAATCTCGTGTGGTTCTGTAATTAAAGCGAATCATGCTTAATACGTGAACGAAAAGCCTTAAGAAGTAACTACATTTTCCTACATACAAATCGTTTCATAGACCGAGGACAATGTATGAAACGAGCATCTCATGTAATGGTGCATAATTTTCTCAGAGCTTCATTGAATTTAAATAAATGCGGAGATGTTCAAAAGGGATGCGTGATCTACAATGATCAGATGTTTGCCACTGTTCAGCCTCGAAGCCACAGTAGGAGACGAATTTGTCTGAGATGCGATTGTAGAGCGTCCTGAATCGTAGAAAAGGGCAAGTATGGCAGGATCGATGATCTGGTGGTTACAGATGCCAACAGTTGGGAATGCAATTTTTCCTAGCGACTTGCTGTCGATGATCGATGAACTGGTGGTTACATTTCCAGCGATGGTGTCGTTCCCACTGTATGCGGTAGACGTGAAGTTGGTGGTGGTTTCTGAGTTGTGCAAACGTGTGTTTATTGTTACTAATTAACATTCATTTGGCTTATGATGCGCAGTCCATCAGTCTTTTGCACTGATGGAGATGCCGCATCTCGGGTTCAATTTTATGTTCATAATTGTTTCTCAATCGTAAAAGAAGCTTTTTTTTCCCCCCCCCCCCTTCTTCACTGCTAACTTTGGGACTTGTCGATTTTTCATGTGCTGTGGATATAAGAGGTGTATTTAATTGCTGATTACAATTCTGTGGGTAAATACTTCTCGAAGATCACGAACTTTTAACAGCTTGCAAACAATATCCTCACTGGGAACCGTTGAACGGAAATCCTCTACCATATCAACGCCAATCAGCTTATTTTTCACTCAAACTCCGGAGTCCCCAATATTTTTTTGGCGTTTGTGAATGCTCACAAGTAGCGTGACAGCTCATCAGTTTTCATGTGTGTAGTTTCATTTTGGAATGCACAATTTTTTAATTTGGTGCAATTCTGAACAACCTGCACATTGTGAATTGTGCTGCAGCTTACGGGGTAGCTCCTCGATTTTCAACTTCCGCGCCTTTACTTTTTAGCATCTTGTCACCTTTCAACATCGTTACGCTTAAATTTGGTAGATTAGCAGTCTTTCGATGCGATCTCTTCAGTTCTGGTACGTTGCCCGTCGCCGAGTTTGAGCTTTTACTAGGGGGTTGATTCGCTCTTGCCAAAAGTCGGAACGGTCGGCAGCTGCTACATCTTCGGCTGATGTATGGGAGGACTCTAGCCCCCTAGTCCTCATGGAGCAATCGACACTGACCTCCAGAACAACTGGCAAGGCCCAGGTACTGCCAGCGCCGATGATCTTCCACTCCTAATTAGCCGGCTTCTCTTGCACTGTTGCAGTCTCAGCTGACAGTGCGCTGGTATGTACCCGACTATGAGCGGTTCTCGGGTCGACAGGCAACTGGTATTCCTCGAATGCGAGCCTTCTGAATCAAACACTACTGTGCTCCTGAATCTTCGTTTCAAGTCGTGATAAATACGATGCAGGGAAATACCCGCGCTGCAAGACTCTGCTCATTTTTTCATCACCATACTTCCCTGTGGTTTCTTTTCATGAACAGTGTACCATCTGTGTGTATACAACAATCTAATCAATAATGCCATCGTCAAATTCAGTAACCGAGATTGGCAGCGGACAATGTGAACAACAAAAAGACCGAAATTAGAAATAATAAGAAAAAGAAGAGAGATCAGTAACAAATCGACCAGAGGAGCCAGTTATCAACAGTGAGCAATGATTGTCACTGGACAAAGGGGATCAACAAATTACGTATGGCAAGGAGCTTGCCTGAGATGAAGATAGTTTTCCTCGACCCGCAGGACAAAGTGGATGTGAAGCCTTAAGTGCTTGATCATAAGCAGTGAGTGTGAGGCCAGCAGAGCAGCTTGAAAAACGACAAATCCTTTCCGTGAAATAAGCGGGACACTCGAAATTATGCAGCAGATTTATTGCAAAAGAATCTCCGAGGTCTTAAACGTAAAGATGGCAGGAAAGGCAAGCGAGAGGGACAAAGTTCAGAAAATGTTGATGTTTTCAGACTCTTCGAGGACAAAGTACTGCTGGCTTTGAAAGAGTTCTTTAAAATATCGACAGCTATTGAAAGTATCGAATTATGTATATCCAGCTGGGAAATGCGGCTATTGAAAAGTTCTATTTATAAGCTGGCAGTCAAAGCGCGATAATACAGTATTCAACACAGAACAGTACTCTAAGTTCTCATATAGCGGATAAGATTTAGTAATGCACTGCTCCCAGGACCTACCGTTCTACGCACACATTCATCACATTGCTTCGTTGGGCCGACACAAGAGCGAATCTAATCCTCCATATCCTTCTGCACCCAAACGACACACACCGTCTAAAGCTTTCGTTACGTATATTTGCCCAATTCTTGAAACTGTTCACTAATGAACTTACCTTTCGATGTGCACAATGTAACTTGCTTTAAAATGCGCAAATATCTTCCACCGAGCATTTTTCCCAATTTGGTTTGTTCCGCTACGAACGTTATAAAAGCGCACAGCCCAATAATCTTCAGCATTGTTTGCTTTGTATTACTTACATAGCAATTATCAATTCGCCAAAACATCAGTTTTACTCTGAGTTTCAATAAAAGATCATGGTCTCTCAAAGCAAGGTCGTGCTTTCGTAGATGACGACGAAAACCGAATACTTTTCCCGAGTGTGGCAAATTGCTATGCGTCCTCATTAAGGCCTCGATTGCACAAATTAAAATTATGGTCATCGGAATCTTGTAAAAGCACATCCGCATTATTTGTTTGAAAGAAAGGGGGAGGGGAGAAATAGCATTGGAGGAAAACGGTAATAAATGAAAATGATGTCGAAACGGAACGATCAGGCAGTGAGTTCTTTCGAGCGATTCATGGACAAATCAAAGAGCAATGAACTGACCATATCTCAGTGAAGGTAAGGAAATCAGCCAAGCATTCCCAACCATACTCGTGGAACGCGGTAAGAAAATGAATTTAAAGCAGTATATCGTATACTAGCATTTCCTTCGATGTACGGCGGTTGTTGTCATGAGAGTTCGGAAACTCTGTGAATGAACAATCAGCTGGAAGGGTATGCTCGAAAGGTAAGTGAGCATGTGATAAGCAAAATTTCAAATAAGAGACAGCCATTCTGATGTGGAGTGATTCGAGGTGCGACATTCGCAGCCTGGTTGCAAGACGGTTCGAATCGACCGCGAAACATTTTTTGAAATGCTGTTTTGGTGAAACGACGATTAACTTCTTCGGATGAATGGACTGTTTTCGACGCTAGTTAGGATCCAAATGAGTGTGCATTAGGATTTGCCTGCTCCAGGAACCACCGACTTGGACGCTTTCTGATATCCTTGAAGTGCCTCATGTCCAAGCTCTTTCTAGAAACCAGAGGATCGCTTGAACATTTAAGCTCTCTGAGCGTCGTCAGGGTCATTCAAACAAATCCTTGGGACGTTCTAAATTTAAACTGCCGACGAAAAAAGTTTGCGAAGAAAGTGCAGGTTCTTGAGAAAATTACCCGCTGACTCTGATCTCAAGGGCTTTGCAAAAGTTCCGGAAGCATCTTAGGGCCCAGGAGCGACGCGGCACCTCGAAGGTACTGCAGAATTTGGCGAAGAGGGGGGGGGGGCTGGGAGAAGAGTTCCGTTTAAGAAATGCCCAGTTTGCAATGTTAGAAGGAATTGCTTCTTATTTCACCAGTCCTGAAGTAGTTTTGCTGATGAGAGTCGCATAAAAGGGAAGGGAGTTTTTCAACACTGAGTCCGAAAAGAAAACAGACATAGAAAAGAAGAAACTAATTTAGAAATGAGCTGAAATCTACAGGTATTAATTTATTGCCTTCTCATCGTAAGCTCTTTTACTTGCCTCATCCGTCGTGTCTTCATTTGACTTTGGTTTCCGTTAATTCACGCAAAATTGTAGGGTAGACCAGTCGGCTATAGATCAAGCGGGAATAGCAAGTCAAGAAAGGTCAACAGGCAAATCAAACGACTGCCCAGCATATGTCATGAGGCTAGACTGAGGCAGAATCTGAAGGGTATAAAAGGGGTTGATGTGCTCATGTATTCGTTCCAACTCCTAGACTGCTTTTAAGGCAAAGAGGGCATACGTATGGCTGTTATAGTGCGCGAGGTCATCGGCGGCAGCGTAGAGTTCGACTGCAAGGTCATGCAGGCGATTCGAGCTATCCTAGTGCCCCTTCTTTTTCTCACCTTACTGTGTGAGTGTAATAAACTGCTCGCCCGTTATAACGGTGTGTCTCGCAGTTTACTCGACCGCATCTCGACAGAGGGTGCAGATCCTCGAGGAAACCTGGACGAACAGACGAGCCAAGGGGAGCTGACGCTTGCAAAATGAAACAAACTTTGCAAGGTCGGAAGCCTCTTGCAAAGATAAAAACAATTTCAATGAAGGAAGCTGCTCATCGGTGTTTGTGCGTATTAGTCATATGTGCCGCTATTTGCTCTCTGAAGTTAATAACCCGTCGGTCGGAAGAAATGTTAATTCGGGAGGATCTAATTCGGGACAAAGTTTGGAGTGATTTTTCAGTAGGAGATAACTTTGCAGTACTGGGGGAATGTGTGATCACTTGATGTTGAAATACAGTAAAGCCACACATATGACTAATATTGGTGTGGAATTTGACCGGTCAATAATGTTGCAGACTTCCGTAGAACTTCCAATTGAGGAATACGAAACCGAGTGAAAGTTTCGAAGTGCTAATAAATGGTGTTAGATTTCGTCATCTTTGACCGAACATTAGAATCAAACGAACTGTGCATGATGAGAAGAAGTAATTGGTAAGGATGACTGTAAGAAGAAATCACTATAAACACCAAGTTACATTTGCTAAATGAGGCTTATATACGTCATTTCGAAGTCCCTGAAGGCCGAGGTCTTCATGAATATCCTCGGAGCGTCTCGATCTTTGGGCTTTCTGGACCGTGCAGAGTTATCCCAAGCTTCGGTGCATTTATGAAATCCTGAAAAGGATAGAATCGCGGTGCTTTTAGAATTGCCGAAGGGGTGTTTATCTCTGGAACTCCCGAACTTCGGATTTGTGCTCGCAGGGTCAAGATTCAAGGCTTTGATGCATGCTAGTCGTAGTGTACAATATTCCGAAATAGACTGCTGATGCGTAGGAAGGGCCGGTCAGAAATGTTTCAGAATTCCATTTTTGGTCGATAGCAGGATGTAGTCCGCAAATTCCGATGGTCGTTGAGAGGTTTGGAGACCATGCAGGTACAAATCGAGCTCTGCAGAAAACGAAGACTGCATCATGAATATTTTTCTGACAGCAGCACAGCTTTACACGATATGAGAGAACAGTTATTTACACTGAAATTTATTAGCTTTATATGACACTCGTCGACTGATATCTGCTGCTTTCAAGTTTGTCAACAGTTTTCAAAAACAGTCATGTAACTGCGTATATTATGAAATCGACCATCCAATTATGGGGCACTCTTTATACCCTTCATATTGCTCGCAAAGAATCTCCACGGTCTTTTAAGTAAAACAAAATGAACAACGGCTCAAGTTCATTGCCTTCTGTTACGCCACTAATATGCATAATACAAAATTTCCTCTCAATTTTGGCTGTAAATTGATGGCCATATAGATACCCCTCGTTCACGCCATAGCATCGCTGTCGATGTTGTAGGCCGTTATTTCATATGGCTGCTTGTCTTTTCAGAACTTTTCAGTCGTAATTCTGTTCGATGGTCGCCGCAAACCAAAGAGAACAAGTGAACATAAAGGCTGTTAATGTTGATTTGCATGGAAGAAAGCCAAAGTAATAAAAATCAAATGCGCAGACTAGCGCTAATGAATTAAATTATATTTCTCTCAACGATTTTGGGCAAAATATTGATGAAAGGGCTAGATTGCCTACACAAAAATCGGTGATAATATTAAGAGGGACACAAAAACTTTCATACTTGTATAAAATTGTCAGTGATTGGCTTTGTTCAAGAAGGACGTGCGCTCTACAACTTTGCTATCGCGGAGAATTTAGAGGAAGATAGCGTAGAACTAACAAGCAGTTATTATATGCCAAATTTCAAAGAGGACGTCGATCTTTGCATGGAAACCTCTTTGTGCAGTTAGAATGTGGGAAGGTTACTTAAGTGGACCAAACTGCGCTAAAAATGCTAGAGTTGCTTTCCTTCCAGACTTACTGAGGAGAGATAAAGGATGGAGGCATATGGAATTGTGCTTCTTCGCCCCAGTTTCCTGTCATAGGCGTGCCATTATCGCCTTTTATCCCCTCTTCTCTCTATTAGAAACTGTGTTAAATGCGCTAAAAAGCAAAGACGTTAAATGGAGGCTTTTGTCCAGTCTCTGCTTAATGCATAAAAGGCCTTAATAAAGGAGTGACCACATAAAATAAACTCAAAACGAGGCTCTCACTGTACATGAGGATCCTTTATATTGATTTATAATTAACAGTATGCCGTTAACCATTAACGACATAAAATTCTTTCCATCATGCTGCTGGAGAGTTATGTATGTGGAGAAGAGAGGAAATTTCCTTACGCCTGCTTTTTCCAACGAACCTTTTTGCGGCCACTTCTAAGAAAAAGGATTGGAGCTTGGAGCTTCATTTTCCTTCAGTTTAGAGGTTTTACTATACATCTTATCAAATAAAATCCCAAAACGATTGTCATTATTTTTCTTTCAGCGGAAAAAGAACACTTGAAGATGACATAAAATTTGTGTAATGTAATATTTCATTCTTTCTTGTATTTCTAACATTTATTTACATTAGAGGTGACCCGGCTTATTCTTGACTTCGACTCCACAACTATGCTGTTTTGTTACTCCTCAAATTTTATTTTTTATTGAAGCTCTCGGGTCCAAATCCGAAGAGGGTTGGAAAGTTTTTTGTCTTCAAAGGGTTGAAATTCTGGAGTTCGGATTCTGGTAAGGACGAGTTTCTTGTAAAAGGAGGATATGCTGGATGTAGGAGTTAGGCTCCTCAGAAATTTTGCTGGTATTTCTCGCATGACTTTGACTTGGATTAGTAACTTCACTTAAGTGCTTTCCTCTACACCCTTGATTTATCACCTAAGAACTGAAAAAATGGTACTTCACGTTTTTTAACCTGTAGGATATGTGAGGAACGTTTCCAGAAAATTCCAATGGAGACGTCAAATTTGGAAATTAGCAAAAAATTTCAGTACTTTATACTTCTGTTGTAACGTAGCTGTAGCAATAAAAAGTGGACCTGGAGAGGTAATGTAAGAGGAAGTTTTTGCAGGCACAGGCAGAAACCCGTCATCGTCGGGAAGTTGCCAAAGTTTTGTTATATTGTTATCGTAATGCAGTTATGGTGACGAAAAGTGTATGTAACTGAGAATGTGACAGGAGCTCAGGTGACTGAAGCAGAAGTATCCAACATTCAGGTAGCCAGATTGCAGTTGTTTCGACGCAAGTCGCTGAAATTTGAGATGATATGAGGAGCATGGAAAAGGGGTTGCGAAGCAAGTTTCATGCATAGGCCCCTGTTCATTGGTGTAGCTGAAGATTGCATGCCGATGCGAGAGGAGCTATATGGGTGGCGGTGCGCGAACGTGGGGCCGCGGTCATTGCCGTCGGGTGACGAGCCGCGTTAAGAAGGTCACTTGGCGACGAGTTATCGTTGCCCTATCTGCCTCGGTGCTACTCGCACAGCTTTATGGCCCACTTGGAGAAGATGCGTACCCCAATTGGCACGTATCATTGCTCCTTAAATCGCCTTTTACTCTGCAATCACGCTTGTTGCTCGCGATACCTGCTCTCCCGATAATACAGCGGCATTTCTCTAGACATGA
The DNA here is from genome assembly GCA_013433145.1 of Ascaris suum. NCBI lineage: Eukaryota > Metazoa > Nematoda > Chromadorea > Rhabditida > Ascarididae > Ascaris > Ascaris suum. The sequence continues at coordinate 6,076,564 of CM024188.1, read as the reverse complement.
ATGTATGGAATCAAACAACACCGACGACAGACTCCCGTTCCTTCTTCGCTGCATACAACTAGAGGCTCTAATTCATTAGCGACATGCCTAACACCTCGTCCTTCTTTCGATGCATTTTCTTACGGAAGTCTGATTACTTTGTTTTCGAGTTAGAAACATATGGGGCCGCTAAACAGTCCGGACACGAGCGACCATTCATCAGCGAGGGTATTGAGTAAATCTGATTTGACAGATTCAGAAGCGCACATTTCAAAAGCAAAAATTCCTTCATAAGTCTTGTGCAAACATCGCTTTTCCCTTCAAAGAAAAGTCATTTAGTGCTTTCATTTCGTCTTCATTTAATGAAATCGGTTCTCTGCACAGCAGTAAATAGCGAACACTTACTATGATTACGAATATTTTTGCTTCTTGCGTGATGAAAATGAAAGTTGGTAGGATTCGGAATCGGAGCTATGTTTAGTGAAGCTATGAAAGAGGGCTTGCCTTCTTCAGTGTTAGAGTTTTAAAAATTTTTTAGTGAGGAGCTATGTTCCACATCTGATGCAGCCGGAACAATGAATTCCTTCTAGGCTCTTGCTTATTCCCTCTTCCCCCAACTATCTCTGGCGCAGCCGATTTAGTAAATACCTGCTTCATCGCTCACTAACTGTAAGCATGAAGAAAAAAGCCTTTTTATACTAAAGCTCATGCTCTTAATATTCAACACGATCGAAAGGCAACATCTTGTCGCCACTACTCCAATTTCCTCTCCCTGTATTTGAAGGAAAGCAATGGGTAATTCCTCCACTTGAACCTTGTGGAATAATTTTTAAAATAATTGCTGACCGCTCTCACCGAACCTTTTTACGAGCGTTAGAACCCAACAATGTGCTGATTGAAGCCGTTGATGAGATTGTTTGTGCTTCAGATAATATAACGTATCGGTAGCAATATCAGGGCGACGTTCACTGCAAGCTTCCTTATCCAGGCAATTAATGCAACAGTGAACGCAGTACATTCATGCATAATACGCACTAATTGTCGAAATTTTTTGCTTACCTCAGTTTGAATTTGCATTCATAGTTTCTTGATATGTTGCAACGAAACAGCTCAGCAATATATAGAAAAAAGCTTTGTGCAGTCTCAAATTAACAATTTATCACCTCTAGCCCACAAAAATTCCATCTTTCTATTTTTTTGCAGGGATGGAAGATTTCAGAAAAACCAGTCGTTTTTAAATCTAGTACACTGAATTCAAACGTAGAGATGGAACAAAAAAATATCCAGAAGATGAGTGCCACCACTATGAGGTTTGACTTCGTTCGGGTGACAAAGAGAAGCAAAGGACTTAATGAATTTAATAATTTTGTCTGTATATAGTTTCCGATGATTTTTTTAGTGGAGCTGTGCAAAGCTGACTAACTTTTTGGCTCGGTGGGCATAGATCTTATGACCGCAGCGGTTAGTCGGAATCTTATGACCTCGGCGGCTAACTGTTGAGAGCCTTCAATAACCTAAGTACCAAATCACTACTTTTTTTTCATACACAATTGCTAATAGCTGAAAGCTGAGAAATGCTGTCTGAAGTAGAATACAGTGATGCCTTCCAGCGATTGTTATGTTGGAGGGCTTCACTTCTGAGATTTGTTATTCAAATTCCTCAGGAAACTGTCGCTGAAATTATCGAATTGCTTTTCTTCTCTTTTCATCTGCTTGCATGGTTAAATGAGCATTGGAAAACATCGTTCAGATACAGCAATAGATTGTGCAAAAATATTTCTGTAAAACCTGCGAAAATGGGATAGACTTTCAAAGATTCAAAAAGTGATTCTTTTTTCTTTCATGTTCAACAATAGCTAAGAGTCCTAGATGGGAAATCTGCTCAAATGCCACCAGGCTAAGCCATATCTCTTGAAAATCGAAAGAAAAGCATCTAATATTGTCGTAAAATTTAGAGTGACTCTCGTTTGCCTAAAAGCCCATGTCCTTTATGTGATAAAACATTTCCAGGTCGAGTCAAATTCCCGCTTAAGACCTTCCTCGCTCCATCCTAAAATAAGGGAAAGAAACATTTTCTCATATGCCCGGAACACCTGAATGAAGTTAATCTCCAGTAGCTTAGATGATCCACATTAGACCCTCATTCCACATATCAAAATTGTGACTCTGAGGTGAGAAGGCAACTGAATTTTAATGAACGATTTTACGCTCGCTATCACTTCAAAAAGGCCCTATCGTTGCACTCTAATACAACTATTTAACAGCCAAATCTTGCAAATGAAATAAATTTTCTTATTCAGCTGTAAACAAAAGAAGAACATGTTTTAACTAGCATTTCATTTCACCGAGTTTACTTCAAAGCAGCCTAATAAACTGCTGAATAATTTCTTGCTGCTGACTTGAACCGAGCGGAATTAAGCAATTAAGCAACGGATACTGCCGAACTAGAACTGCTCAAAGATCACTGCGTTATCGTTGTTGAATTGTATGAAGTGTTGAGTTCTGTGAAGCAATCCCCAATCCTTTCCCAGCTTCAGAATTTTATCACTATGGAGATTGCAGCTAGTAGAAGGTTTCACTTGCAGCGACAATGAACGGTTTTATGTGTGATCTGTACAAGATCTGTTTAGTTATCTTGTATTTAAAATTCGGTGGATGCGGACGCCTTCATTGAGAACGTCTTCCATACGATACTGTCATTGAAGAGGTACGCAGGCATCATATGAACTGGAGTTAGTGGTGCTTCGGGGACTTCTAATCAAGGTACCCCTATGTCTTCGGAGGTCCCCGACGAAACTTCTTCCGATGCTAATTCCTCTCTTCTCAACTGAATGAAATATAGGCGGTATTGTGACGTATAAGACACATTCTTACAGCGTGTCCTCGCTATGTAGGACTGTGGGATTTAGTCACCTATTTGGGAATTGTTTGCTTTACTAGGTTGCATCTTGGATGCAAGATTCAAAAAATGTTCGTTGAAGGTGATGTGTGCAGGTGTAGCATATGATAGAACAAATGCAGCGCTGTCATGTGCTCTCATTGAGGTGTGCTTGAGATGTGCACGCATAACCTCGAAGATGTTGTGCTATTGGTAGTGCGCACGTAGATTAGTGGCGTCTCGTGCAGAGCGGCGACCACGACAACGCTTCTCGATGAATACGACCAAGACCTTGAGCATATCAAAAAGGCTTTTAGAGCGTACCCACCTCCAATAGTCCCCTTTTGTAAGTGGTTGGCTATCTGTGTGCTCGCAGGTGTGCTCACAAACATCCGCCACGTGCTGCACCGTAACTTCACCATTAAACACCTTCGTTCTTCATTCACTTAACCTGCTATCTGAAGCATTAACAAGAATTTAGAAACACTTAGTGCACGTTCTTGAGCCAGACCAAGAACTTCTGATTGTCTTCTCGTGAAGTAGACTGCGCGCGCTCGTATAAACCTTTAGTAAACCTATTCGTTCTCCGGTTGTGCAATTCTGAAAACATTCAGCACACACCTATATGTACCTAGAAAAATGATGTTTGACACATCTGCATATGCACACATTTGCAATCCCATGAAGTCAAACGTCGTATATTAAACTTCCCGGAAACACACCCGTTTGATATTTCGACGTCAACATATGGTCTCACTTGGCGCACTTAACGTGAGAACATTTCATGGAACGACATAAATAACAAAAAAAGCGATGTCATTGCGGCGTTGCAATGGAATGCATGCGCTGTTGCAACATTTGTTGGTTGATGTATTGCTTTAGTTGTTTGATTGTTTGATGATTTTCTAAAGGATTTTCACGTTCTTTTAACGGCTAAGAAATCAGGTCATTATTCCTAATTAATCAAAATATCGACCGTTACACCTTTTCTAGAAATCGCCGCAACACTGAAAGGAGGTTCAAAAAATTTAACGGGCGAATAATGTTCTTTTAAAATAAAACTTATAAATGTGTAAGCCTTTCATTTTTTCTTAGAACATGCACTATTAATTTCATCAACACAAACGTATGTTACGAAATTATGTGCATCGTTGTCGAATGCCTCAATTCACACAGAAAGTTTCGGCACTAGAAAATGGTGCATAAAAAGACGATTTTCATTCGTAAGAAGTCCATAAAAGTAAACAGAAAATTTTTTGTTTTTATGTATGAGATTTTTTGAGATACATTAAAAAAAAACTCCCTCAAATGTGTGAAAGTATGCGTATATAGTTACTTCATCGTTGTGAATAGAATCCTTGCTTAGCACTAATCCATAATTTCGAGGCACTTAACTCGATCCATTTTTAGAATTATTTAGCCTGCAAGCTGTCTTATTAGAGCAGTTGTTAATTTAATTGGCTGATGAACTGAAGTTTTGCTGATGAAAGCATGCCATTTAAATAATGCCTTCGATTAATCTGATCTGATTTCGACGCATGCTTACATTGCAGTACTATCTTATGGTTTTCACTTGGCAAAAACCGCATTGCGGAGGTTATTTATGTCCATCCGTCTGTAATTTTTATTTAGATCTCGAGGCCCATTGAAACTTCTAAGTTCGAAGTTCACTTGAGACGAAACTTTCTTTACAAAATAAACTGCAACAGTTTGGCGAATTTTCATGACGAGGCCTCGCCATCTCCTGTCTGCTTGGCCTTCTGTGATTCAAGCCCGTAACTGCTGATTCCACAGGAAGGTACTTAAGCACTCCCATTTTGGAACTCACTTCAAAACATCATCGTGTTTTTTTGTTATAAAGTACCCAGTGGTCGTGGAAATAGAATCACGAAGGAAGATTGGAAAGCGCATCGGTCCACGAAACCGGACGGCACCATGACGTTGAAGCGTTGCCAAACATTCGAAAAATTCACGACTTCTGATTTAATGAAGGAGTGGTCATAAAATATGTAAGTTAAGGACGTGTTTTTGTTAAAGTGTACTACTTCCAATACTCGCTCCAAGCGGTTCCGAGCGTTGTATTTAATATTTATTGAGTTATTTGCAAAATGCACGCGTTGTGCCCTACTGGGCAGGGAGCTTCCTTAGTTGCTTCCACATATGCTGCTTCCGGAAATGTCGCAAACTCAAGTGCAGCCTCCTTACCAAAGAAAAATGTATATACAAATGCTGCTTTTCTCGTATGTCGGCCACTTCTTTATAGGGCTTAGTTCGACTATACGCCAATTTTGAAATGTTGCATCCATTTTCCATGTATTTAAATGAAGTGGGAAAAGAAGAACGCCGGCCGAGTTTGCAGTGTTCATAGATGTTGGAAATGGGCACAGAGATGGTATCGTTGGCGTTGTTGTAGATAACTTGGCAAGCTGCTGTAGATAACTCGGCAAGCCGGTGACAACGAGGATGGCGATGCTAATCGTCACTACAAGGTTGTCACCCATAAACCGGTTCTTTGAGCTTCGTCGTGGTGCCAAGCGCATCATCCAGCGCCTGCGCTTGCTTACCCTACAACAGTCATACTCGAACCAGATATGCGCAACGCCTTTCCTACTATTTACAATTGTAGGTGCGTTTTGGGTGCGTGCGTTTTGCTATGAGCATCAACTTATACAAATTCGGTGATCATTTCGGAAATGGGAACAACGATTCCACGTCCCTCACAAAACCGATGGCAACCTAAATAGAGCAGTGAAATGGCCTCTGAATCGTTCATTGTGAATCAGATGTAGTGACGAAACCTCTACGTGCACGAGATGAGAGCAGAAGAAAATGTTTATTGGTGCATCGGAGAAACGGAACAAATGGAAACCAGGATAGCTGACATAAGTTGATAATGCAATGAACGGTTGTTTCACAACGCTTTCAAATATACAGTCTTTCAGAATGACTGGAGAAGAAGAATGGAGAAAGAGGGAAAGGACGCAACAAATTGGATGGAGAGCGGCGAATGAAATGTTTCGCAACAATAGTGCACAGCTGTAGGAAGTTCGAAAGGTTCGAGCAAAGCCAAAGAGAATCAGAAAAGCTGCTTGAGGAAGTCTGCTGAAGGTTATAAATAGAAACTTCAAGGCTGAAACGACAGAGAGTTATGAGGGGTTGTTTGCGGTACTTCAAAACGTAAGTGAAAGAAAGTGCGTAATTCGAGCTCACTGCTTAACTGCAATATATCTAGACGGTTGCAATCATTGGTCCCTGTCATAAGTCAGGAAGCTGTTTGGAATAATCGAGCCAGAAGCCCTTGAAGTAGTTCAGCTGCTGTTTACATAATGTGACGTATATATTTTAAACTTAATGGTCCTAGTTTACTATGCGACATCACCGGCAACAACACCTAAATAGACGCTCCAAATGTTGATAGAAATGCGACTGACACAGAAAAAAGTGCTCACTGAAACTGTCTTAATTTCGATCCTGCCCCCGCAATTCCGGATTTCCTACTGTTCGAGGCTCAAATTCCGGATGCAGAATTTTTCAAGGCGGCGTAGGGGAATTGACGACAGATGGAAGAACTAATAGTACGACGTTATGCTTTATTGCTAATGAACACTAGACAAGAGGCAAACTATGCAAATATAGAAAAAGAAAGATGTTCGCAGGCTATGCAAGAACATAAGCTCATTGTAGGACATATGAGCCAAAACACTGCACCCTTTTCTCAAAGGGTAGTGGCTTTGCAAATTGAACGTCGGCTCCAGTCTAGTCTGGTAATTTTATTCTGACCCCTATTGGTCACCGTTAATGCGTCGTTGCGACTCCTTGTTCGACGTGCGGATTCGCTAGCCAGTCTTATCGCTGTTTATTATTTCAGCACTCATGGTTTGTAAACATTTCTGCCTGAACACCCTTTGGAATCTTTGGCATATAGGCGAAAATATCCCTTCTAGTTCAACCTGACTGGTTTGTCTCATGAGGGCGCAAATGTCCGGTTAGTTTTTCTCTGACATTGGTGCACAATAAAGATTTGCCAGATGAATAGGCAACTGGTATTTCCGCAGCACAGAAATAAAGGACCGCTGATAAGAGTTTCACATTTTATTGCACTTGAAAAGATATTCGTGCAGGTGCAACAGTACACAGGAGTCGTAATATTTTTGAACAATTATGGATTATAACGCTGAAATCATTCTAAGAGTTGCCTCATTAAAAAGCTCTTATCTTTCACTCAGAAATTTGCCAGCGCCTGCAAACCTTTTCAGAATATTCAACAGCTAATTTGCATATTGCATTTTAGGGTTCGATAAATTTGCATTTTATAGTACTGTTCAATGATTCTCATACAGGTTATTTATTGGGACAGTTCTACTTGTCTTCTCCATCAATGAGAGCGTGATTACCAAGCCATGAAGGGCTGCGTGATTGACTAAGTTTTTCATTACAACTACAGCATATTTTTCTAAATATGAAATATTATTGCTTCCTCATTCTTCATTTAAATACTTTCTTTACGCACAAATAATTTCATAAAAGGTTGAATAAGTTGCTCTGAGTTGTTTCTTGCTCATTTGACGAGTAGCTTCAATAACCAAACATTATATTGCGCTAAAATATTGCGTTTCTTTTGAAAGCATTGACAGTAATACAGAGTGTACGAACATGTTCTGTGGGGCTTCGTTCATTAATGGAGCTTACAAAGACCAACGATGAGGAAAATAGCCTACAAGATGGAGCATTTAAAACGATGCTGAATGGGTTCATGGAGTATAGTGATGGATGTTTGTTGTTACATTATTAGCGCCGAACGAATGAATCACACGCTTATTCAAATAAAGAAACGAACAGTCAAAAATTACGAAAAAGAGGTTGTGTTATTCGTGGAAGTCATCTTTCAGCCAAACGATGGCAAATTCAGCTTCTTAAATGAAGAGACATAAGTCACTAAATGCTTTCTACTTTTTTTTTTGCACCAAATTACTAACATAAAATTCTCTTTCTTTGCGGCAAAATTTCGTCCAAGCAAAAGATAATTACTCTAAAAGTACAAATACGAAACCTTTTATGCATTTTTGCCAATTTTGCCGTGTAAAACATATTATGAAGACGTCATGTCAACCTGAGAACAAAGAAGACAACATTAGAAAATTTTGTGCTGGAATATATACCACGGATTTCAGGTTGATTCATCAAGATTCCCGTGTATTTTACATCAGTCAACTTTTTCTTATTTCGCACCAGAAGGTCGATTAACAAACGAATGTTTTGCAGAAAATTTGTGCGAACGGTTGGGTTGAGTAGAACATGAAGATGTTAGCTTGCGTTTTATCTTTCAGTCGCAAATAACGAAATTGCTTGCTGAGCAGTGTAAGAGCGCATACCCGGGCGTCTCATATGAGACAGTTTTCCACTTGTCGCACTTCGACTTCTCGGATATCAGATGTGCAGGAAAATCGAAAGAATACCTAATAATAATTTCCCACGAAACGAATCAATTTTACAATTTCTTTTGTTTAAATAGAATTTCAAAGTTGCATTTGACCAATAGCAGAACAAGAGCAACGTGGAGATTTATGGCACCTTTACGTTTATCACAGAACAAGATTTGGAAGATGATCGAATGGTTTTATCGCTCTAAATTTTATGCTTTATGAGCTGAACACATTCGGCACTACTTTCAGATGAAAATACAAATGCAAATGCACAGATCTGAGGTCACCGATAACGCAGTCTCGGAAAAATTTTAAAGCGCCTTTTAAAGCGCAGCAACATGTGGACTTTTGACATTAAAAAAAGCCAAATTTTGGAGACTGAAAAAATTCTTCAAGCATTTTATTTATTAGCGGTGGCTGATATGTGCCTAGCAACTTTGGCATGAATGGCGCATAATCGAATACATGCATTGGCGACGACAGTTGAAATCCGCAAATGGCAGAAAAATTCGTACTAGTTCAGGTACCAAACACTCCCCCATCCCCCTCCACAATGACCATAACTAAAGTGAGTCAAAATATGCCATGAACTAAATCGCTGAGGAAAATGGAAACTATCTTTATATCGTTGTTAATCCATCTCGGCGACAGTGTTGTTTTTCGAGTTTGTTTTTGATACTGTTTAGTACGGAATTACTAAATGCTAATGGTGTCGCTCCCCATTCACTGCGTTGTGTTTGTTATAGGTGCTTTAATGTGTGTTTGCCACTGTGTTCTGCTTTTTGACGGATAAGCAGTCTTCATTCACCAAATTCTGCGAAAAACCTTCAGCTCCGTGGTAATTCAGTGGAAGCTTATTCCTTCACAAAGAAAACGTAAGGGATGGGGGGGGGGGGGGGGGGGCAGAGGATGCGTCGAAACGAGATGATTTGTTGCAGCGTTTCTAAAACCGCAGTGCATAAACGCTGCCTGATATTAGTGGATTTGTTTGATGCAGTCAAATTGCTTCCACTGTAATAAATACAACATGCTTGTTAGGGAACACTGTAAATGAGACTGAAGAAAAAGAAGATGGCAATCCTTTCAGACTGATTTATGTTGCTGACCCATACAACACAAGAATATATAAGACTAAAATTTTGAAAAATGGAAGTGAAGAGTCGTTGAATTGCATTGAGCACTGAGCTTCCTCTCATCGGATGGTTTTTCTAGGTGGGTTATAGTTTATTTATGCTTGATAGCTCACCGGTGTTACACTATGAGTAGTCCGCACCTTGGCATCAACAACATCCAAGTAGGTACCTTTGAATGGAAAGTATTGAAAAGCTTTGTCACACCGACAAGCCCCATTAAGAGCATTCCACCATTGTAGAGGTGCAAGGCGTTTGATGCTGTCGATTATAATGCAAGTGTAGGTGAAGTGCTTGAGAGAACGACAGATAATTGATGTCGATGGGAGAGCGTTAACGAGGAGGAGGGGGAGGGGGTCATTGGACTTTTTAGCTGCGAAGCTATGTCGAATCGTTGCGCCGTGCACCGCCCACAGTTCCTTCTAATCAGCTCGGGTCGTCAGCCAGCAATCGCTTTTGCTTGCAATTTCTCTATGTTGTCGGCTGGCTGCATGTCTCTCTCGAAATATCATACTCTTACGATACTCTAAATGCCTAAACGTTACAAACATGAGCTTGCGTGCAGCATTTCCTCACAGTTTTGTACCGAAATCGAGAGATCGAGGCCGCTGCATCACCACCTTTCCATTTAGCACCCGTACGCATCACTATGTACAATTGCTCACGCTTCACGTCGATGTCCTCCTCGATTAGCGTACTCCCTCTACGAAGTGCACATGCAAAACGACTTCAGCTGTGTCACCCGAGCGTTGCACAGGCGTCCATGTAAATGTGAATCGTACTCGAACTGTTTCGTGCTGCCCCTTGCTCAATAAAGCCTTTCAGTGTTGCGTTGGGAGTGAACTATGTTATGACGTGACCAGCCACGTAAACTTTAGTAGGTCATGTCGCACTTGCTGGTTCACGAGAGAAATTTGACACAGCAAAGATAAAGAGACAAGATCACGAACTCGACCCTCAAGTAGCTCGGTCTATGCTTAAATAGCTTCGGAAGCCTTGATAATATAACTGAGCTTAAAAAGATTGTAATCCTTATAATAGGGTGCATTTGACGATGTGTGTTCCGTTGAATAATTGCAACCTATATATTTTTGGCTGTGTGAAGAAAAGAAGTCCACACTACTATATGAATACGGTTTTGTGGTGACATAGCAGTCAAGAGGCATTTTGATAAGTAATGCAAGCATGTGGAGGAATTTCTAGTGAACATTTATGAGGGGCATCTATGGAAATGCAAAAAGTGAATTTGTGTTTTTTGTCGCGAGTTTGCATGAAGTAATTAAATCGGATGCGTCAGGATGAAGTTTTCATTCATTCGTTGTAAGTAGAGAACTTAGCTAATGTGTATATGGTCATTTCACATTCGAATTGTTCACTTCTCAAATGATGCATTGGACAGGTAGAGAGGGAGGGGGAAAAGACTTTGAATTGAGTTTCCAGAAAGGGCTTATCCCTGTATGCAGCTCTGCGGCGCAGCTAATTGTGTAATTGATGGTTGATGAGGGCTGCGCGTCCTGCTCAAGATTTCATCTTTGGGAACACATCCCTTTTCGCCTCCTTGGAATTGAGCTGACAGATTGGACATCGCTACAGGTTTTTGTGCCGCTCCTTTTCCTTGGCCTTCAGAACCCTGTGGGAAGTTCTGGCTGAGATTATGGACCTAATGAGCCGTTCAGCGCAATACTGAAAAACAGCGTGTTTTCAAAAATGCTGAGTGTCCAACATGAATCCATAACATCTGCTGAGTGAGAGAATTTGAAAGTTTTCGTGTGACACTAGGCTGCAAGAAACATACGGAAATGAATTGCTGAACGAGGAAGGAATCACTTCTTGCTCAGTCCCCTCTCCTCCAAGCTCAACTGTTGTTTCCGTTAGCGTGAGCGGTTTTTCTTTCTTCATCACCACCTTATCGCTTCCGAACCTTCCTTCCCCCACCCCATCCCCCCCCCCCCCGGCCGCACTGTTCCCTTTCCATTATACCAGCAACAGTTTCTAGGTAATAGCTGCCACTGCCTCATATTCAGACGCTGTTTTTGTTGCCTTTCTGTGCTGTCAACTTGGTGTTTTTGTATTAGACTTGTGGGTTCCTTCAAAGTACATTTTTCACTTTCAACGGCACACTTTCTTTCTGATTTGTTCGAAGATGCTCACCGAAAAATGGGAAGTCAATTTGGATGGTTCATAGCTATTGCATTTATAAGCAAAAGATAGGGGACGGATGTAGAAATGCAAAGGACGTGGAGAGAACGAAAGTAGGAAATCGCTGAGGGGACGTTTTAGGGAATTTGTATAGAGGAAGCGTGAGTGGCGGCGGATACGTGTTGTATGTTTTGTTGCTTTGAGAACAAAAAAAAAAAAAAACACGAAGACATTCGAATCCAGGATCGGGGTTAACAATTGGTGCTGCGGCGCTCGGGTGGCCGTGCTTGCCGAGCAGCGTGACGCACTACATGTGCAGCACCTTAATGCGTTTTTCGAGGTCAAATTTAATTGTGTTCGTGCCGCACTGACAGCCGCACCACGCTCTTCGCTCATTTCTCCTGCTGGTCTTCTGCTCTTTCTTTCTATGCAGGTGACCAACATACCGTTGCTTTGATGATCGCCGTTCCGTAGAGAGCGTACTGGTCAGCACCTCCCTTTTGAATGCCTTCAGGTAAGTCCTGCAACACTCCAGAAACAAAGCAGCCCGACAACCAATATCTTAGAGAACGAGAAAACACTAGCAAAGTAAAAAAGCTTTAACTTTCGACACCCCAGTGAGCACAGCACACAACAATACAAAAGCAAATAAAGAGGTTTTAAATTGACACCGAAGCAGCTCAGCAACCACTCGGTGAAATCACTCCAGCTTCTTGATAAACCAAAAAAGGTCGGTCCCCTAGACAATGCGAATGGTGGCATTTTTGAATGATGGATTTGCGATTTGGGCGTAAATGAAATGCTGCAAATTTGAAAAGATCACTTTCTTCTCTAGAATGGGCGACTGAAAAAAACACGAAATTTGGCGGGATAGCACCATTTGGAAGCGGTTGTTGGCACAATCGTAAACGGCTCGGCTGGCTGTCAGATAATGTTCAAAACGGTGCGGCAATGGATGTTGATCTAGGAAATAGACACCGAACGTGACGGAAGATGTACTTATTGCGACACGAGCCTCACATCCTCGCGCCCTTACAACATAACGGCAAATACGACATGTCTGATTATGCAACACTGTCCACAATGTGAAGTGCACACAGCTGCCCATTGGCCAATTAACCACAATCACCTTTCCTACTTCCTTCCGCCCTCCGTTTTTCTGATAGTATAGTAATGACCTGCGCAGCGATTGATGAAGCTTCCAAATAAGTCCAAGAGCCCATTATATAGCCATATATAGATGATATGTGAAGAGAAATCGAGTCGTGTGGCAGTGCTCTTAGCTATTAGTATCTTTTGCGTGATTTATATAAACTGTTAAGTAGTACTATCGAGGTACACTGAATAAGTTCTATGGTCGTCTTTTTGCAGAATTACGCTCGCGATAGCGCATTGTGCCTTCATATTTTTAATATAGCAGCCTTTTATGCAGATTTACTTTTCTCGTTATTATTTCAATAGAATATCGTATTGAAATAATAACGAGAGAAATAAGCAAATATATCATTTCAATTAAGTCGTTTGCGCATTGTTTGTGAGGTATATTATTGCGAAAAACAACGATATCCACGATGCGAGTGCGAGTGAAAATTCATTCGAGATGGAAGAAACGAACACTTTAATTTAAACTAACTCACATGTTTTATGACTCAAGTTTTATTGATGATTCCCTTTTGAAAGCATACAGAAAAGTTGATAAGCTCTTTGTGTACTTACAAGTATTGTGAAGTTCCGCTGTCGGCCTAACAAATCCATTAGAAAAAGGAGCCTCAAAACGCTGCATTTTCCAGTGATGAGTGAATGAGAAAGTCATCGAGATATCTGTGCACAGAGATTCAGGTGAGAATTAAGCAGTAGTGCTTAAAAAAAACTTTTTTTGTTTATCTGAAAAGGTTCTGAGGTTGCAGTCAAAGTTTGCACAACTTTATGGCACCGTTTAAAGAGCTCGATTACTTTTTGCGAAGGCTAAAACTTTTTCGCAACAAGCTTGTCCTAGAAGCATGTTACATTGTTTGCGCCACTGAAAACTCGTTTTAAATTCGGATAGCTTTTGACGCATTGCAATTAAAACTCATCCGAAGGGAAACTACATATGTCAGTTAATGTGGGTATACGATCACATGGTTTTAACACCTCCACCATGCAACTCATATACCTAGCCGCCTAATGTCATCCAGCATCATTTCAAGAGAAGTTTCAGCAAAACGGTGTCTTTGCTGATTACCTTAGTCCATTGCTTCCGTTTTTAATTGTTGCTACTATCAAGGCGACAAAAGCGTCTGAGACGTCCAAAGTTAGAAGGTTTTTCGACAGAATCTAGCTTTTCATTAGACTGTATGCTTGTTGAGTGACAAATAACACCACTAAAGAACGTCTAAATGGGAATCCGCAAGCCGCATGAAGATGGTATCGAGAGAGAGGTGTATGGTATGCTGTGCTATGTATTGGTTGATGCGTTAAAGGAGAGTGGATATGAGCTAGAAACGATCGGAAGACGGGTCGCAAACGGGGGGCACTTCGACTTTTAGGGTCAGCGCGCTGGTGATGTTGGCTGGCGGATCGCGCGCGTAGGGTTCAATCAACCGCTCGGCTGCCATGCTGGTGACCGGCAACGAGCGATTTGCTCGTCGCCACCGTCAACACCGCATGTGCTCCCTTCATTACAACGCTCCTCGAAATTTGCCTCTCAGATCTGCGTACAGCATCAACAGTTTACACCGGCATCTTTCAGAAACTGATTACTCGATGTGTCATAAAATAGAGTCACGCTGTTTTTATGCTTCATTTGATGACGCATGCTAGCTGCTAGCTTTATTTCTTGGTTCGTCAACAAGCGCGACACAGCTAATTGTGTGTGACCACGCTACTGTTCGACTTCCGTACAAGCATCGAATCATACGGCACAGGAAGATCTTGGCAGTATATGGTAAACTTATGTGTGGAAATGTTTAATGAGCTTATATGCGCCAGATTGATGATCCAACCTTACACAAACAACTGCCACTCCCGCATTCCTTAGGAGGATTCTTGAGAGAAGGAAGCGGGGAAGTAAAGGAGATGAAAGGGAGGTGTATGTTCGTTCGCTGACCGATTTTCTGGTTCTCAGCAGCAGTCCAAAAACTCCTCAGTCGAAACAAAACTGACTAGCTAAAGTGAAGTGGGCGATGACACCCACTTCGATTGTTTTTGAATTGGCTGTCATCGGCAGTCGTCGTAACATAAATGACTCGTCACGCTTGCCTGCGCACTTCATTCGTGCTAGATTACTTTTTGAAGCGCCGATTTCCGTTGATGTGCAATTCACTCTTCATTGATATCTAATAAAAGACCTCTCAGAATTCCATTTCTAAACGTAAGTTAGTTTTTTGCAGGCTGCAGTTAAAACTATCATTCAACAAGTTTCTGGAAGGGAGCGCAAATTACCTGACGGAAGGGGGGACGGAAAGGAAGAAACATTTCTAAATAGGAGCGAAACGTTTATAAGGAGCGGAGCTGTGCTCGTTGAAACAAAATATGCAAGAACAAAGGAGAATTTACGGGTTTCAGCAAAAATATGAGCGAGGCTGTAGCGAAAAACAATGTAAGAAGAGACTAAATCCCAAATCTTTTCAGCACGAGCAGTATGCTTTGAACTCCTAGCCGCAGTTCGTCACCTAGAAAGCGGGATATTCACAGCTGGACTCAGAGGGAGCAGATGCTTTCCTTTTTTTTTCCTTCAGGACCTCTTGGCTGCAACTCAGGACATTCTTATTTGTAGCTTTGTGAATAGACAGACCTAAAGAAATATTGCTTTCGGCGTGGAAAATATGTTTTATATCTACAGTTCATCAAAGTACGATGACTCTAATATTGTATACTTGAGTTGCAATAAAAATCTTCCAAAATAAGCAAATGTTGAGTCTGTAGGGATCGACATCACTTTATTCCATTGCAAACTCTGGAGGTATGAAGCTGTGCAACAGCGCACTTTTTAAGGAATGTATCGCAATCGGAATTCGATGACCACATAACTGTTGCTAATCGTATGTCTTCAAAACATTTAGGGATCAGTTCACAGGACAGCCATTGCTAAGCTCGTGATTAGCGCCGAGGTTGTCCGTTGTAAGTTGAAATTCTCAAAAAGGCTTCTTATCACAGAACGAGAAAAAATTCGCATTTTGGTAAATTTGAATGGTTTGTCGGATTTGTAACTTTTCCGTGTCAGCCTTTTAGAATTTCATAAAAAATTTCATAGTTTTTCTGTAAAAAACATCATAGCTTTTCTTTTTCTTTGCAAGAATGAAAATGACGCCTCCTACTTGGCCCTTAAATTTAGTCATCGACTATGAAGTATCGCATCGAACGTTTCTAAGTAGGCCTCTTCAGGAGATTATTGAAAAATACATTGTATCAATATGGAATAACATTTTCCCGAGGTGCTTTAACAAACGTTATGTGAAGGGACTGCGGTGAAGTGTTGGATAAACGTACGCCTGGATTTGGTAGTCGTGCGGTCAATTGGGTGGGTTGAGTAGACTGGTCTGTGAATGCATGGGGCAGCGAAAGGAGATGCATAGTAGTGAAAGTCAGTCGAATGGAGGTGATAGCGAGTGTGTCGAAGAAAACGTTATGCCCTCAAGTGCTTTCTTGACTGATTCTAATTACTGCGGAAAAAGATTTGCGTTCTACAATATCTCACCTACCTGATATATAGAGATTTTCTTTGATTTTATGGGTTCATCGATTGCTAAATCTGCTCGTTGTTCACATTTGTTCACATATAGAGAATCTTCTCCCTTGGGGATGCAGTTTCTATTACTTATCTTGATTCTTTTGTTATCTACCTGTACTATTTGCTTTGAAAATCCTCTACAATTCGTTAAAGTTCTCAACGTTATCTATTATTTTATCACTTACATTATTTAAAAGATTGTTAAATTTTCCACTAATATCTTAAAGAAGTTATTTCCTCAGTTTTGGTCATTATTTTTCTGTATCGCGGAGTTTCTAATAGTAGTGGAGGAGACCTTTCTAAAAGCATTCTGATTCTTTTTTTTGAACATTCCGAAGCATTTAGTTGTGTTTCACGTAAGACACTACATCTGAAGAATCAGTCGAGTGAAAAGTGTATCAAAGTTGATCGTGGAAAAAACTTTTCCTTCCCTGATCTCGATGTTTCAATGCAATATTACATCTTCATCAAAACACCAACTCTATTTTTAATGTGATTTTGTGAAAGCATATTAGGGGAATTGCTGTCTACGTATGTATTTGTCTCCCTATAAGATAGTTGATAGTTCCAACTCGCGAACCAAAAAATGTTACTGCAATGAGATTGCGGTTATGTAATCTTCATCGTTACTTCGCATCCAAACGGTGTTTTGTTTCTAATTGTTTCTCTTCACTATGAACAGTGGATACCTGAAGGCGCCAACGCAAAAATAGTCAGATAATAAAATTGTGCTGGCCTAGAAACGCACATCACTGGATTTTGTTCCATCGTTTTTTGTCTGACAAACGATTTGCCTAAAAGATGGATTTAAAAAGCCTTAGGGTGTTGCCATATTTGTTATAAAATTCTGAAGCAAACTTTTCGCCATAAAATCAAAGTCCGCAAATATACGCAATAATTCGTGAGATAACTTCTTGTAAGAATATTTATTCCTCGTAATGCTATCGACTTTTATTGTGTATTGTTTTTGATTATTTATGCGATCGGTCGGCCTGGCGAGTAGAATTTATGAAGAAGCAGAATGTAAGATTTTTTTGCACTCCAAATCAGTGGAGTAATCCGAAATCCATGAGGTAGCACAACGAGCTCAGTGTGTTTATTCTGCTTTGGTGTGTCCTATAAAGTGCGATTTTAATAAGATTGTAAAACAAGTTCCGCTACGCGTAATAAAACGTCACTTTTTATTTGTTACACGCCTTTCAAAGGAAAGCTTCTGAAATGTAATGACTTTGCTTGGCGCTGTGATGTTGGCGCATATTCTTCATTGGGTGGCAACAACTACGGTACCTGTTAAGCTGTCGTTTGCTCTGTACTGTAACGCGTGAGCTTCTCCGAGCTAATATAAGGCTTCGCTTATTGGGCGGTGCTATGTTGGTCGAGTCGAGCTCACTCACAAATAGCGCCGATGAGTGCCGCACGCCCTTCCTTTGTGCTTTTGTATGAAGCCCACGCAGACGGCCCCATACCAACATTTCCAAAAACGAGCACAAAGGGAAGCCATCGTTCATAAAGTGATACACCCTTCCCCCTCTTTTTATGTGCCCTGGAGTCTTTATCGTCACGTGTATGTAGGTATTTTACTCTCTTCTCTTTACTTTCAAATATTATTTGCCTCCACTAATTTTATTTTGTGTTAAACATAATGAGCATTAATGTGCTGCACATTTAAGAGATGGCACATGAAATTGATACTTAGCTGAATGCATGAATTATAGTGGAATCAAGACAAAAAGGACGTACTGTGTGTTTGCATTGCTGTTTTCCGTTTGTTTGTTTGTATGTAAACGAGCGCATTAGCAACAGTTGCGCACTGAAGAGCGAATACTATATCGATAAACAAAGAAAAAAAAGAGCTTCGTGAGCGTTACTCTTTTTTCGTCGCAACTTTGCTTTGGTCTTCTCTCGCGAATTTCTCTGCTGTTCTTCTTTTCCGTTGTTTTTCACAAGTTTGTTTTAAAAAAATAGTGGAATGTGAAAAATAGGACGGAAGATGTTTTAAAAATTTCTCAAAATATCACTGAATGCCAACTATGTTCTTGGAAAATCGATATCCGTCAAATGGTCGATTTTCCGCCCCTTACTTAGTTTGCAGAAGGGTAATAGTCGCTTTTCTAGAAAAAGACAACGTTCAATTATATCTTCGGCTCGTTTAAATCGCTTTATTAAGCATTTTTCATGCTTTTTGACAGTTAGAGTTTAAAAAAATTTTAGGTGGATTTATAGGGTCTAAAACTATTTAAGAAGTTGAATTCGCTTCAGTCAAGTTCAATTTTATTTTCAAAATTCGTTAATACGATTGACTATTTCACTAACAATTAGCGTTACATTTCAGTTTTATTTTTCATTAGCACTCTTTAAGAGGGAGGCATTTCAAGAAAAGTTGCTCAACAACTTATCGTAAGTAATGGCTTTCTACATTTAATAGAGTTCAGCCCTCGATGTGCAGAATTTTCACTTCTCTCTTTTCTATATTTCTACTGTCTTTCGTCTTTTAAACTGTTGCTTCATTCCGAAGTGGTGTTAGATTTGATTCTCCATACATCCCATTCTATAGGGATTCGCCCTATCGAAACACTTGTTGTTTTAAAATATACGTTTTTTAGTTACCATTCGTATTTGCTTACGTAATTAACTGCAAACGGAAGTATGCTTTCTTTCAAAAGTATATTTAAATGAGATACCAATTTTTTGAACTAACAGTTTGGATTTCATCCGCTATGCTATGATATTTTGAATGAAGCAGTCATGAAATTGATGTGCAAATATTGCCTGTTACATAAACTTACACAATACAGATTTGTGCATCTCGTCCAGCTGAAATGTGCGAGAACTTAGTCAAATGAGCGAGCACAACTTAAGTGTAGCCATCACAAATGAAATCAGTGCTTTAGGGTACCGTTAATGAAACCTACCAACGTATTTGCATATTTAGCGGTTCGATTGAACGTCCACCATGGATCTATGCTTCACAGTCTTTAAGCCACCAGCTTCATGTATCGTAAATTGGTGCTATTCACTGAATAAAGTTAGGAGTTGATGAATGCAGTCAGTGATTTATGCAAATGTGAGGAGTGAGCATATCTCAAAGAAAGGAAGAGGTTGAAGTTAGCCGTGAGGTGCGAGCAATGTCACATGGAGCTAAAAGGAAAAGTGTCACCGACTTGCTCTCTACTACAACAAGAGGTGGGTGGAGGAGTAAACGAACAGCAACAACGCTTTTCTCGTCGTTCTCTCGCCATTAGCCAAGCGTACCTTTTTCAATGTTCTCTATGCGTCAAGCAGCCATTGCTGCCGTCTGCATGTTGTACACGCCTCTTCTCTGTGTTGCATGGATGATCGCTCTCTCATGATGTGCAACTCCGGTGGTAGCTCGCAGTTCGGCAATGCCTCTAGTTGGGAGGCTGCGGCGGATGCTACTGTTCCTCTTGTGCTTTCATCCCCTTAGCTCAAGGTCGGGTCGGCACATCGACGCATTTCGGCTTGCACATTTATCATATGCTTATCCTTTAGCCCGTTGCCACACTTTCATATATTGGTCAGTCGTTTTATAGTCTTTTGCGTAATTATAGTAAAGGTGATATGCTTTCATTGCTTCGCTTTTATCATTCCATTAAATTGCGCAGTCCTGAAATCTTGGTGAAAAAATGATTGTGTGCATGGAATCTTGTAAATCCACGCACATTTCCGTTGTTTTATCATTGCACTTTTTCAAATGCTTTTTGATTGGTACACAGAGGTGGATTCATTTCATTTTGGTATCTCCAGACTTACTGGTCAGTTAGTTGGTGCCTTAAGTGCTTAATGCATGTGATCTTGACATAAACCTATTGTGGATGCGCAAGTGGAGGCGAGAGGTTTATTGACTTTTGAAGTGATCGCACCTTCAATAGAATGGAGTCTGAAAAAGGCATGAAAATTCATAAAAAAACGAAAATATGCCTCATGAGCAGAGTGACCATCGTGGAGGAACTTTCCCAGACAATGATAAATTTAATGCGAATTCGACCGGACTTTCAAGAGGAGTTGACCTCAGAAGTCGCGTTGTTCTCGGCGCTCTAATAGATCAACCCTCTTAGCCCATCAACGCCTTTGTTTTACACTAATTTAAAGCGAATTCGTTATCGGAAGTTGTTTAAAATGAACGATTTAATTTAAATTTTAACGAAAAGCATGTTTTTAGAGGTATGCGTCAGATTCAAGTCTAACATATTTCTGAGTGCCATATGCGAAATGGCCCACTGAGCGCCACTGGAATATCTTTGACAAGTTGCCTTCTATATATCACGATTTCCTCTGAGATTTTTCTTCACCTTGTTTCGTATTAACTTCTCCCACAGCGCTTACTGAAGTAAGCGGCTAATAATGCCGATTGGGAAGGCATTCAATAGACAGCGTTTAAGCGCTTGTGTTCGCAGTGTTTGTACGTCTCGAAGAGTGAATAGAAACCTTATTCTCGCAATTAAACTCATGTGGAAACCGGGGTTTAAGAGTGCCTGATGATGGCTTTATGAGACCAGGCGTTTAGGATCTTAACAAGAAAACACTGAATGGTAACAAACAGGACAGCGACTTGTTCGTGACTGGATACAGAAGACCGTCGTTTAAACGAAATCGAGATCGCGCAGTCTGAATCCCAAGCCATAAAGCGCAGCAGCTGCTATGCGATCAACCGAGCATTCAATAGAGTTTGAAAATTTGCCGACGGACGGTCTGTCGAGCGATATTTATGCTCGATTGTCGGACTTAATGGAAAAAGCGAGCAACACGAAGCGTATAAGCGAGAGCAGTGAAATGTGCAATGTATGAAAAACCACTGAGCAGAGGACGATGTATGAGTGAGGCTAGAAAAATTGGCGAGTTCCATTTCGTTGAACGCCATTTATAGAGGTTTGAATTAGCTTGAGCAGTAGCGCTATTGAAGGACTGCGTTATAGAATGTAAGTTTTGTGCTTATTTGACGTGAGTTACATTGTATGACATAATTTGCGGTGTACGCCATTAGCGACTTACGATAAATTTCAAGGTAGTGGTTGATGAGGTGATGGAAATAAGTTCTTAAAGCAGCGCATGCTATGGTATGAGCCCGCATTTTGGGTGGTCATCGTCGTTTATGGATGGCATACGTGTGTTAGTGAAGCTTAAGGTGACAGGTAAATTGGAGTTGCATACAGTCGCTGATGCTAGTTTTGAAGCGAGCCAATAGAGCGCAACACTCGTAATTGGGTGCGCTAAAAATGTAAACAAGGCGGCTAGCGGTGTGGTCGTGTGAGGCGCAACAGCTCTCGCATTGTTCACTTGGTTGTGTGCGCTGTGTGGTTAGCAAACGTACGCGCGCTCATTGGCTGCTATTGCTGGTTGCTGATGCTTATTTGCTATACACATTTACCGTAGTCCACTTGAGCTAGCTGACACTGGATTAGCTTCATTTGTTGTCTATGTGTTTGTGTTATTGCACATTTAGCTAGGTCGTTGCTATGCTCGCTTGCTTGCATCCAAGCGTTTTTACCTCTCTCTCTATCCTTGACTTTCACTGGCGCAATACAACAGGTTGAACGCAACCAACACATCTAATTCGTTACCATCTAGAGATACCATATCATGCCTAATTGACGAGAGACCAGCAGCTGTGACTAAGAAGATATTCATTGCCCAGATGTCATCAGAAAGCGCCGTTTCCTTGCCCGGCGCCTCAAGTTTTACTATGCACTACACTATTAAGAGAATCAGTCATCCAAGACGAAGAGGCTTTTGATGAAGCCATGCGTGAGAGACAAATGTAAAGCTGTTTTTTTTTTTTCAGCATAACCTTTTATGCGGTGAAAAGCTATGCATCTAATCATCAGACCAACGGCATACATGATCGTGCTTCAAAGGGTGATGCTTATCATCGTACTTGACGCGGAAGATGCCAGAGCGTCGTGATCTAGAGTTGTGCATTTTTATCAAGGTGATCTGTCATAATGAGGTAACTACAAAAATATGGAATGAAATTCATTGTCTAAATTTTTCTGCGCTGTTTTTTTGCACAGCATTGCGTTACTCTTATTGCCGAATCGTTTGCTATTCATTTCAAAAGAGACGGATGCTTTCTGGGTGTGGTCTTGTAGAGAATATCATAATAAGTTTAAGCACCGGATTGACGAGAGATCGAAGCAAAACTCATCACTCAAATTATCTCTTCTTTTGTTGAGGCTCACCGTTTTTGAATAAAGCGAATGAAAAGTAAAGAAAACTCCTATGTTCTTGTTCATCATCCAACTATTACATCTTGAGAATATCTACTAAACAATTGTTTTTTATATTTCTTCTACAGTCCTTCTAAGTTATATTTTCACATTTTCGGGAGTCTGTTTAAATCTGATGCGAGTAAAAACCGGATGTCACCTAAACAGTGTTTTTATTGTGCTTATTCAATGCGTTTATGCGTGCTGCATCGTTCAGTTGCATCAGTGCGAAGAAAGCTCGTAGAGAAGATATCTCATGTAACAAATACTGTATGAGGATCCTTTTGAAAAGCATTGAATGAAGTGGAGGTAACAAATAGTTCATTAGCGTTATCTCAACCGGTAGGTTGTCGTTCACATTATTCTATACCTATAAGAGCTTCGATGCAATAAATGTTTTGAGATTTTTAGAAGTTTTGGAGATTGTTGGAGAAGAGAAGTCATACGTTAGCGACGGGTTTACTGCCCGCGTATTTGCACCTAGCTCGAAGGTGTTGTTAGAATTTTTAAAGGAGACGGGTTTTGATGGGGTTCTGTTCGGAATTTTCCAATATCTTGTATCTTTTCTAATCTGTATTAATCAGGTGGCAGTTCAGATGTGTTTGTTGACATATTGCTCGGCAGTAGAATCGCATAGAGTAGTAATCATTGCTGAACACGGAGCCTATTGTAGACTGAGAATATATTTTCGTTGATCATGAAGGAGGATGAGAGTTTAGTTCATAGCATTACAATGCGTTATTAGTAATGTTGGACAAAATATATATGGAAGCTTCGCATTGCTTTGTTGAAATTCTGTGTTTACACGATGAGTTGCTGCATTGATCGTTTGAAGCGTTATTATGATTGATTTTGATGCGGCTTCTATCTTGAAGCAAAGATTTGTGAATATATTTGAAGGGCATTTTGGACGATCTTCGACCTCTTTTAATATATTGCCGTGAGTGCGACCGTATCTGTCCGCTTTGTCGGCTTTTCATTTTGTCGATTCCTCTGAAGGCTCCCACCTCAAGCATTCTTCATCGCATCGTTTTTGCAACAAAATGCCCTATCGCTCCGAACTCAAACGACCAGATCTCAAAGGTATTTATTTTTCTTTCTTTATTCATAACTTTCGTTCCGAATTTAATATATAATAAGTTGATTATTTTTTCAGTATTCGGGAGTCGGTTAATTTCGTTATTCCTCGATTTTTTGAAATTGCTCAAAATAAAACGCTTTCGAGGTAGTTGCACATCCCTCCCCCCCTCCCTCCGCTCGTGCACCCAACTTTTTTAGCGTTTAATAAGTTATCATTTCTCTCACCATTCTGTCTTGTATCGTGCATGCTTCTCTCATATCCATTAATTATTTTTCCATAAAAAAACGCCTAGCTGTGAAGTGAAATGAGCGTTGCATTTAAATGGGGCAAAGTAATTCCAGCTAGAAATATACATTTGCGGCAACGAAATCGAACATAATTATTTCCTTCATAAAAATTTTGTATTCTTGTTATATAAATCGAAGTGTTGGATATTTTCGATGGGATATTGCGTTGTGAAGTGTGTTGTGATCATTTGAACTGGTCTTGACCTGTTGAATATCCATTGGGTGATCCATTACTCAAAACTGGTTTATCGTCGATGAGAGATGCAGTAAGGCTATCGATAAGTGAAAGCTCTATCGATGGACTGTTCTTCCTCTAGGAAAAAGAAGCTTTAGATATCTCCGAATGAAAGGATTTCTGCGGAACTATGTGAAGGTCCATACCCCGGGAACTTAAAGAGCGGTAGTTGGGAATCGCCATTTATCCGCTTGTATGCAAACTTCGAAACGATTGGTTTTGTGTTAAGAAGCCGCACACTAGGTGATGCTTTAGCTCCTGTTCCTCACGAATGAAGTTATATAGAATCTTTATTTGTGAACACCTTGCGCAGTTGTACGCTTCCAATTGTTCCTAGCAGGAATGCCTTCATTTGCGCATATTTATATTACTGAGAGCTATCCAAAAATGCTGCATACAATTACTTGTCCAAAAAATGCTGCATATAATTGCATCTTTGCCTGTCATTTTTTCTGTCCTCTTACACTTCGCTGAAAAATCGGAAAGCTGCGAAACGGAAGTGAATTGATACTTCAAAGCATTCTTCTATTTCGCAACGAGTCTTTTATTCTGCTAACTATAGTCGATTGCCTTCACTTCGATATGAGATAAACTACTGTCTTTGAGCATGAAACTTGCATATCTCACACAGGCAGTTTTCTGTGAAATTCTGGATGCGACATGCTTACGTAAAGCTTGGCTTCAGTTGTTTAATTTAGCTAACTTTTGCTAGACAAGATTAAGAAATTTGTTGTTTTTGATGCTTCGTGTCCACATAGAGGCAAGAGATGGGTAATCCGTTTACATCCGGATCATACTGAGTTCAAAAGAAATGCATATAATGAACTTAAAAACATTGGACGTATTATTTTGTTTCCTTGGAAGTTCTGTCATATGAATAATTCATTTTGCATTTCATACTTTTTTTCTTGTGAATTAGTTGATTACGTTCATTTCTTTGGTGCATATTTCCAATAGCCATGTCCACCTTACAATCTTTTTTCGACTTTGTCTCCCTCTTTCTTCGCGGTTTATTAAGGCTATTTCTTATACGCTTTTGCAAATGCGCCGTGCAAAAGGGTATTTTGGCATCGTCTTGCGTTTGTGTGCATTTTGCAGTCCGGCTGCATAGTGTTTCAGTTTTCTAGTTACAGAATAACTCGCGAATCACTGAAGCTAAAATATCGACAGAAATCACATAGATAATTTACGCCGTGGAACGGTTTTTTGTACGGTGTTTCAAATTGACCCATCAACTTTGAAAGGGTTACAGGCATTCGAAGGTGCCAAAAATCCTCTTATATTTCATCGAAATAAGAATCTGTGTGTGGGCGGTCAGATTTGTTGAAAAATCTAAGGGATTTTCCAGTATCCGTTGTCTCTTAGTATTCTGTGAGAAAGCGCATATTCTGTTAACTCGGCTGGCACGCTTCTCTGTTTGTATTATTTTTTCGTTCTGGTACGTGATCTATAATGATGTTCGATCATTCAAGCTTTAATAAGCTTAAGAAAGAGATATTTGCATGCGTCGCTATTCACTATCAGAATTTCTGCTTTGTATTCGAGTTCTTCTGTGAAAGCAAACGAGCAATCGAATTTTTGCGCCTTCCCTAAATGTTTAAGAAACTGGAAAGGTAGGGATGTCGATTCCTTATTTGCGTTATTAAGGTAGAAGGAAAGTGGGAGGGGGTTTTCGAGATAGCCGAGAACTTTTCGTGCCACTTACAGTTTTTCAACAGTTGAATGTTTGAAGATGAAAACTGAGAGTGTTTGCTTTGAATTACACAAAAGTGGAAGCGCATTGCTTTTAATGTTGGCGTTTTGCTTTAAAAGAGCGTTCATTTAAGTACTCTTCGTATGGTTTGTTCTTGTTTTCATTTTTCCTTTCCGACAGTACGCTGCAAGTTTGTTCTTTGAGGCGATGGGAAACTGTTTACTTTTTCTACTGTTTTATCGTATCGCTCCATCCATTTTTTGAGTTTGATTTTTTTTTCTAATATGTTTTATTGTAGTTCATCATTTCGTACAGATTAGCACAAAGTCCTCAACAACCAAATCTCATCTTAGCTAAATGGCCAAATTCGTAATATTCGCCTGAGAGGTACAACTTTCGTAGCTTAGGCGGTATTTTCTCAGTGCATGTTTCGATCATTTAACACGTCTAAAACCGTTGGTAGATCTGTCGTTTGCTTCAGATTGCCTTCCTTTTACATATATTGTTTCTTTATGCCGTTAAATCGAGGGAAGAGGAGGAATAAGAGGACTTCTTGGGTGATGTCATGTTGTTAGTGTGTAGTTGAGCGGGATGCAAGTTTTTGTGCGATGGTTGAGTGTTTTGGGTTTTGAGGTCGGCGGGATATCAAATAAGCCCCTGCGGGTTGGCAACTCAAATCGGGGTCGCAATGTTCGGCTTTCTCATCGGTTCGGCTAAACGGTCGCGTTCATTCTTGTGACGGACATACGCATAAAAACGTTGATTGACGAGTAACGTATGCATGACGTCTCCTTAATGGTGCCATATCGCTGTACGTGTTCTGCTTTTGGAGTTGGAGAGGGAAAGGGAGCGTTGGGCTTGCGACATCTTTGCAATGACACGACTGTGCGCCTGCTTCTAGGCGCATTTCGGAATGACACGCCCTCTTTACCCTAAGGGTGTGACCCGGCATCGAGCTGAGTGCTACTCGCGCCTTGAATGCTGCTGCTCGTTGCAGCTCAGTGTTATTCATTTACCTGGCCATTTGCCTTTGACATCAAACGAAGTGCCTCACATGTTTTACTGGCGGGATTTCGTCACAAGTGTCCTTGGGAATGGATTCGCTTAATGAAGCCGCAAGAAACAACAATACAGCATCAAAGATTGACTCAACGATAAGAAAAATAATTGCTGATTCATTAAACGACGGGTGTCATATAAGTGCTTCATTTGCGGTCTGTAGAAATCCGACTGCGTTTGTCTTCGTGTATGGAGCAGTGACGCAGCAAATAAAGTTGAGGTGCAGCATTTTGAGCCTTAAACTAGTGTGCTTAGGAGGAATTTCAAAATTCGGCATCGCTGCTATCCGTTTCCCTATTGTTGCACTCGTTGTATCAGGAGCAGTAATTCTCGCTCTAAAGCTGCGTGTAATTCATACACAACGACTAAGCAATTTGTTAATTCATATAGTGTGAATAGCGTAAATTACCAAATAATAGCTTTAATACGTCGTATTTATTTTGCATCAGCTGCTTGTGGATTCAAGCTCATCGTATGCGTGAGCGCTGTTCAGTCCTAGCTGAAACACCAAGTTCGACAATTTGTTGCAATTCCCACCTAACCTCACCCAGTGATGTATTTCTTTTGGGTAAAAGCACTAAAGATTTCAGACACCTGCTAGAGGGTTTTGCAGGAAAGTCTTTCCGAACGCTCTTCTACCAGAAACGGACTTGACCATTAATAGATATGTTACAATCGTAGACGTTTGAAAGCTTCTCACCGCTATTTTGTTTGAATAGCACAAACTTCCGCGCTGTTTTTTCGTATTTTTTTTTCCTCAGAGCACACAATGAAAATTTCCGAGCGTTTCTATTCGTCATAAAGAGGCCATTTCAATTCCACTTACAATTTTTACAGTTGCAATAAATGGGGAATAATTCATTTGCAGTGTGGTGGTCATTAGCTATCGTAATTGTAGGTTTTTCTTGCGGCACCACTCAAAACGATCTTTCAGGCAAGTAATGCTCGTAGGCATGCATTAAGGTCGTTTCATGCGGGCTTTGATTCATATGTTTAAAAAAAATGGAACGTACGTTTTTGCTTTCCGCTGAGAAATTAGGTGTATGCAGTTTTTCGCTTCTGAAATAACACTGTCCTAGTGACCTGCGAGATTATTTTCCGGACGCACCACTCTTCACCTTACGTAAGATTGTTTGGTGATGATACATACTGCGCTTTATGTCACTGTTTTGACGTCCAGCTACGGTTGATGGTAACTCGCAAATGAGTTGTGCTGTGATGTGGAGCAGATCAGCTGTTCATCTGGAGGTGCAGATTAAAGCATTATAATAGCGTAGTTGAATTTAAATAAGTAATGAGGGAAGTTATTCTGAAAGAGAACTGCCCGGTCTTACCATAGTATAGCATCGGATGATGACTGTAACTCAGGTTTTCAGAAACAGCTTCCTGGTGTTGAAGCACGTTTGTGATATTGCTTATTGCTTATGTTTTTCAGGGCAGTTCCCGTGTTCAGTATGCGGCAAAGTATTTTGTCATTCGTCGTCGCTAAGTCGACATCGTATGCAGGCCCACTTCAAAAGCTACACTTGTACGCAGTGCAATCAGGAAATCTCTAGTAAGTTGTTTCTGTCTCTTAAAGTTTAGTACCAAAAAAACCTGGAGAGAGCGCTAATGTTGAAAGCTTGGACAGTGAACCAAGAGTTACACGTGGATCTCGCTTTTCTTCGTAGCAGCGTCGATGTTAGGAATTTCTTTTCATTTTATTTAGACAGACGTAATAATTTTGACTGAAATCGGACCTGGTTTGCTGCATGCAGTTTTATGAAGTTTTTGTGATTCCTTGTAGACAGCTGTAGATTTCAGTTGTAACTGCAGTTTTAATGAATTTGTCGCTAACACTAACGCGTGTTACAGCTCACATCCTCATGTGCAGTGAATTTCTGTCATAGGCCGAGGTGTTTGTTCTGAAGAGGCAACAGGAACAAGCGCACATGAGCAAAAAGTCGGGCGTGATGAAGGCCTTGCTGCTCTTTGCTGTACTTTTGTTATTTTGGAATGAAAGGTGAAGCGACGAGCAAATCGATTGAATTCGTTGTAATCCTGACACTTGTGGGGCTTACTTCTAACGAGCACGACGCTGTAAAGCATGCTCGCACTTACCTCTAGAACCGGTTTTCTTTGTGCTATCGATCATGCTTTAGCAGCTACATACCTACTACCCGTGCAGCTTGATGTCTGCTTGCTAATGCTACAGCTTACAATGATCCATACAGCTACAGTAAAACGTGAAAGCAGTCGGCGTTTGTGCCTCATGCCTTGAAACAGACAAGTGTAATGACCGACAATCAATTACTTTATGCGATAACTTCTGTGAGATACAGACGTAAGACAGGTATGCGAACACGATATGGGCGAGAGACAGGTGTCTGGGTGCAATCTGAACAAAATGATAACAAAAACGGTTATTTGGAAGTTCTTTCAGGGTCTCTTTTTTCACCTTTATGCCTCTAATAGGTTCCGATGAGCAAGCGCCAAACTGCTGTAATGTGTCTCACTTTTCCTCGAGGAAGAAGAGAAGAACCTGAGGAGAATCTCATACTCAGTCAAAATGAAACATAAAAGACGTTTTTTTTTTTGTTGGAATGAACGTTTTTCTGAAGCAGTTGATTTTTCAGTTCACCGTTCAAGCCTGATATGCATTTTTAGTTTTGTAGAATAGAAATTGCAGAAGCGTAGGTATTACAGCAGAGGTCCGTGCTGAAGTTTTGGTAATTGCTTCTCGTAAACAGTATAACCGCATTTCGCTCTCACCGTCAACGGTAAAGCGGCAGCAGGTAAAGGTGCTTTCATTTGACTGTAATGCATTGGCTTAGCGAATTTGCTCGTTTGCTTGTCTGATCCTCCGTCCCATGCACACCTTTTTGGTGCTGTGTGCTCGTCTCGATGTTGGTGCTTTAGAGAGCGCCAAGTTTGAACAAGATTGCCTCTCTCGAGTGGCGTCGCCGTGTGGGTTGCTTAAAGCGCGCCGCTGGCCTCGACTGGTGACGGTAGCGAGGTGCTTTTTCACGTTGATGCCGCCAGCCGGGGCACGCTGTGCCAGCCTTCGCTAACAGTTCGTCGTCACCGCTTGCGTGGCTGCATTCGGCGAGCGACAGCGCCCTCCGCTCATGCCAGCTCACCTCCCCCTCGCCGCTTTGCCTTGCTTTTTCAGCAATGCAATTTGGGACCGTCACATAGTTGTCACCCGAGCATTCCATTCAAACCGAAGCCAGCCTACTGTTGCGCCTTACGAGAAACCAAACATTCCCCACAGCACAGCATCTGCTTACTGATAATGATAACACGATGATAGGACACATCTTGCAGTCTCATTCTTTAGTCAGTTGTGGTTGAACTGCATGCAGTCTAACAGACTATCGAAGTTTCTGCTTTCTCCTGGTGAGAAGGTATGGTGTTGTTTATGGCGACAGACTGTCGAAGTTTCTGCTTTAAGAATGTTTTGTTGAACGGAAATCGCTTCCTCCACTGTGCTTGTAATTTACGCTCTGTGGGGTATATGTCTGTTAAAAGGAAGAGCATTAAAAACTTCCGCAAGCATTTCTTGATTCGCTGAGGCTCGCTGAAGAGAAATGTTTTCGTTGTGGTGAATCATTCACATTAATGCTTGCTCTGCGCGAAACGTTTTAACGAAAAACTTCTTTAATCGAAGGGCGGAAGTTATGCGACAAAGCAATTCTTTACAGTTGAAAGCATCAATAAAGGAGATGAAGACGAGGAAGTGGTCGCCTTCTTCCTTCTCGAGTCGTAGAATACCAGTATTGAATTCGAACGCACTATTCGACACTAAAAATTCTCTAGTGGTTCTTTGCTCTGCTTTCATTGTTTTAGCTATAGAGTGCTGTTCATTTTCTTCCCGAAATTCACGAGCTTCGCTTTATTTCTTCGTTGTTTTGCATGGATGGAGTGGGACTTGTGAAAAATAATATTAACGAACAAGGGGATGTTGCTCTAAGTGGTGCAGCTTTTGTGAGCACGTCCAAATCGGTTGGACGTGTCACTCGCGTTTGGCGTCTTCTCTTGTTTGGCGGCGGTGATAGAGCCAGCCGCGACAATGGTATGTAGTCAGCCACCGTGGTCCACTAGATACGTCGTATATCGGTCATCGGCCACGCGTAAAGATCTTTCCAAAGACGAGACTCGACCCGCTGCAAAGCCACTGACACACTTTCGGCTTTATTGCATGACGCCTCCAACTGGTTGGAGCACTTCGTTTATCCCTCGCACCTTGTTTAGGCACCAACGACGTCCACCGCTTCTTCTGATTACGGTCACTCGGCCAAACTTTGTGTTTTCTCTCCTTATGCTTTCTCGCCCTCTCTTTAGTCCGATATTCGTCTTACTCTCTACCGCTGCGCGACTCAGCTCACGGGCGACCTCATTTTCTCTCTTTTGTGCATTTGCACTCATTCGAGCTGTCACGAATCTCCAAAGCTACAAAACAAACAGGATGGCGGAACTGACCATCCACAAAGGGGGTTATTTACCTTTCTACAAGTTCTCACTATGCAGACGTTCGATAAGGAGCCCCTTTCGAAGTAATAGCTGGAATTTTTATGCAACTCATCGATAAATAGATATTTCCTGTCAGTATTTTCTGGCTTAGAAATGGAGTAAAAGTGAGCAGTATTTGAAGATATAGTCGTATGTAACATAGTGAGATCGATAGTGCCACCATTGATGAGCTAAGAGATATTTTTCTTCTGTATAACTGATCAGTAATGATCAAACACGCAAACCAATTTTGCGCAACGCATTGTTTCTGTGCAGGTTTTTCTTTGAATGACTCATCAGTTTTAATGTAAAAGGGTGTTATGCTCTTCAGAAGGTTGAATAATCCTCGCAAGGAAATGTGACCTTCCAACACAGGAAGATGTGAAACGCCCACGTGGACCACTGGATAGAGAAGGAAATTGATCCCTTAGCATTAAAAAAACGCATGTATAGGTAGTTCGCTGTTGAGATTACTACAGGGGACATCTTCTGCATAGGATTGCAACGAAGCAAATAACAGCGCTAAAGAGGCGCTTTGCAGCGAATATTAAATAAAATGATTATCTTTTTTTAGCATGATGAATTCGCTGTTTTTTTATGATGCGCTCAGATGTAGTATGTGATCTGTATGTTAATTTAACGTTCTCATTATATGACGCAAACCTCGCTATCGTGATTTCCTCTCGAGGGAAGAAAAGGTGCATTGAAATGCGGAAGAAAAAATAACGCTGGGCGCAGATTGTAAGAAGATGCGATTTCCGTCTTCTGCAGTTTTCTCAACTATCTGTTAAGATTATCTACTCAGCTCAACAGTTATTTATTAAGATTTAAGTGTGATGGTTGAAAGCGCTTGAAACTGTAAACAGTGGTTAGAGCCGCATTGTGAAACATTCGTATTGTTGTATAACATTTTTGGAGATCGAAATGAATCCTTTTCAGGCAATGAAACGCTCCGTTCTCATATGTTTCGTATCCACTCGATCTCGCGTATGTTTATGTGCAGATGTTGCAATTGGGCATTCCCAGACAAAACCAGTCTGCATATTCACATGCAGAGTATGCTACGCAATGGAACCCCCGGAGATGTATCGGTGCTCGCAAGAAGCTCAACCGAGGGACCTGGTATGGCCGGAGGTACTTTCTTTTTGACTGTTTGTTCAGGCAGCTAATGGAACATCTTTTGATGGATGTCTATTATTCGACCTGAAATGTTCACTGGGGCAGTGTTATCACATGGAGGCGCCGAAACTTTTACAGTAAGAACTCTACAAAACGCAACACATTAAGGAACGAGTTTGACATAAATGGCATGGAAACGATTTGGATCAATCTGGGGTATAGTCGTTGCAAACTGTCTTGAGAATTCATATCACTTTATGTTTTCTGTAAATTTGTGTTTGCTATACGCCAGAAATTTAATTTTTGGGCTCAGATGCCTAATTAATTTCCTCTCTAGCAATGG
The DNA here is from genome assembly GCA_013433145.1 of Ascaris suum. Lineage (NCBI taxonomy): Eukaryota > Metazoa > Nematoda > Chromadorea > Rhabditida > Ascarididae > Ascaris > Ascaris suum. Next base: position 6,043,772 of record CM024188.1, on the reverse strand, counting down.
GTTATAGAATATTCAGCTGTCATTTTTTCCCTTCCTATTTGCCGCTGTTTTAATTCGCCGTTGACATGTTTAAAGCGAATGTGGTTGTAGTTGTCGGTGAAATGTCACCTCACGAGTTGGATGAGAGTCCGTCGTCGAGCCCGCAAGAAGGTCGTGATAGTATCTCACCGTCGGTTGAGGGATCGCCGATTAAGGCACCGCTCTTGAGCAACAATCTCCTCAATGGCTCTATCTTCCCGGCTCTGGGCAGCGCAGACGCATTGTTTACAAAACTTCGATCCAAAGTTAGTTTGACAGTTGTTTGCCATCAGTCCTGCTGCTTGCAGTTTTAGGTTTTCAGGCAGCGTGATATCTAGCACACCGTACATTTCAAATTGACCATTCTAAGTGCCCATCATTGTTCAGAAATGCTGAGCCTGGTAGCAACGATGCCACTTAAGAACAGCTAATAAAATTTCATAAAGTTGAATAGAGAAAGAAAGGATAATCATTGCCAGGGCGTGTCCCTTCGACTCGTCGACGGGTAGGTGTTCTCTCAGCTTTTAAAATTTTCTGCCTTTCAAAAAAGTTTCTGCTTTTGAGTTGCGTCCGGCTCGGTGAAGGAGAGAAAAGCTAGTGACCACCGGTCATTTTTACTGGTCTTTTATTGCGTTTTGATTTTTTCTGCCTGTTGCGCCAGCACAAGTAACAGTTCTGGGCCGTCGTTTTTGTTTTTCAAATATATCGAAGTTATGTATTTGAAGCAAATAAGTATGAAGCTTAGAAATTGTAGTGGATTCTGTTTATATTTTGTTCGATACATGTGGGATTCGTCGACGAAGAGGGTTGCAATGACTACCGTAATACGAGCGTGGATGAGGGCTGTGTCTAGGTGTGCTTGCATGTGTTTGCATAAGCTTCGCTTGTTTTCTCATTCTTCGCGCAGTTTGCTAATTTCTCGTTGCGTTCGCAAATAAACAAATATATCGTCTCAATACGATCGTTGTCCTTAAGGGTATCGGGAAAATGCACAACCTTCTGAGGTAGCTAGCGATTTTGAAGTTGAGGTGATATAATGTGTCGTGGAGGAAGATGGGGTCGTGATTAAAAGATACGAATGAGGTGATTTGTTTTAGGCGGATTCTCTCTTACCACAAACGGGTGCCGAGACAAATGGTCAGAGCCATTGGCTAGCAGCATGGCTTGCCAACAATCCTTTCGCTAATCAGCTCAACTTGGCCAGCATCCAAGCTCAGCTTCTGAGTGGTATAGTTTTTTGCATGAGCAGTCATCCTATTGTTGTTATGATTCTTGCCATGCGACTGGTAGAGTTCCGGTTTTTGTTTCTAAGAAGGAGCGTGATCTCAGCAGCTCAAGCTTGTCATTGAAGGGTTATGACTGCAGAGTGTGGCCCAAAATTTAATGCGGCTTAATGGGAAGCTCGAAATGAATTAATGACGCTCGAACACTGCTTAGTCTTAAAATATGAGCTTTAATTGTATCCTTTTTTTCTCTGCAACCGCCTTCCCCTCGCCGAAGTCATTTCCTCTACAAGAAGTTGGCTTCGCATCGTTAGCAGCCGTCATCAGAATTCAGCTTATATTCCTCATTGCATTAGTGGGTGTAGTAAGTAAAAAAATCGTTGCTGATTGCAGGCGGTAATGCTGAATCGCTGAACTTGCAAGCGGAAGAGACGGGGAATCACTCAAACAATGGTGTGAAAATGGAAATGAAAGAAGAAGATGAGGTGGATAGTGCACTTGAAATCAACACAATGGACGAGACCACCGAGTCGATGCACGATGAATCGATCGAAAGTCACAAAGTCACTACGCGCTCTCCTGTAAGTTATTCTAATATCCTGAGTGAATATTTATGCTTCATTATATCATTCCGTTCCACAGTCATATATTTCTTCATTAATTACGACCTAATCGCCATCGTTTGATTTGTAGAGTGATGCTGATGTTGATCGAGTGGCATTTGTTTTATTTGTATCGCCACACAAATTTTTGTTCTTCCCATCTGTATATTTGTGTTTACTTGTTTTTCGTTTTTACTCTGTAAATCAATATGGGAACAAGTCTGGTACTGACACTTGCATGAAAATAATAGTTTTATGCATTTTTATTCTCCTCTGTAGTTTTTGGCTTGAATTCAGGAAGCGAAACCATCCACAAACGGCAGCTCTTTGGACAGCCTGTTGGAGAAGAAAGGTCTAAGCGTTGTCAATTGTAATCGAAACAAACGCAAAGCGAGCAAGCCTCAGCAGCTGGCAAGTTATCTGAAGGCATCAGCAGCGTTCATAACAGCCGACGAGGAAGAAGAAGTATGAATTATTGGGTCGAATTCTGTTTTGATAGGATTCGTTTAGGAATTGTTATCATTTTTTTTTAGTTCCTTACGAAAATTTTCCTCATCGTTCCAAGAAATGCAGTGGGATATGTAATCAGGCGTATGGATGTGTACTGATGAGAAATTAAATTTCATGGGTCGTGCACGTGCTGTGCGATCCTTTCCTTGAGTGAGCGAATCTTGTTGCGCAAATGGGTTCGTATTTCGACTTCCGAATTGTTTCCTCCACCTATTCCGTAGTATTCTTTCATCACTTGTTCCCGCTCTTGTGTCCTTTCTACCGGCTGTGAAAGTATGGTTATTTAATTTATAATGGTGAAAGGATAACGTGAAGATACTCTCAGTTGCATGAAATGTGGTGTTAGCATATTTTGGCATTGGAACGCAAAATCGAGTGGTTGCAATAGATTTGAATGGCATACCCAATTATGCAGCACATACGGTAGCTAAGAATGAGAGTTTGAGGGCAGTGCAAATCTTGCACAGTTATCAACGGAAGATGTTTTATATACTGTTCAGGAATATCTGGGACCAGCACGAAAGCTGAGCGCTACGGATGGTGAGGAAAAAGCTGAGGAGGCGCAGTCGATGTGCGCCAACACAGAACAGCCTTCGCCGACCGTCTCAGACTCGCATACAAGCGGCAGCAGTGCCCCAAGCGGTGTTGACGTATCGGCGAGTCCACAGAAGTGCTTCGATTGTCAGGTATGAATATGTTTGGTTTCGTCGCCATATTCGGTTTTTATACACATTTTCTTAAGGCGGCAATGCTGTTTCGATCGTATTCGCCAGCTGTCCGCTCGGCATTCACTTCGATGCATTGAAAAGACGAATAAGAGTTCCAATATCACGGCTAAACTTTATTTGTGCTTCCATTAAGTACGGCACTTTCACAGGCGATTCTTTTTCAATCCTTTCATATCCCATTGATTTTCTCATAATAGCATTTTTCAAATGCTTCTGTTTAGGTAATAAAAGCGAAGTTAGGGATGTCAGAGACAAGAAACCGTTTTCTGGAATCGAAGGTAACGAGTCATGAGGCAAAAATTGGTCGACTTGATGAGCAGGTCAGCAGTTTGCAATCCACCGTTCGTCAGTATGAGCGTGACCAAAGAGATCTCAGGCATCACATTGAAACCTTCGAAGGCAAGCTGCTTGAATGCCAGGTCAGTGCAGTGTTATTCCCATCTCATTAGGCGTTTTTTATGCGCATTAAGTTCATCTTGAATGCATAAACTTTCTGATATGTCACATAGGCATATATAGATCGAAGTAACGCTTTCATTTTTCTTCACTTTGCTTCTCTTTCTGTCGTTTGCGCTGATGTGTGTGTTTTCTGAAACTCTTTAATTAACACACGCCAGTTTCTCGATACATTTTTGCTTCGTTCCGCAAGCTTGCTTTCTTTTCCTAGATATCAGAGGTCCATTATCTATGTCTCATTTAACAAGTGACCCATTTCCAGGTTGCATCGGAACGTTAAACTTTTTTGGGCTCACCTTATTTTAAAGCTGGCAATAGCTGTTTTGATTGTAGGAGCGTGCAGTCGCTGCTTTGGGCTTGCTGCATAAAGGACCGGAGTCGTTGCCGGCTGTGAAGCTTCTTATGGAGAATCTGCTCGAGTGTACGAACCTGACGTTCCGCAATGGGAAACCATGTTAAGATGGACTTTTAGTTCACGTTCTTGTTGGCTTCGTTCGGGTGAAGAGACATTCATTGTATTTAAAACCTTGCTTTATTCGTAAAACCCTATCGACTCAGTTTGATTCGCTTCGGAGGTGGAATAAGAGGGGAGGATTATTATTATTAGGATTATTATTATACTGCAGAACAAATACAGGAGGAAGTGATCATGCAGGGAAGTCTTCATGCAACTGTAATTTAATGACCTCTGTTCTACGGAGATGAATTCTTAGTTATTTTTCTTCGAAGAACATTTCAGGTTTGCTTTAGTATAAAGAAGTAACGCATATCTGTTGTTTCATATGGCGATTCGAACAGAAATTTTAAGGCGAACTTTAAGGTGGAAGACATTAATTCCACCATTCCACATTTTGGATTGTTCTCTTAACAGTGATAAGTTATTGGTGACAATGTAGGCATTTATGCTTTGACAACCGGTAAGTCGTTGCAGTATTGCGCTACCAGGCCTAACTTGGGGATCGTGAGCTTTATTTATTTTGGCTCGACTTAAGGATCATGGGCTTATGTTTGTGTATCTGCGAACGGACGCTTCCATTTGATATTGTACTGATCGCAGAAACGAGACGAATGAGTAATGTGGACGCGAATTGCAGGCCTTTTTGTCCACTTTAGACAGTGATCTTCTCCCGGACTGTGTTTTTTGTATGGAATCTCATTGATGAGAACTTATTCTTGTGATATATTGTGCTTCAGTTTGCAATTGATCGGCGGGCGTCTCTCATGTTCACTTTTTATTTCATCTTATTTCGTTTAACTGTATATTTAGCTCATTATGTGTCTCCGAGGTGCTCACCACAACTTGAGTAATTGCTGCCGAACGATGACCAAATTCATGCTTAATCAAGCTATTTTTTCGTTGATGTGACGAACTTTTTACCTTTATTCTTTTTTTAGCCTTAGCGTTGAGACGAGCACAAGGAACACTAAGGTTGAGTGATTCGGCAAGGGTTATTACAGGGAAATAAGTCAACGATTTTGAAAACTGATTGGTGATGAAGTGATACATTTTTCGGTACATATATAAAAGAAACGATCGGCATTGGCTAAACAAAATTTTTTTCCTTGAGAATGGCATTTTCTTCGGAGAACGCATATTTATTTGCTGCAATATATTTGCAAAAATAGTTGTAATTTTTTGTTCAGAGAGTGCAGCTTTGAATGCTTCATGAAGAGTTCTTGCCTACGCATATGAATTATTCATTGATATAACTTATTCTGTGCCTTCCATCATTTGTCATTTTGCCTTTCCATCTATCAAATGGCACCGTTCGCTTAACGGGATTGTATCGTTTGTTCTAGAATTAATTTTGCGGTTTCTGCCCGCTTTTTTTCTGAAGTGGTACGTGCAGCGGGGGTGGGGAGGGGGGGGGGGAGTGGTAGGAGAGTAAGGGTAAAGAATTGCAACTCATAGCTTCTTTGATCGTACGGGCCGTTATTTTTGACGTATGTTCTTGTTTTTCATTTGCATTTTGCTTCGCCATTTGTGTTGGCGAAATATTGCTGCTATTGACTGCAACATTTTTTTTTACACATTTGCATGTTGTTTATATTTGAGATGATACTAATGCTTGATATATTCGCATTTTTAAGGACGTTATCAATAGTATTCAGAGAATATTTGTGTGTACTATGTCCTGTGTTGTTCTGCATGAAAGGAGTCGTCAGTTCTGATGCACAGAGACACTTCATCTAGACGCCTGTAATGCTATACGTTCGGAATCGTCTGATGTCAGCGGCTTCGATCCCCACTAATCAGGATGTTTCTGGTCCCCCTCTCCGTGAATGGACGGGACCACCTTTGTTTTCGAGAGCGGAAAGGATGATGACTCACCACGGGGTAAAACTTTGTCCGCTCATTAGTTTGCGCGTTTTTCCGATCCAAGTTGGGTTCCGGTTAGCGCGATGCAGCGCCATCTCAGCCAAATATTGTAAAGGACAGAGGCGGCCGACACCTTTGGATGAGCGCTTTTCTTGGGGGAAATTGTCTTACATCAAACTTCTTTACGAAGCATTGACATGAGTATACTACAGTTGAGAACAAAGAGTTCTCACGATACTGCTGTCATCAATATCGCTATCCGATATGAGGCAGGATATGTCACAGAAGTGATGTCCTTTCAGTGGCCGATGCTCATTATCTGAATCAAGGGGCAGAGATGTCGCGCTCCGAGACGGAGCAAGAGCCTGTTTCCGTCAAACAGCGGTAGCAGCCGCAAGTTCTAAAAAACTTTAAGAATCGCGCCTCAACATAATCAATGCTTGGCGCAGTGCTGCTGCTAAAACGAGTTGTTGTTAGTGCAGTAACTAGGAATAGGCTGTGAAGCTTGGACAAGGGGGAGCCATCATTATTCCTTCCATATCCTTATATTATTAAAGAAACACTCGGACGTTTCCGCACGTCCTTTGCTCCCCGACAGTTCACTGGTGATGATGGTTTGGTTTTCTGGACATGTCACGGGAGGGTACTCGGAGCAGGCGGTAGTAGTGCAGAGTCAGATACTTACGATGTAACAGCAAATATTCAACAGGAAACTTCATAAAGAAGTGCTGACTGAAATCGGTAGCCGCTAGCCATCGACTTCTACAGCTACTTTACTGGCATCTGAGGAAGAGGAAAAGCGCCAATCATCGGTCATGGTTCCCAGAGTTGGGGGATCTGTCACTCGCACTGGCCGAGATGGCGTCGCATTCAACAACAGCGGTCAACGAAATCTTCGAAGAGTTCGATGTGGACGTTACTCCTAAGGAGTCTTCAGTATTGGGCCGCATGAAGAGATGAATCATCGACTAGATGAAGTTATTTTCGGGAATACTGTTGGCGCAACATAGTTGGTTTCCAAGCCAGCTATAGTGTCAAAAGATCATTCTAGTCTTATGGGTGGCTTTATTCTCCCGTCCCATCCGAAGCGCGCTTTTGACAGCTAATATGAGAAAAGGAAGCTCGATCAAAAAACTGAGTATGTCAGTTGCATTAGTTGTTGATTACAAATGCAGAAATAACTGCAGGAGAAAGCTGGTGAAGCGCACTTGGATAATTTGCATCATAAATCTCTCGTATCAGCGACGAGGAAGGCGAGCTATTGTGATGGCATCATGAACACATTCTCCTTTCAAACAGAGCCTTCGCATTAATGCATTCGCTCCATTTCTCGAGCAGCTTGAACGCTCTCGACAACTAGCACATAAACAGCCTCAGTGTGCAAGGTGCAGCCCAAAAGGATCCTTCCTTGTATTTGTTTCAATGGCACATAGTATAGTGAAAAAATTTCCAGAAGTGCAAGTTTTTTTAACTGAAAGAGAGCAGAATGTTGTGGTCATTCCGGAAATCTGCCTTAAAGCCAGCCTTCCAATTTGTCAAATATTTTGATATGACGACAGAGCTGATATAAATCACAAAGAAGGCTAAGTGGACTGTACTCGTAAATAGTGTATGATGTGAGGCTATTGCTACGTTCACATACTTCAGCTGCGAACTGTTTCACCTTGCACTCGTCGTCACCAAAATTTCTCGATGTGGTTTTTCAGTTTTCAGTCGTCTAGAATAGGTTGTGCAATCATTGTAATCGGTGAAACAAACTTCAATTTTCCGATCATAAGGAACCAGGTTACATCGACTCGCTAGCAAGTAAATTTTTTCAGATTGTAAGTAAATATTGTTACACTTGTTAACTTCCTCCAAAACCGATACTTAAAAGCTTTGAATTTGAAATTTTCGAAATTTAATTTTGTCTTGACAAAATTTTGTCTTGTACAAACGCGAGATGTCACTGCTGGCTTGTTTCTCAAGGCTATTCAAAAATTCCGTAACAATGTTTCAGTCACGCTAGGCGGCATGCCAGCTCTCCTTCCAAACGCATCACAAAAATAACTTCATGGTCAGGAAAGTTTTTCTATGCTAACTTCTCGTTCACCTTTTCCTCTATATGGGAAGTGTCCCTTCACCTAACCCTTGCTGAAAAAACTACCTGCTACTTCATCAAAAACTCCAACTAGTCTAACTTCCCGGTTCGTAACGTCTATGAGATACTTGTTTGTGATGCGATACTAGATCATCTGACCCGAAACGATTTTCTGAACACTGCATAGTTTAGTTTCGCTCCCGTGGATGTCACAGCTTGTTTCTTGCTTTGGTAGCTGGTGTACGCAAGTACAAACCGAAATTGTGTATACTCAAAGTGCAAAAGCTTTGTCTGGTGTATCAGGAAAGGCTAGTCCTGAAACAGGAAAATATGAGTCATCGGCTCATTGCTAAAGTGGGTCAGGGCAATTTTTATGTGGGCGAAGTGTTGAAGTATGAATTGGAAAAAACAATTGCGCAGCTTTTCCTAGATGTGTTCTACAACAAAGCGTCTTTAGTCAGCACTGTCATTCTCTTACTAATGACCTCAAATGATCCTGTCTATGATTTTTTTTTTTTGCCCATTGCATGATCCTGTCTATGATTCTCACGTTCTAAGATTTTGATGCACTCGCCAATTGGCCAGAATTGTAGCAGTTAAATGTTTGCTAGGAAAAATGTCATATGGTACACATCAATTACAAGCCGTGAATATCTTCTCAACTTGGAAGATGATATATTTTTTAATAGAGATGGTGTTCATGATCTCGGTGTTATAATCGACGCTGGACTCGACTGAGTTGCAGTGTTCATGATGCTGAAGCTGTTCACGATGTTGAAGTTGCAGCGATGGTGTTCATGATCGACACTGTTGCTGAAGAGTCGCACGAAATTGCACACTACTATATGCGTTTTAATGCTGTTTAAGAAAAAAGTTGGTAATCGGAAGAATTTTCAATTAATAAACTTACAAGGCCATAGATGTAGTGAGTACTGTCGAAAAGACTTCATTACTTAACCCAACCCCATTTTGGAGCGTGTACTTCGGTATCGTTTGGATATTCCTTTTATGATATCAAGTGTCAGAGGATGTCCAGAACGCTGCACCTTTACTGCTTCTCGCAAAATTTACTGTTGTCTATATTAGCCAGATCGCACTACCAGTACAAGGCTTTTAACCTGGAATCATTGAAAGATCACAGGCTCAAATTTAACTTGATCCTTTGTTACAAAATTGTAGGCAGCTTTTTGGCATCCCACTGTCAAAAATATTTCGATCTGCCATTCCCCACGACATACATGGGCATCAGTTTCAACTCGCCTAGTAGTGTTGCAGCTCAAGTAATGTTCTGCGTAGCTTTCAGCATCGCCTTTTGCAAAACGGGGATCTGCTCCACGCCTACATCGTTAAAATGCACACACTTCCTCATCTCTCAAACTGCGGATGAGTCGTTTCTTAGAATATTTCTGTTCTGGCGTGTTGAACCGAAAGGTATCTGACGACTTATCACCCCGATGCTTTGCAGGCGTTTCGCTTTCTTTCCGTTTATTGCTGTTTCCGCTACCTGTTCCCCTATCTGTGTTTGTTTCCTTATGCACATAACTTTTGCTTGTTTTCCCACTTCTGAATGACGCAGTAAACTTAAAAAGTGAGATTTGCTGCAATGAATATGTCCCCTCGCATACCACGTATTTTGGACAAACGACAAACCAATGTAAATAACATTAGCCAAACGGGGCTGACCACACACGAGGTTCGTTTGCATGGAAACGCCTTGCGACGTTCAACATTTCACACGAAAGCTTTTGTGGCAATCAAACTATAAACTTATTGTGATTTGGGTAAAAGGAATCACAGGTACATTTTTCGCATTTGGCAATCCAAACTTAACGAATCCGTCGTCTTTCGGGTGGCGACCTAACAAGACTATAAATGTGCCTTACTTCCTGGAGGAAACAAGTTTGTCGCAAGTAACAATACTTGCGAGGCAACAGCACGTCCCTCCTAGTTATGGAAAAAATCCACGTATGGTTCGTAGGCTAGTAAGACGTTGTGCAAAAGATGCTTAAACTTCTCTGAGTCTTTCAGTGCGGGATTATTAAAATGCATATCAAACGACAAATTTAGTGCAGCCACAAGTTCATGTGAGAAAAAAAATCTGTAAAGCATACCAGCATGAACAGCCTAGCAGCTGAGGAGCTTGCACCCTGTTAAACGAGTCGTCAACGGTGAATGCCAAAAAACTATCACGCGAAGGGTTGTAGAAAAGTCGTCACTCTCTTTAGACGGTCATGAAACATTCACGATCGCACAAAGACCATGAAGAAACACAAAGATCGTATAGAGTAAGGAACGTAGCGGAAAAAAATTTTAAAACGTGTGGGCAAAGAAAAAAGAGAGAATCCAATATACTCGCTGTATGTCAGCCAGTCCAATAAACGCACAACGCAGGTATCCGATAAGCACGAAGTCCAATGCGTGTTGCCTTTGGCTTCAAGATGTGCCAACGCTTAAAAAACAGGGTCATACTCATGTTGCTTATAACAAAAGAGAATTATAATGCCGCTTGAATTCTGAAGTCGCATCTTGCTTGTTCGCGCCTTCATCTTCCAAAAAAATTAACAAGAAAAGAATATGAGAAGGGACTATCGATGAATGCGTGACCCTCTTAAAAGTCCAAAGCATATTAAAAGCAGCGCACTTGTTCCTTCATCCTTCACGAGCGCTAGTTCCATGTTCACGAGATCATCCCATGACTTGTGATTTTCACGATTCACCGAAATCGAGGAGCGTCCTGACAGGAAGCTTGCGGAGAAAGCGCTCATGTCCATCGTAAAATTTTAAATCCAAAATGTATCCGGCAGAAATTTGGGAGGTGATCCTTATGTGCCTGACATGGAGATGTTCAATTTCGAGCTGCAAGGACACAATAATGATGAGTTCATTCGCAAACCTAGGGAGAATATAATGTATGGAGCAAAGATGAATATACCAGCAACGGATGAACCGACGGAGAAGAATAAGAAGAAAAAAAGAAGAAACAAATCTATAAACAAAAACAAAGTGAACAACATGTCATAAGTAGAAATTAACACTTTCGAAACCGTACGTATTTATAAAAACAGCAAGGTAAGTAAAGACATGCAAAAACAAGAATAAGGGTGAAGGGGGGACGCGCAATATTTATTCCTCTATTCGAGGTGCGAAAGCAGGTAGTCCGCTGTTAGAAAAAACGATCAGCTAAAACTACATCACAAAGAGTTTACTAAGAACGTCCACGCAAGTATTCATATACAGACACTTCAAAGCAGACGATCGAATTCCCATGAGACACACCGAGTATATTTATTGTTTTCCTTATTTATGTATCATAACATTTTCCATTCTCTACGTAAACCTGTGCAGAAAGTAAAAAAACCGTGGAGGAGATGGCACGAGAAACAGTCGGGAGGGAAACGGGAAGGGTGTATCCATATTCACAGTCGCTCTGCTTAAAATATCAAAGCTTAAGCAACCTTAAAGAGCAAAGAGAAGCAAAAGCGAATATCCCTAAACGATAAGAAATTTTGATGCGGAACACAACAGTAAAATGAAAAAAAAATTAGCCTTAGAACGGAGCAAAGCATAATGCATTACGAAGGGGATCGTAGCCTTCCACTGAAGAGGGCAATAACCAACGAACAGTCGGAACTCCTCGCGAAGTCTCTGAGATTAATTGAAAACAAAAACGAACATAGAAAATGCGAAAAAAGCCAATCTTCCACAACGTGGCGAAAACTGTGCGACGCAATAAACATTGTCACAAGGATAAAAGATGGCTGCCACAGTCCACCAAAATCACACTTTTGGATGTGATGAAAGGGACAGCGAATATGCCCATAAACGCATCTATGATTGTTAATACAAGAAGCAATAATATCATAGACCATGGCAACAACTGGGTAAAGCTTATTTCGAAAAGTGAATTAAATGCAATATGTTCACATAAGAAAAATTAGCTGTGGCCCCATGACCCCTCGCAAACTAAGATAAGTGGAGGATTGACCGCCATCGCACACTAAACGCTCAACTGGAACGAAGGCCCGTGGTTGCACAGTAATATAAGGAAAAAGGCATATATTCAATGATGCTTTTCAAAGAGTTCAACTCCTGCAACAAATATCAAGCATTACAGCACACTATTTGATCCTAAAAATCTACAATAATTGCACGATAAGTGGTCTAACGGAAGGAATAAATGTTTCACAACGGAACGTAAGCAAGAAGTGCTAAAATGATTTCTGAAGTCATGATGGCACGGTTGTCATTGTGAGGGTTTCCGGACAACGGCCGTCGGAGCATAAGACCAAATGTGCACTATAAGCGTTTAATGCGCTTATAGTGCGCATTTGGTCTTATGCTTAGATAATTTCAAATCTAAGAGAAGCGACAGCTGGGATGCTAAAGTATATGCAAAATGTCAGCAGTAAGGTAGATCAACTGTAGATCGAATGAGAATAGTGCGCCGAGCAAGGTAAGCCAAACAAAATCAGGCAAACAAATGATTGCTCAACACGTGTCATGAGACCAGCTGGGGCAGAATCCGGAGGATATAAAAGGGATTGATGTGCTCACGTATTCACTTCAGCTTCCAGACTGTTCTTAAGACGAAGTTGGCCTACGCGTGGTCATGGAAGCGCGTAAAGAGATCGGCGGCAGCGTGGACTTAGCCGGGTGCGACTGCTGGATTGTGTCGACGATCGAAGCCATCCTTGTGAGTGAGTCTCTGCCTGTTTGTCACGTGATAAACTGTTCACCCTTTACCCTTGTCATCTCGCAATTTATTTAGCAGCATCTTGACAGACGCTGCACATCCTCAAGGAGACCTGGACGATTAGAGGAGCCAAGGGGAGCTGACTCTAACACGCTACGCGACGAAGCAACATTTGCTTCTAGCAAGACTAACAGTGGTGGTTGATCCCTTATCACAGTACATTTTTTCTTTTTCTTTATTTGCCAGGCGCAGCTGAACACGAAAAGATCATATGAGAGCGCAAAGATTAGAAAAAAAGGAAACATTTATCTGTTTATTTCAAAGTCACGAAGCTGGAAAACATTAAAAAAGTGCGTGAGCAAGGAATTAAGAAGAAGCAAGGCGTTCACAAAGGTACAGTTCGAGGAAACGAATATCCACTGTGTAAAAGCAGTAGATGGAAACGACTCGTCCCCAGTTTAAAAGCTGAAGGAGCGCGTGTATTAACGATATCGGCAGCGGGCACATTTCCAACCCGCGCATTGCAGAGCTGGGAACTCTGTGAAATACTGTTTATGCTGCAATATGCGTTGGCGAGCTGGAATTGATGCCCATGTTGACTAGGGGAAAATACAAACTGAAAAATTTCTGACACTGGACAGTTAGAGGAGCCGCAGACAATTTTATAGCAGAGAACTTGTTCCAGTTTCGGCCACATCTAACTTGAGTCTACGATACCGCAGTGTTTCCATGTTATAGATTTTTAAAGCGGCAGTGTAAATTGGCCACTATGGACCAAAGTAAACTGTGTGAATAGCAATATAGGTGAACTGCTTGGACGTTTTCCAAGAATCTGGTGTCAGAAACGAACTAAGAAAGCTATTCCAGAGTAAAGCATTCCAAACTGAGTAAAGGTTTAGTAGTGAAGGCCTTCAGATAATACTCGGTGTATCCGTGTTGTAAAAGTGGAGAATATACCTTGCATTTTGACAGCTGTTTACCAACAATGGAACATTGCAATTTCCAATGATGTTTTGCAATACCCATCTCACTAACTCCATCTGTGGTATAAAAGAAGCTCACTTCCTAGCTTGGATATAAATATACCTTGGAGGTTAATATGCACCACATGATATTTTTCGTGGGAATGCATCAAGCTCCTTCTGCAGAAGGTGCAAATCGCAGGCAGAATCATCCAATGGACAATAAATGTGAGTTTGTCAGCAAAGGGTTTGGTGCTGCTCAGAATGTTGCCAGAAACATTATTATTGTACACGAGAAACAATACAGGACCTAACATGCTTCTTCGTCGAAAACCACTAAGAACTGTGTGTGAAGCGGACTAGCCATATCTAATTCTTACTTCAACATTTCGACCGCATAAAAATGCTTATACCTACTTCAGCAAACAGAAGACAATACTGTTTTTAAAGTTCCGAACACAATTTTTATGTTAAATCACATCAAAGATCATTGCAATTTCACTTTAGACCCTCATTACCAACGTAGACGCCCAATCGATTAAACAAGAAATAAGTTATGACGTACATCCATCAGCAACGGAGCCGAAATGTGCAGGGTTTATAAGACCATTTCCCATAAAATTATCTATTAGCAGATCTCTGACGAATACCCCGAAAAGCTTGCAAACGGATGAGATCAGACTAACAGATAAATGAAAGCCACACTAATCGGACGATATTTTTACTGAGGTAGCAGTTGTTTTCTTCAGCAGTGGTGAGACGAACGCCCGCTGAAGAAAGGGAATGTAGGAAAGGTTCTGAAAGGGAACGTATAGCATCGATCAAAAAGGCTCAGAAATATGCGAGCAGAGTCAAAATAAACCTAGAACACAAGATAATCGAAATCCTTAAGTCGGCAAGCCCAAATAAGGTACAGTGCAGACCTCAGCTAACGACGAAATACAGTGCGTTCCGCCTGTGACCCCAAGATGCACTGTTTCCGTCTAGCAGTTGGGATAAACTTTTACTTGTATGCTTTAATTGAATAATATTAACGCACAGCCATCCACAATAAGTTGGGCTCAAAGACTGAGCTGAAAAATGCTTTAAGAATGAGAAATAAGTGGCAGAAGAAAAGAATGACCACGAAAAATTAGAAGGATGAGAGGCAACCGCAGATCCTCTCACAGCAACTTGGCCGCCGTGGTTTCCTATTAGAATCTTTCGTCATCCAAAAAGCAAAAAAAAAAAAAAAAACTCTATGAACGCCACGATTACTTCTCTTCCGGCGACTGCGCTGACGAAATGTGTTCATGTTGTACTCTTTACTGATTTGTAAGTCAAATAAAAATAACCTGAAAAGATAAATCACAGTCATCAAATAACCTATCCACGTTTTATTATGTGTTGGCAACTTATCACACTTGTCGGCCGAATGTGCCGATGGCCAAAACTTGTGGCGCACCAACTCCACTGCCCTTAATTATTTGCAGATAAAACCTTTCGATTCACTATTCTGCTTTCACATAATTATTTCTGCACATATTGAACTGGGTATGCTTTTCCTAACGGCATATTACTAACCTCAGATCCTGGATAAACCTAATCCAACTTTTATACACAAAGAAAAAAAGCAGCGGGAAGAAGCACAAATTACAGTTTGGATATTGCTGTTTGCAGGTATTGCATCATTCGTGCGTTCGATAATAAATGTATAAGAAGCATATCGCAAAGCTCTCTTTCACGGTGCCGGCAATATGTGAGACGCAGTAGAAATAAAATTTATATCCTCTTGAAATGTTTTCATTTCTATACTCCAAACAGGACAGGATCGTATTTCCTGTGATCAAAAGTTGCTTTAATGATCGCGGTTCGACCGCAGTCGTAAATGGAATACCGGGAACGAATTTGTGCAACAAACAGCGTCGCATCTGTTGACGACGAGAGCGCACATTACGGTATATGCCGTTCATACGACTGGATGCACGCTTTGCCATAGCATACTGTAACTGTCTACGCTTTGAGACAAAAGTTGATTCGGCTGTACTACAATTTCAGATAACAACAAGCACCGAACCTGCGAGCATTTCTTCTTACTATCTGCACGCCGAACAACAGAAACTCCCTGAACGGAGCATCTAACTGCTGTCCACTTTTGCATCAAAGATCTACGCAATAATTTACTGTGCAATCAGGTTATGAAAAATCCTATATTAAGCTTTGCAGGAGAATGCGAATTTCTAGAGTATTATTAAAAACATTACATTGACAAAGGCACTTAACTAGTATGGAACATGCCACCAATAGTTTGCGCAACTACAATCTTCAGATGACTCCCTCAACGCACACAGTTTTCCAAAATACCTCGATCCGAACGTAACATGACGGCACGAGCATAAACGTGAGATAAGCAAAGTTATCTTGAAGCATGAACAAAAAGGTCCTATAAAGTGTCGGACATTTCAGACGATATTTTGATTGCAATACTGATTAACGGTCACATCGTGAGCAGTAGGGATGGATCAGACAGTACGATTACATGCCTTGCTGAAAGTTTTCTGTGCCTCGGATTTTTTTTCCTTTATTCGCGACCTTCTTGGATGTCCTCAATGTGTTCACGCCTAACGAACTGTTTAAAAAATTTTCAAGTGTTTTAAACTCCTGTTTAGTGCTCATGAGGGTTTAAATACCCGTTGTTTACTATCCACTCAGTAGTTTAATATTCCTTAAATTGTCGTACACATTTTTCCTATCACTTCAAAACACCTGTATTCGTATCCCTGTCAAAGCGTCTTCTAATAATGGCTTACCGCAAGCCCCGCAGAAAGGAACAGCTAATGGGGCATCTATTATGAGCATCAGTTCAGTACTGGTGAAATTATACGATTTTTTACAATCGATAGCACAGCGAACTTCTGAGAATAAATGTAGAAAATCTCATATTATACTTAAGCTTTTTATAATACGTCAATACCAGTGTCAAAGGAATATAAGATATTGATCCACTTCGAAAAAATATTCATACTGCCTCACCATTGCAAATGCTCATCGACAAAGTCACTGTGCGGAAAAAAAATCAATTCTATCTTTGTTCTGATTGTCAGTAGTATTTTCATTCCAATTATCTGGCTGAGCATGCGCAATATACTTATCGACACAGTGACATAGAATATAAAGTTCGTCTCGCTTGCTGCTTCTTGAACAGGCAGGTCCACCACGATGCTCGTCGCAAATGCAAATTTGAAAACGCGTAGAAATAAGACGGAACAATCAAAACGGAATGTATTGGACAAGTGCGCATTATCACAAGAATTCCCACCCGCTTTCAGACTAAATGATATATTTAGCCACCATATAATCTTGTGATTAAGGATGGCGTAGGTGTGCACAAGTTCACCAATATGTCGCCTTTAGTAACAAAATTTGACGGAATAAACAGAGTTGCGTGGATAGTCGGTCGCAACGCAATTACTTTGTTCTGAATTATTATATGTTATGTTTTCTTAGTTGTGATCCTAATTTCACAAATTACGAAACTTTGAGATTTTTAGTGCATATTGTCTAGATTGTGCAGACACACTTGACCATTCTTGGTGAGGTGTGACTGTGTGTGGAATTCAGAGGATACTTTGTGACGGCTGCTTTGCTTGAAAATTTGTACGCTGGCGAGATCTAAAAGTTTACCATGATTTGCATACAAAGATGTCATACCTACACTTTCTGCACAGACAATTTAAATTTACCCGCAATCCTCATTTGTGTCCTAAGAAATTGATGTTGAAGCATGCTGAGACGTTTCTTAATGCGTAACCATCTCGTACCAATGGAACAACTAAAGGTAGCCGTTCTCAATATAAGCGAGGTATAGGTCTGGTTTGTGTGGTGCTGTCACTACAGTAAAAGCAGCACTTTATTCATGAGGTCATTATTAAACAAGACAGATTTATGAAGCATATAGATCTCTGCTGCCTTTGACTGCTTCAACGTTTGAACACTGAAAGGGGAATAGAACAATAAGTGCTTAAAGATATGCAATCATTTCAAAACTCGGAGGAAATTTTGTCTCAGAAATATTAATAGGAACCCAGAAATCCAGAGTTCTTAATTTCGTCCAAGCTCGTACGTACGGTAAAATGTAAAACGCGATAATTCGCACATTTCGTTCCCTTAGCTTTGACGCTAAACACATCTGCCTATTTCCCTTTATTGCCAAGAAACGACAGCACAATATGCTGAATACTGGACCATGGATTCCGAGCCGGGTGACCGAAGTTCCGAAGCGTGTTCGGTAACTGCTTCATGACATATTGCTCCCACGTATTGTCGATTCCATTCTCAGCAGCAATCAATGCCGTAAGTCCGCCACCGTTCCACTGAGCTGGTGGTGGCTTTGGGAGCGGATTCGTTGTGGAATCTAAAAAAACCTCTTCTAGGTCTGTCTGAATTAGTTGAAAGCATTAGAACAATCGCCTCATATGTGGACAATCCCTCGATAACCATTTCTGATTCTGCAGAAGTTCTGTTTACTAAGTGTAGGAGACGTTTTGGGCGGTAGGACAAGCAAGTTACATCGTCCAAAAATGACTGCCGTATAGTTCCATATGCATTTTAAAATTACTGCTCGGACAGAAAACAACGAGTTTGATGCGCACGGCGATTGAGGGACTACAAAATGCTTCTGGTTGTGCTGAATGAGTTTAGAGTAATTTATTCCCGCTAACTCACAGATTCTCTCATCCTCAGCAACGGACAATGAAAAGCAATAAATCAGGCTGCCTCCAAATAATCCACCTCCTCCACCTTCCCTCTCCTCACAGTTGTCGCCTGATGGAAGAAAAATTGTCCACGCGAAAGCTGAATGACTTCGGACTGCGAGATTTACGCTGGAGTCCGTAACTTAATCGAAGAGTGTGAGGATGGTGAGGTGTCTAGCATACTGACCAAAGGCGCTTCAAATCATAAAGACTTCCATTAAAAATCAAGTTTTTTATTGATATTAAAAATTGGTTTATAATGAGAAATATTAAAATTCCTTGGTCACAGTTCTGCAAATAGTTCACGATAGAAGATGGTGTATTGAAGCTCATGCTCTAGCTGGCCGAAAGGACTAATATGCGATGATGCCTTTAAACGGATTAACCGGCTAGAGTGGACCTTGATGATGAGGATCTAATGCAGGACGTCTGCAAATCGAAAAAAGATTTCCTCATTGCTTGCTATGGTGAGTGAGCGCGTGATTAGATATCTAAAGCAACTAAGGCGCTTTAAAGAAGTAAAGCCTGTGACAATTTGACAGTCAACGAGCTGCAAATTTCAGTTAAAAAGCAACGAGGCAAAAAATTTGCTTAAAAGTAGAGGAGCGGGCACGGGAGATGCAAACCTATTTATGTATGATTCAAATTAATGTTGCGGTCTATCCTTCTGATCCTGATGGACATAATGCCGCCTTTTCTCCCGATACGTTTTTTATTTCCGTTCTTCCGCTTCCATTTTCCTCCCCTTTTCCGGCTTCACTAATACTGCTTTTACGTTTCCAGTTTTTCGGTAATTTTTTCTGGTGCGCCCCTAACGTACAGTCTACAGCCAGGACATACTGTAGCAACACCTACCCGCAATATATCGAAGAACAAATTCAGCTGGAGTTTTTTCTGCACTTGATATGATATAAATTTGATTTGTTTCGGAAATAAAACTTCCTGGAACGGCGTTGCAACATTGCCTGAAAGCATCGTATTGCCACGCGTGAAACATTGCGCTTTGAGGTGAATTGCAGTATGCGTGTGAAATAAAATCTTTTAGACCCAACATTCACCGTCAAAGAGAACTCAGCAAGACTGCTGCACTCATTTTCGTCCCTGTGAGCTTTTCGAACGGCCATCTGAATTAAAATAAACGCGGTAGCTGTATGGTACTTTGCTGCTGGCGATTATGATAATGAATGCCAAAACCAAACCTCACGGCTATAAACAACTTTAAAAGATCCATAACAATAAATGTTGCTTAAACAAGAGATATTGCAGAAAGAGTTAGTCCGTAGAATATCGTTCAGAATCTTCTTATCCATAAACGCCATAATACATGCATCACAACATTAACAAAAATTAAGCAAAAGCGCTAAGAGTGATAAGCGAATAAACTGACTCAAGTAAGTTAACCTAGGAGTACTGAATATAAAAAACTATACAGAAAATATTTATTGAGTCGAGTTAAAGAAAAAAATTTGCCTCACCTTTTAGAACTAACGTTTTGAAATACTTATATGATAAGCGAAGCGGCATTATTTTTTAAACTATTCTTCATCCTATCAACTTAGTATAAGAATTTTGTTTGTTTTGCACTCTGCAATAAGTCTTCATGACGACGCAATCTACAGCGGAATAGATTTAATTTCAATATTAAATAACAACAAAGGTGGGCGCCAACAGGACATACGATGCAGCACCTAGACAATAGACGAAAACATAAATAAAACTACAAATTCTTTTATATACGGTTTGTACGTCGTCTAAATTGACGATGCATATTTAGGTACAAGCCCCTAGTGCGCATTTCACCTTAGACCTTGTATCGCCGCAGTCATATACGGCAGCACATAAAACATACAGATACAACCCGATCGAAGAAAACTATACTTGATAATTTACATGATGATAGATGTCCTGAGGGCTACTGTGACAACTTGTGGCAGCATGCCATATTTGTATCGATTGCGATGAACTATTTTTATGTGGCTGAGTTCACTAAAGGTTAACGGCTTTTCTAATGGTCTCGGCTTCGTTTCTTAGCTGATTTGAGGTGAGCAACACAACAGGAGTTGTGAAGGTGATACCTGAAACCTGTTTGTTGCAAATCGGATGTGTGTTTAATTTCGAGAAAGTTGTCGGCACAAGATGAGTCGCATACATATGACGCGTCCAGAACTTCAAAGCGGACTTTGTCAGCTGGTGCCTGTTAAGCATCAAGAAAACAGTACTGAATTTCAAACACATGCATCAAAGACATAACCAGCAAGAAATCAGCTATCCATGCAAAAATCACTCATCTTCTACCTATAATAAGGTTCAGCTGCTGAACGTTTGCTACAAAGCGTCAAACTCTCATCATACTTACCTCGAACCTTGATTCCCGGGCAATTTGGGTTCTCGCATTATGATTGTTTGTCATGGATTTTCAAAAATATACATTATCGAAATAACATCTGCAACAGTCTTGCAGTCACCAACAAACAAAGCGTGGCTGGCCAAGTTGTGCAGGGTACAACGAATCAGGATGGCGTCGATTTTTGAGGCGTGTAGCTTAAGATAGAAAATGTCGTCGTGATGCCACCAAGAAGAACAAAAACACCCATCAAACTTTGATTACAGCACGATCAAATGTAGTAATGAGTGGAGAAGAGAACGAAACTAGACACGGGGAAAACTTCTTAAGACAAATTTTCGTTCCAATGTGAAATGCATCTGAAAACTAACTACGGAAAGGTGCATTTTATGTAGTTGAAGAAGTTAACTTCGAAAATGAATTGCATTTTTTTAAAAGTTTGTTACGAAAAGAATTTTTGTCGAATTTTTTTGAGCAAAAATTTTTTTCCTAATGAAAGGATCCTTCCTTGGAAAATTCGATAGAGCTATTGCATGCTAGGCAAACTTTTTCCGGAACAGAAAATCCCCTGGACTGTTGAAATTTCCGTCCTCCACAAATCAGTGGCATTCTGCCTCAAGGTTGAAGTGGGGCTTTTCTAGATCGGCTTCCAAAGTAAAGTATGGATTTTGAATCCACGAAAAAGTTCACACAAAAGTTGTGTCCTCTTCTTTTGTAATGAAGGATAAATTCTCCAAGACTTTCATTAAAGTTTTGAAAAAAACTAACTGTATCAAACTGAAGCCGACTTGAAATCAGTCATCATCATCGGCAGCCTAATCTCGAAACATTGCATTTAAACCTTGATGAAGGGCGAATAAGCTTTACTTCACATTGTGCACAAAATAAAAACGCAAATTTTCAACAACACGGGGAACTGGATCATGGAACGGCCTATGGAGTAATTTCTTCAAACATTTTCCTCAAATTATCCACTGGTCTTTCTTGAAAAATCTTACCTCACGGGAAAAACAAACAGAACCTTCGAGACAACGCCGTAGGGCTTAGAAATGTTATACTTCACTTTAATGAAAGAAATTTCGCCTTTGCCGATCAGTGGAATCAATTATTGCAGAGAATGGGGCAAGGAAGTCAGCAAATCATCATAGAAATTCAAGCTTACCATAATCCGCCAATAGCAAATCCCTGTTGTGTTGCTTTTCAACGTCTGCCAATGACTTGTGGCTGTTAGCTCACCGCCACAGTTTGCTGCAAAATTGTACACTATCTCCCAATGTGGCTAGTCACTTCTACTGATATCGCTCCACAGCAATTCTCGTTCCAAGTATGCCATTGTTTTGCAAGTGTAGTCTGCGTTTGTCGTGCATTATCAGCCCACCAACTAAGAAGGCCACGATATTGAAATCAGACACATGTAACGTATAGCCCGGAAACGTGAACGGGGAAATGAATTTCCAAAATTTCCAAATTTGTTTTGTTGTAAACCTTTAATTTCCAAAATCAAATCGTGGATATGTTTTGTATAAGAATTACTTTAGTGTGACATATATCTTGTTCTAAACCTACGGTCAGGAACTTTTCGTGCGTAGGAAACGCAACAATAGCAACTTGAATTGAACTTGAGGTTGACTCGAGAACTTCCGGAGAAGCTGTGGGCAGGCACCAGGAAAACTTGAAGCAGAAAAACAGTAGTTCATAATTGAAAATTCTTCCATTATGCCGGATTACGAGTCATGGATAGAATTGCAAAAAGTCCGTATTTTCTCCATTATCACCTGTTTTAGGAAGCATGTTTTCAAAGCAAAAGCAAGGGGCGGTCCGACTGAGATTTTATAAAATTGAAATGCTTCTCCGATCACACATCGCCTTGCTTCTCTTCCTCTTCCTGGCCTTTAAGAATCGAAATCACTCTTGCCGTGGTGGAGAAAATGGAAGCTGGGTAGAGAAGGGCGAAAGGCAGTGCGTAGTCCATCGAGATGCCCAATGACGCAGATTAAGAATAGCCATTATGCATTGACTTAGGTGTAATTTCCCTAATTAATCTGTTGTGGCTTAAAAACTCAGAAGGAAGTTACGCCTATAAGTTACGGAGGCGTAACTTTCCAGTTTTATGAATCGTTGTGTTAATTCACTTCACAGCAAAAATAGCAATCGCTCACAACGATTTAATTATTCTTTTCCATCATTCAAAGATTGACACTAATCATTCTTTGAGATGCCATTGACGCTGTCAAATCCTTCGGGAATCGTTGTCATTGACGTGAACGAACGCCTGAGATCATTGTATCTGACTCCACATATATTGGAGCCATCTAAGCTATGAGCATTTGCTCCAATACGATCAAGCTAAAGACCATCTATACTACGTGGCTTTAAAGGGGATGAAGTTGATTCGTGTGGATGTTGAAGTGAAGGACACATGGAAATGGATATTTGCACGGACTGTTGTAACGAAAATATCCTGCAATACAAGTCACCGAGCATGAATTCGTAGCTTTGGCAACAGTATTCTGGCCAGTTTGCTGCATTATCACCCTGATTCAGGTTAGGTCCGCAACATGTGACTACCACACGTAATCGTTTTGCTTAATGCATGCAATAACCTGAGATTATTTTTTCTGTCCCTGAGGGGTGCTTCTATTTCAAAACTGATATACAAAGAACCACCACTCTATAAATTATAATTATGGACAAGCGACCTAGTAGCGTCACTCGTGCATGCCTTGGCCTGACTCCAAGCACCTCCCCGCAGTCCGAAAGCACCGCGAAGACCACGCTCACTAAGTCATGTATAAGACTGCGGTTGCAAAGGGTCATACCCACTTTAAGTACGATCGGACAAATAGAATTGCGAGCGAAGACACCCGTTCGTGACAGCCGCCAAACCAAGAAAATTCACTTCTAATTCTGTATCAGACTAGTATTTTATGAAAAGCCACAATTAACTATAACTGTCGGCCCAGGTTCTCGGTCTTTCGCTTTATGGAACAATACTCACCAGTGGACAGTGGAATCAACTCGCACCTAATGCCAGCTAAACCATTAGGACATTTGCATACCGCACAGTTCCTTGGGTCTTCGTATCCACCGTAGAGACAATTCAGTTTCACTTTGCATCGTTCTGAAACAGGTGCTTTTCAGAAATGCACTGCAGTAAAAACATAGCAGAAGTTAACGTGGTACTTCAATGACACGAGAACTATATGTTTATCTTACCTAGATCTAAAACATAGTACTGCGCATCTTTATATATATATATATATATATATATATATATATATATATATATATATATATATATATATATATATATATATATATATATACCTCTCGGCTCAGTAGCTCCAATTCCTAAATCATTCGACAAACTCAGCTCCTAAGCGTTCACTGGTTCCAATTCCTACACTCTTTGGTAATATCAATTCATAGATAACAAAAGCCGCAAGAGCGAAACTTCACAGGTATACGTGACATCGTAGCTAATTTCTCAAATTCATTTGCGTTTTTAGTCGTGATTATACTTATATTTTATTGACATTTCTAGTCTATAAGCTACAAACGATCAGATTTTGATAAACAATCGGATGGAATTGGTATATGTTGAGTATTTCCGCAGTAGCCTAACGACATAGGACCAGGCATAAGGTATTTTATTCCCCCTATGCCTGACACTTATTTTTTGCCGCAATACAATGCATTTCATCATTTCTAAACACTAATGCAAGCAGTCAATCCAACGAGGCAGTCGGAAAAAGCTCGGAAGCTATCAGCTTCTATGATTGGTGGTTTCCGTTTGTGTTTCCTTGCTCTTAGACCATGCCGGCAAAGTCTCCAGCGCTGAGCTTCTCCAGCTTTTCACTTCATCAACGTTATAATTCTTGCGTTTCTGTACTAGTCGCAAAAGAATATCAGGCTGAGTCATCGCTACTAAACTTATATCGCTGCTGCACTATGAAAGACCGTTGCTATGCTCGTCGCGATTTACCTTTTTATGGTTGCTCATAGTCGAAAACTTACAACATGTTTTCTCAGTCCTTATCCACGCTCATCTAAAGCTATTGCTGAAATCCAAGTTTTATCCGAATTCGGAATTCCGGAATCAACACAAGTATCAGTAATTGGAAAGTGGCAGTCATTTTATGAGAGTTCGTTACCGGTTAGTTGTAGTCACATTCCTGCGCTCTCCTGCTCAATAAAACAAACAGTTAAGACCAATTTTCCTCTCAAAATTTTCAAACCATTGTAACTGCCAGCAACAAATGCAAATCTTTTGCGGGAAAACCAACTTCAACGGTGGATGGTAGCAGTTACTAAAACTCGGCCATATCTGTATCGGAAAAACCTCAATTTAGCGACATCATAAAAGCTTTTGTGAGAATTTGCAGAACAATTGAGTAAAGATAAGATCGGTATTTCAATAGTATCCTCTTCTATAATGATTGAATAGGTGGTGGAGTTGAAATCAATAAAAGTCCTTGCAGATGGCAAAAATAATGAGGCAAGCGTTGCGTAACCGATGTGAATACGATAAATAAACTAAGGAAACACTGATAAAGCTGAATCAGAAATTGATCTTGTGGCGTTGCAAAGATAATAAACAAAGAAATAGCGCATTAATAACGACGACAGCTGATAAAACCAGAGTTGCTTGACTACGAAGAAAAGATAGCATCTTATCGAACCTCAGTAGATTGCCGTTTCCTAATGATATTGCTTTTGACTAAGGCTACAATGTTGTTTCCTGGTTCCCGAGGCTCTCTATCCTCAGTCATTTCTTCGTGGAGTTTGGGTGCATAAGGAACAGGGCTCACAGGATTCACTATTTATCTCACAATCCTAAGCATAAACTCACTAGCACATACCACTGCAATACAGAAGATTTGCTTCCTTTATATCGATGAACGATAGATCCCTCCTTTGTCCTATGGTATGCTGAAATCGATGGTCCTTTGTTTCAATCGTCACGTATTTGTAGTCATCGCTGAACGCCTTAATTCAAATTTAGTAAATAAAAAAAACTGATATTTGGAAGTTCGTGCATATGCCATGTAAATGTTTCTGTTTATATAAATACAACTGTATATATATATATATATATATATATATATATATATATATATATATATATATATATATATATATATATATATATATATATATATATATATATATATATATATATATATATATATATATATATATATATATATATATATATATATGTCTCGATGTTGAACGTAGGATATCAGCGCATTGCGATATTGTGTGAGGAAATGAAATGTCATAATTTCGCAACTTTGCACGGAATTTTGAGCTACTGTAATTATTATTACTGTTGAAACACGGCAAGTGAACTCTCTTAATTTTACTTGAAAGAATAATTAGATTTCAGTGAGAAGGTATGAAATCTCGAACCTGAGGTCCATAGTGCATTACAGAACCGAAATCGTATGGGGTGTCCAAATCAGCTATATCGCTTCGCTTTTCGAAGTTGCCCTTTGTGCCTCGGAAGATGTGATCCTCGTTTATGTTGATGTACCTCAAATAATGTTGTGCTCATGAGCAACTTTATGCGATACATATAAATGAATTCATATGTTCACTCAGCTCCAAGCTTATGAAGAGCAACTACACTGTTCCCGTGCAATATCGAAGTCGGCCGGTGGGTTTGAATTTTGTATTTAAAAATCAAGAAAAAGTAAGTAATCGCGAGTTAAAAAAAAATCATTCCTTTAGCGAGTGCGCCTTTTTTGATGCATTTTGCTTGCAGTTAGCTGCTTTGGAAATTTTGCACCCAAATGATTAACGATAAACATTCAAGTGCTGTCTTGTGCATAAGCATGGAATTTTCATTCAGGGTACATTAACGAAAATAACGAAATTAAGCATATATTAATAAGGACTTCTTCAAGAAAACTCTCGCCTTCATGCTTTAGTTGGGCACTCATGCCGTCATTCTGCTTAAAGCTGCTTTCATTCTACCATCACTAATATTGCGGCTTGTTTTCAAGAAACATCGCATCGAAATTGTTATGTCCTCAGAATGAGGCAATCATAAAATTCGCTCTGAACAATCATGAGATGCGTACCTGTCACGATCGGGACGACTTTGTTCGTGCCAGAATCCAAGTGCATGACCTAACTCGTGCGCGACGATGCCAACCTGAAATGCGAAACACATTTTTTCTTTATGGATACTACTGAAAATGTCAACACCGAAGAGCTCTTACACTTTCGCAGCCATAGCCAATTGACGCATATTGCCTTCCACCGATTCTGCCAACACTCGAATAGCACCTGCAAGGAATCTATGAGATTATCTGCAAAGAATATATAGGAATCTATGAGAAAATTGTCACCCTAAAAGATGACAATTTTACCAGGAGGCCAAAACCTTCATTGTTTAGCGCTTTCTCTTAAGATGTTGGCATCCGGCGTGAAAATGCCAAATGTCTTCGACCGTGGTTTGGATCTTTGAGGCGATGTTCAGCGTCCTATCCTCTGTTCCGCCTCACCCCCTCCTCCCTCACCCCTGGCTTATGGTCACTGATGTTTCGAGTTTCAGACAAGGTAAGAACTGGGCAGCTAATATTTGACTGTTTTATATCTTACGTGTTAGTAATAATTAATAGGAAAGGGAAAGCATCGCAGTATTTACACTGTTTCTCGAAATAACGCAGTGAGATGTTGAAGCCCGACAACGCTAATATAAAGGCCAGAAGAAATGTGGGTTAAGAGATGTTCGTACACCAATATGTCACCTCAACAACAATCGAATGGGCGTAACTTTGTGGAAATAGTAACATACCCTGCTCCTTTGAAAATATATACGTAATCGTTTTCATCGGTTCGTTCAACGAAGCGAATGCATGTCTCGGCTTCCCATTTCCGAATTCCTTTCAGTATCAAATTTCTCCAATCGGCTGCAACAAAATCTATTTCATCGATGAATCATTATGCAGAATATAGTAGAGATAAATTCGCCCAATTATGCAGGAGTAAAAATTTCGCCGAGTATGCAGCAAAAAATGTGCAACCCGAATCTTTGGCAAAGTTTATCACCTCTATTTCAAGCAGTCGGTTGAATGAACCACAAATCAAGACCGCGTTCGGTATTTGTCGTTTCTCGATTTAAAAAAAAAGAGAACAACAGCAAAAACGGAAGAGATTAGAATACAGCCCAAAGGGTTTCTATTAACTCATATCTCTATCTTTTCCGATAAGAAATTTCTTTCTGTTCACTCTGCAAAAGAAACTTACTATCGTTTTCTTTGAGGAAATATGGCACGACTTGATTAGGCCATCTGAATCCTTTTCCAACTATTGCTTTCCTTTTACTTCTTATATTTCTTCCGCCATCTGAAAAAAATTGTTGCTTCTATTATTCTATTAATTGTTTGCACGGAGCGAAAAACAACGCTTAAGAAATGCATTTCAAATATTCTGAAAAGGAAGAGATTTTCCGTTCTCTCGAGTATGCAATTGTTTAATTTGCCGTCTCAAGCTCTAAACCGTAATTGCTTTGAGGATATTCTTGAAGGCTTCGCTGATGCGCGTTAGTTCTTTGACTTACTGATGCTACCCATGCAAATAAATTCACGAATCTTGAAATGATCGTGAGCTCATGATGGGATGGCAGTTTCTGAGTTCGTAAAGAACAGTGCAGGGCTTCGGTACGATGTCATGAGAAACAACTGACTGATGCGCCTCTGGAAATCGTTGATAACGTCCCTCATTTGCGGTAGCGTTAATACCAGATCACTCTCGAAAACCTCATTAAGAATCTTCTTATTCGCTGCATATTCCGTCCTGTCGACCAATTTGTATCCGACTGGCCTCTACAAAGTCCATTAGTTTTTAAGAGCATTGCCATTCTTCAATACCACTGGTCGGCAAATATGAATCTTTTTCAAGTTGAGGATGAATTACAACTTTCCTAGGATCGATGTACAACTCAAATTTCGAAAACACAATCCATTTTCTCTAGCGAATCTTTCTGTAATTTTTGTGCAAATATGCCTGAAAGTTTTGGACTCATTCATTGCGAAAAGGCATGACATTTTGCGGAATATCTGGACTCTGCTGAGAATTAGTTTTCAAGGAAATGTTCCCATTGAGAATTTGAGGGAACGATTGCCCACCAAGCAAAGCTCGTTTATTGGCAAACATTTGCATCTTCCTCACAACAATTAATGGTGAACTTCCACACACAAACTACGGATTTTTAATCTGCTTCACCACTGCTTTTCTACTTCTTCCACAACTGCGACGAAAAGTTTCGAAAAATTTATTCCGCAATGCATACATGAGGAAATGGCCATAAGCATTTCGTGGACAGCTCAGTTGTACTGATAGCTTTGTTGAAAACTGAGTGCCTATGGTATGTCTCCAGAAAAACCTGATATAAGTGCATATTCGAATAAATTTTTGGGACCCTAAAATTTGATACAGGAATTGGGAAATCCGTTCTTCATGTCGTCAAGAAAAATCGAAAAAGTGCTTTTTTCCCGAAGAAAAAAAAAATAAAATGCTGTCTAATATAAGCATTCACTTTGCCGAAATGCTTTGAAAAAGCGAATTTCCAGAAGTTCTTCAACATTTTTTGAAAAATGAGACCTAATGGAGCAACGTTGATTGAAATTCACAGCCCCCAGTGGGCGCTCGTCTATGTAAATAATGCCCAATAACTTCGATGAAGTAGTCGAAACGCTACTGTAAAAACGTTAACCTTCAAGAAAGAAAAAAATTTTCATGTTTTAAAAATATTCTCTGACACTCAATCGATTTGTCGGATCCCGCATGGAAGTAATATCCATGTGCCGGGCTGTTAGCTGAATACGACGATCTAAAGAGAGCTAATAATTTTCGTTTTCAAGAAATCTGAAGATCTAGCTCGCCCTCCCTCCCTCCCCCTCCTCTCTGAGAAAAAATTCGAAATAACTTTTAAAAAAACCTCACATTGTGAAGGAAAGTGAATAGGATTTTTGGAAGCAGCGCCCCAAATTGTAGTGGATAAATACACGTGAATTCTTCTCTGTTGAAAACTATCTTTGGGGCAAAGTAATCGAATATATACAGAAACAGCCCAGCAGACTGTAAGATCGAGTCATTGTTACTGCGTTAAAAATTTGGGTTGAAATTTCTCCGAGTCGATTTCTCACCCGAGCCTCAAAAAATTTTGATTAGCTGCTAGCACCGTTCTTTCTAACGTTTTCAACTGACGTCGCTTACATTACGTTCGGCGTTCTCTAATGTTTTCACTTCTTTCGTTTACTTTGTAAAGTTTTTGCTTTTCTCCTCGTCTCAGGCGCAAAAGTTTGGCTCATTTTGCTCTTATATTTGCAAAACTTTCTGGATCACTTCATTCGTCACATTTATAAAAAGCTCAACATGTTGTGCTCGTCAAAATTTGAATGCTTGTACCGCTCCTCGTTCGTCTTTTTCAGCAAGTCTAGGTTCCCTTTCCTTGTCTTGCCTGAAAACTTCCGGATCTCTTCCCTCTTCTCGCTCACAAGCCTGAGCTTACTTCGTTGACACTGTTTTTTCAAAGTTTCCGACTTGATGCACCGAATGAACGCTGCTTCCATGGCGGACAAAAATTCTCTATTGCATGACATTCTCCCCATTGAAGCTTTGAGAGATTTGATTAGTGCACTTTTTGAACGTAATGCATCAAGGTAATGCAAAAGGAGACAACAGCGGCGATTGGAGGTTTTGAGATCGCGCAATTTCGGTGATCAATTGGTATAATGGTAAAGAGCAAAGTGGAAAGGAAAACCGGCCGAAAAAGATGACGACCTTCAAAACAGAATCGATTTCATATTGCCGTTAGAGATGAATCTGAGAGTAATTAAATCAGTTGCGAAAAATATTCCACCGCCGAAATTCATTTTTCAACTCAAACTTGGATGATTAAAAGTTAACAGTTTATTCGTCAAATGTCATAAAATTTGACTTCTGTGTTATAATTATTAGAATTTCTTGTTTGCATACGCTCCGAAGTGAAAAAATCCGTTGTTACTCGTATTGCTGTAACGTTAAAGGGATTCAAATTTTAAAAAAGGCAGAGTATTTTCGCAAAACGCAAATTGGGTGTTCTGTGTTTTTAGCTGGTGCCGGATCTTTCGATGGGCAAAAATTCGCATCGTCAAAGTTGCACAACAAAATGCTTCATTAGACGACGGAAAACTCCCCTGGGAAGCGGGGTGGACATTAAAGCTCTCAAATGGGTATCAGTAACACTGCGGAGTCAGTATTTCACGTGGGATGTTCGGGGAATTTACAAGAAAATTACCAAAAATGGCAGTTGTACCAGTTCTGAATATAAGAAGCAAATCATCGATCTCCCTCTCCCATTCCCTCTGAAGAAAGTTTAAAAAATCTTGACAAAAAAATGAAGAAAAACGAACAGAGCCGAAGTTGGATCGCCTTTTTGGTGTAAGAGGTACATCGGCTGACAGTCGAAGGAATCCTTTAAGTAATGCCCTCACATTTTCTACATCTGCATTACTTTGTCGTTTACTGAAATCGCAAATCGCTCTTAAGTGCTAATATGTTGCGTTACATGTTTTAGATGTATCGAGGCGGTCGCCTTGCTGCTCGGTTATAGTGAAATCCTTTGCTGAGTCATTTGCATGGCTCGCTTGTCTAAAAATTTCCAGGCAGCTCCGCCCTCCTTAAACTAAAAGTTTTCAGCTGCAATTGCTCACCTTCGTAGAGAAACTTCTCTTCTCTCCACTCATTAAAAAAAAAAAAAAAAACCAAAACAAAACAAAAACCTACAGGATTTTTCTTCTGACGTTTAAAAAGCAGCCTGATCATTGGTTGGACAGGGATACAGTTTGACTTTTTACATAGGTCTCGCATCATAAGCTGCCTACAACAATAACTGAATTATCTACATTTTAAGAAAGATAAATTCCCGACGCGCACCACAGCAATAAAGTGATCTGACTTTAAACGAGTTCGTTTAGAACCATTATAGAAGACGTTCTTGACCGCTCCTGTATTGCAAGCAATTTTGGCTCCTAAATGCCTTCCATAAACCTGCCCAGACTGGCCGCCCTCATTTACAATTTAAGTGTCGCAGGGATGCACCATCCTTTTGGTATCTCACTGATTTTAGAACTTTGACGATTTTCGCACACTGTCAGCTTTGAAGCGCCGGTTGAATTTTCTACGCCGAAGGTTTGGATCGTTGTTTTATACGTAACAGAGGAAGT
Organism: Ascaris suum; assembly: GCA_013433145.1. Lineage (NCBI taxonomy): Eukaryota > Metazoa > Nematoda > Chromadorea > Rhabditida > Ascarididae > Ascaris > Ascaris suum. Next base: position 6,011,881 of record CM024188.1, on the reverse strand, counting down.
GATATAGGCATGGCCAACATTAACAACAAACCTTCTAACGAGAGCTTCGTCATCACCTGGTAGAATGAACTGAGAAATAGCAGAATGAATAAAGAGGAAATAGAAAACGCGCCAGGGCAACTGCATCTGAAATTTTAAAAAAATGGGCTTTCGCGTATTAAATTGAAGTGGCAATTATTTTTAAATGATTGCTTTTTAATAAGTTAGAAAAAAGTGACCAAAAATAGCTTGGAAGCAAAAAACATAAAAATTTCCCACATTTTAAAAGCAATAGACGATTTTATGAAAAAAAGAACGAAACCTGGCTTCTCGAGTGGCTTTATGACTATTGAAAAAGAAGACGATAACTTTTTAAACAAAGAGTCACTAGTATGGCATTATTACGAATGTGCAATAAGTAACTGAGGCTGCAAAGGTAAAAAAGGCCACTCAAATTTTATTGCGAAAATTCCACTGATATGCAGTGGTACAGCTGAGGATATCATATTGTCAAGAAAACCTATGTTGTTTAATTGACATGTCAACGAAATAAGCGAATGAATACAGTAGTTTCTTTATAAGGTGCACACCCCTATAAAGAAATGAACAACCCTTGAAGCAAAGACATAACAAGCCAAACGGCACCCTCTTAACAATAAAACCTCACACCGATAAGAAAATGGCGAAGGTTAGATGAGATGTGGTATCCCTACGTCACATCACTGAAAGGGTAGCACAAGTTTCGCTAACGAACGTAAAGTGAGGCAAATAGGCAGCTGAAGATATGTCTGGTAAAACGAAAACACTCCCATCGTAAGACGAATTCAACGGCTTACGGTGTGTGGGCGATAGCGATGGTCGTGCTATCGTTTAACAGTAGGACAGTGAGCTGCCGACCACCAAGATGGACTGCTGGCACAGTGGAGCCCAATGAATTTGTATCGAAACTGGCGTCAGCTCAACAACGGCAAGACGTCAAATGCCCTTCGTGAAATCCGCTTCGAGGCGATATGACGACGTCTTCAGCTGCACCACATTCGGTGAGACCGGTTTAGGCAACATTTTCTACACGCCTTTTCTTAAATGTCTATTGTTTGTGTTTTGGCTTTTTTCCGCAAAGATATATTACCTGAAATAGAGTTTTTATTAGCGAATTTCGATGCATACTGCTTCGTGATGCCGCCGTATGGTGTTTATTCGAGATGGAGGTCAACTCCTATGCACTATGCAGAAGAGCAGTGTTTTAACCTAATGTGGAGATGCCGAGTTATGGAATCCTTTTTTGTGAAGAAAAGTTATGGTTTCAACAAGGTTTCCTATGAAATCTTTGTTTTTTTCGACGGAGAGAACGCATAAAATGACCTAAGTTCGTAAACCTTAAAAAACCTCATTTCCTTGTGTTCTGTCTCCCAGTACCCCTCCATCCCCCTCTCCTAATAAAAAACGCACCGCACTAAATGTGCCTTAAATGCCCCACAAATGTGCTCTGTGTGGCATTGTTTTTTGAAAATACGGAGCAAAAAGATTACAAATTTCATCCATCGAACGACTGTCTTCTCACACATCACAGGAGCTCAGCCGGTGTTTGCGTGCGGATGATCCGCCGCAGCGACGACACTCACCTACCCTCGACCACAACCCTTACACGTGAAGTGTGAATCCTCTACATCATGAGATCATCACTAGTGCGAAATTCTTTTTGTAAATCTGGTTCTACAGCTATTTTTTTCTCAGAAAGTTTATGCTTGAATGAGTGACCCCTAACGTGGCCTATTCAGTGCTCACTACACCATTGCAACTAACATATTATACCTATTCTCTTCACCGCCCCTCCAAAAAACGCATTTCCATTCCCACCATCAAATTTCATTCCCGAACGCTGAATTCAGTGTCATCCTAACAATTCAGCTGAAGGATTCTTAACGTTGCACCATAAATGCTAATTTATGTCAATGGCTGTGTATGTATGTATTACTCTTGTTGCACAACTAATGCTGTTCGAGGCTAACAGTGGAGTTTTATTGGTGACAGCCAGCTGACGATTCCACTTTTGATATACTCATCATACAATTTTACTGCTTTTCATACAATCTAATTTAAAACTGGAAACAGCATAAAAAGAACCTTACAACTACCGAACACAGGAAGCTAGTATTTGCGATCACCGAAAAATAGTAAACCGGAAGTCCGGATCCATGAAAAATCAAAACTTCCAAATGAAAGGGTAGGATTCAGATTTAGCATGAGTCACGAAATATGCGTTTGGAGTTGTGTAGATGACAAAACGATGTTTTAAAATTATAAGAGATTTGCGTAGCGAAGTGGCAGTAAAGATCTGCCTGGGCAAAGACGACTAGAGACTAAATGAGAAGCAATAAAATCGACGAATTACTACGCAGTAAAGCAGCTAAACTACCTAGGCGCATTTTGATTTTTTAGAGGTATCTCGACCCTTAAAAAAAAATTTTTTTTTTGATTTTTTAGAGGTAATCCATCGGGATTAAGTTGCTCCATTGTGTGTCGCTTGTCTGCGTGGATTAAACTGTCCGAGGGCTAAATTTGTGTGGTTAGTGCTGCACAGAAGTGGATATTGCAAAAGTACGGTTACGCACAAAGTCACTGAAGGCTGCTGGCCCAAAAAAGTATGTAACAAATGGATAGAGAAGGCACAGTTTTACCTCTAGTGATATCCGACGTGAGTACAAAAAGGATCTCCTAACTATACCATTTCTATTCGCCAAAATCCTTCACATACTTAGCGAAAATAAATAAATCAAGTAAAATGTACGCATCAAAGAGATATTAAAATAAAACTGAAGTGTCAAGGCAAGAAGCGAGAAAACTTCATGTCTTATGAAATAGACCCAGCAGATTTGAACAGTAGTGATAAAAGAATGTGAGAAAAATGCAGAGGTTACGCCTGTGGTATTATACCTGCCTCAACTTCAACTGCACCTTCAACTTCAAATTCAAACGATGAAAGAAGGAATTGGAACCACTAGAATTGGAACCATTACAAACTCCCTGAGTATTTAGTAGTACAAACTAGTAAGTATAAACTCCTAAACTACAAACTCCTAGTGGTATAATTAGCAGTATAAACTATTTAGTACTATAAACTAGTACCTCGACATTGAGTATTTGGGATGATCTGGGAGATTAAGCTTATCCTGCGAACAAGTAAACCAAGGAAACTTGAAGGTAGCTAACTAAGCACAAGTAATGTTATGCAAACATGTGAAAATGAAGCAAACCAGGATATAAAGTGAGAGGAATTTCGGAACACGGCTTAGGGGTTAAAGCGCCTGGCGATAGCCACTTACGTCGGGGTGAGGTAGAAGACAGTCCAACAAATTTTAAAGCAGTTTTATATGGTGGGATAAATACGCGCAGCTGCACCAACACCACGTCTCAACATCGGTGTGCACTCGTTCTGTACTTAGTTTTATTCAGTCTTCTTCCCGTGACACTACCATCACCTCCATCTTTTCATCCTCCTTTGTATCCGTCCCCTCCTCCTATCTGCCTCCTCCAATACTCTTCTTATTGCAACCCTCAACCATCCCCCTTTCAGCCTGCAATCTAATCTTCAAAGAAAATTGCAGTCCCTTACAAATTCGCTCCTCAATCGTCGGTACAACACTGTAATTGCATCACGCACTTTTCAAGAAAGCCGACAAACAAATTGTTATTGCAGAAGTGAACAGGCAGATTGCACCGGAAAACCTCAGCATGGATTTGCCCACTGGCTGCATACATTGATGTCATAGTCTAAAATGTCTGCCAAGTGATTTCCTCGTTTGTTTTTCGAGTTGCAGCTCACCACCACTATTTCCTTAAGTTTGTCATCAAATTCTGCAACAATGAGCTCCAACATGCCATCAGCATCGCACATGGCAATACCCCAACTAGCAGAAAGCCTGAAGCACATTTCTTGATCGATAGGGTTAAGTGTGCAATGCTGGAGCTGCTATTGCCATCCATGGACATTCCCGCTTCCTTCTTTGAAGGCGCACTCGGAACAATGAGCGTAATTCTCAAGCAAGACGTTAAAAATTGAAGCATTAGCCTGTGGCTGACTGAATTGCCAGACATGCAATTGCTGGCATAATACGATTTGCTATTGCACAAAAACAAGCATGACTTATCAAAATTAGAGAAGCCAAGTCGCACCAAGAACTGTAGGCAAGAACGAACCAAATCACCGAGAAATGAGCAAGATTAATATCAGGCTGAAAAGGGTTTTCGAAAAATGGCAGGAATTCGTGACAACAGACTTTGTGCCACTTCACGACATGACGATTTCAATTGGGAAGTAAACTGGCGAAAACTTTCCAGCTCCACAACAAATAATGTTGTTAATGTCTGGATTGATTTAAATCAGGTGGGAAACGCAAGTTTTGCTTTTTCGATAATATAAATGAGTTTATACAAATATCATGGCTATGGCATAATGCCTGATAACACGGCCTGATACAAAAAAGTCTTGCTTGCTTTCGCGAGCAAAAATCCACTTGCAGTCCATTCGCTTTCCCGGTTTAGAAATGCGGAACACAAGAAGTTACCTTAAAATTTGTACCACTTTCTTGTTGGCGCTGCTCCTAGAGCACGCGGTCAAAGCAGCTTTATGCTATCATCGTAAACTTGAGAGTGTTCAGCAAATTTCACCACCATATGCTCGCCTTAACCCACACGCAGAAACCGCTGAGCCGGTATTTGTATAAGTGAACGCATAGGCGCCCGATTGTCATAATCCCCTCGTTCACAAAACGCCTAATAGTGCGGCCAAGAGTGGGCCAATGTTCTCCCAGTCTTGCTCCCCATCGATAGATTTTACGGTATTGCGAACGAAGGATGATAAAAAAGGGTCATTTCGCAGAAGTTCTGATCCACAGCGACCACCGCGCCTTCAAAATCGCAACGGCTCCCTGCTTATATCGTCCCCACTGTACAAGATTTGGAAGAGCCTTGCTGCTCCAAATGTCATGAGAATAACGTCAAAATAAGATTCGTTATCACAAGCATTACAACAAAGTTCAATTTGAAAACAATGCAGGAAAGTGCAGATAAAGCGGGAATGTGGCAAGCAAACAACCATATAGAGCAGTTAAGATTTGCACGTGCCGAACAATTATTAGCTCAGCTAGTGCAACTCATCTCACTACGTCAGTGCTATCAGACTTAGCAGCAAAGAAGTGCGTAACCATTGAACCACAACGTTTTGAGCAACGTATTAATCGGGAAGTGGACAGGTCGCAACTACCCACAACTTTAAGGGCATACGATCAACTCCACAAATGCAAAAAATGAAAGCATGAAATCGGCATCCTCCACCAAAAATGTATAATTAAGGAGGAATGTGTCTATACAGAATCCAACACACCTTACAGTAAGTGGAAGATAAATAAACGATGTATGAATCTGATCAAAAAACAAGTAGCGAAAGAAAATGCAGCAATCACAATTCACTTCATTTAATGGCGATATGTGAAGGCTCTCAACGACAGTGTTCACGCTCGTCCTACCACCAAGTGAAGAAAGCCGAGCGAGTCTGCACCTTTTGTTGATAAACTTCATGCCAAGTTTTGGGAGCATTCGATGAAGTCTGCGAAGATGTATCACCAGAATACGAAGGCTCAGTTGCACTTTCTTCCCCTGCAATTTGGTTTTAATAGTTTTGACAGCTTCAGCCATGTGGTTTTTAACCTTATAAAAACGTACTTCCAGATGGAATGAGGAGACGTATGGTATGAACAACAGTACTTACATTCCCCGAATAACAATTCCACGGATAAATATCGCGAATTTCATCACAAAAGATGAAGAAGCAATAAAACAATAAAAATGTGACTGGTAGAAAAAAACAAAGAAATAAGAGAAATGTGGCACCTTCTCAGCTGATGCTTTAAGATTCCGGAAGCGTGATGTACACGTAAAAAAATTCTACCTGGTCCATTCACAGGAGTGACGGGATTAATCATGTCTGCTATGCGATTCCAGGAGACATTTGAAAAACTTATCCTGATCCCTCGAATGTAAAGGAGAGGAAGACGGGCAGACCGGAAAGATGGGAGAGACACGTAAGCTTATCTCTGGCTATGACACACATATTGTTTTCTCATCATCGCACGATAAGCCTCGAGCTGCCATTACATTTTATGGATAACAAAGGTGAATATACTGCAAGCCTACTTTGTAAAGCCGACAACGGTAATCAGTAAGAGTTCGCCAAGTTGGAGCATAAAACCAAAAGCTTGGTCGAACAAATCTCTCGTGTGCGGTCTACTATGCTCATTTTCAACTAAACTGTTTTTCAGTTAATTCAAGCAAGAGGGATAAAAAATGAGAAACGATAAAGGAAACAAAGATTTCGACGAAATGAGGAGTTTAAGATCACCAGCAAGACTGATGATCACAGCGTTCAAACAACTGCTCCCTATATTAGACTGTTAATTTGAGTCATATTTGTGACCTCCTCTGCAATCTCAAACCTCAGATCGGGACGAAACAATAGTGGTGACCTACCTGTCATCGACGAACCGTCGACTTGTCTTTGCCCATGTATACGAGCTGCCCTTTTCTGCTTTTTCTTTTTCGCTTCTACAATAAGCTGCGGTGGCATCTGAAATGCACAGACTGCTATGCAGAGAAAAATGATTGAGCAGTAGTTGAGAGAATTCAAACTTCATTTACTTCACGAAATCGGTTCTTCAAATATTTCAAAGAGGCGAGATCATCTATATATCAGACGTCACTTCAAGATTTTGTCTCGATCTCCGTGCATATATCAAACAAATGGCCTTCATGCATTGACTTTTCGTCTAGAAATTTAAGAAATCCTTGAGAAGGTCCACAGAAACGTAAAAACGAATCATAAAATCCTCCAGAAATGTGGTGTTATTGAGGTTAATGCGATAAAATGCGGCCCCAGCGCAGTCAACCTCAATTTTAAAGCAAACATCCAGAGAATAAATCGTACAAGACGTTCACATCTACTTCCACTTCATAGAGTAAGCAATCAAGGCACACTATGCTTAGAAACAGAAAAAGAACCTGCACAAGCTGCTGCGGCGACTTGCGCTGCCTCAGCGCTTCGCGCAAGTTGAAAATTTGTCCGCGCATGACACTTAGTTGCAACTCGAACATCTTTTTGTCAAATCCTGGGTCTTCCTGCAAAAGGAACTAATCAGCTGAAACTGAAATTAAGCCAAAAGGCAGAGGCTTAAAGCCATAAAGCAGAGGTTTCATCGTTCACTGCACTTCTAATAATCAACCGTACAAGGTCTTTCTTTTCCGCCTCTTCCACCTTCCAACGGACAGCTAGCCAATTATCCGACATCTTTGACTTGAATAGGCGTAAGAGCATACAAGAACACCTTTCAACTTTCAGGAAGTTACATATTTTCACATCCTAACCAGTAAGACCTTACCTAAAGAATAAGGAAATTAACAGAGACGACTCTAAACATTACATGTCATGCATTCAGGGAAATATTAAACAATGATGAGCTTTTCGTTAGTAACATTAGCAGAGCTGTGGAATGAAACGAAAATGTAAGGGGAACTTCGAGTGATTCAACACAAAAGCACATAACGACCTTAAATATTTTCCGTAGATCCTCGCATAGTTCCTTCACGAAATCGGTACTGTCAATGGAAGGTAGTACCAATCCGACGGTCTCTTCACTGAATGGGTTCTTCGCCATCGGCAGCCATGCCCAGTGATATGGATCTTCAAAGAGTTCGAGTCTCACCACATTCCAAACAGTTCGACGAGACTAATCGCACATAACCAGGAAAAACAAGTTCGAAATAATAATAATAATAATAATTCCAAATAAAGACAGATAATCTACAAATAAACCTTGCAAATTCAGACTGCAAGAACTGCATGTGGGCCTGTTTGCCTGCCCCGATGATCGGAAATCTCCACTGCGAAAATTGGTGGAAAGCGCCATTATTCTCCAATCTTCATTCAGTTTCAGACTATCGGATTATGGATTATTTATCAATATCTGCCTTGATTGCACATTTGATTGAGCCTTATAAAAAACAACCGTATTTCAACTCGTCGCCGTGTTTAACCGGAAAGGAAAAGTTCGGGAAGAAGCAACTTCTTTCATAACATATATAATGATCTGGTAAATGATACAGTACAAACAAACCACTTACGACGGTGTCTCACATACTCTGCAACATTTACTGAGGTTCTTCTTCAATATGAGGCAAGGCATTTCTTTTCCCAAAATTTGAATTCGGCAATGTCCTTATAAAAAATAACCATATTTCAACCTCTTTTGTTATAGCAGGGAGGAAAGAGGTTACTGAAAGCCGTGAATGTTATTTGAGGATAAACGGCAATACAAACTCTACTGATGCAAAAAAGTTTTTTTCATCGCCCTGCAGTTCTAATATACATGTGAAAGCCAAGGACGTCGCCAGAGGAGAAGTGCAGTGGTGACAACCATCTATTCACCCGTCCCCAATTCCGAGAGTAGTATTCGTCATTGCAAATCTTGTGATCACTATCACCAAATGCCGTAGGAGACTGTTGCTGGAAGTGCTATTAGAATGACACGGTAACCAGTTTTCTGGTCCCCTGAATAGTTCAGGCACAAAAGGTGACGGTCTCTTCAAATGCAACAATCTTTCCTACCCGTATGGTAACCAAATATGTCCTTTGACCGCCATCTTCCCTCCTCCAAAATATTTCCCGGATACACTCTTGGTAAGAATAAGCACTGCAATTTTAAAGAGTGAATTATAAACAAACATGCTCGCCACTCGTCCGGATGCTTAAAAGGAAACGCGAGGCCATTATCGATGGCCGCAATCTTGACAGTCGGCATCGACACATCATCCCATGCGCACTCATCATTCTCACTATTAGTGACCAGGCGTGTTCCTTCTGATGCGTCAACATCTGTAGCACTCTATCTTATAGATCAACAACGCATCGATAACGATGGAAGCATTATTCTAACGTGCTCACCCATAATCCAAGCAAGTGTTCTAGAGTTCTCCAATAAGTCAACCATACATAGACAGAACAGCTGAAATACTGGAACGAGGAAAAGTTCCAAAGAAGACGAATGCTCCACTGTGAACACGACGAAAGTAAACGCACAAACGCATTCTAGTGCGAAGATTTTATCACAAAGGAAAATGAAGGATGCGGCATTTGCAAATGCCAGCAATTCGTGCATCAGTTTTCACGAACACGCGGCCCGCCTCCTGATAAGCAACTGTTCGAAGATGACCTTTCGCAAATAGCCTTTTGTTATTACTTAAAACGGGGTAGTGAGCTTTGACCTCGTCTCGATCGCATAGTGAGCACAAGTTTCAATAATTTTCCGGCCTGCTAAAGAATCACGCCAAAACCATCGCTTGAACCTTGTTGCTCTGTTGAAGTCTCTCCGTCCGCCCTGATAGTGTCGCTTTTCGGTTCACAGTGATTAACACCGCCCTCAAGATCAATTAGTTTTGCAGCGCCATCATCCCCGAAGCCATCCTAAAAAACAAAACATTTCAAATGTGTTCGTATTTGGGATACAGCAGAGAGGAAGAAAAGTGAAATAAAACCTGGAATTCGGAGCGATGGAGGTGAAATTCAAAGGTGCCAAAATCAGATGTAAAGTACCATGGAAACTTGAAGAAAAGTTTTGTTCTCGTTAATGCAAGAGATGGCGTCACACTAATCAACACTACACACATAATACTCACGTGTTGCGACATAAGTGGTGCTCTACAACCTATTTCGTCAGATTTGTCGCTCTGTCATTGATTGCAGGGATTCGATAAAATCGAGTTCCAGTTGCAATCGAAAAAACCGAAGTTCGATCAGTAAAAGCTGACCGCAATTTCATGAAAAATCCTGACAGCTAAAAGACTGAAGACATGAAAATAATCCAGTTTGGTAGGTGCAGTCAACTAGCACAATTTTCAAGAAATAAAGCGCAGTTAAAGCGACACACTTGGATGATATCAAAGGTGAAGTTTTATATGATAAATGCAAGGAACGATGATCTATGTCCTTTTGCAATTCAAGCATGATAACTGAACAGATTATCCACAAAGTCACATCTGCTACTTGGTCTTTTAATCTGGACTCAGGGCGCCTGTTATTTTCCCAGAGTCACCGTCAGATAAGAATGTAGTATGGCGCACAGCGGCTATCGAGATTTGTGTCTCTGCGGAGACAATCCCTTAAATATGTTGATTCTATGTTGGTTGTGCACCGAAAACTTAAACGCTTGGAAGGAAGTTTTGCATTCCCTTAAGGACATGAAAGGAGACTTACGTAAACTTCTGATGATACTGGATTTGGTCGGATTGGAATAGCTTGTGCCAGCTCGTACTTTATCAACCAGTTATCGTTGCCGCGATCTACCACAAAAAATATTTAGTTACAAGAAACAATACTTGAACAGCAATAAACTGTCAACGACCAAATTTAAAGTTTCCTCTGAATGAAGGATTCGTGAGATTCATTACAAACAACAAAATGAATTTGAAAAGTCGTTGACGATTTGAAAAACTTGATCTTTCCCATCAAAATTGAGCGTTCGTGATGGCACTGTTTTTGCTGGGTGTGATGGACACTTCTGCTATTAGTTATTGTTGTGCAATGCGATATTTTTTGGCAAAACTACACAACGTAACAGTAATAAATGCTCCTCACTGTTGTGCTGCATAAAAGCGAAGATCACGTTCTCCTACAAGCTCATAAATTGCCATAAATCACCTGTATTTCTGATAATGTAGTCGAGTATAACCATCCTTTCAAATTGTATCTGGAAGTCTTTCATGGTGGCTGGAGGAGGCGCTTGTTCAGGATATGTCTCCCATTGGCGGAGCCAATAGTTCGCATCCTGGTAGCCGGTCACAAACAATTGGAAGCTTCCCGTCTGAAAAAAAAAAAGAGGTGTAGATACACTGTTTCACATAACATACTTTTACGTGCAATTAAATTACAACTCATCTATTAAATCTTCTACCTCGAAACAATACTCCGAGGTCAGAACAAAAATAAAAGCTGAGACACGCTGATATGAGGCCCTCTCAAGTTTTCAACATTTCTCAGCGTCCCTTTTAAAAACTTCTTTATAACACGCATGAAACTTCAATCACTTAAGCGATGCTGTCTTCTTTGTTCTTTGCGTTCTCATGCAATCTGCCTGATGTCCTTCTTGGCTCGAGCAGATACGAGGACCACGACATGACGAACTTTTTCGCGCAGAAAGAACATGACAGCGGTTCATCAGTAAGGTTGAGACCTACCTTCTGGAAATGGCTACAGATCAGCACACGGTAGTACACTTAACCCTTCCATCAAGCGTTCGCTCTCCGGGCGTACCGACCGCAACCGAAATGTTGAGGAGAACGATGCAATGTCCTTTTTCAGTCTTTTAGTAGGATGAATCTGCTAATCTTGACAGCTACAAGACCGAATACTCCCGCTATCTGAACTACGGATCAGGACATGTCACTCCTTCCTGCCAAAAGTTGTACACATATAAATGAGCAAACGCAAGCACAGGATTAGATATAAAATAAATGAGCAATAAATGAATAAGTAAACATATGTGCATTATTATATGAATATATATATATATATATATATATATATATATATATATATATATATATATATATATAAGTAAATAGCAAGTAACATATATATAGCAAGTAAATAAACATATATGAACATCTATACATATATATATATATATATATATATATATATATATATATATATATATATATATATATATATTATATATATATATATAATTATTTATAGATTATATACCTATATATAAAGTTGATATAACAGCCGCTCCACAGTATGATTTGCGTTGATTATATCGCTTTAAGTAAAGACAAAGAAAACGAAACGGAAGCAGCAAAAGACCTTTCGGGGTAACCCTACACGATGGAAGCGTCTTGCAAGGTCAGGGTAACGTGAACGGATCCGCTCCTTTGTTCTCGCTTTCGCCCTGTCGATGCGACCATAGTTGAACGTAGGTGCCGCAAGGGCAACAATCGCTGTTTTGGGCACCACATTCAGCTGCAGCTTCCGATCAACTAGCGACGCACCCGCCTCCGATAGATAACCCTGCAATGGAATCCTCAACTCCACGGCACATCTCCAATTACCTCCAGGGATAAATCAAATAACAGAAAACTAGGCACGGCAATACGACTGCATGCGCGTGTTGAACTTGCGAACTCTTCTTCAAAGGACTATACCAAGCCCATAAAACAAAACTGCGACCGGGCTGGGAGCTACACAATGGGGCCTGTTGAACACAACTCAAGTGACTGCCAAGCAACACCGTAGCCTATTTACACCTTCGGCTACGGCCCTGAAGGCATGGGGGGGAGGTCATAATAAACACGGGGAAGATACCACATCAAGATCAATAACTACGAATGTGCAACTTGTTACATAATGAAGGTCACAACGATAACAGCGATCATAAAACTGATTAGATCACAACAGATCACTCTTAGAGTAGATCACTGGTTAACAACAACGACTGCCAACTCCTACTTCTCGTTCAGGATACGTGCCAACACCTTCGAAGCACACCAATATTTGGCCCAAGCGCAACCTTCTGTCACCTCTCTCCTCTATGGTTTGCCTTCAACATTGCTGTTCTCGCTGGAAAATTAGCAGCATTTGTGGTTGCATAGCAGAATTAAGAAAGCTGCTTTAGGATGAAATGGTCATAATATAACTATTGAATGACCAGTACATCCGAAAACGAGCCTCACTAGCAGTCAAAAATACAAACATTAATTTGTTCGCTTCCGTGCATCTCTGCCGATGGTGTTTGAAAACCGGGTATGAAATAATCGGCCGAAGAATTAACAGAATGACCAATTGGCGTGATTATTAGCAAGCCTCTATATCCTTGTGCGCCCATCACATCGCACGCCGAGTGCTTGCCCGGCGAGCACTGCACTTATATAAATACATCGTTGGCTTCGTGCACATCGCAGTGGAACCAGCTAGCAATTTGCTCGTCGATAAACGAAAGATCAAGAACGCGCTGGTCAACAAAAACATACGACGAAAGTCTTGGGCATAAGATGCTCCACTGAAGTGATTCGTATCGGACAAAGGCGCTTAAAATGGTGAATGCTGTTCTCAGGTCTAAAATGACGAATGATGATTATCATTGGAAGGTAGAGACACTCGTATTCTTATTTCAAGCATTTCGACTGTTGGAAAGGTTCGATGTGAAAAGTTGTGTTCCAAAAGACGCTGAAGCACAGACTGTAAGGCTGACCTGCAAAAACTGTCGAAGGCGCTACTCCTAAGAACATCGTTTTGCCTAGCTACTGGTACTACAGTCCTGAATTCCTGAAGCGTCTTTACTACCTACCTTCATGAAGTGCGCACACGCAACCAACGAAAAAGCGCTCAAGCGATCTTCTGACAAAAGCAACCTCGAAGTTATTGTTTCCCTATGTTGTATGTGGGGAAATTATTTTACACCGCTCCAGGACTTGCTGGATACCTTTGGATGATCAGTTATTGCATGGAAAACAATGATAAGCAACGCTCCTAATCTGCGAGCAAGTGGCTTAAATGCAATTTCAGCACTGCCATTTAGCGAAAGGGGAAAAAGTGATCGGTTAGCTGCATGTGCGGTATGAGAAACAAAGAGAAGTAATAGTTTTGTTTCGAGTCAGCACCGTAAGTGATGCAACAAATTATTGCTAGAAGGCGTCCGTCTTGCAGTGTAAGGAGTGATCAGTAAACCGTAGATCAACTGCTTTCGGGCAGAGCAGAAAAGTGATGACCGTAGGAGAGAGCAAATTCTCTACAGGTTCCTTGAGGCCATGGTCGGTGCGTACAAACAGGGAGCGTATTTGCTTACAGCAACCAGCGTGCCTTCTAGCTTTCCCAGGAGGTGCCGTCCTTGCGAGGGTTGGATCGGACCGTAGCGGTGTGCAGTTGGGCCATGAAGTGCCTCGAGCGCAAGGAGTTCCTGGCGCTCGTCAGCTCTGAGGTGGCACTATTCTTGCCGATGATCTGTCGGAGCGACGCTCCCCCCCCCCCCCCCCGTCCGCCGGCGTGTTATCCCCTACTAGTGCTGATTTTATTCAGGCTCAATAAAAACCTTAACCTCTCGTCTTGTTGCCAGATTACACAGCATCTGGTCGAGCCTCCAAAGGACACCTGATGCTTTTACATGTTGTCGATACAACGGACTGATTCCCCATTTGGAATAAAACAGATAAACAAAACAATCGCTCCTCTATAACATAATTTCGTTGGCGTATCCCACTGCAGTATGTTCGGCGAAAGGCTCACCAAGTTCCTCAAATATTTCGCGAAACGACGTAAAAATTGTGCCATGTATCGATTACATTAACGCCCAAATTGTGCTAAACAAAAAAACTCTACTTAGAAATAAGTCTCGGTATATGGCTGTCGCAAAACAACAAATTCCTCTATTAAACTATACCTTACCAATATGTCCCTTTGTAACCTTTGAAACGTTTTCTGACTCATACTTCTGGATCGATATTTCATCCAAAACTTCAGATTTCACATTACGATCAAACCTTGGGATTTGACGTTCTAATCAAAACATGTGACCGATTATTCCGAACAAAGTCGACGATTCAATATTTTAACAGAAATTTGCGACTTGATATTGCAGCCAAAACTTGTGATTGAATATTCTGGACAAAATTTGCGACCCATTACTTGGAAAAAAATCCATGGCTCAACATGACGGCAAAAAACTACGACACAATATTTCGACCGAAATGACTCAATATTTTGACCAAAATTTGTACCTCAATGTTTCAACTAGATTTATGACTCAATACTTCGATCAAATTTTGGGGGATGACTCATTGAAGCCGCCTGAAAAAGCCGCTAAATGACCAGAAAATGGCATTCATTATTCTTGCAGGAAGAAATAAAATTTGTATACTTCAGAAAGTGATTTACCTCAACACAAACGTAACAGCGTATCAAAATAACTGGATGCGATAAAGGAAATAATGAATGCCATGCTTAATATTCATCATTATGGATATTTCAACTCAAGAGATCCAAGCGAGTGTAGCAGTGGTTCCAGATGCTATTGTAAAACGTCTCAATAAATTGGAAAAAATTCTATCAACGCCCATCGTATTTTTTTAAACATAGAATATGCGGGACTGTATGCAATTTCCCAGTAGGCAAACTAAAATATATTACGGTGGATAGAATCATGGTAAACTGGTAGTATACATATATACTGCACCAATATAACAACTATGCTATACACTATCCACCGCGCACCTCCCTATACGGCAAACGTGATTTGGTAAACGAAAAGTTGTGACAGTTCAAAGGGAATTCTAAGGGTTAGACTGAGGTGACAGCTGCCTAGAGTACGATCCTTGATGAAAAGATCCTAGCTTTATGCTACTGTTCAAGAAACCCCATCCATACGAGATCGCCGAAGTTCGGCGACCCTAACCTGACCTTTTACTCAAGTGCACCAAGTCCGACATCGTCTCCAGTTCAACTCATCATACGACGCTGCATCCAAGGAACTACTCTATAGAACAGCCCAGCGAGTTATTTTTAGAAAATGTTTTTTCGTTGATAATGGAGAATTGATTCTCTGCCTTGTGCTCCTTGTGTAAACTGTTCCTCTCGTCTCACGTTATTTTCGCCTTTCGAGGAGCAAACTACTTCTGATGAAAGAATTTCCGCTGTTGATAAACCGATCATTCTCGAAACAGGTATTACATCCGCAGGCAATGAGGTTCCTCCAAACATCTGCACGATGAATCTAACTTCGACATATTCATTCAACGGCATCTTCCACCGACGCTGCACCGTGCAATCAATACTTCGTCAGATTCATAAATAAGGAACGCCGCTGAGTCCTTCGAACTTATCCATCACCGCCAATAGAAACTGCTTCCTCAAAACATCAAAACAAGCAATGATGGCTAATTAGATTATCACAGTTCGACTAGTTGCTATCGCTAAAGACTCAGTCACAAAGCAAACAGATTATTAGACCTCCTCGAAAGCCAAACTTATATCAAAATGCAAATTAGGAAGTTTAACAAAACAAATCTCTGCAAGTATGGGTTCCCGTAGTTGGAATTGAAAAGTGCTCCTCCCGCTCAATTTTGAGAATTTCTCAACGGTGTCAATTTCGACTCTAGCATTTCACTTAGGACGGTTATTAACAGCGGAAAGTCAAAGAGTTCAGCTTGGAGCAACTGGTCGCGTCAGCAGGCTAAAATGGAATCTGTGGTTTGCGAGTTTTCACGATGGTTCATGAAAATAGAAAAGGCGACTAATGCGAGCCTCACCACTCAGTTGCTTATGATAATCTGCCCTCAAAGTGTGGAAACGGCGCAAACCGGAGCAATAATCCATCCGTTCCATCGCAAATATGTTGACTGACTTTGAATGTATAACAGGGTACGCCTAATGGGAATTCAAGAACTTCCCCTCGTCAGTTGCAAGCGAGTTCTTATGCTGGTATTCAAGGACTCAAATTTATGAAAACTATTTTTTTTTCAATTCATCTCCTAATAAGAAGTCATTGTTATCTTCAGAAATCGTACGCCACCAATTATACTTTCCGATAAATTACTCCACTTTCGTCGCACCCTCTGTATCATTTGGACAGCGCGCCCTGTCCTTGAGAGATTTCTCTTTTGCGCGCAAAATCTGCTCCTGAATTCCAGCGCAGATCTCCACCGTGTCCTCTTCAACCCACGGTCTTCAAGTCACCCATGAGTGTATGCCTAACAGCACTGGGTGCAATCAAAGAAGAAATGACGTATTTACGTAATCTTCCTTCAGTACGCTTTCAGCGGAAGCATCGACTGGTTCGGACTTCTGTATTGCATAGATAAAGAAGACAGCACACACGCACACGCATGCACACATACGTCTCTGCACAATGATATCGAGGCAAAATTCACCCCGCAGCTCGCTACATGTGAGCCTGAACATGCATGTAGCACACTACCTAGAAATGCTTCGTTATCGTGAATGATCGAAAACGGTCATCACTGGTTCCCTGCCAGTTTCATGCGAATATGCGCACCGCCGCAGCAGCTGCCAATCCATTCAACTCCAGTGCGTAAGATCGATCCTTTGGCGATGTAGAAATGCCACTCAATATGGCCAAATGGAAGGAGTGGCCTCCGACTTATTTTTTTGTTTGCGGGCGTGCGTGCCCAAATTTGCCGATTTTAGCAAACTTGTACTACCGCTCTAGTCCTTCGACGCGTTTCAACCAAATTTATGAAAAACGAAGCCGGCACTGGCGCGGCTCTCTAGCACATGCGTGGTTCTGCACACTGCGTGCACCACTCCCTGGACCTCCTAGGCATCATTCCGGAGCCTTCACTCTTAGTGCAACGCACTAGCTACTAGCCTGCAATCGCATTGGCGTCGTTTTCAGTACCTTCGTTTGAACAGCGCGCGAGTTCGGCACAGCTCAAGTGCAAGTATCCTTCAGACCTCTTCTCGCAATGTCGGCATTATCAGAATTCAAAGCGACATTCACTTCACAAAAGCACTTATTAAAAACACACACATGTACACAACTGTTTCCCTTGAAGCATCCAATCAGCAAAAAAGGACCGCTTTCTAAACAGATCCTTTTTCGGCGTTGGCTTAATTTAATACTGCGTCCCAATATTAATAATACATCTTCAAATCGTTCTGCGGCACTTTTGGCTAAGTTGACGAAGCAAGACATCGGATCTGCCATATGCCAATCGTAAGAGGCAGTAATTGGATCAATCATTTTCTTATGTGCTCGCACTAATTAATACACGACCGAAATTATACAGGGATCTGCGTTAATGCCAGTAAGGGCGTGTGTGGCGCGCTTTCTGATCATATACTTGGTCGCACTGCTTTTTCCGTACCTTTCGCTCTTCCCCACTCTCAAATTGTTCTTTCTCTACGCTGTAGAAACCAATTTATCAGCCCACGGAAAATTCAGCCACAGCAAACGAATGATAATGCAGTTTTTTAAACTTACAAAACACATTAAAACCCCATGAGTCGAGGCGCCTTTAGGCGTTCAGAAGTTTGAAGGCATCAAGTTTTAGTCTAAAAAGTAAAACAGTTCAAATATTACGCCTGCGCCAACCTTCTCATTAACTGATAAACCAATTCAAATGTTTGGCACGAGTTCTGTTACATAGGTAAATAGACAAGCCCCGTACTGTAATAAAGTGCCAAAGGAGCAAACAACGCTAAGTCCGTTTTTGCTGAACTCCAATGTGCAGCGAGCACTACTCAAACGATGGTCATATCTCGATCACGCATTCCGTCCTCTATTAGTTAACTTTTGCCATACATTTCTGATTTATCTTAGGTGCGTCAGTTACGTCTCCTTCATCTATGCAGCAAAATTAAGCGGTCTGCTGAGACGTAACTGATCTCTCAGAAGACGGCATAGACGATTTGTTTTATTTGAAATGCTCGCCCTGTTCCATTCTGCGTTCTCATTCTATCGATCTGACATCAATGTCCCATCTAGGCCTCGAAATGCAAATGGAAAAAGCTTCCGTGGCGTGCATTAAGCAAGTCTCCATTGATGCACAACACTGTCGTATAGCATAATAAACCTAAAGAAAATAGCCAGATAGTGAAGCATGAGACAATGCAGCTTTCCAAACTTAGTAAACAGCAAGAGAGCCACAGTGGTTCAGAAAGTAATAATTGACTGAAAGAGCACTGCTTCGCTGAAGTTCTGCTAATTGTTGCTTCTCTAATACTGATCAGACATCACTTCCGTTGTTGATTCTTGTCGGTTTCAAGTCGCAAATCGCCTGCGTATGCGACTATTCTCCCAGCAAACTGCATTTTTTCGAGGTTGAAAAAAAACGAAAAGCCAATAGAGAGGGGAAGGGGGAGGGGTAGTGGGAGAGGCCGACACCTTGGGGGACCCCACAGTGATTTTTCGTTACATTAATGTGCGTATGTCTCACATAAGTTCCCATTTTGTGCTTCATCATGTCTCCTTAAAAAGATGATGTTTTCTTGATTCAGAACGTGTTCCATTAGCTGAAGAAAGCAGGTATAACTTGATGGTGTCGGGAACTTTCTTGACTCAGGTCGAACAACAATTACCTTTGCGAAATTCATTTTCTCCATGATTTCGATTAAATGGGTCTCTATTGGAATGTCTCTGACCAAAGTAGGATGAAAATGCGGCATCTCTGGCTTCACTGCAACACACAGTCATGTGCAAACACAAAATTCAAAGAATTTGCCGTTGCCTTTGTAAATGAGGGTTACATTTGCAAGTTTCCAACCTTTAGAGTGTTTTCATGCTGAAACGATGCACTTAAAAGAGAGCACAATTCTAACACGCTCTGGCGCTTTCCCAATTTCAGTTTTTCATTTGCAATCCCTTTAAATGCTGATATTTTGTTTAACTGCATATAGGCAAATACCTTTATCAAATAGTGACACTGAGTTTGCCTAGCTTCTGATTTGAATTCATACAGAGAATCAACCACTTTTTGCAATAAGCCGCTGTTTGGCTAATGAAGACTATGTATCACGTTTCAATTTAACGTATACTCTTAGAACACATTGCTCACGGAGTTTCCTCACTTTCTTGCGACTCTAAGGAGTCACGCGAACCCGCGCGTAATGGTTTCAAAAAATCTCCTGTGAGGAGTGGGACATTTTGAAACCTAGTCCCTCGCAGGACTGGGACTCTTTGCGTGAGGAGGCTCCTAGCGACGAGGGCCCCATGGTCTAAAATAAATGAATCACCTTTATGCGGAAACTCCCGCAGAGAATGAAGCGGGATGACGGTGAACTCCGAACACTAGTCTTCATTTCCAGCAATGTTTTTCCCAGTGGGAGAACAGAGGTGAAATGAAAACTATTTCACGGTACGCGATGCACTTGAGGACGTCACACGGAATGTGGTAAACCTGTCAACCTCGTAAACACGTGTGACCAAGCACCTTCGATTAGAGTGCATATAAAACGACGCCGCACGCGACTCACTAAAATGCGGCTCTCAAGCACTAACTGCAGCACTTTAACTTTCAACATACGGCACTTTAATCAGCTCTCAGCGCTTTTAAGCCATACTTGCAGCTACGACGGAAACGTACTCGTGCGAAAACGCTTTCGCATTCGAACTTCCATACTTGGGGCATATGTTGGGATGCGACGCAGGAAACCTTCGATCTGAGCAAAGCTGACCTACTGAAATAATTGCATACATGGGTAGCAGACTGGATTTAGAATATAATACACTCTCTGAAGGTAACAGGTCAATTTCACTGCATGGACAGATGTACGTATAGGCATATCGCTGCGACATTTCCAAACTGTATGAAAGAGACGTCGACGAGTTCTCTAGAGAGCTGCAGCATATGATGAAGAATTCGAGAGCGAAGTCAATAAGGTAGGTGAGATTATGACAATAGATACCAACTGCTGGCAAAACGAAAATCTACGGCGATGAGCGACTTTTTTGGGTAAGCTTAACCCAACCACCGAAATCCGTAAATACTACGTTAGATACCATCTAAACCACCTCTTCGTTAATAAACATCGACAGAAATTCTACTGTTGCTCAAATGCAGCCTGAAACATAGCGATCCTCAGTTCTTGAGAATTGCCTGGGAAAAGTATTCAATAAATATTTTCAAAAATGTAAATTGAAGTAGATGTGAAGCAAACATTAAACATGTGCATAAAAACCTCTGGTTCGAAATTTTGAACAGATTACCTCCAAAATTTTGGAAGTTGAGTCAGGAATTCGAGCCGCACTTATATTACACTTGCACAAATGGATTTAGTCCTTTAATTTCCGATAAAACATCGAATAATGAAATTATTCTGAGCTAAGCACTCAAGCTTCATTCCTCTCTCCATTCGGTCCAGAAGTACTGAGATCGGCGCTAAAGCAAAAAGTAGCCGAGCATTTATAAATGAACTTCCATCCCAGTTGTTATCCGATCGCCGCCAGACTTTACCAACATGCACTTCTGGGCACTGATACACCAGATGGAGTGCTCTTTAAAAACATCGACAAGCTCAACTCAATTCTGCAGCACACAAATACTCCATCGAATAATATAACGCCTATAAAATGAACTGACGCCAGATTGTGCTCAATTTTTCAGCGGCCCACTGGCTAAATAAATAGATCCCCGAACTCCAAAAAGAAGACAATTAGGGGGTGTTGTTTAAAGAACGAGCTGGTGACTGCTAGCTGTGCTTGTTTACTGCAAGTACTTCCATCCTCGTAAAATGGCACGTGCCGTGTAGACGAAGGAAGAAACCGTAATGAGCATCCAGCCAGTAAGAACGCGTGATGGACTCGTTTCATCGTTTCACGCACACTGCGATACGCTGCATCGCCATCAAAGCGCCGTATGCCACGAAACGCGCAGCTCATTCGCAACGAATCTTCCGCTCAGCAATCGTTGCTCACTTTTCTATTCCTAGCAAATCCCACTCTGTGTCTGTATTGCTGTGGAGAACCTGCTTGTTACTAATTTCAGCTTCGCGACTGATGGTCCAGTGTCCGCTAAATTCAACTGCTCGTTAGTTTAGCTGCTTCAGTGTGAATAACAAGAACTGGGTGAATGGAACCTCAAGGTTTGCAAACATGAGCTAATGAAGATCACTGGCACCAGAAGCAAAAGTCTTTGAACATTGCTTTCCAGCAGCATTGTCGATGACCTATCTTCGTCTCTTTTACGATATTAAGTTCATATTTCTCAAACCCACTAGTTTAGTTTTCAAAAATACCACCAATCAAATAGTAAAATACATTTATACATCCACTTTACTTTGTTCATAGAAGAAAACGTCCTTATTGCCTCGCTGGCAAATGCCGTTTTTAGTGGAATCTGCGATGCTTCTTACTTTCATCAGAAAAGAGTTATGACCGAAAGAGCCGAAAAAACACTCATTTCAAAGCAAACGTTCCTGAGTTGTTTTCCCAAATTTTTCGTATCTGGTCAATTTATTAAGAAGGAAATGATGAAAAACTGGAAAAAAACGTATCTTTTTCAAACTCAAGGCTCCCCATCACCTTCTTTTTCTTCATATTTTCAAGTACCGTTCAAATATAGTCAAACGCTTTCCAATTTCGTTTGCTGCAGTATACTGAAGAGTATATAATTCGTAGCAATTGTTGCTCTAAGCATTCGTATTAATTGCTGCAAATGAGCATTCGGCTAGTGTAAACGGGTAGTGGCAACGAACTCTCCATTTCACAACATTAGGAGGATGCAGCGTTGAGCAAGCATTTAAGAAACCACATTTTTATTGCATCCATTCCATGTTTTCACTAATGAAAACCTTACTCGCGAATATTGCTTAGCCGCAGCAATCACTGCACCATAAAGGAAGTGTGTTTAGCATAATCCTGAGGCGTTTTGCGTTTGAGAAGATGAGAAAAATTTCGATTCCATTCACTGCTGCGTTGCAACGTTGTTTACTCGTGTACAATACTCATTAGGCCTACACGCTTTATCATTAAATGCGCCCTCATCGAAGTGCGCGCCTTCGACCGTGACAACTTCAGCAAACAGTTAAATACTGCGGATGATATTTACTCATATGACAGCAAGACATGATTTTTTTATTCTTCGGTTGATTGTTTTATTACTAATTGAAAGCAATGTAAACTTAGAGTTCATTCCTAAGCTAAATCGCCATTAATTCAGCGCTGATTTTATTAGAATAGATTGATTTGCTGAGGAATAATTAAAAATAGTAAAATGGGAAACAGTATTCAGTGAAATGTAATATTTCAAAATTGCAGTTCACATGCTCAGTAAAGTTAGCCGTGATCTGCACATTGTCGAATTATGGTGGAGACGCCGATTTGTGAAGAAAAGCGTCTTTTTGCAAAGCATCAAATAATTACGCCATAACGATTACTAGAGAGTAAAATTTCTGGCAAATGACTAACCAAATCACTAATATTTCATAGTTACGTATTAATTCTATTATAACCACACAAACACCCTGTTTATTACGGAATTGTCTCCAATTCAATTCATTTCTGAACACAATAAAATGGTGTGGTTTTAAAAGTGGCTATATTAAAATTAATTTCCAAAGCGGAAACAAAAAAGCTGAAAGAAATCTATCTTTTCTGACCTCTTACGGCCATAATCAAGCTGAACTGGTTTCATTAAATTACCGCCCTCTCCCAATTTACATAATTCAAAATAAACAAACGACAACGCCGGTTGCACTTTTTCTAATACTATGCATACAGATATGACGCGTCGTTTTACAATGACGTACTTTTCAATAAAATGTGCGATCCAGAAATGAGGCATCTGAAATATAAGTGCGGAACCACTGTAAGATTATGGTACTGTAGCGTCATTACGATCACACTGTGCGAAGCAGCATTAGATGAAGCTGTCATTTGGTCGTAAAAACGACGCAAAAGGTGTTATCGTTTTTCGAGCACTCGGTTTGCTATAATGGCCAATTGCATAAGAGCGATTCGAGTCCATTCGTTTCCCTCGTTTAATGCATGAGAACTGCACAACAAACTATGCGCCACCCCGACAGCGACATCAGACAGCAATGATGTCCGCTATGAAAAATGCTCTTATTAGCTCACATTACGGCTATATAAAGCCACAGTCATATCAAACTGCAGTCCTTATAGCAGACTTCTAGCGTTTTCTTATGTAACTCTTCTTCTGTTACTTCCGCGGTCGCAATTTGTAGCGACCAACAGTTTTTAAAAAGTCGAAACGTCTGTGAATAAAAGGTTACTTCGTTTTGTGCGCTCTTAGGATTCCATCAAGTACTGAAAGTGTAAGTGTAACTACTGCGCTTAGCTTACATCCGTTATAGATAAAAAAGAACACGTAAGGCGACTGGTCTGTACCAACTTGCCCAAATCCTCGATGCCCTTCGCCATCTACTGGTCATTGTAGGCCAATGAATATGTTCTTCACATGATTCAAACCCATGACCTGCGTCTCCATTGACGCCCTGCGAACAAGAGAATCAAGCCAATACGAAATGCAGCTCTCTCCGTACATTACCGCAAGAGGTGATCGGAAAGATGCAACTGAGAGGTGCGATGGTTCTTCGCCACAGCCATGTCAAAGCCCACTCTGTATTGTGCATGCGGCACAACCCCCGACTGGTAACAAGCAGCGCATCGTGAATTGCTAAATGGAGGCAGTAGCCAAACATGTGCACAATCGAGTCACTGCTGCAGGCTCCGATCGATTGTTTGAGGGTGCTTCGCACTCTGCCCATGAGCTCAGTGGCGAGCCGCTGTCGCATCGAGCGTCTCTCATCGTCCAGTTGGTTGGCCGATCCCGTTGTCGTCGTATTCCCATTTGCAGTCTGTATGTCACACTGAGGCGCAACTTCATCTTTCGGTGTCACAAATGTGCCTGTGGACACATGTGCTGCTCGCTCGATTTCACTCAGCGTTTCGTTGTTGTGGTGTTGCGTGCATGTAAACACACCTTAGTTGATCATCCTTGTTCTTCATGAATTACTTTTGCTTCCCTTTCCCACAAAACGATACCCATCATGTGGCTTCGGTAGAAGCACAATCTTTCATAATAGCAAAGGTCGCTCCAAAAACGAAAAAACTAAGTTATTATAAACCCCCCCCCCCTCTCAAACAATTTCGGAAACACGCATTACCGTGGGACTTTTGAAAGGTTCAGTAAGCGCTTTCATTTGAAAACCCCTGCTTAGTTCAGAAATTTCATCTCAAAGCAACAAAATCACAAGACTTTGATATAACACATTAGTGGCTATTAAAAATTGCCCAATCCAGGTACACGTTATATTTGAAACCGCAAACCGGAGACCGAATGTACTATATGCGCTCCGCCTTTTCCTTTTTGTCTCTTTCATCGCATAACAACGTTTAAGTCCAGAGACTTTTTTAAAGGAATGTGACAATTTGTCGATTGTAAACAAAGTTGAGGCAAAGATCGCTTTAACAACGAAGTAGAGCATTGCTTCTACGGAATATTCCTAGGGCCTATGGTTTTTTCAAAGAAGCAATTTCGGAATCGTTGCATATGGACGTGAAAGAAAAACGACACGATTTCGTATTTATTTGACGGCACAGCAGCAATAAGAAAAAAGATGTGACGGCTGGTCACTAGGCCTATTCTCTTGAGGGTTCATTTTTTAAATGCAGCCAATTGAGGAAACAAGGCAAGCGTCTCGATGGGGATCGCAAAAAAAAAGAAAAAAAACAGCACACATCGATTGTTTACGGACGATGAGAAATGGCTGTGCAGCTAAAATTGGAAGTAATGCGGTTGCCATGCGCCATACAAACGCAATGACTGTCTCGTTCACGCTCGCTCACCATTTCGAGATTTTCTTCCACTTTTTATGTAACGAGCATTACTTAAGAAACAAATCTAAGCGATTACGCTCTAAGTCGAATTATTTATGCATTGCAGTGAATAAATTGCGTGCGCAATTAATGTCACTAGTGAATGTGAGCAATAATCAGTGAAACGTTTGCACACCTTACATGTTTTATCTACAGCTTGTTCATGAACGACGGCGGCTTCAAACGGACGTCTCCTTCACTTCCAATGATGGCAATCCTGATGCAAGTTCATGCTCTTTTCCTCCAGTGGTAGTTCGACCGTAAGAAATCGACGCCTCATTGTTGTTGAGCAGGAGGAATTTCAAGAAAGACCCGATTCTTCTACTAGCGGTCGGTGGTCATCCCTTTCGGGAAGAACCAGTCGTGGTGCACATTCCTGTCCTGAGTATATTCGTCTAATTGCCGATAGTCCCTCAAAGGATAGCCCTGCTTTTCGTAGCCGAAGCAGTTCGCGCAGTAATTCTCGAACCGAAGTACTTCGTCCAGGCCATTGGACCACTGTATCACCACAAGTTCGACTGCGAGCTCTCTCGGCTAGTGAACAGCGTCGTGCATTTGAAGCGCAAAAAAACGAGCGATCAGCAAACGACCTAACGTGTGACACAAACAGCGGTGAGACAACCCTTGTCAACTCAATGCCAAATGCTCTGAAAGAGGCATTGCCAGAAGTACACGGTGCCCCTTCGTACTGCTTAATAGCTACAAACGTCCACATATCAGCGTCATGTGAAGCCGGATCCATCGTCCAAAGTTTTCAGGAAACAGCGGTTGTGGATAGAAGTAGAAGTATTCATTCAAAGGCTTTCCTTTCCGGACGATTCCTTTCGTATGAACACTGGTGACCATATCTAGTTTACAGTAAATTATGCGCACGTTTCAAAAATTTACCAAAGAGTTGACAAATTTGCAACTGACATTTCGTGAGATAGCCATATGCTGCATAAAGCGTGCATGTGGGAGGCAAGAAAAACTGATTTAGAACTTGTAAAAGCTCATGATAGAGGAGAATAGTTGACAATCAGCAATTTAATTGCAAGAATTGGTTCAATTCTCATACGTTTCATTCCACATTTAACACTGCATTGAAATAAAAAAAAAACATCTTATTCAATTCGAGACTAATGCATGCAGTTGGTAGATTTTTTTTTAAACAACTGCAAGTGTACGGCAAAATTTCAGCTATTCAATATTGCAGTTGTACTCTTCGCTTCTAAAGGCAGCGAATCTCCTCTCAACGATAGGAACGTTTGTCAGTTAAGAGGAGCTTAAAAACGTCTTACGAACAATGATTTACTAGCATTCCTTGAAGACGCTTGTCTCTTCTAGTGCATGAAGAATGTACGCTGCTAATGTGTAGTTTAAAAATGACTTTTTGCTCCAAGATGTGCCATACTGTGATATAGTGAAAAGGAGCAATATGAAAAGGAATATTTCAGCTGAACCAGCAATGGAGAGCAGTGCAGACACGATCATTGGAGGTGGAGGAGGCGGCCAGAACATTGAGTTGGTTCACCGCATTCCTGACAGTCCCGGATCCCGTTCCAATTACGGAGAGTTTTATTGGTGAGTATTATGTCCTTTCTATTGGGAAAGGGAACCTTCCCTTGGATAAGCTCAAGAATGAGACGCGTTTTTTGGTTCTGAACGAAACTACGAAAGATTCAAGAAATCATTAGCGCACTGTGCTATAGAATGCAGCAGTGGAAGAGCTGAGTGGTATGCCGCAGCTTGGAGGCTGACTACCTTCCAGATCACAGTCCACTAGCCTTCACCATTAAATATTGAGAATTAGTGAGCTTTGAAACGTATTCCAACAGGGAGACCAATTTTGAGCAGGGAGACAGTTAGACGGTATTTGCTAAATGATTCCTCAGCAGTCAATAACGACTGAAGCTCGCTTTTTACTAATTCCATTCGATGACGAATATCTATCTAGCGTCAGTTAATTGATGCCGAAGGAATCCGCCGGCGACTATAAAATAATGTAATAAATGTCTGCTACACTGAGGCTAGACAAAATGATATCAGAGAAACAGAGGAGCTTAATCGAAAATTTGCAGCTGCTTCCGCTACCAAGCAGGCGTTCTCCGCATTTTTTTGATAAACACGTTGGGTAGGTCTGACCTAAAAATATCGACAGACTGGTTTCACGAATGAGTGCTAAAAAATGGAAGACCCTCTT
This sequence comes from Ascaris suum, assembly GCA_013433145.1. NCBI lineage: Eukaryota > Metazoa > Nematoda > Chromadorea > Rhabditida > Ascarididae > Ascaris > Ascaris suum. The sequence goes on along the minus strand of CM024188.1, from coordinate 5,984,323 downwards.
GGGATACGATAACGGCCAGGAAGTCGTATTCCGAAGCAAGTGCGCGTTCAGAATGGCACACTAGGATCCATTTTAATCACCACACAATGCGGTGTGATGCAAAATGCAACAAGTCCATTACTTTCTACAATCGATTCCCACAAGAATAGAAGAAAACACTCAATCAGGCTGCGCGTTTGCGCTTGCAAAAAAAAAACCATTTGGTAAGCAAGGCAAAGAAAAAGGTTAATTGAAAAAGGCCAAGCAATGAGCGGAAATAACGACTCAAAAAAAAGCAGACAGCTTATAAAAAATGTGCATGCATTTTCAATATAGCCATCTGTACGTGCCCTTTGTGTATTGAATACTAATTTCATTACATCAATCAAAATTTCTAAAAAGGAATCCCCCTTCAAAAAAAGGATCTTTATCGGTAATGACTGGCCTAATAAAAACAAAATGGATTTCCATCATGAAAATTGCATAGCTTCAAATGGATTCAACAGAAATTATAACGACGAAACTACCTCCACGGATAATCACATTTAAAATTTAAAGCACTGCCAACTGCTCCAAGAACAAAGTTTGCACAAACAATAAACAATCATTGTGTGCAATTTTTCCTTTATATACAGTAATGTTTTCGTCACTGCTGTTGATTTTTCAATTTTTAGACACCTAATAAGCTCCAACATATGATGGCACAATTAGTTCTTATTCTACTCGCGTCAAAAGTTAGTTTTTTTCGTAGGCTGCCACGTATCCAGGATGCACCCTCCACACGCGGTGGTGGTAGAGCTGTAGAACTAGTATATAAAGCCTATCTTAAATACTGCTGCTAATACCACCTCTGGGACATACAGCGACTCCTTATCACGATCATCTCTCACGCCCTTGATCAAGATGGAGCTATAATCGCTGAAACTGCCACGCTCTTGGTTCATGATGCACTCAGTATAATCATATAACCGTAACCATCCATCACGTCTGCAGCAATTCTACGGATTCGAAGAAGCCATTCTCGGGTGCCAATTTCAAAGGACCTATCTGCAGCAGCATTCTTGTCGAACACCACTTTAAAGAACTATTTCAATAAAAGTTCTTGCCACGTGTTGCAGTGCAATGCAAACCCACTGCGTCTTTCCTTCTAAATCCGAGCGTTAGGAAAAGTAAGAGCAAACTTTGGCGATTTCTAGAGCGTGAAAAACTTTCATCGGACCGCAATTTTAGAGAGTTGTGAGATTCTGTATGAAAAGTCTTGTCGACATCGCTAGTGGTATTTGCTATAGAAGATCAAAAAGTTCTTCCAGTTGTTTAAAGCGATTGTTACCCATAATATTCAAAGTAACTGAGTAGAACAAATAAATTCAAAGTTTTCACTGAGCAAGGTTTTGATTTTTGAGGAAAAGATCTTAGAAGGACCGAGAAAGGTTGCTCTATTGGAAGCATTCATCACAAGAGATTTTTTAGAAAAGAACCATTGGTTTCATTGGTTTGAAAGAAGACAAATATCAACGATAAAAATTTTAGTGATTCACTTCAAAACCACTAACAAATGTGACAGAATCACTAAAGTTTACTTAATTACAACGAATCGGCAGTCGCTAACAAGGTTACATTCCTATTTCCGGGATGAATACAGGGACACGAATGGCGAGAACACGTACCACCCGTCGGATTCATTTGATAGCGACCTCCTACTTGATATTGATACCTATGGCAAGGGCACATCCGTAGCGCGCCTTGATCGCACTCAGGAGGACCTCAACAAGTATCGCCAGCGTATCGACGCCAACGTGGAGCAGCAAAAAGAGTATTCAGATATGATGAGCGCTTTGCAACAAAAGGTTCTTTTTGAATGAAATCTTATTTGTTTTTAACGCAAAAACTTTCTCAATGCTTACCTTCGAACTGCACTGCCGATATCGACTACTCAGACAACTGCGGGATGGTCGTAGACTCAGCTCGTATAATCGTTCCCTTTCAGTGAGTGATGAGTGTTCCCATGTAAATACGTCCTCTGCGAGCGCAATTAGAAAAACGAAAAATGTGTGCTGCAGAGATGTATATGACCACCGAATGTATGTTTTAAAGTATCACCTTCTGCCAACTTCACGTTTCCTTAATATTTTTGAAGGCAATCTTCTTCACATAATACAACAGCAACTTGTCTAGGTACAAGAATATCGACGCCATATTGCGGAGCTCGAGGGCAAGTTGTCAGCGCGTCGTACCACGGAGGAGCCGTCGTCGTTCACAATCATCGACTCAACAGTTTTCCCAGACACCAAATATAAAGAGGATGGCCTATGGAGCCCAAAAAGAAGATATACCGACGAGACCGACTATCAGATGATCGCGCGGCTAGAAGATGAACGTCGAAGGTAAAAGAATTTGGAAATTCCACACCATGCAATAAAATCTTGACGGCTGAGTCGGTTTTACTAACCAAGGTAGGCGATGTTTAGGTGCGTCGCAATGCAAGTAACAGATCTAAATCAGCAACAGCTATTTACAGAAATGAAGACTTCCGCATCCAGCTGGAGCAGGAACGCATGCAGAACGATCAGTTACAGCACGAGATTGAACGCCTTCGGCATCAGTTTGAGACAGGCATTCGAGCCAAGGAACGTGTTTACCAGAATCGCGAAAGGGTACGTAAATTTCCACAGCACTAGCAAGTTTTGATAATCGAATTTCAGGAAGCATTAGTTGAATTGAATACTTCCGACGGTCAGAGCATGTTTCTGTATCAGCAAACATCATTACCGTTTAAAGTAGATCACTTTACCTTATACTTCCTCCATAAGTTACAAACAAACAAACACTGGCAGAGATTATTTAGAATCTGGCTCGGTATCTGAGCGAAGAGCAAAAGAAAATGATGGATTTGTGGACGGAGCTGCAGAGAGTGCGCAAGCAATTTGTTGAACTAAAGGAGCAGACGGTGCACGATCTCGAGAATCAGCGCAACGAGTTCATCAAAGTTGTGCGCAGTGTCGGTGGCTTTACGCGGCAACTAAATCTTACTGGTGTTGAGGTAAGAGTTTCCACGATGATGCACTTTTGACTGCTCAAAACGTGCATAAACAACAGTGCACAAATGGCTTTTTTGGCCGTTATTTTCTTTCCTTAACCTCTATTAAGTTCGGATGAAACTGCTTTGCGAAAAAAATGTGCGGAACGGGAAGATTTTTATCTGTGCGAATGAGCTGAATTTATGCAAACAACATACGCCATAAGGCTTGAAACAATGATTTTAGGGACATCAGGGACCCATGCAGCCCATTCTTGTCGACTTGTCTGGAATCGGTGGAGGCGGCACAGCGGGAGGAACGACCATCAATCAAGATACTGTGCTCTATGAAGCTATCAAGAGATTCCGCGACAGCCAACAAACAGGTGGTCCGGCAGTCGCTGGAGCAACACAGCTCATAAACGAACTTAAGCTTGGGACTGCTGCCGATTCGGATATAAACGCTGAGCTCATGAAGAAGTTCGTAACATGCTCATTTTTTAGCTAATTTAGTTGACCTAACTGGGTGCGGCTCAATATGATGAATCCTCCATTCAGCCATAAATGGCGTTTGCATACAATATGCAGAAATTTTGCAGATACGAGGAAAGCATTGAAAGAAATATCGAACTGGAATCAAGAGGTGATGAAGCACAACGTAAAATCGCGGCTTTAGAAGCAGAACTAAGAAGGACCAAAGAGCGCCTATCTGACAATCAGGTAGGTTTAAGGCTAAATGATTAATCAGCAATAGTAACCCCACTCCCTTATTCCAACATAAAAATACAAGAGTGTTTCAGGCTGCTCTTCGGAAGCTTCACGAGCTCGCGCAAGACACCGACCGTAGTCCAGAAGCTCACAAAAGAACGCGATCACTATCACCAGGTTAGAACTGCCTCATGTACAAGTGCGCAATTGAAAGCGCGACGTGCCATAACAGTATCACAAAAAAAAGCTATTTAATCTTTAGGAAGTGCACCTTTGCCGCCGTCAGAAGCCCTTCGTAGCGTTCGCAATATTCTACGCAACAGGGATAATCAGATTCAACAATTGGAACGCAAGCTCAAGATTACTGAAAATCAGGTGAGCACGTCCCAAATAAGTTTGCCATTAGTATACTGCGATTGATTCTGCTGTCTTATCCCAATATCTTCTTAGATCAGCGAGTTTATGGGCAAGTTCGAAGCGGCAGATGAAGCACGACGACGTCTCGATAAGCAACTCAACGACGCAAAGAGAGATATCTCTAACCAGTAAGAATCCAGATATTAAACTAAATAAACGTGTGTCTTCGACAGCGTGTGAAAATGCCACAAAAACTTGCACAGCTTTTTCTCGGAAAACAGAAACAGCAAACATTATTCTGCCAGCCCTATGGTAAGTCGGCACATCCCTTCATCCAAGTAGTCGGATGTAGGGTGTATAATAAGAAAACAAATGGGAAGACAACATACATAAACCTTACATAATGAAGGCGAGAAGCTTTATAAGTAAATAATTATATCTGAGGCGAACTGATGAAATGAAATGAGCATCGAGAGATAAAACAGTGCAAACTCAAGCTAAACTTGAAAGTCAAGAATTTCTTTTCAACGACAAAAATAAATGACGATCGATGGCTAGGAGGAAATTAAGCATTCCTCTAAAAAAAGAACACTAAACTTACAACGAATGCAAAAAGAATTATTGTACATAAGTTTAAAGCGGATGACGATGCGCATATTTCAGCTTGAAGAGCGCTGAAGATGCAGAAAGGCAGGCACGCCATCTGGAAGACCGGTTGCGCGCCGCCGAGGCAGAAAAATCTGCGGCCGAAAAAGCGAGGAAATATCTAGAAGAAGAGCTCAACAGACTGCAGCAGTAAGTGGACAGCGGATATTCATTCGTGAGCATGAAATGTCACAAAATATTGATTTTACAAATTCTGTCTTGAAAGTCACAACATTAAAGGTCCAACTGATAGGAACATCAATTCATCTCAGAGACGTCCAAGTTGCCAATTTCTAGGCGAAATACGTTTCCAGTGAGACAGAGAGGTATTCTTAGAAAGGTATCATAAGCACGACAAATATTCAGTGCTAAGAGATTTCGCTGAACTTTCAGGCAGTTCCAGAAGTCATCGACGGATGGAGAACGCAAAGCTCGTGAAGAAGCCGTCGAATTAAACCAAACACTGGAGGAGGAATTTAAAAACCGGTTAGAATCATCGAACGTTCATTCTGCTACATCAGATTGTACTTTCTTAAAGCTACCATATGAGCTCAACGGAAAATACATGCAATAATTGTAAAAAAAACTTTGGTAAGTTGGAGTGTGAGAGGTACGGTAGCTTCCCGTTTGTGATTACCAAGGATAACGAATGAGCTGTGAAAGAAGACAACTAAATTTCAAAAACTACGCTCATCTGAACTAGAAACTTAGCAAATAACAAAACTTTCGGCAAAAGAGGTTTTTTTAAAAATACTTCTCGCCTGTCCTCTTCCCTTCCTGAACTTCTTAGTGCAGGAATAAAACAAACAGGCTCGGAACTCTTGCAGTGCTGTGCGTTCCATGTACAAATGAATGAAAATAAGTGAAAAAACGGTTGATCAGATGAGCTGAAAAGATAAAAAGCGAGTGGATTTTAGTATTAACGAGCTAACAAGACGACTCGAAGCGCTGCAACGCGAGAACAATAAACTAAAGGCAGAGTCAAATATGCTTAAAGACAAATACCGAGATGTTGAGAATGACTACAACACAACACAGCGAAAGCTCGAAGAACGAGGTGAGTTAATTCCATACCAAATGCTCCTTTAATATTCCTTGAGTTCATCTTCGAATAATGGGCTCAACTGGGCTCATTACAGTGTCATTAAGTATCTTGAAACATCTGAACGATTGTAAATGCCTTCAAGAAAAAGCATTCCTACACAACCGCATATAATAAGTGCGCTTTTTGCTTTTAATTCAAATATTCTTTCGGCAAATGCCAGCACCACAGTCGACTCAGTGGAATACCGTTATTAAGTGGGCGGCCAATTCACGCACTTTTTGATGCATCACCCATGACTCGAATGCTTCATATTTAGTGGACAAACTCGTCAACTAACCACTTTAAAGGCTCCTTTTTTACAACCAAGTATATTCGCTATTAATGGAAAGCAACGCAGTAAGTACCGCTGAACGGAATATTTGGAATTTTCAGATTCAGCGATAAAGCATCTGGACGATGTGAAACGCCAACTTGTGAAGGAGTTGGATGAGCAGAGGACACGATACGACACACTTGTTACGGAGCATGATCGACTAAGCAACGAATTTGACAACACTAACAAAACAGCTATGACAACCGAGCAAATGCTCAAGGAAGTGAAGCAGCAACGGGATGAATTCAGGTGAAAAAACCCATACAAAAATCTACACATCAACTCAGCTAGTCTCTTACTGAAAAGATCCAAATTCATTTTAAATGTCCTAAAAAATTTAAAACTTGTGATGGTCAATACCTCACACAAATGAAGCTCACTGAAGCAGTGGGTCTCGGAAAGCATACGATATTTGCGGAACACTTTCATACGCGTATGTGCTTTCTTCCTCCTCCTTTCCCTTTGTCTATTCCTTCACCCTCACCCTTTTTCTTTGATTTTCGGCACATCTTTGAGGTAGAGCAGGCACCCATTACCTTTTTTTAGAAATTTGGTCGTCACATTTTTCTGCTCCTTCATAAATTTTTTGATATCTGCGAATTTCCCTTTGTTATGACAAAACAGGGAGGAGGGGTAGGAAAAGAGTGCGAGTGCGAGGGCGATGAGATGAGGTTTCCCACATACTGTAACAGTAATGTGGGCAGATACAAAGTGACAGAAATACACATCAGGTCAACGAACTTCAATGAGTGTACGGCTGATGCTCATTATGCAAATGCAGCTTATGTATGAATACGCAGAGTGAATGCATTTTGTTTAGCAAGCAAAAGGATGAACTCTCTCGACAACTCTTCGACATAAAGCATCGAATGGAGAATGAAAGAGCGGCTCGAGAAGATGCCGAAAAACAAAAACAACGTGAGCATTTCTAATGTACCCGCATCAAAATCTCTAGTTTCGACTGCTTTCACAATTGCGGTGTCGATTTCGGAAAAGTTTCTACCAAAATCGGAAAAAGGAACTACGAGGGCGTTGTATGCGAGTGCACTTCTATATCGTCGCTATCTTCCAGAATATTTGCCTTCCAGACAATATTCAAATTCGTTCAGTGCACCCTTAGTGAACACGTATTGATCCCTTTTATAGGCTCTAACGATGAAATTGAGAAGCTCAAGCAGCAGCTCACCGAATACGAGCGTCAACTCATCATGATTCGACATCACAACGACGAACTTGATACACAAATAAAGAGTGCTCAAGCTAAAATGACCACCGTTGAAAACGACCTCCTCACTAATCAAAAGGAGATCGAGAAGCTCAACGAGCTTAACAATCGCCTCCAAAGAGAAAAACAGGAGATACTCAAGTAAGTTCACTTGCTTAGATTCATTTGAAAACGAAAACAACAAAACCGAACTTTGTAAAGGCGACATAAGAACAAGCCAAATATGACGCTAGAAATGCAAATCCTTGTATTACAGCTGATAGGACCTACTTCACGACTACTGTGATTCACACAAAAAGCTTTAAGTTTACCCTCGCCTCAGGAAATGTGCACTTGTCATATCCCTCCCCGCACTGCTGAATAAACTTTGCACCACAATTCTAGAACACCGGCAGTCGCATGGGAAGTGTTTCAACATGATTTGTGTAAGGGGAATAAAATGGTCAATAAACCTCTATCACCTATCAAAAAAAGCAACCACACTGTGACCCGTACGGTGGTAACGTTGACCCTAGACGACTAAACGAAAAGTTGCTGCTGGCCAAAAGCCAGAAAGCATAACGAGCAGATTGCGAGGCAAACTACGTGCTTACAGCCAGAAGCATAAAGCAGACGCCGACCTCAACGCATCAAAGGAACAAGTGCGAAAATTAGAACAAGAAACCGAGAAGCTCAAAAACGAAAACAAAGTGCTCGAAGGCAAGGAAGAAAGAGCGAGAGATGCACTCACGCAACAAACCAACAAAGCGCATTTGCTACAGAAGGAACTCGAAGAGGCGAAGAACGAAATTGAGGAACTTGGAAGTGAATAAGTTTGATTTCCGAAAATTGAAGAAAAAAGAGTACACCAAAGAAACCTCATTCATTTCCAAGCCTAATTTTTACTACAGTTCGTTCTAACCAGAAAATGAATTTTTCCGTGATCCTAAAGGCGAATTGGCAGAAAATGTCAAGACTTTTGAGATAACCTTCCATGAAGTGAGAGTTTCGAAAAGAATGAAATAGGCTGACAAATTTTGCAGTACCTTAAAAAACGAGAGACTTTCAAATAAAACTGAGAGAAACGCATAAAAACTGCAAAATCTGGCGTTTCGCCAGAAACAGCTTGGTCCCAGCAAAGTGTTGTGGAATACGGGTCTCTTACGTTTCGACCATTACGGCCTTTTCCAATAATACTGCTGCGAATTATAGGAATAGTTAGAATAAAAATTCAGGAAAGCTAAAGCGAATGGAACAGGATCTCACGGATCGAATGCGCAGCTCAATTCGCAGCAGAAAGAGCTCCGATGACGAAACAGGTATATTTTAAAGTCTGCAAACATCACTCACCAGAAGCTTCGAGGATTGACCATAAATTAATGCTGTATAAAAGTTGAAGCCAAAGCGAAATTTATGAATTCAGGTGGCGATAAAATAAGCGTTGGTCCCAGCGGTCCATCACCGTCAACTGTTCGTGATACTGAGATCATTGAAATACGCATCAAGGAAATCAACGACAAGTGGAGACACGACCTCGAGAAACTCGAAAATGAAAAGGTCATGATTAGTACATGTCAAAAAATTTTTTTAATTTTTTAATTGCTTCAAAATAAAAGTGCGATCGACAGTCTAATGGGATGTGTTTAGGATGAGCTCGAGAGACGTATTCGCGAGCTTGAGGATGAATTAGCTGAGAAGAGTCGAAGTGCAGACCGCCAAGATTTAGATATCGCTGAGTTGAAGCGAAAACACCAAACCGAAATCGACAGGCTAAAAGCGGAGATGGCGCACTTGTACGACAAACACCAAAACGATCTTGACGAAGAGAAAGAACAATACAACAAGGTAAGATAAACGCAGTGATACCTTCATCGATGGTCTGTACCTCAATACTAACGTGTAGACAATTAGCAATATGCTTTCGTGTTCTTTAAGACTGAATGCATTAGCAAAGTTTCATCGGTTGAATTGTTGAATAGCGTTGAAGGATATTCAGAAGCCCAGTTTGTCTCGAAGGTGGCTTCAGAAGCCAGTGCAGCTGGAAGTCATGTCTCAAAGTTAATTTCAGAATTTGGACTCGATCAAGGTTGTCGAAGATGAGCTTCGTGATAAACTCAATGCAACTGAAAAGAAACTCGCCGATTCGCAAAACAGAGAGAATGAACTGGAACGTGAAAACAGAGAATGGGAAGAGAAATACCAGACGGTCAGCAATCAGCTGCAGAAGTTGAGAGAAGATTTCGACGAAGCACGTAACGAAGCGGACAAGGTGAGCGCTCTGTTTACATTAATGCGGCAAAAATTCTATTATGACTAGCAATAGCCAGCTAAGGAGGATAAAGGATAGCACTTTAAGAAAAAGTGAGAAAAGCGCTGTAAAAATGATAATTATTTTCAGCTAGTGGATTGAAATTACACAGATTTTAAGAAATTACTAATGGAGAATAGAAAATTAATAAAAGACTAAAAAATAACGGCGTCCAAACAAAGTAATCAAAACATAGCTCAGCAATAGTTTACTGCTACGAATATCAAAAACTGGATGGGAACGAACATTCAAAAGCTTCGAAAAACACCCTCTGGCCATCCTATCAGCCTTACTGCCTGTACTACAGCACATACAATGTGATTTTAATATGTGTATTTATAGCTGATGGTGCGCAAATAATAATTTAGGAAATACAAAAATGGAAGACCGATGCATATGCTGTTCGCTCTGAGCTGAAGGCTCTCGAAGCAAACAATTCGGCAATGAAGGCACAACTTGCCGCAGCCAACGATCGCTGTGAATCACTCAATAAAACTGTCAACGACCAAAACGCAAAAATCAGAGAATGTAAGCTATTCCGATAGGTCAATTTAAAAAACGAGTCTGCTCATGAAATTCCGTTTATAAGAGAAATTAAAGGTGGTTTATCGCTAACTTCATGATATGGAAATGAAATAGTTTCTAAAGCGCCGATATCTAGCAATGACCAGATTCTTTCAACACTTGTGTGGTCACTCAAAAAGCTTACACTGGCCACCGACTAAAATCTCTTGTGACCGTTGATGCGTCTTAAAAATGTAAGTGGCCACCGATCCGTCGTTCGAAAAATCGGTAGCCGCCACTAAACAACGCTACTCTACTACCTCACTATAAATTTAGCAGGAAGGGGTGGACAAAGAAACAGTGCCGCGGTAATTCACTATAAACAGTGAAGTGTTTACTGAGTGCTTCAGTGAGTACACAAATCCGCCATCTCGAAGAAGAGCTGTCGGATGCGAAATCAGCAACCACTTCACGTGAGGCCGACCTTGAAAGTGCATTGGGCAGAATACGATCGCTGGAAGAACAACTAGCCGCCTTACAGCTTGAGAACAGCAAATCGAAAAGTGAACTTGATGCTCTGCAGAGGGAAAACGAAAACCTCAAAGTAAGTCTAACCTCTCCAGGCTACATGTTTTGAAGGAACATTAAAAAATGACGAAAAATTTTCTATGTCGCCTCTGCGGAGTATTGTTTTCGAGGGCTCAACTAAGCTTTCACCTTTCAGGTGTACCACCTTAATGATAAATATAAATATTTTGAAGGGCACAAACGCGTCCCAAGAAGCAGAGTTCGAGCGCTTAAAGAAGAAGTTTGCACAAGCAGAAACAACGATTAAGGAGCAAAAGAACACAATTGAACACCTGCGTACCGAAGTTAGTATTTATGCGTTCAAGTCTGCGTACGCGTACATAATGCACACACATCTTTTCATTGATGTCATTATTCAGCTTCGATGAGTGCTTCTGTTTCATACTGGAAATCGATCACTGAAGTGAATTCAAATGCGACAAACTCAGTGATTCAAATATCTTCCAAGGCAAGAAGTCGAAATGAGTCTCGTCGAAGCAATAATCCTTTCATACGCCATAATACGTGAAATCTTGACATATTTTTTCACCTTTTATCCATGTAAAATTTACCAATGAAAACATTTTCGTTCATGGCAGTATCAATTGGTGAGCTTTTCCGGGGTTCATCAACGATGAAATAAGGATAGAAGAAACCTTCTGCAGAAATGAAAACTTGAAATAAATTGCAGCGTGAGAGATTACAAAACGCCTACCGTGAGAAGGCGAAACAAGCCGACCATCTGAATCAACTTGCACAATCGTTCGACACTAAACTGAACAAAATGCGCCAGGAACTTCAGACAAATTCCGATAAGGTTAATACCATTTGTTAGTTAATTATGCACTAACAATGAAAGAATACCGACGACAGTAGTCGAGCAAAACCAAATGACTGAGAAGTCCGCCACATATACCTGCACGAGAGGACTTTTTAGTAAGATGCTTGACGGTGCTTATGTACTTCTCTTAGATGAACTCTATTTAGCACTAGCGACCATATGAAACGATAATGACACCATAGTCATCTACTTTCTCAAAATTTTCCTCGCAAAGCCCGATTATGGGCTCCACGGATAATAAAACAGAAAACAGGTATGCTGCAATAAAAACCGCAACTTATATCTGTTTTACAGTTGATCAGTGCCGATGCGGAACGTAATGCGCTGCGTTCAGAGCTTTCTAAACTACAACAGGAGTTGCAATTCGGAAAAGATCAAATGGTACGGAAAACTGATGAATATCAGTCATCGTTAGAGGACCTCGCGAACGCACATCGTGTTGCAGAAGATGGACGCCTAAACGCACTTCAGGAGCTGGAATCACGCAAATATGAAATCGCTGACTTACAGGTTGGTTGCTACAACAGACTACGAAACAACGCAAGAAACCACCATTCCTATAAATGAACATTTCCTTTTGTCATATAAATCGATTTCACTCAGCAACGAGAAGTGAAAACTGCGATGCGATCAAACATGAACAATTCGCCGAAATGCTACTGAATCTTCAGAGTGAATAAACACACCTGTTGTTGAATAATTACAGGAAGAAATATTCGAAGCTGATGTATTTAATTTCAGTCGCGTCTCGAGAACGCCGATCAGCGCCTCGTTTCTCTACAGCAGGAGTACATAAAAGCGGATAGTGAAAGAGATATGCTCATGGATGCGCTTCGACGATTCCAGTCGGCAACCAATCGCGCAGCTACCTTCAGTAGATTCCGACACGCAGTAAGCCAGGATGTCATCAAACCTGATTCCGTAAGTGCCCTGTCTAATCACTTTCTCAGAGAACGTGCACTCTACGCCCTTTGATGACGTCTACAGTTTTCAGGAGGACATCACACTGGAGCAACCAGATGAAACGGATGGACCATTCCACTCAGTTCCCTTCCCACCGTCAGTCGATTTTACTGCTGGAGGAGGAGGAATACAACCAGGTGATTAGAATAGATTAAAGCATTCATACTCTTAGCATTATGGTGATGAAAATGAATGGGAAACTAATTGCAGGCACGATGACCATCAACATCGGTGAAACTCTTGACATAAACCAACTCGAGAACACTCTTCAGACGCTTATCGATCGCATTGAGAAGTTAGAACGAGAGCGGGTAGGTGAACTGTATTTGTGATGCTCTTTCAGTTCTTTGCAGCCATCTCGCCAAACACATGACTTTAAACAGAAGTTCATCTCTGTTACAACCCTATTACTCCATAAATTTTGCCTTTGTTGTTTTCAAAACTTCATACATGATCAGTGACTCATATCATGCCAACAAAGCAAGCTGCGCTTCATTTAAGCAATTTTTGGGCGAGATGAACTAAAACTCAACTCGGTAGACAAAACTGGTGTTGAATACGAACGGAACCCCCACATTATTTGAAGAGTACCGGAAACATTCTCGACTCTCGAGGCAGTGGTGAGACCACTGATGCCTCAGCCATAAAACAACATTTCAATGCGCAGTTGTGGCCACACTGTTTGCATTAGGAGAGGTTTAAAGGATTGGGTCGACTCAAGTTTACTTTTTAGTAAGAAGACAAAATGTCCAGCAAACTCTCTTATAACAAACGAAAGAATGATAAATTTGGAGGAATATTGGACTAGATAAATGCCTAAGGCGTCCACAATCTCGAAAATACCATAATTTTTCCTGAATGTTTAGTCTACATGAAAAATAAGTGCTGCAAGTAAACATGACAGCATAGAGTACTATTCTTTTTAGCAGTAGTACGTAGTGTCGAGAATGTTACTCTATACTACACATTGCCAATATTTCAGAACGAGTATCGTGAAGCATTAAATCGCCTGAAGAAAAAGACGAGCGATACTCATACCACTATCAATAAACATGAAACTCGTTATAAGACTATTGAAGAGAATCTAACCGATATGGAAGAAGGTTTCAGTTTTGTTCATCTTCCAACAATCGCTTTGCAATGCCTCAAATTCTAAGAGAAAGACTGCATGCCCAAAAAATTTCGAACAAAATAACAACATATATGTAAGAAGAAAACTTGCATGTCTTACATAAGTTAGTCTTTTAATGGACTCTGTCTCGCCAATGGAACCCCACTTCTTCATATAGTTTTCTTTTAAGCAGACATATTAAAAAAGTCATTAAAAAATAAAAATAAATAAAAATGAATGTAGAAAAGCGAGCACTGGAGGCGCGGTTGGCATCAGCCAAGCAGCTTCTTCGCTCGCAAGAAGAAGCACTGAAGCAGCGTGACGAGGAACGACGTCAGATGAAATCGAAAATGGTCGCTGCCGAGTTACAGGCGCGTGGCAAAGAAGCACAACTAAGACACCTCAACGTAAGCGAGTCGATTCTTTCAACTGCTTTTAAAAACACCGTATTCACTAGAACATAGACACATGATGACATTTTGCGCATAAACGAGCAATAGCATTCAAGTGATCAGGCGCCTGGCCCAATGAAAGAAGCTGACAGCCTTAAAAACACCAAATTTTCTTCACGTCCGTTTTCTCTATCAATGTGCTTGCACAAATAAGTTTAAAACTGATTCGATAAATTGTCGCGATCGCCAATGGGTTCTTCCAATGAGAATGATTTCAGGAGCAGTTGAAAAACTTAAGAACCGACCTGGAGAACGCGCATGTAGATATTCGACAACTGCGTGATCATGAGGAGCAATGGGATGCTAGTAGATTCCAACTGGAAAGCAAAATACGCGATCTGAACGGTGAAACGCAGAGACTAAATCTACTGATGGCGAACCTCGAGAGCGAGAAACAGGTTGGCACTGTTGCACAAGCGTTTTATGCTGTAAAATAAACACTCATCGATAAGAGGTCTGATTAGTGCATAGAACTAATCAACTATGCGAGGTGACATCCTCTTCAAACCGAACCATGGCACCATGTTATGATATCGGAATGAACAGGATGGAAATGAAAACTGTAAGACTGGAATCGATGCATTGGCCAGAAGAACAGTTTTCACGAGGTAACCAGTAATGAGAAGGTGAAATCCCATTCATAAAAGCGCATTCATCAGAAACTATGCAAGTATGTAAGAGGAAAAATAAATAAATTTTAGAATCTGACTGAAAAAGTGAAAGAGCTCACCGGACAACTACAACTCAGCGAGGTTAAATGCGCAGATATAAAAGAAGATGCAGAGAGACTGAAGAAGGAATTGGCAAAGGCCGAAAGTGTAGAGACTGAACTGCGACGAACCACTGAGCAGTACTCGAGAACAAGCAACGAATATCAAATGTTGCGTGACCAGGTACGCATACTTGAGCATTCTCGAACCTCTTCAAACAATGATACCAAGCAGTTCATTTTATATTGGAAGTGAAATGAAACCACATCCTGCTTTAAGATTCTTTAAATGGAATAATGATAAACATTTATACATGGACAAAGTTTCTATGTAGAAACCCCATAAATAATCCATAGAAAATCAATCCGAAAGGAGCCATAGGGAAATTTTCAAAGCAAAAGAAACTGTTGAGGGAAGAACCCCTCCTTCTAGTATGTTCTGTTACATCGGATACAAGTTTGTACTGATATGTAGATAGATGAAACGATAATGCAGCCGTATCAACGTTCTCGGAAATTGAGCAGCAGCTCTTCTAGTGTCGGTTAGTTTAAGATGAGCAGCATGCAAAACGATCTCACGAACGCAAACAATCGCAAGCAGCAACTGGAAAACGAGTTGTTGACCGTACGTTCCGAACTACGCGAATTCAAGCAACGCGTTCATGACGTCAACAACCGAGCGGCAGACCTGCAGCGACAACTACAGGACGCACACATCGAGAAGAATCGACTTGACGAGCGAGTACTCAACCTTGAAAAGGTCGCTTTCTTCTTACAAGCAATTACACATGCACGCTATAGTGCATCTGCAAGAAGCACAATAGCAAATAGCTTCGACGAGAAATCTTTAGATCATAACAACTTAAAAGTAATTCAACTCCTACTCCCCTACCCCTTTCCACTATGTAGATCGGAAAGGTTTTGAATTCGCTCAAAACCGTGGATTCGGTGAGCGTTAAATTTGCATTTTCTGTTTCCCATTTATTTAAAAACAACCCTATCAACAGCTGTATGAAAGTCGAATTTCCCCCACTCAATAAGATGTGACCTTATTACAGGTAATGGCGTCACAGAAAACGACGGAGAATGAGCTGCGACAACAACTGGAAAGCGCTAAAAATGATAAGAAGAGCATTCAGAAGGAGTTCGAGGAGATGCGATATAGACAAACGCAAACAGACAGCGATAAGAAGAATTTAGCGCAACAACTTGACGCATTACGCAGAGAACGGGCCGTTTTCTTGAAGAAAATCGAAATGGTCAGCCTTACCTTACATGATCGAAAACAAAGTAGTCTCAGGACATTGTTATTCTTCAACCACCTTACATAGAAACACGGTTCACAAGTATAAACATCACTTGCCGCATTAGCAAACGAATAATCGTTCTGGTCAGAGAGTTGCAATTTAAGTCTACCTTTACAAAACGCAACCGCGGAAGCATGAGGCCCAAGTAGCATGAGGCTCGAGTAAGCAGCAAAAAGTTCAAGTAGTACGCGAATAAAGAAGCATAAATACAGTGATATGTGGTGATTTAATTAACATTATAAGATGCAACTTCACGCCCCATGAATGCAGCCCATTGAGTTAATGAAGAATAAGATTTCCGATAGTTTTTCGATGCTCATTGCACTCTCTTTTATGGCACTTATGAAAGCTTCGACCTTCTCAGTGCCTTACAACTTTATGAAGATATAAATACGCATTAATCAATCAAAAACATGTGGTTGGCACTTTGCAGCTTGAAAACGAAAAACGGCGCACCGATGCAGCAATTCGCGAGACGGCACTTCAACGTGAAGCTATTGAAAAATCTTTGAACGCCATGGAAAGAGAAAACAAGGTATATTCTTGGGCAGGACATTATCTCGTCTGATAGCTGCATTTCAGAGAACGAACCTGATTGGCAGAAAATAACTTCCTATCTATGGAAGATGATTTGTCCCCTCTGACGATTCCCCTTCCTAAACAAGGAAGAATATATTCATTTTCTACCACCGTCTTTATGGGCATCGGCGCGGAAACAAGAAATAATAGGATGATTTTGCTGCAGGAGCTATACAAGAACTGTGCACAACTACAGCAACAGATCGCTCAACTTGAACTCGAGAACGGTAATCGCATAATGGAACTAACGAATCGACAACGAGAAGAGCAAGAGAGACACTTGCAGAGGATGCGCAATGAGAAACAACAGGTGATTCTAACGACTCCATTATGAGCCCCTTTGCTATTTCGTTTTTCTGAACATGTGCTGAAGCGTATTCGACCAACAATTAAGACAGCAAAATTATTTCAGGAGTACTATAAAATACCTACTATATGCCCTGTTCAACATCGATTCACGATTATAGTACCACAAAACGTCATTAAATATAGCACATGGGCATAAACCTCTACTAGACTGGAGATAAAAGGACCCATTATGAATCAAATCCACCTGTCTACTTATACTGACTTATTATTGGTTACTGAATGCAACAAATTTCCGGGGAAAGTGAATGAGCAACCATAACAGTGCTCAACAAGTAACAATCAAAGAAATAAGAGTACCACTAACAGGTGGAACGAATAATCGAGAACAGAGAGCGCACCCAGCAAAACCGCATCAAGCAACTCGAAAACCAGCTCAGCATAATGCGTGAACAACTGGATAACGAACGCAGACGACGACGTGATTATGTCGACAGAAGCCTGGCTGGTGATATGGGCAAACTCGGTGGAGGTCTGTTTGGCCTTCGAAGTGGGGGAATTCACAGTGCGGGCATTCTGCCCCACTTTGATAGCGACTATCTCGGTGGAGGAAAGTAAGCACTTTTATCAGATTCCTTGCAACTCAACACATGAGTCAAGGGATTAGGAACTTGAAAGGAGGGTCTCAATATTAAAGTAATCAACAGCCATTTGCGGGGATAACCCCGGAAAGAGATTTAACCAAAGTGGAGTCCACATTCAAATCTGTTTTTAAACCCGCGGCCTTACAACAGCCGGTTCAGCTCAATAATACCACCATAAACCGCTCAAAGGTGTAGCAACCAGATCCCGCTACCTCTCCTATTGTGAAGTTTCTACGTCATGGGAAGATTTTATTGTTGACGACTACACCGTCCACCATTTACTGCGATGAAACTAAACCAAAACAGCAAAGAAGCATCAAATGATTTCAGTCGATTTATGCGCTCAACGTTCGCATCAAACCCATTAACACCCCCACTGGGCACTTCGACGCCCACTCACACTCGTTTCGGAGGTATCGATGAATCGCAGATCAGTTCCAAAGAACAAGGTAAGCCTCATCGTCTAATTCACGAGGATGTGATAACTAAATTCCTTGGCACATTTCGAGAAATCGGGTAGTGGATCCTTAACGACGGCTTTTGCGACAATTGGCTGTCGAAGCCAAAATGAAGAATGTGGCCACAAGCTACAGAAAGATTCAAATTTTCCCAGGTCAGTACGACATAATCTCAAATCGCTTCGTCACTCAGCTGCATATATAAAAGCTTTCCTCACCTTTTATTACTGTTTAACGCTGTATTGGGAGGAATGAATGAGGAAGAATGAAATTCCCGTGTATTTTTACGAAAGAAGAAAAATGTGGGCAGCCTAGGGAACTACGTTGCAGCCATCGAATAAGCACAACCAAATGAAAGCAAAACAGCAAAAGATCTGCGAAAATATGTGCTATTTTATAGATGCCGGCCAATCATACATGTCGACATCATCGCATCATCCATCGATAAGCGGCAGCGTCATCGACTACGATAAGCTGGAAACGTTGGAACCGTCAAAGGAAATTGACGGTAAGCATAGCTATACTAAATACGTTTAGGGCGTTGGCTCTAAACTGACCCGAATAATGGGAACTGTTTTTATCTGGTATGGAACAAACAACTTTAAAAGACACAAAAATAGTCCAAACATCATCTTATTTTCGCATAAAAAAAAAAAGACAAACGGTAAATATAAATTTCGATACTGCTATGCTTCACTGTCTCCACCACTTTCAATCGTCCTGGCATGATTTTTGCTAGTTTTGCATAGCGCATTACGGTTATGTTACGTCTGTATCTATGTACTCGCCAGCTCCAATAAACAAAACATGAATGACGGATATAAGGAGAGCCTAGCAGACGTTTAGTCGCGTTTTGTTTCTGACTTTTCGTCCACTCCACGGATGTTGAAAAATAATACAAGATAGGCGTAGAGAAGTACAAAAGCTGTTGTGATTTTGAAAGCAAAAAAAAAGAAGCAGACAACTTCGAGAAATCCAGCAACAACTCAATGAGTAAAAAAAGGCGTTTGGATGCTAACGAAATATCGATTGTTTCAGACTTGGATCATTAGCCGATCGTACAACTAACCTGCCTCTAAGTGATGCCTCGTCTAGCGCTTATGATTTCAATAACCACAAACAACATCAACAAGCGGCCATATTTTCCAATCTTTACCGAAGGGAACAAAATATTCATAAACATCTCATCGACTGGATTGTACGCTATCAAAAGTCACTGTCACGTTGTTGCTGCGTGAATATTTGGTGTTGAATGTGTAAATAACGCCTCAGCGTTTTCCTCTCATTAGACAAGGTAGTTTTAGCGCTTCATTAATATAACGCTTACCTGTGCACCTTTTCATCATTTCGCAACTCATTAACCAACTCAAATTTTTACTGATTTGCGTACTTTTATTTTGTCACTGCTTCAACTATCTCATTATTCAACTACGTTTGCTTTAATCTTTTTCCCGCTGATATTTGAAAAAAAAAAAGCAAAAAAACTGCAAGATAATGCTGCCAAATGCTTTCCTTATCACAAATAAATTCTGTCAGTAAAATGATGTTTCGTTTATGCAAATTCACCCAAGAACGGACAGAGAAACTGCTGCCATTGTCATGCCCATACCACAAGTGATGTTCGATCACGCATAAAAATGAAGCGGTTCTTCAATTATCAATACAGTCAATCGATATCAGCACCATGAGAAAAAAAGTTTTAAAAAAAAAGCTCGAATAAAGGAGAGAACGTATCGGGACAGCTCGGGGCAGCAATAAAACGATCGAGAAGCCGTTCAACACGAAAGTTACATCCACGCATCCTGACCCTCTTCGCTAGATCACAGCATCACTGACATATTAATTTGAAACCAAGCTAACTAATATTCGATGAAATCAAATTTGCTTACATCTCTCATGGCAATAATCACAGTCTAAATGTGCAAGGTGAACAATAAATTTATAACTATCGAATTGAAAAACAATATCAGGTCGTACACAAAAACTCTGCTCGGGTGGGGAAGATATGGAAAGTTTTGTACAGTTCGATTTAATAGTAGGAAGGTCAGAAGATAGCACAGTAGCAAGAATGCTCAATTTAAGAACTCGCAAGCTCGCCAAACCTCAAAAGTGGTAAGCTTCAGAGAGAATTCTCAACTCTCAACATATACATTCGAAGCAAAGGTGGCCATCGCCGCTCTGACTGCAGCTAATTTTTTATTGATTTCTGATGTCTCAACTTTCTCAGCGATCCGCTTAACAAAAGAAGGTCACATCACAAGTAGAAGTCACATCCATCCTGGCAACTAACAAAAGATAGCTAGAGGGCTCATTTACGGCAATCTACATCATTGCATTTAGCAGTGCCTTTGAAACCGTCTTTTTAAATAGCTTAAGACTGCAGCACTACTACACACACACAAATTATCAACTTGCATCTGTGTGAGTCAAAAGACACGACAATCTTGTAGGTGCCGGAAAAGTGCTTAGAGGGAAGAAAAGGCAGAGAGACGAACTTCCATGCGATTTTTTTGCAGAGCACTTATTAGTTAACGAAAAGAATTAAAACTTTGAAACATAAAACAACAAAGTTTGACTTTAATAAAGCTGAAAATTTGCAAACGAACATCGAAAAAACAACCGTTTAATCAGCAATCACCATCTTTTTCCGACAGACTCTTGGCCTTTCAAGGTGATGGAGTTGAATTCCGATCCCCCCCCCCCCCTTTCCACAGGCCACAGCTGCCAATATAAAAACATCACTACTGTCTACAGTCAATTTCAAGTTGTGATTCAATGAGAACGAGTCGATAAACGAACCCACCTCGAAGCAAAGTTATCATCACACACTTTCAACATTTTGACTTTACTTTATTACTATTATTAGATCATTGCGTCCACTTCAGTGAACCTCTCTTCTTATCGCTTCCAAGTGATGTACTTCGCAATTTCCTCAATCCCTTTAATTCTGACGATTTTTCTTGAAAATTCTCTAATTTCGTTGTTCGCTGCCAAGCTGCGTCTTCATAACAAGTCTAAAGCTCATGCTCGCGTTCTACCGCTCCGACTTTAATGGATCGATTTATCGATGTGCTGCTTCATCGTTACCATGGCTAAGATGAGAATGTCGAATGCTTTGTGAAACAGAAGCAGGCGCTGGCCGCAGGAAATGCCGTCAAAATCGGTTACACCATGAGTGACGCCAAACATCAAATTATTTCACGTAAAGATGAAAAGTATAGAGCTTTACTTAGAGGATGAATGCGCTAAAAGCATGTCTGCATGACCTAACAAAGGGAATGCCCATAATGCTACGAGAAACGCTCTCAGCACCAAATACCGCTCTAAAATTACCAGTAGTTTTGAGTAATCATTTACACGCGCATCTTATATGACACCTTGGATAGAAAGCGGCTCATAATAAACAGATATTGTCAAAGAAAGAAGAGGAAGTGAAGAAATAAAGTCTTTTTAAAGCTAGAACCGATATCAGACTTGAAAAAAGAAACCAGAAAAGAAAAAAAACAAGATATCAGAAAGCACCGACTGGTAACAAAATTTCGTAGCAAAAAGCAGTTCAAAAAAATTTCCACATGGAATATCTA
This sequence comes from Ascaris suum, assembly GCA_013433145.1. Taxonomy (NCBI): domain Eukaryota; kingdom Metazoa; phylum Nematoda; class Chromadorea; order Rhabditida; family Ascarididae; genus Ascaris; species Ascaris suum. Next base: position 5,962,663 of record CM024188.1, on the reverse strand, counting down.
TTAAATACTCGCAGAACAATGTCGTTAAGATGCCACTCAACACATTTATTTGAAGTGTTCCCTCGAGCTCCAGTTCGTCGCCGACTGTTTTTTTTTGTTATCGCTACTCTTTTCCACAGCTCGTCCTCCATGTTTATGTGGCCATTAGTTTATCAACTTTTAGGAGTTTCGTTGAAGACTACCTTCGTGAACATTCCTTTGTTAAGTTTCACAAGTGCGAGAGTCCAGCATGATTCCGTACAACTTTTAATTGATGTTTCATTCACAGTTTATTACAAACGCCCCTCGCGATTTTATTACCTTTGTGCTCTTATATGTGCAAAGAGCGGGGCAGTCGGGGTCGTTGAAAGGGGGGAGGGCGGTATCATTACTCCCTATTATGAAGACTTGTTTTAAGAAGTGAGAATTTTAAGAAAAAATTCAAAACACAGTAATTACGGTAAAATTTTGACAGCGAGAATTTCCTAAAGAAAATAACACCTTGCAGGTGCCCCTCCTCTCTCTCTCTCGCTCTAGTGATCATGAGAATGCTTCACAACACCTTGGTGAAGATTGTTTTCCGTTTAACCCCTCTATGAATCTACCCAACCTTTAAGTTCATTAGAGAGTGAATAAACTGAAGGCGAAAAATAATTTGCAGCACAAACAAAAGGCGCACACAACTTAAAGAATGATTAAATAAAAGGAAACCTGATTGGGCAATAGACACGACCGCCCAAAGCAACATGGGAAAAAGATGCGATGTATCCATTTCACCCACTTTGGATTCAGTTGTCCATACGGTTCCTCATTCTTCGGCTTGAACACTCCGATCTTCTCCTTTAAAAAATTCTCAGATGGATCTTTAACCTATGTTTAGTCAGTTCTATTATTCATCACATTACTGTGTGAGTAAACTTTCAACTTAGCTGAACTCAACGAACTCACCCTTCATTTTATAAAGTATCCTGGAGAACGCTATCCACAATAAATTACTAATGAGTCTTTCATGAGGCAAGTTAACATGGCACACCATTTCACGTCGCGACAATCCCTATCCCCAGTATCAGCGAGGTAGAGCGTCGAGAAACCGGAAAGAAAAATTATAGGGATTATTGATATGGTTTGTTTCTCGAAATTTTTTGAGTCTGAAAAATTTTTGGATTTGAATTTGAACAATTCATTAAACAAATGTCCAAAAGACTTTTGCTTAGCGATCTGCTAGAAGCTATTTCATGAACTGCCGTCTTGCCAATACCTACGGTTGCATTAGAGAGTGATAAAGGATTAACTATCTGCAGTCTCCTCTCAAACACATGACAGTTGCGCATTGCGCCAGACGCCTGAGGAGGCGACTATTTACTGAGACGATTGCTATAAGCCCTCATCTCCGAGTTTTTCTCCGTCCCCTCTCTTCTACGTTCCTTCCCCTTCTCGCCTAAAATTTCTTGAAAAACCCAGGGTCACTATTCTTGTTTTTGTTAATTATCTTTCTGATCAAAATTCACGGCTTTCGGGTGGCCACAGATCATTACCTGCTTAAGCTACTGCTAGGAGCGTTCTTATCAAACGCTTGCAAATAACGACCTGTGGTGTTTGACCTGGAAAGGTGCAGAAAATTCTGTTTGGCCGAGAGATTTTTTCTTAACACTTTTTTCCTCTCCGGTGGTTGTTGCGTCTAACTACGGTTCACCTTCTGCAGACCGCAGAATCTTTGCGAACTCTTTCCCAGGGTATTACACCAGGAGGAGGAAAAAAATGCTCATCGTCACAAGTTTTAAGTGGCTTACTAACTGAACACTATCGTCGAACTTAATGAGAACACCGAAAAGCTTACACCTTGACAATTACGGACAAAATATGAGCCAGATGAGCCCTGCGCAATCCTTTCCGGAAAAACACCTTTACGAATCGCATGCTCGGCCTCTGCTATCACTCGTGTGAACTCATCGTTCCAAAATGAACCATACTTCTCGGCAACTGGAAACAACAAAATCTGCCCACGTAAATTAAATCCACAAATATTAAGAAACTCTCGGAAATCCCCAAAGGCATTCTTGACGTGGTACTACCCTAAAAGCAGGCAACTGCCAGATGCCTTTACAAAGAGCCTTAAGAGTTAGGAAGAGATGCACATTTGAAACATAAGACTTATCATTACCTAACACTTTTCAAGGATTACTGCGGAAAACTAAAATCAACGAGAAGTAGAAATGTTTCAGGAGAGAATAAGGACTTTTAAGAAATCAACCAGTAAAAAAGCTGAACCACTATTCGCACGAACCTCCTATTTTCAACAGATTATATAAAACTAAGCATCAGTCTCATCAAGGAAGGCAAAAATGAAAGACCCTTCTATATGAAACTTTATTCTGGGAGTGGGAAAAAGCAAACGACTCTCTTATTAAGACCTGAATGAAAATTTCATTCATAAATAAGTTGTAGGAAAACCTCACTAGTGTAATTCTTGTTTCATTACGTTAAATAGTCTTACGCTTACTTAGCTGAACACTTCCACCCATCCTCATGCAATCACGCCACAATAAATATACTTCACCCTTCGACAACGCCGATTCACTTACATAGAGGCTTTTCTCAGTGAGCATATCGAGAAACTATTTGGAAATTCGTAGTGTTCTGGAAAAAATGGAAACAAATCTCGTAACCTAGAAATTGCGAAGCAAAAGGTAGGAAAAAGCCGGACACGTCATTGCATAAAATATCTGTTGGTGCACAGCTCATACTATCAGAAAAAACAGAAGAACCTATAATACAAACTGAAATCAACTAAAATTCATGCGCACATATATAGGTGGTTCGAAGCACTACTCGCAGTCGGCAAAAATGTCGATGAATTTAAACATGCGGTATATCATTACTGAATAAAAATTAAGTGCAGTAATTTCAGCACTACTTCAATTACTTCGTTGCCATTATCAGTATCAAGTGCTGAAAGTATTCACTTAAAACGCGGTATGATACTAATTACCTCTATATGAGCAGTCTGTTTCATCGATGAATTGCGCATTGCAGTAAAAAGTGACCCTCCTCACATCTCCTGTATTTTCCACCACATCTAGTGCAAACTATATTCGCTGAACTATGGGACCCATACGAAGCGCCACTACTGCCGCCTGATAATCCCTTTATATGAACTGCACGCTGAGGTTAAGAGCCCGCCATTCAAAACAAACTAAAAGAACTTAAGCGGTACTACGAAAAGAAACAAGTTCGTGAAGCCAACGGTGCAATACTACAAAAACATTTTCTTCTCTTAAGGCTTTCTTAATGATATCTTCTCTTCCCAAGTTTATTCCACTACGAGAATACAGCATGCGATGAATCAACACGCGAAATATGTATTGATCAACTCCTTACATTACCTGTTGGCAAGGTTATCAATCAACAGCAGCCTACCAGCGATTAAGCTTTTGAGGAATGAAAAGTTATACATTATACACCACTGCGAGGGATCACCGCCCATACCCTCCTCCTCCCTCACAACTGAAGTGTTAAATGGATCGTCGTACAAACGAATGGGCAGGGCTATTTGTCCCTACACCATTCCTGACCACATAGGAAACAAGAACAAACGCATCACCGCTTACAAAAAAAAAAAAAAAAAAAACTGTCTAATGAGATCCCAGTTCTGCCGAAAACATTACAACGACCAGCATCATTACTCTGTTACGGTTTAGTCAGGGAGAAACAATACCTTGCACTAGACCCTACCAAACTTCTCAAATTTCCCGTACTCGGTTCTATTAAGCTCTTTAGTTTCTTGCACTCAACCTATTAAATTCCTGAAATGTGTTGCACCCGACCCCGTCGAATTCCCGTCGCCATTCATTTCCTCACAAGATGCATAACAACCTGCAGCCCACAAAGAGAGTATTCATATTTCCCTACTTCATAAGAGGTCCAATGTTTTCTCTTCACATGAATCAATTTTTCTGCTATGAAATCAAACATGAAATTCTTATGTTACAGCAGAGACACAGGATCCCTCTTAGATATTAGAGGTTGGTTTTAACCCGAGAAAATACAAGAATACATTTTGAAACTTGAGCAAAGCATAGAGCTAGAACCTTCTACTAAAGGCAGAGTGATACGTTGTATAATTAAAAACTTGCAGATTTCAGCGACATCATCGTCATCGGAACTCGAGGCACGACCTGGTGCAGCAATCGAAGAACCTCCTCCATCAGCTGTGTTCGTGCTTTGTGAGCGACCCGACAACAGTGGAGTTCTCTCTAGGCTTCTTCCCTAGAAGCTTCCATCGTAAATGGAACGAAGGGAGAGCTTCAATGATGACATTCTGCGGGCTCGTTTAGATTCGCAGTGCAGCTTCAATACAGTACATCTATCGAAACCTTGCTCTCGCAGATCTTGATAGAGCTAGCGGGCTGAGGAAGCGAAGAAGAAAGCGTTAAGAGGGGCGGGATAAAGCGGATCCACTTATCTGCCTATCGATATGTTCTTTGATGTCTTCCTCTCCCCCTAATTCCTCTCTTATGTCCATAACTTTAAAAAAATGAAATAAGGGGATCGTTCTGTAGAGCTAGCTCACGTCCATGCTGCCTGCAAAGTGCGAATTGTTTCCCAATTTTGACGGTGATAATGGCGTTTGTGTTAGTCATTTGAAATACAGGTGTGAGAGTCGAGAGGTAGGCGACTAAGGTGGTTAAACACTTTAACCACAACGAGAGGAAAATGATTTCCTCTTAGAACTCAAATTTTTCAAATCGCCATTCCTTCGCATCTCGATATTCGAAAGCAGGCTTTGAAAGACGAAAGTATGTCTTCAGCTTAGGTATACCGACAAAGAAACCGATTGAGAAATACCCGCTCAAAACTATGCCGTATGTAGAACAATTTAAAACGATAGGATTCTGTAGACAGCGCTGCACAACTTGGGTCGATCGCTATTTGAACACATTGGAGAGTGTTTTCTAAACTAACTTTTGACAGAAAATGCATTCAAGTCGGAATAAAGAAGAAACTAGCAGATTTGCATCAAAACAGATGCGTTGAAAAAAAATCCCATCTCTAAAATTGCGCGAAAACCTCACTAATCTCTTGTACGCAATTCCCTCCAACTATGAGCTTATATTTGAAAACCCTTTCAACTCTACTTATGACCTCATATCACAACCTCATCGAATATAACGCAGTATCAATGCCAAACAACTTTACCTTGTATCCGACACTTCGAAGGCAACGAAATTCAAATCGAAATATGCAATAAAATGAGAGAAATAAAACCGTAAGAAATAAAAAAAAATCCACAGTAAAGAAAGTATACAAAATAAAGGAGTTGCAAAATTTATAATCCAACAAAAACAGCAATTTTAGCTGACATCCTAATGAAATTCAGGACCTGTGGGATTTTTGCGCTGCCTATTTAGTCACAGAAGGAAATTTAAAAAATAAGCAGGGATTGCTTCCACTAAACAACAAGTGATAAAATATGTCGGTTCATATTGCTTCGGACAGCGGCACTTTACTGCCGAATATTAGAAAATAGAACTCCCACAATTTTCGATTAAAGCTCAACCTTTTTTGCATCCTTTTTGGTTTGCCGCTTTGAAGCATTGCATCCCTTTGAGCTCGAAAGCTGATCCGACACGTCCACATCATCATCATCATCCGATCCTAAACGCTGCATTCAGCACGGCTTTTTATGTAAACATAACCTGAACGGGTGAATATATATATATATATATATATATATATATATATATATATATATATATATATATATATATATATATATATATATATATATATATCCTTATGAGTTTATTTTATATAGTACACACTTATGCATACATACAACACATGCAATATATACACACATATGTATATATTAGGGCTTCCACGAGGTAGAAAGCCCTTGCCTGGAATCATAAGGAGAACGGGTAGGGGAGGGGAAACTTTTTGTAGTTTCCCTCGCCAAAAACCCTTAACAAAGAAATCCTAATGAAAGTGTTTCATTTGAAGGGTTTCATTTGAAAACTCTGAATTCCCCTAGAAAAATCGAAACCTTTTAAATTTCCACTACTATGGAGTTTTCGTTCATCCACTGGTTGCTCCCATCGCCGAACATTTTTTTTTTTGTGAAAGTCCACTCTTTTCCATGACTGTCACCTCCCGCTCAAAGCCCTTCGTTGCCACCTCTTACGTATGCGCATAAACACACACATACATACGTGTAAACAAATATCCCCATTCCAGCTGCCAGCAATGGCATTTTGAATGCGGATCGAAATCCGAGGGGCCATACCTCCGATTCAAGCACTACAGATGAAAAAAAAAAGATATATTTCCGCATTTGACAGCAATCCCGATGGCCTGAGCGTGTTCTCATGCGGAAAGTTGAGCAATCCAAAGTCAAACTGACTAAACTCGCTTCTAATCATGAGGTGAAAGGTGCTCTGCAACGAGGTACAGAGGCGCTCTCCTCTGTCTCCCTCACAGTACTTGAAGAAAATGATGGAGAACACATAAAAAATCTGGCGACAGCAATTAAGTGAAGACTTCAACAGATAGCTCTGCTCAAATATTTAAGACTTGTGCAGCGCTATGAACTATCAATCAACGAAGTCAACGAAGCATTTCACGTGACAGTCGATGCAAGTGTCAAAGCAACGTAGTTAAAATTGGCTATATTGCAGAGGAGATAGGAGAAAAAAAGACTCGTGGTGCACTGTGAAAATTACAGGAAGCCATTAAAAGAACAGTAAGAATGGGAGCGTTGAGTGAAAATATTTTTTAAAAGTTTGGCGATTTTCGGCCATAAAGTTCAACTTTTCGTTAATTCTCTGTCGCTGGCAATTCGTCAAAAACGTCTCACCAGTTATGTTCCATAAATTTCGTTCGGATTTCGGAGATGCAAGAATGGAGAAGCAGAGCATTCTCTAACTGCCAGATTTTGCCTTGTCGATGAGTGAACAATCTCGTTTTCCCATGATTTTGGGGCCTACTCACATGAGGACATCTACCACACTATTCACACAATTTTCAACCTTATTAGCCGATAGCGCGTCTAGAAAGTACGTTGTGCACCTCAAAGCAAACGGAAAATCATGAGGACAGAAATTTAGTGATGAGGAAATGTTTCACGAATATTGGCTGAAGTTCAGCATTCTTAGTCCTAGATCACTTGCGAATTTAAGTTCACCCTAAGGGATCACTTGGATGTCACCTTTGAAATCGGATGGAATCTGTGCACTGCTCAAAGGTAATACTTTACGTTGAAGTTACGAAGAAATTTAGCTCTTTCTAAGCGCGTTTGCTTATAAAATCATGCGCATGCTCACGAATGAAATATCTCCCAAAATAACAAGCAATGTTATGAAAATACGCTCACCAGTGAGGTTACAATTTTCCTTAAACTTTTTCCAACTTGTCGTGGTTACAGGCGCATAGTGATGCACCGTACGTGGTATGCCTTTGGTGAGAACTTAAAGCTAACAGAAAATTCAACCACAACTATCGTTACTCTATGGGCTTCACAAACGAACATATTGCTTACCGGATTCCTGTTCGCACTTTTTTGGCGAAGAACAATCTCCATCCACTGGCTTCACCTCACCACAGCTAAACTTTCCATTTGTTTTCATCGTATCACTAGCATTCGGTTGGCTATATAGTGACGACTGCACGTCCATTCTGAAGTTCCAAAATTTTAGCCCAATATAATGCTGCAGTTCGTGTAATGCGGCACCGAATTGGCGACAAAATTAACCACACTTTTCACAATCGCAGCACTACTTGCGTCTTTAGCATTTCCTAACAAAGGAAATATGGCCTCTAATCTTCAAAATGGGTAAGGAGCGGTGGGGCAATTCGGACCTCTAGCAAAAAAGCAGCGAAAAATTCACTGATGAAATAGAAACGGCACTAGAAAAGCAACATTCCGGAATGTTTCCTCGAAAAAAGAATATTTATATGGTGAAATCGACAGAAACTTGCAAGCATTCTCACCGGTGCGAAAAAGAAGACGGCGCCGACTCGGTGAACCGTTCTCCTGGCAACAGGAAACTCAGTGTTTGCTGTCGCATATTTGATAGACATGCGCGATGGCACAATATAACTACTAAATGCCAAATCCTGCTTAGCAAAACAGATCCGGATCACGTTGGACAAAACAGTGCAAATTCTTCGGTATGGAGTGTTTGATACGATGAGAGGGTTCTACATATCCATATCTATGAACGACTGTTGAAGTCATTAATTAGAGCGGATGATTCGCGGCGGGAGTGCGCGAAGATTGTGGTTATCGTAGGGAACGAGGGGGAAAGCAAGAGGGCAAGGGACCTAATAAATTTCAGTTGCCCTGATTTGAGCAGGTTTGAGGATGGATAATACAGCTACGACGCGTTTTATACAAGTCACAGTAAATGTTAAAATAACCGCACGCCGGGATGTGTCATTTCAGCAATGTCTTTAAGCGCGAGACGAAGCAATTGCTGAGACAAAGCTCGCTTTGAGACAGCAGCTTCGCTATCGGAAAAGTCAGATCTTTTTGTGAGACCGACTCGGGTTTACTTCTACAAGACCGGCTGAAATAAGTTTTATCCCACGAATGTAAACAAAAAAACAAAAATAAGTGAATGCATATGTATGCCACATACATATGTACTTAGTAATGGGACCGTACCATGTCACAAATTGAGAAAAACTATGTACAGCATCTATACAGCAACTCGAAGTGAGTCAGCGTCCTCTCTCCAGTCACAATCGCTTCTAAGGACAACCACATGACCATAGCCTACCTCTGCCGTCGTCCAACTGTAGCCTTCTTTCCTAAGAGAACTATGCCCACTTGCTTCGCCCTCACTCTCGAACGACACACACATCACCTTGATTTCATAACCCAATGCTCGATGCTTTCCTGCTCTCGATTCGGGTACTTCGCACTTTTCACGATCGTTGCATTATGCCTCATGGCTATCGTCAGAGGGTGATATGCAACGAAAATTGGAAAACATGTTTTCAAAAGGCTCGCATATGCTGTTGTTTTCACAGTGAGTTAGCGAAATTCGCGTCACCCAAATGCGCAAAATTTTGCGGACTTTTCTCGATATGAGTTAACCCAAAAATAACTTTATTTTTTCGCCGTGACCATTATTCGTTACTGTATCATAGTTCTCGGAACCGATGACCATTCAGCAAACCTATCGTATCCGGATTTCGCCTCAAGGACGCTAGTTTAAAACGTAATATTCAGCAGATGAATGACCACTAGCCGAATTATCGGCCATTGCATAGAGAAAAATCTCACCTGGTGGTCAGCTGTTGCATTCTTAGAAAGCAAAAAGTATAAAATTCCACAGAGATGCAAAAGCAGTGAAATAAAAGAAACACAGCAAATTTGCTGCAACGAAAAGGAGATCTAGGTCTGCTACGATAGATGTAGATAAAAATGTAGAGCTAAGCGCAGCACAAACTTGAAAATAAAGGAGACAGCTGGGATTTAGCCGAAAATTTGTGCGTCAAACTTCGATGCATAATGATAGAGTCTACTCTTTGCACCAGTCTACTCTTTTATTCGGTTCACTCAGATTCTTTTATCAAAGCTGAAAAATCATATGTCTTACAGCACTTCGGCAATTCATTGTCGATCGGTTTATACAAAATGTTTGGTAATGATGGATGCATTTATCGTAAGCAAGACAACAAATATATTGAATCCTCTTTGAGTTTATCTTCGTCAAATTGGCAACGAGTTCATTCGGCGTCTCGCGACACCGTTGTTTGCGCCCCTGTCCCTCACTAATTCCTAGTTTATTTCCATTCGGACAGCTAAAGTGGACACACGCAACCGTTCAAAAAATTACCCTCTCTCGCAGCTTAAGGAGAAATCGGACCTCTCTGTAAATTGTCCACTCGTAAAAAAGCTGAATTAAGCTCTAAGTAGAAGCATCAAAACTTGGGAAAGCTGAATTCAAGCTGTAAATGACTACATCTAAAATTGCAAAAGTACGCAAAAGCACAAAGAAACAATGCTGTGATTTAATGAAATGGCCTCTACGCTGCTCATTCCGGCCCAAACAATTGTTGAAATTGAATTTCCACACAACGACTCGAAATTAGAAACACTGAACTCGCTAGTGCACTCAGGTACTTTGAAGAAAAGAGCTGTTTTTCTGGAGTTAGGGAAGCCCATCGAAGATTACTGCTTTTGACATCGAGAAGAGCAGTATAATGATCTCTTAATAACTGCGGAATCAGGACAACGCTTACGCATGTCTCAACGCTAACGAATCTTCCCGGAGTGATATATGCTCGTCCTTCACGCATACGTCTGCCACGTCAGCCATGAAGAGAACATTTATCTTTAGTCAAAGAAAAACGTGCAAACTGTGCGTTAACGAATATAGAGCGGTGCGAAATAGAGGAAGAAAATGCCTTGAGATTTAAAAAAACTGGCTGGATCGATGCTAAACAGCATTGAGATTAATGGCGACGTGCTACAGGAAGTGAGGGACACCTCGGCTAGAGAAAACAACGTCGCAGTCACTATTCTCCTCCGTTGAAATCATTTCTTGCAACAAAAAGGATCGTGACAGGTTGAAGCACGCTGCTGTGCATTATGTCACCAATTTTTACTTCTGGTGCCTAAATCCACAATAGCTGAACACTTGACAGTGAACTCTACTGCCAGTGTTTGAGTTGAAATGAAGAGATGCAACGAAAGCGATTTGTCGCTCGCACTCTAGGGAACTTCGATTGTCATTTGAATGGACACTGGAAATAAATGCTAATCATGAGTAGGAGCGTTAGGTAGACTAGTTGGCTTTAGGTCGAGTGGGAATAATGTGTTGTGCAGGGTGAGTCAAAGAAATCAGGAGCATACATACAGATCAAACGACTACCTAGCATGTGTCATGAGCCTGAGGCAGAATCGGGAGGATGTAATAAAAGTTGATGTGCTTATGTATTCATTCCAGCTTCTAGACCGGTCTTAAGGCCAAGTGGGCCTAACTCTGGGTACTGGAGTGCGCGAGGTGATGGCGGTAGTATGGAGTTCGACTGCGTGGTCGTGCCGGCGATTCGAGCTATCCTATTATCCCTTCTTGTTTATCATCTTATCGTATAAGTGTGATGAACTGTCCGCTTCTTATACCTGTGTTGTCTCGCAATTTACTCGACCGCATCTCGACATAGGGTGCAGATCCTCTAGGAAACCTGGACGACTAGACGAGCCAATGGGAGCTGACCCTTACAAGTATGCAATAAAACTTTTATTTCAAAACCGCATCTCAAGAGTCCTTCTGTGAATTTCTCACGTTTAATACGTCGCAACGTTGAGAAGTTGACAGTTTCGCATTAAAATCTTCGCTCAAAGAGGTAACATTTGGCTTGTTGCTGAGTGGTGGTTTGACCTTGACTTTGGTGAGAAGCTACTATTGATCGACTTGCACACAATTTTTTTTTTTTTTTTTTTGAAATAATAGATGAATTAATAATGCTTATTATAATGAAGATAGTGCCTCTAAATTATGCAGCCTTCCACTTCTCTAATTATTACTGCAAAACTTTTGAACTAACAAATCTCTCTGTAAAAATTATTTGAGACGAAAGCAGCGTGGTGGCGTTTCGATAAATATTGCCCTCTTCATTTAACGATGCAGACACTGCGCATGTGATTTAAGCGAATACTTCTTCTGGGTGCTATCATCAAGAACTATACTATCATTTTTATCGATTTCAACATGCTTCATATAAATCCAGTCAATATTTGTCATGAACCTAACTTCTTACCGTACCGTAATTAATTTTTCAATTTCTATCCGCTAAACTCACGCTTTTTCATTATCATATAGACTATTGTCTCTCGTTATCACGTTCTTGTTCAAATATACCAAACGTTATTCCAACAAAACATTCCTGCTGCTTCTCTCGTTCACGTATTTCTGCACTGATATATTCATGTTGCACTTATCAGTGTAGGTTACAGTGAAATCTCACATTCCTGCAAATAGTTTAGGTATCATCTCTATTACGGAGCGAATCCGCTTCATACAATTTGCCGCAAAGCTTGGATAATGATGAGTAGTTCTCGATCCATGTTGATAGGGAAATATGCTTCGATTCGGTGAATGTGGTTGACAATAGAGTGGACTATTGCGAAGTTATCTTATTCAGACGCTTTGCTTGTCGTTTTGATATGAGAAGAAAAACAGAATCCGTCAAGTTTTTTGCGTACACCTTTGAGGAAATGAAAGAGGTTCCACGAAATTATATGCGGGCAGTAAACAATCGAAGGTGTAAGTTTTGTGTAAGGAAGTTATTAAGGAGTGTAAGTAAGAAACGTATTTTCAGATCGTGACAGCAGATCATTGCAGGATTGTTCTGTTAACAGTCGAAACTACCAATCTTTCTTGGTTGGCTTGATGCATCACCCCTCAACAGTGTCGAAACAAGGATCAGAAGGGAACCTGCGAATGACTCACCATTCCTGCAATCCTCTCTTGGCTGTGAAGCGGTTCTTACTGAAGTTGACATGTTGAATATCCATAAAGTATTTTGTAAGGAAGGCAGCAAGTTATCGAGGGATGTTGTTATCAATTATATTGTTTATCGTCAACTAATAGCAGTCCTTGCTCGTCCACTTTATTAAACTTTAAGAATGTTTCAGAGAGCGACATTCTCTCACACCTTTGGAAAGAAGCAGCTGTTATTCGTGTTCACAAGGAAGATCCCAAGAAGAGTAGTAAAAATTAGTGGCCAATTTGCAGCAATAAATTTTTAGAAAGTTCTAGATAACTCCTCACCAAAGCGGTTTATCTCGACTTTCATGAACAATTCCAATAGGTCTTTCTTCTTAGATTGCCGTCATTGCCAGGCAGTGAAGATATTCGTAGTAAATTGCTTGTATAGGCGACTGTTGACCCATTAGATCGGAGATCGTTGTCAGTAACAGATTGCATGCCGGTATAGGCATACATAAATCGGACGCTTTTCAAGGTCCATTCAAAAGACCGCTGCTTTTTCATTCGTTCCTCGAGGATTTTACGATTCGCATTGAACATTTTCATATATATATTTGGTTGTTGGTGACTGTAGACTTGTCTTAATCATCCCCTGTGAAGATCCGACGAATGCCGATTTCCAACTCTATCCTGACAGCATTTTGGAGTGGCGTGAGGAAATGCAATTATCTGTTTCCTTATCTAATTGTTCCCTGCAAAGTATAAACAACGCTAACAGCTTGTCCACTTACCCCATTCAAAGCAAACGGCATGGCGAGATCATTGAAACTAGAGGTTTTTTTTGGGATATCATCGACTCTAATTTTCATTTCTGCTCACAGGTTGCATAAATTTTTTTGGGAAAGTGGACGATTTTCCTCAGCCTAACATTTCGGACTTTCGAAATTCCGGATTTATGTTTCTTGAAAAATGTATCGCACCTTCACATTGTGTAATCTGCATTATGCCTCGATGATTTTATATCAACTCTATAGCAAAGATATGTGTACTCAATGCTTGAGTTCAGATATTTGAGGCTAGTATGTTATGATCTTGAGCGGTTTGAGTGCAAACGCTTAAAACGTCACCTCTGCACTCATTTTCTGGAAGTCTATGGGTTAATATAACATATTATAATAACTATTATTCCTTACTACTCTTCATAGTTTCTTCATTCGATTAATATTCAATTATCAACTAATAAAAATAATCATTCATAAACGGAACAGAAATTTCTGTTCAAAGACTCATATAAGAAGAAATGACATTCCTGCTGTTATGGTCATCGTTTATATCCCAGTGGTGAGTTCACAGTGTTTATTCAAATTACTTTTGCTGGAGGTATTCGATATCCGAAATGCCGCTACTGCAGTCGCGCAGTTAAGGTTACTCCACAGTCGTACCGTACCATCATATATTTACATGGGTTGGTGTGTTTCTCCGCACTTATTCCACAGTATTCGTTCAATTTTTTCCCTTCTTTTGCACATTGATGTCCATCTTCTTAAAACAGTTACAAATAATGGGAAATTAATGGGATCAAAACCGACCACTTGTGTCATGTGTTGAATGTGAAAACAGTGTTGAGAACTGATGTTGACAACATATGTACTCGGAACTTCATATAAATTACCTATTTCGCGATAGTACTCTCAGTCTTTCTACCTGTCTGGCAAATTACCTGACGATACTCGTTAGCCGGCTACTTTCGGCAAAAAAAGCGCTAAATCACTATCTGCTGAAATTAACGTTTTTAGGCGTAACTTGGTGAACACGTTTAAAGCATGGGATGGGAAACACCCTATAAGCAATGAACTATTCTCTCGTTAACAATGTGAATCGATAGCCTCATTTCAGCGCAGCCAGCAGAAACTTCAGAAACATATAACTCTTGTGTTATTGCGGCGGTAAGCACAAAACTTTCTGATAAGAAAGCTTTGGAAGGGTTTTGATTCATACGGTTAAACAGCGTTCTCATTTTAAAAAACCCGCTTGCGGCCCTCTATGCACTGCTTTTATGATCATCGAAATGCTCTGAAAAAAATCGTTATCAATGCAATGACCTAAAAAGGTGGTAAAAACTATCATAGATGATATGAGGCGGGCCAGACTTCCCTCTGGATTTTATGTGCTTTTGCAACCCTCCTCCTTTTCCCCCAAACAACAGTCCTTCCTAAAATTCTTGTCGATTCCATAGATCGGATCACTAAGTAACCGAATTATAGCCGGAAAATATTCGAGTCGCAGCACATCGAAGTGAATGAAAGTTCGTTTGACGTGGTCAGCCGATTGCAAAGGCGAATATTGTGCCGACTCCACTTGTGCGCTTTTTCGTTTGCTTAATTCATTGACGTTGCAAGATTAAGAATTATTAAACTGTTAGTGTCGAGGCGATTATAAATCACTAAGATGTTCGGTTTTGGTCATTTGCACAATAATAATTAGGTTTTTGGCTGACGCGAAGGCAATACCGTCATTCTACTTCACATACGAGTGATGCTGTTCATGGAGAACGGTCTGTGTAAGTGAACTTGTTCACGGCTGCAGTAGCGCTCAGACGTCGGCTATCGGTCTACTGACACCTCCCTAACAGAGGTATGTAGTGCCTGCTGTGCCGACGCTCAGTTCAAATCAAACACATACAGGATATTACTAGTCGCATGAGGCCTTGGTTCCTTTCTGCTCTCCCCGTTCCCTTTCCCGAAGAGGTAAAATTTTTGATAAAAAATGCAACTTCAAGATTGATTTGCTTCATCACGCGGACTATACCTTTGCGTCGGTTTAAGCAAAAGAATTCGCTTGAAAGTTGCAAAATATGTCCAAGAAAAGAACACAGCATATTTGAAGGAAGAACTTCATCTAACATTTTCAGCGTTAGCAGATTTGAAGGATGCAAAATTGATAGGAGGAAGCACTTGCGTGGAAAAATCTATTCGTCTCTCGAGAGTGAACAATGCTTCTTTGGGGTTTTGCAATAGCTCTCACATAATCGAATCGTCGAATTCCGTACCGCTGTATTTGTCGTATTAAACAGTCGGTTTGCCAGAAATATCCCAGTCTGGTCCACGGAATTCTTCATTTCTAAAAGCTTTCCAACCAGTGGATTCAGAGTGGACCTGGCCTCTGAAGGCGAATGTCTCCGATGGGAACAGAAAGGCTTCGTCCGACTCATCTTCTTTGAAGGCTCAACAAAGACGCCTCCATCTAAAGTAAAGAGGGAACTTGTAGACTGACACTATAAACAGAAATGGGATCAAAGGAAAGATCTGCTAGGTATGATCATGCATTTTAAATCAGTTCATTATGTCAACGGCTGTTGTTCGCAGTACTACGAGGCAATCACACATGCCACTATTTATGGCCACAATAAAAAGTACGATAGCTAAACTTTCCATCCAACACAAACCGTATTCCTCCGAACCCCTTCAAGATGCTTCACATTCATACTGTTTCCTCGTATCTGAAATTACGCGCCTAATTCTTGGTGCAATTTCTGCCGTACATCGTCTTCGGTTGATTGTGACCGGAGGCGAGGAAAATGCCCACGAAAGTACTTAATTCGAGCGCTCGCTTACTTTGGACAGATAGATGCCGCATTCAATTCGTATGTTACAGCCAGGACTAAAGCTCCTCATTTAGTGTTTTGTAATATCTTCTTTCCTACGCTTTAACAGAATTTCAGCCGTAAAAATCTGCATATTTCATAACAGTTCAACCCAGCGGTCTATCACTTCGTTACTTAGCCAACAACATACAGCAGCCGCGTAACGCATGCCGTGCGCCATTTAGCATCAGCATTTGCAGAAGAAAATGGATAAACGTTTCTTTTATCCACTTCATTCGCGTATTCCGTTTCAAACCGAGTAACGGCTTAAGAAAAATCCTACGGCCTCATAACTGAACGGATATTAATGAATTTTTGGAGTCGTATAGGTCATATTACTTGCAAATATGCAGTTAAACGAAGAATGTGTACATATATTTATGCTCATGTTTTGATACACAGATAAGCGCGCATGTTCATTCGCTTAGGGAAGGAGAAGGACAGGTTCATTCTTCCTCAACGTGACCTTTTTAAACCCTAACCTTAAAATTAAAACAAGCTTTTATTGTTAGATAACTTTTCTGATGCAAAACTGAAACTTTAAACGTCGGTGTAGGAAAGGATTAAACTCAAAAAGTACTGGGAACAAATGAAGCGCTCTAAGAAACGCCACTTTTTATCGCTTTTAACGTCAGCATCAAACCTTTCCGACCAAGTTTGCACGCATAAAGTGTAAAAATTTTTCAGTCAGTTCGCTCGTATCAAAGTAAAATTATTGGCTCAACATATAAATTATTGGCTCAACCAGTCACAAATTTTGAGATAATTTCAGTCCTTACAGGGCAAACGAGATGCATCGGTCAAAAAACGAAACTTCAAAGGACCATTTGAGATGTTTCAACAACAAATCGGCTTGTTTCACTCCAAAAAGAATTTATAAGAAAATCCCATTCGAATGCGTCAGTCTTCCACATCACAGCTGAGACATCCACCGATCTTCAGCTACGTAAGGATATATGTTGATAGTTTCTGGTCAGCTCATTGCAAGAAGCATTTACATCAGTGAATCATTTATTAATTCTTTCCAAAAACATGAGTTCTGCATGGAATGCGTAAAAAGATTCAGTTGTAAGCGACCTGACTTTGATGCTTGAAACAGTCTGGTTAGTCACTGTTCTGTTGTGCAAACGTCGGACAAGCGACAATGACGGCTATGCTGATACGCTTACACGGTATGCCTAATCAAAACATGCAATGCGTCATTTGTGAGCTTGTGAAACTTTATGCGCCCTCTCAAAGTTGCTTGATGGAGGCTTAATGAGCCGACGCGTTGCTTTAGAGGAAAAACGTTCTGCGAAACCATACGTACTGGCATCAGAAACGGATGGTTGCATAAAAAGAGGGGTAGGCGGTATATAAGAACCTTGAGGACTGTTGCCACACTTCAGTGGTCTCTCCGATAGCCGCAACGCTCGCCCATCTACAAAATTTTGAAACTTGCGCGGTGACTTACAGCATTTCACCTATTTTCAAGGGTTCATCACAGCAACGACCGAATTTTGAAAAATACTAACCAGAATTAAACTTGGATATGGAAGCACACAGGAGGAAGTTAGGATGAATCTTATGCATGAGTAAACACACTTTAGAGGTGAGCTATACAGGTAAAATGCCTTTTATATGAATCAAAGCAAAGGAAAAATAACAGCACCCGCAGAAGCGACTTAAAGAGTCAATCCCAAGCTCTCGAATTTGTCGTTGTCATCAAGTTGCCGACGTTCAGTGAGTGGTTCTACCCAGTTCCTCCTCACTGTTCCTGAGGTTTCTGCGCATCTCTACGCTTTTTACGTGCACGCATATTAATTTCTACATTTACACACTTCAATTTTAAATTTAAGTATATCAGGAACACGGAATACAAACTCTTCAGTAGCGTTGCTGAAAATAAGAGGAAGACATAGGAGGGGGCGGGGGGAGGAGAGGGGGGAAAGGAGGGAAGACCGCTAACACGAATTTCGAAAAGACATTTGCAAGGAAACTTCAATCGACGGCATTGTTTAGAACTAAAAAGTCCACTTATTTCCACTACAATAAAATCTAGGCTCATATTGTTGAATAATATTAAAAAGCCAAGGATTACTAGTGGATATTGAACGGTCGCTTTGATCTGCCCGAATATTCATCTATCGAATCGCTCTATTAGTGCGTTCACGAGTATAGCCTGGTATCAAATTTCTCACAAAGTGACGTCCAAAGACGAGAAAAATTTGAAGGTTTTAATCAGTCCTCTCTTCCTCCCTAAACCCTCTCCCTCGCTTCTCCACGGACGATCTTACTGGGAAGATTTAGAGCTCGCAGAATTGCAGATAAGGATCAATTTTCCTCGATTCGTTTTGCGCGCCTATTACAGAAGTTCTCCGTTCGTTTCGGTCGTCTGCTTAGAAAATTTCTGCTCCCTCTGCATGCTTTACCATGTTGAAGATTTCGCTTTCTCATCACTTCGAAGATTGTTGATCTTTGCTCTAAGGTGACCTCAATTGATAAGAACTTCTTATATGGCTTGCGTGAGAGAACTTGGAACAATAATTTCATAGCACAGTCCCCAGAATTACACACTTTCGAAGTTTTGATTTACATTATATTAGCTCAGTTCTAAATGAACTGATCTGAATGCTTTATAAATGTGGTACTCACTGAACGTAGTAATTCCACCTGCCTCTTTCTGGAGCCGCCCCCGCTCTCTCTCTTTCTCTAAAGAAAATAAAGCTACACGACGGGAATACTCATGCGTATAAACATAAAAATTTATGCCCGCACGCATACTCATGCCATACATGTTGTGTACCTATAAATACATATACACGCATGTCTGACATGAATTGGCGCACTTGTTTCTGCTGTTTTCTTGCCTTCGATTTCCTTGCGGGTGGACACATCTCCCGATAACCTATCTTTCTCGTCGGAAATTCGGCATGACTCTTTCCCTTCGCGGGCCCTCGTCGTTTATGAGTGGATGTGCTTAATTACGAGATTGATCTTTCATTATGTATGCGAAAAAGTGTACACTAAGATATTGTCGGCGATTGAAACTTTGCAATGAAATCTAAAACGTTTTTCAAGCGCTCGTTTCTTCACGAAAACAGCATAAGAAATCAAACTGATGGTTATAACGACTAATACGTAAAAGTGCACCATTTTTACCCTCAAAGGACACGATAAACCACCATTTTCACCCTGGAAAGACCCGATGATTCATCATTTTTGCTCCCAAATGATCCGATTATTCACCATCTTCTCCCTCAAAAAAGTATTGCACGAGGTACCGTCCGTGAACTTTTCAAAGACTTCAGCAGTTTATCTGCCTCACTTTTTGTACCTTTTCGTCTAGTCACCTCCACCTATCCCTTCATTCCATTCCATTACCTTCTCCACCTCCTCTCTTTGCTCTCCTTTTCACTGCCCTGAGATTAATTCCACAGTGCTAAGTTTGTTGTTGAGGATCAGGCTACTCCCTACGCATTTGCACATATCCTTACAATGTCGTCGTCCTCAAACTCTTTGACTAATTAACTGTTTTAGAGCAGCAAACATCTCAACCTATTCAGCCGGAAACAAAAAAAGAAGTGTAGGTATCGGGTGCAAAGCTCTTCCAATCCCTGATACAGTGGTTTAAAGCACGCTAAAAACAATTTTTTGACAAGATCGTAATTGGGACACGGCGATCGAGAACGAATCAGCCACCTCTACACCATCGGTCTGACACATCTTCAATTTACTAATTAGCAACGTTAGTTGAAACCTGTCAAATCCCCTCATCCTGGCACATGGAATTCGACTTTTTCTGGATGAATCAAGTATCTCTTTTGAAAGGCTAAACAACATAAAGCTTAGATACCGAAGTTTCAGCATAACTGAATTTGGTTCACAGCTCGCAACGTTTCATCAACTAGTGGCACCATTTGAGCTGTTTTTTCAGCGGATAGAACTGATAAGTATTGGTGGCTTACTCCTTCGAGTTACTTTACAACCCTGGTTTGGTTCAACAGAATTTCCGAGCGGGTGGGACAGCTGTAATATCTTGGCAAGACTTCTTTCTGTGCAATCAAATATCCATATGGATGTCCGCAGTGTGAAATTTTTTCGTCTTCTCTTTTGATGCTCCAAACGAAAAAAAAATGCCCCATAAAAAATCGCGTAAAAACTTTTAGATAAGTTACACGTCATTTTTCAGTTTTTGAACGCCTCCTGCTGAAATTGCTCGTCACTTTTACTTCCTAGTTTTTTCTGCGTGCCATTCTGATTCCTTTTTCTTCGATGATTTGCCGACACATTTTTTTTTTCGATTTTGGGTGATATGAATGGAGTGACCCATGTACGATGAGCATAAATTATTGTATCTATTTATAAATGCTTTCTGATCGGGCAACCAAGTATTATCTCAGTTCGCTTTCTAACTATCGTAATGTACTGAAATTAGGATCGCGGCTTTTTATATTTTTCAAATCTGAAACAAAGGGAATTATATTTCAGTTCTTTCGTCTTTCAGAGTTTGGAAAGGGGAGGAGCTCTATTTCTTCTGGAGCATGAATACTGTTCTATTCAAGGCAGTAGAGCGCATGATTCTGGATGGGAAAATGCACGCTTGGCACGAATTTCTTCATCTCACCTAAATTTTTTTTGACTGGCCATGAAACGATGGATTCAGTAACGAAGCAGCTGAGTCTAAAATTCCAACTCAAGAAGTTTTTTGGACATATATACTGTAAACTTTGCTTGCTACGACACAATGATTCATGAATTGAATAAAATGTGACAACAAAGAGACAGGTGAACAGACAACATTACTGCAGGGGTTGGTGCTTTCTCATGCAACAAAGTTGAAAAGCCTGATGTGCTTCATTACAAGTACGAATGCTCTCAACAGTGACTCAAATCGTCTTGCCCTTAAGCGGTCGCTCTTACTTCAAATTGAGCTCCACTGCGATTCCCCTTTCGACACATTTTGACGATAACGAACTCCCACCGGTGAATACTGGTAAAATTCGGAAGTCTTTCAAATTAGTGCAACTTTCAAGTGAGTGCAATGGAAAGTTCAGCTTTAATATTATTTCAAAATACACTTCAGCTCTTGCAACAGTCTTGGTGGGTAGAAAAATTCGTCCAAGTAATGAATGCAATAGCGACCAAAAATGAAATATTTACATCTAAGCGGGCGGGGGAGGGGGGAGGGGGGGGAGGGGGGGGGGGGGAAAAGAGGTGTAAAACGCTTACGAGAACAACATCGGCCATAACGTTCAATCATAAGTATTCCAAATGAAAGACAGCACTCTCCCTCTATCGCCTTAGTGACAGATGACGTGAGACCAGATGCAAGAACTTCAAGATGGCTTTCAAAACTGTGGCATTGGTGAGATATTAATCAGAAACGAAAGGCCACATGCTAGAACGTCATGAATGACACCGGAAATGTTGCGATGGAGACTCAGAAATTGGTTTTACACATTAGGTGCGTTTCATTTTGTGAAAAAATAAATTCACAGACAAACTTACACATAGTCGTTCTATTCATTCCGAAAAAACCAACCAGCTTTATCGATTTTAGAAATAAAGAAAATACATCAATAAATACGATTACTTTTCTGTTTCGTGATTGTACAAATATATATATATATATATATATATATATATATATATATATATATATATATATATATATATATATATATATATATATATATATATATATATATAGTGAAAGAACCAACTTAAATAGGTGAAAATATGAGCTAGATGAGCGTACAAAGTGGGCATTCTTATGACCTCTTTATGGTGGCTAACTAACCTATTACAAGAGTATTTTTTCTGAAATGTATGCAAGAAAATGTTCCTTTAAAAATATTAGAATCTATGTCGTGCTTTTGCAAGAATCAGACAACTCGCACGTTGGTTCCAGCTCCAGAAAATGTAAGTCTCCTGTGCCAGGCGTCATGTACTGGGCGGATGCTGTAACATCACTGGTTGTATTTGCTGACAATGAAAGAAACCTCAACTCAAAATTCCTTCACTTCAGCCATAAAAGTTTTGACACTTGTTTCTTTCTTTCTTAAATTTTAATCACACAACTTTCAGAGGTTTGCCACCTGCGACATTCTGCTCGACTTTCTAGGCTCTTTTGTTTCTATTGAATCGACTAACTTAACCAACTTTTATCCCATCTCCTTCCCCTACACATCGATGGAAGATAAGACGGTGAACGATGTTTTTATAACAATTATAGGTGGAATGGTCATTGGAGAATTACAGAGGTTGGATGCGAAAATTTATTTCTTATGATTGTTCCTACAAAAGATTAAAGGTGAAACAAAGCGGAGAAAAAAAACTGTTGCAATGTCGACTGAGGTAAACAATCAACAATCAGACAACAGGCCATCGGATGAACAAATTTAGAATTTAACAGCTACGAAGATTGTTTTAAATTGGGTGAAAACAGGCATAGAACAACCAAAACACCGATAAAAAGACGTTGGGAAAAATTTAAAAAATAATCAAGCGCAATACGGCAGCTAGATTTGAAAAAGAGGACGGGAGGCGGGGAGGGGGGGGGGGGGGGCTGCGTAGGGTTGCCTTCGCAACACAACTTCATTCGCTAGCTAATAGGTTAGGGACCCAATTCATTTGGGGATAACCCATGAATACCATGAGAAAATGTGTTGCATAGACGACGGAAGTTTCATCGAGTTCGCCGGTAGAATGACAGGTGGTAAAGGTGCGGTGAGGTTTTGAAGCATGTTTACGTCAAGTTCATCAGCGAGATGAGGATGCAAGTGCAGAAGTGTTCCAAGCTGAAATTGTCGAATGACTTTTTACGATATTCAACGTCAGAATGGAAAACGTTTCAACGGAAGTGTTTCAAGAAGAAATATCTCAACTCCCTGTTCACAATCACTTCGTTCGGGAGAAAATTATCACGCTAGCAAAATTTTGGGTGTTCTCTATCAAACTTGTACAATCAACTTTTGCTGCACTTGGAATAAATGTTGCATTGCAAAAACGGCCTCAAACACAGGAAAGTTGTGGAACTTTTCATGTGATTAAAAATGCCTTGTCCAAGTATGCTTTAGGCGCACTGTTGCGATGGGTGTTATCCTTCAATGTTGCATTCCTTAATTCGGATGTTACAAATTTCGTTTGCAAATCTCCTATCAAACCACTCCGAAGCTTTAAAGAAAAACTGGACTGCGCTATAAATTGGCAACTATATTTGAAGTAACTTTTCAAAACACCCACAGCCTAGAACTGCAAACACGCTACCACCAACAAATTAGCGCAGAAACGTCTAGTAGATCAGCTTGTCGCACGCCGCAAACAACAATACGCAAACGAACTGTCCGATGGGTCGATCAGTGCCGTGTGGGCGTCGGCTACGTGGCACCGTCAGACACTGTTTCCCGCCCGCTACGGTTTGTAGCGTCCTATCGATTGTGTGTGCTGTTTGGTGCGCTGCGTGCACGCGTTTTCGTTGCTCGCTGCCCTCATTCGGTCTCTACAGTGCGCGCGTATTCGTAACTACCGCATAGGCCATTTTTCACCTCTACGTAGTATTCAGCTCCGCTGCGGCTTCTAGCTCCTCGCTGGCTTATATGTTCGCGAGTTTCGGCCATCCCTCATCGTTCTTGCATTTGATGTGCGTGATAAAATACCTTATTTTTGGTTAAAAGAACGCAAACATAATGCAAGCGCAAAGATATTGATCCTCCGAGTGTGTTCGAACCCAATAGATTTCTTTTGTTGAATTACGACAAATAAATGCATTCACTCACATATTGACGCTGAGTTAACGAATCGTTAAAGAAATGATCACTTGCAAAGGCGTCAAAGCACGCACATCAAATGCAAGAACATCTTGTATTAATTTAGGGGTTCTATGCCCTCATTGTAAATAAAATCATTGCAAGGGAGACGTAGGTTAGCGTGCGTGCATCGGAACCACTAAGCGACCGGGTAAGAAGAAACAACAAAAATATTAGGGTATGTGCGCTCCGGAAGATAAGTGCGCGCTCAACGGAGGAACGTAATGTGCGGTGAGCGAGCGGGGGCGCGGGTCGCAGTCGAAGGCGTTAGGTGGCGGGGTGAGTGACCGTCGTTGGTAGTATCCATGGGACGAGGCGGCAGAGAAGCGAGCACCGCACCCCGTCTAGACGTTTCTCGTCGGCAGAGTGAGTGTGTGCTGCCCGGTGGATGTGTTTGCTGGTACGACGCGGCACCGCTCTCCGTGCGTCCATTAATTGCCACGCCTCCTCTGACCCAAACCCTAGTGGCCAATGGCGATTCATTGTGTACTGAAGCAGGGGTGTGTGCGGTCAACCCGTAGATCCGAACTTGTGTTGGGTTTGGTAACATGAGCTCGGCACTCGGGTAGACTGCGTCATCCCAGCCCGCCACCCAATGCCCGCTTGCGTCGTTAACAAGGCGTACTTGCTTCCTGATTTCGACGCAGCAACCGCACCCTTCTGGAAACACTGAAGCATATTGAACAGCGCGGCAAGGTCTGCTCGTTGAGGTAGTAGGTTGTATAGTTGCGAGCTGCATCCTTTCGAGAAACTGTCCAGCCTGCTAGCTTGCCGCGCGGACCGACGCTCATGTAATGAGTTAACACAGTCGGGTGGGCATATTGGGCGCTTGCGAGAGGCTGGCAGAAAGTGAAAGGGTGATCAGCTTGCAAAAGGGCACATTATGCATTCAGCTCGCTTGCCAGGTGGTGTGAATTTGCTGTGCGCTTAACCGCATTTCCGCTTTATGTGAGCACATTTCGTTTGCTTGGTGTTATTATTACCCGTACCCTAAGGCAACGTGAGGACGCGCGCAGACCACGTCTAACTATCCCATCCGCATAACCCTTCTCACGTAGCATAAGGAAATGAGGCGAGATTTAGTTTGCCATTTTACGGGCATCGCTGAGTAAGTTTAGTGGGCATGAATAATGGTGAAAATATGGTAGCAGTGCGTTGCTTAACTGAGAAAACACGTCGGTGGGGCCTGCGACGCTTTTTTACATTCCACCACTCGGACCGACCAGGTGTACGAATACTCGAGAACAGCAGCACGTAGTGGCACGCACTTTTTTGGAAAAGTCAAAGAATAATACAGAAGCGCTGCTGGAAGCTGATTTGCTGCCCGCTCCAACCTATTTAAAAATTAGTATGTGCAAGCGAACTGTCGCTTCGATCTTCTGTAACTCGTCTCCTCAGCAGATTGTATCGCCGTGACTTTCCGATTAGCAAGTTGAAACTGTCTAGAAGACCGACAGACATAGATTACATAGACCAGGATTGTCGCGCAACACTCGAAGGAATTTAGAATGCACGATGAGTACACCGTTGTTTAATGAAGTCATACTAAGCACTAAAGTAGCAGGGGGAACATGTTGGCGCTGACATGCATCATTTTTTTTTCGTATATTGCGTGCGTTGTCGTGAGATTGAAAAAGAAGTGAATGGGGCGCCCGCTGCAATGAGGCTTGACACCGAAGTTGCGCCTGATGATCTCCAATCAAACCCTTATGCACCTTGTCCTCCTAAAACAGTTGTCTAATACCTTTGCCATTCATAACGGAAGTGCGCTGAAAATCGAAGTTCACAAATTGCTCAAAACAGTGGGAGTGATTGCGCGTATCGGGCTATCACACACTGAACCCTACCGACTTTAGTAAACGAGCTCATTATGAAGTTCTCCAGTTGCGAATGATCTTTGCTCTGAGATGTCTCTCAAAATTTTATTTCCCTGCTGAGTGGAAACCTGTTCAGCAATCTTTGAGACTTTTCTCTGCATAAGGCACCACAATATCAGTTCATCGGATTATGGTTTCGCTTAAGCAAGACATACTCATTTCTCTTGACAGTAAATCAACTCCTAAGGCGGTGCCGTATCGATCTGTAATTTTGATTTTGAAAGTCTTTTTTTTTCCGTTCTTCTGCAATCGTTTCTAAAATATTGATTTTCCATTGCATAATAATAAAATGCGAAATTTTCGATAAACACAAAACTTCGCTCATCTTGAATATCTTAGACTCGACCATCATCGTACGTCATAACGGAAGAAAATAAAACAATGTTTCCATTGAAAAAAAAATTATGTTTGTCCTTAGCCGAGTGAATGAGGGCGCCATTTTTATAAGCAATTTTAAAGGATTTTCTAAGCGTGAATTTCTTTACACAATATTTGGGAGACTCGTCGGCACATCGGCATTTTTTCCAAGTTTTTTAATTCCCACCAAAGCACTTATTTAAATTACGTGATGGAATTTAGTTTAGCTGCATTTCATAGCAATATTAGAATATTGTTGAAATATACAAATAAGTACGATTATAAACGCTTATACGTCGCTATGAAGGAATCTTCAACTGATTCCTATGAGCTGCTTACGGCAAATATTTTCACTGCGTATGTATATGTGTGCGTGCGTGTGTGTGTATGGATCGCGGCGGAACTACGTGCTGTTTATGGCACTCGATGAAGCAAGGTCACCAGTGTTCCTCAAATGGTCTGCTGCTGTTGACCACGCACATGAAGATATAATTCAAGAGCAGTTCGTCAACAACAAGCACACACACGCGCACACACATATGCGTCCACAAAAAAATCAACAATGAGCTGTGATGGTGCCTCGCATTTGTGTATCGTCGATAACGAGCTTGTTTCATTTGGTTCGTTTGCTTATTTTAATGTTTTCTGAATGTGTGCTATGCGGCTATCCATTTCATATACTCATCGTTTACTTAGATCGACCGCTGAAATTCTTTCCTTTCTGAAGTATCAGAGTATTTGTTCTTAAGTTGTTATGATTGATGCTGCTCGTCTATTCCCATCTGCGATTCGTTCAGATATGATATGAGGTTGAGAGTATCATGTCAAGTTGCAGGTTAATTGAAGCGTTCTAAAGGCGTAGTATTGTTGTTGTGCGAGGTGCGATCGGTTTAAACGAAACGGAACTGAGATAGAGCTATTGAAGCGTTGTGAATTAGAAGCTAATATTATGAGCGTTACGGGTAACTGCATTTTCTTCATCCAAAATAATTTGATGATGAAGAAAGGGTTCACGCGTTCAAACCTAGGGAGGTTATGCTCTTGCCCACATAACAAAATCTGCTCCTCTACGCTTACGAGCGGTCTCAGTCAAAAATCGATTCGTTGCAGGATAGTTGCGGCAGGCACGCAGCCACTCATTTGGAGCGTCATTCGCTTGCATTGGCGACCACCCACCACGCCACTCGGTGGGCATCATGCGGATTGTCTGACCACTTGCACGGCATCAAGCAGTTTGGCTTCAGTCTTACTGCTTAGTATTCGATTACAGCAATGATTTGCAGTATGTCTCAAATGCTGTGGGATGCTATGATGATCTGCTGTTTACAAAACTCCCTTGAAAAATGTCGACGGAAGCTGCTTCGTGACTGTTGATCCAAGGAGGGGAGATTACGAAAGACGTTCGCTTATGTGAATGATTATTTACGTTAATTTCAAGATTTTTTACTGGTTCGCCGGAAATTACTGTGCCAAAACAAATGGAGTATCGCGTCATCACCGCTGTCTCATTTTGAACGATGGAGCAGGTGAAAGTTGACCTGCACAAGGTATTAGAATCATTGAATCACATGTAGTAGTTGCGAAAAGGCAGGTCAATAGGGCTTTATTTCTAGCAGGAGCCTTTTCTCCTTTTTTTGCGAAAGGGATTATTTCAAACCTGTTTAAAAGAACAAGTGAACAGCCACAGGAACTTAAGACCATAAATTTGAATGTTTAACTTTCCAAAAGTCATCTGATTTGGAAATTCGTGGACGGGAACAAAATTTTGTGTGCTAAATAACTCTCGGAGTATCGATTAGAGAAGGAGCCGATCAGAGAACGGGGCACCGACCCTTGCACATGGAAGCGTGAGCAAAAAGGGGCGTAGCGATTCCCGCTCTACAACGATTCAAAGAGGAATAAACCGCCTGTGACATATGTGTTTTGTAGAAGGGGAGCAGTTTTCGGAACGCTTGGACACTGCATCTTTGCCAGCCACAGTGTGCGTAGAGTACAACTCTCTGCGAACGCTTAGATGTAATTACAAAAGTTTTAGGTGCGACACTAAATTCTATAGTTATCCTCTCACCGTGACACATCCCATGACAATAAAGGTGTTGCATATTGCAACTGTTTTGTTTTCTGGATTGCAGTGGGAAGTATGCCGAGATTACACGAATTGTTCTCTGACCATTGACGATTGGACCTCATTGCATATTCTAGTGGTGGAAAATTTTAATTGATCTAGTTAAAGAAATTGTTTAGTTCCATCGATTCGCTTATTACAACACCCTTTTGCATTGCGTTCATTTGTACATCACTTATAGGGCCATTTCGAAACTGGAGGATTCCTTCAATGGAAAGTTTGTCTACCACTTGGTGGCATTTGTCATTGCATCATACGTTTAATCTCCAAAGATTAGCCTAGACAATCTTTGTCGCTCTCTTGATCATTAATTTTTTAGATCGTAGTATAAATGTTGGAGTGAGCGAGTTCGCCATTTTCTGTTTGCACGGACTGGTTGGAATGTTTATCGTACAAAAACGAATGAAGGATCGGTATGTGGTTTTTACCCGTAGACTAGTCGCTTCAAAAGTCGTTAATATCAAATGCCTGTAGCTTTTTTCCGAATATCTGACGCTCTTTTGGATAGCACTTCAGCGAAAAAATAATTTTTCCGATCGATCTGTGGCAGATTCTCTGAAAATTTCCTAGCGTACTCAGATTTACCTAACCCAGCTCATTCTGAACGCATCAGTGGGAATGAAATCAGAGAGGTGGAGGTTGTCGGTGAATGTCACTCATAGTAAACCGATTTGTAATATTACACAAGTGATTGGTAAGCTGGCAAGTTAAAAATTCCCGTTCGCCGCAAATCCAAACTGTTGCGGGAGTGAAATTTATTATTGCTAAGTACAGTCAACATTATAGAATTATCTCGCGAAATGTTTTCTATTTATTTCACCGAATGGGATAACGGCCACCTAGATTATCTATAGAAATTTCTAATTCAATATTTCTTTACAATTAATTTCGTCAACAAAGAAGGACTGATTTCGTTTGCTGATCGGCTTCTTTCAAAAATGCATTATTCGATGCAGCCAATGTTCATTTTCAGTTTTATCAATCACATCAAGCATAAATGCTAGACGTGATTGGTAAAATTGAAAATATCATACGAGGCTTTCTGATGCGCTTTCCCATTTGTTTTTCAAATGAGTACTAAGAAGTGTATGCCCTAGTTCATTCTGTTATTAATTCCATGATCAGGAATGTCTGCAGCCGGCACATTTTAGTATATAATTTCTGAGAGTTTTCTAACAAATTTCTTTATTTCCTAGCCAATGTTGTTCCAGAATTTGACGTGAGTTTGTTCTATCGAAGACTGACTCGTTCGTTGTTCGACTTCACTTACTTCATCCGCCTATTTTCTTCATGCATATAAGTTCATTGATGATACAGGCTAGAAAGGAAATGCAGGGGTTTTTTATGCGTTGCTTGCAAAATATGCAATGCAACATCGTTCCGCGTGTGTTGCAAATTGTAAACATTTAAATGTTTAACCAGTTGGCAAAATGGGAAAACCGCACATCTTTGTGTATAATACGTCCATTAGGCGCCATAAATAATTTTTCACGAATGTTGCGTTCTCAAACTTTTGTTTAGCAGCAGCAAATAGCCACGAATTCAAAGATGTGGCTGAGAACGATTCTTTTAACTGAGAATTCGTACCGCGGATCACTTTTGTAGGAAAGCACCACGTCGGGTATTAACTTGGTATTCGCGCACTCGGGTGACCGTGCGCAGAGCTACAGAAAGAAGTATATCACGCCAGATTTCTTATCTTACTTCGACTCATTTACCCTCAGAATGCATTTATGCGAGGAGCTATGGTTGTCGGAGAGATCCTAACTAAACAGGTGAAACAGCGTACAAGGCATAGCCTCCAAAACTTCCGAACTGCAAACAGAGTTTTAATTACTTTGCAGTTCTTCTTAGTGCGAAAAGAACACCCAAACGCCGAGAGATTCAAGTTGAAAAAATGGCGAAGGTCGTGTTGGAAACTGGGAATTTTAGAGGATTCGAGGATATAAATTTTTGGACTTTTTTCAACCTCTTTTATGTGAAAACACTGAAATGTCAGTCAAGCAGAAGTCAACACTATGCAAATACACAATAGGAATACAGGAAACTCAGGTTAACCTGTCCAATCCGTTTGGTTTTTACATTCTTCTCAAATCTCTCCACGCTTGCTGCTCTCTTTATCGAAGAAAAACTTGCACAGGTGACGGGCTAGAGTTGCAATGCTATGTGTTTCTACGAATGCTTTCACCTGTTAGTAGGTGGTTGCACAAATAATGCTAGTAGTAACGGAAGAACATTCGTCTAGGCCCGGAGTACGCAAATGGAGAACCTTTCTTGAAATCGATGACGTGAAATTCCCAAAACCTTTCGGAAATCGATAGGTACAGTTAATTTTTAAATAAAAGTCAGCCGCGAGTTAATCAAAGGCGCATCAAAGAGATGATAAACGATGCGAAGGCCACCCTCATCCCTTTTTCGTGAACAAACAATAATAGGGCAGGCACATAAAAATCGATTCCTTCTTAGCTGGTCGCTTTCCATTCCATTCCGTTCCACTCGTGGGATACAAGAGCTAAGGAATTTCTGCACTTGTTCGGAGACTATCCGAAGTGCATCAAAGTATCGTTTGCTGGCAAAAAGAAGTTAATAACTGGATGCGTCTTCAACGATTACAAGCAGGCGTCGTTGAGATGAATGAATTCCAGCTGTATGCGGACAAATGTGCACTACTTAATTCTCTTAACAAATAGTTCCGCTTCTTCCTTTGGTACGTTTTTTTTTTTTGCGAAATACACACCGTGCTGACGCCACTATTTGCAACTATTTGTGGGCTTACTTGTCTGATGGGTGGTTTCAGTTTGCGGGTTACGAAATAGGTTTTACGGGTCTAATAAACACTGCAGTTCGAGTTCTAAAACAAAATTTCGTTTCAGCTGATCGTATATGCCGTCACTGTTAACATTCAAAGAAACAAGAAGCATATTTGCGAAGCATTTTTATGCAGCAGTGGATAAATACCACCCAAGAACGAATTGCTCGTTGAAGAAATTTGTGCGGTCGCTCTGTAGTATAGAAAGGACGGTGTGAGGCATAATTTTGCTCTTTCTTCGTACGGGCTTGAGCGTACTGTTCAGTGGATGAAGTCGAAGCAAGCACAGTTCGAACCAGCTTCCCCTTCGCTCGCTCTGCTGACAAGTATCCTCACCTATACTTCTGCTCATAAAAAAAGTACCTAAATGAAAGTGGCAGTAAAGTGGGTAAGGGACTCTCGAAATTGTTCTCAGCTGATCCTTTTCTTCTCTCAACATCGTTATCGTAGACGTGTATGTTGCGAATGGTACATTCATTGAGCTATAAAATCTGAGGGACTAATAAATAATTTATTCCATCCATGGGATATTGATATAATTTTATAGCTGAGCAGAACAGAAATATAACAAATAAGAGCAATGTTCTGAGTAAATTGGAGCAGCATAATTTAGGCCCTTGTCTTCGTATATGAGAGTGGAAATCCATCGTAGATCTCGTGCGGAGTGAAACGAGAGCTGCAAACAACACACTTCAACAATCAAGTCCACCAGTTTTATAAGCAGCATCAATCATTGTGTGCGTTTGTCCAATGTCCATCATTCCAAAATAATAATAATAATAATGATTGAAAGCACATACCTAAAACAACGAAGTAGCCGTCGAATAATATTTTGAAAGATTTTACACATTAACTTGTGATAGTAGGCATGTTCATATGACCATTGTGTTGTCCAATGCATTTCTCATATTGTCGTTCATAGTTATTAGCTTAGACATCAGCTTACCTGAGCTTCTTCTGACTACATAAAAGGACGGCCGCCGCCCTTCTTAAAATTTCAGGCAATTTATGGTGAGAAGAGAGGTGGAAGTAGGCAGAAAAATAGTGGCAGCCAGGAAGAAGCGAAAAAAAAGGGGAAGAAACAGTGACACGTCATTTTGAAAGAACTTTCTGGCTGTGCCTCCACCCAGTGTCCACCCATTCTAGAATGAATAAGCATCAAGTTTTACTGACAATGGGAATACGATTTCAGATACACTGCCTAAAACGAACTGGGGATCGTCTCGAAAATTCGAAAAAAACGTTGCAGTCTTTGCGCTATTTCACGCAAAATTTTCCACATTGTCACCGTAAAAGATGCTGAGAATAAATCATCTTGTCGACCGTTCAGCTTTTCTGAGGAGCTTCATAAAGCATTCATGATGGAAAGGCTCATAAATTTTGGAAAACAATAAACTCCACGGGTTTACAAATGGTTCAATTTTATGCGAACACGACACTACCTTAGACGGCGTGACCTAAGAAAATCTTGAAACTTCTTTGTTTCGGAGATACAAAAATATCACCGTCGAAAAATATAAAGCAGATATCATCTATCACTAAACATAAAATTTATTTGATAGCAACCGACTTTTTTTGAATAGCTGCAACACTTAGTGCATTTAAAGAGTTGATCAAGTTAACCGTTTCTGCTTTCTTCTTCACTTTAATCTCTATTTCCATTCGAATAATTGGGAAGCGCCGAGCGCTGATATTCGTGCAGTTCAAATATGATGTAAAGCCAAAATATGGAGGACATTTTCAAACATTTTTTAGTGTAAGGTTGGTGCTAAGTAGTGGGAGACTGTCGCGGTTTTTCTGCACTGTAGGATATTCTGAAGTGCTAAGAATGCCCACATCTAGCAAGGAGTTTGGAATTCTATCGTTTGTTGTTTCATTGGGCTCCAATTACGAAGATATACACTTGCGCAGACTGTACTCTTTGCTTTTCTTTTTACATCGATATACTGTCCAGTGACAAAAGAAACATATGGCCTTTCAATACACTTAAGAGGTACCTCTCATTTAGTTCATTTAAGAGGTATCTCTCATCACAGGTCCGTCAGATATCCCACCTAAGTAACGTCTACTTTGTAAGTGCGATTTCTTAGCCAAAATTTGTGCGTCAGTCATCTTTGCCGTTCTTTGAAGAGTTGTCTTTATTCGATAGACACTTGTTTTTCTTTGAAATTTCCAGTTTTAATCGTGGAGTTTCGAATGCTCTATGGAAGAAGCACGAATAGATTGAGAGGAAGGCATCAAAAAATGATCACTAAATTACTGGTGAATTCATATGACCTATTGGCAATCTTGCACGTGCACAATTCTTCTCGCTCGCGGATCGTTTCTGCTGATGAATGCTTGCACTTTTTCGCTAAAATCAGCACCTATTCAATTTGCCAAGTTTTTATATGAAAGTATTGCAATGTACACTTTTTCGAGTAAATGATAATGTAGTGTCAATTTTACATGCAGTACATGCACATCATACTGTACACGCGTCACACTCTGTTCCATACAGTATGACACGCATTTTCAGATTCAAATTTCCAGCTTTTAAATATGGTGAACAAAAATTTCAGTTCTTTTCAGCGCTTGTCAGAGAGTGAGATTGGCATGATTGGGGGAGACGTTAAGCTGAATATGAGAGGAAGGCATATTTTCTCCATCTGTCAACCCGAAGTTTTGACCACAGTTTCGTCACCAGCGCTTTGCGAAAGACCAAACTATGCAATTTCGAGCCCATGAAACAATTAATGAGGTCTTAGATATGAAGTTTTATAGCAAACTTTTGCCGCACGACCATTCTTCAATTGAGCGTTCAAACGGTGGGGAACATTGGGGCGATCAATGGACGATGCGGATAAGGAATCACTTTGGCAGTGAGGAGGACCAAACTGAGGAGAGACGAAAGGAAGAAAAGATCTCTTCTCTAAGAGGAGAGGAGGGAAGGAATCAGTTCTAGATAAGGCCTTAGGATTGCGACCTGTTCCTTCAAGATTCTAGAATTTCAAGGTCACCTCAACTATAGATGTTGTAGAGCGAAAGTTTGCCATGTCCGAATGTGCCCAAGCATGCATAGGAATGCAACTGCTTGAATAGTGTGCACTGCTGTGATTGACAACAATATACAGTTCAGATACGCTTGCACCTTGGCATGCAAAACCGAATTCGAGTGCGCATTTTGTCAAGAAATACATTTTGACAATTATGGGCCTCAATTTAGTCAAAAACTTCATGAGCGCAACCCGATGTGGGTTAACGGAAAGCTGGCCTACAGTTTCCATTTATACATGCACGTACGAAGTCAGCGCGTTTCATTCGTGCTTTGCGATTCGACGAGTCGGCTGCGTCCCTTTGAAATGCCGAACAGTAAAAAAAAGCAGAAGGAAAGTGGCAGGTGGCTGGTACGACAAATGATCTTCGCATTCCGCTTATGAGTGATTCAGTGCTTCCGTTGAAAATCAAGAAGCAATGCAGCGGTTAATTTCCACCAAACGTTTTTGTGCGAGTGATCGCGAAAAAGCATAAAAATATCTAATTTAGTTATGCAGTCTTTTTAAAACTTTGATTATCCACTTCGAGATGAACAACACTTCGTAAATGAGATGGTAGGACTATGGAGACGCGTTCATTTTTGAAGTAAAATGCTGTGTTTGAGGACGCTATGAACTTGAGAAGGAAAACGGGCTGCTCCCTTTTATGCCACCCTGTTAACCGAATACACCTCAATTCACACAGAAATCGGTTAATCGAACAAAAGCTTAATGTGAGCACTAGTTTACGCCTCAGATTATAGACGACGCGTTTCACATAACCACTATATTACAAATCGAAATACCTAAAAGACCGCTCAATGGTATACGATAAGTTTGAATTAGTTTGTGTAAGTTAATCCAAACTTCAAAAAAAAAGAAAAAGCCGTCGTTTTAAATAAATGAACTATTTTTATTACGAATCTTCAGGCATAATCGTGCACATCAAAAGCGAAACTGCAGAAGGTTATTTCATAGAGGAAAATATTTCATAGGAAATGAATTGTTAGACACTTACTATTGCCTGTTCCTCGCATCGTACGTATCAGTTGTAAATGCATGTACGCGTAGATTGTCATCGGTCGATTCATATGAAAGACTGTAATCGTTTTTAAAATTTTTTCACTACATGTTTCACAAAACTGTTAAATTACTACGATAAAAATCTTTTCGTAAGATAATAAAATTATTCCAAAGAGACTGACTATTAACTAAAAATATTACGCGGGCCGTAAGAATAAAAGCACTTGTAGTTGTAAAAGTACTGAAATTATAAAAACGGTCTTTGCCATTCATTTCAACGTAACTGAAAAAGGATACTAACAGAATTGTTTAGATTCGAAAATTCACTCAACTATTCCGCATTTCTCATTGAAAAGTAATTTTAATTCATTAACAACAGTCAGCCTATATCGTCGAATGGAATCATTGCTCTCCGCACATAGTGGTAACAGTGATAGAAATGATAATAAAAAAAGTAGAATTATGAGTTTATATAAAATAAGACGAATGTTGTTCTGTTTAACGCCTAATAAAGGTACAGTAGAACTTACTGTTTCGGATATGGATGTATGGTTCTGTAGAAACGCATTGCCCATCTACCCATCATTACGGTTGACACGGTGCATAACATACTAATAAGCATCGATGCCCAAACACCGTTCTCAAATAAAGCTTCATGCTAACAGATTATGTAAAAGTAGCTTAAGCGACTAATCAACGTTTAAATGCATCCGAATATCACAACCGAGTTAGAGATAAGAAATTTGGTATTTTATAATATTACATACTTTAGGTTAATTAGATACATCTAGAAGTCAGTTCTTAGCATACCTTTGTGAATAAGAAAAATTCCATTTTCTTTGATGTCTCTCGACAGTTCCTCTGATACCTTTCTTTTTTATCTAACGTAACTCTTATTTAATCCATGAAAAGCAACGAAGAATTATGATTATTGATTTCATTTAGATGCAGCACTTTTCATATTTTCCACTCCTCTAATAGAGGTTAATTTCTAATTCCGAAAATTTTGAAACATCGTTCAACGTGAGCAGAATGTACGGAGATATACTTACAAATGGATCAACCAAATGCGAGCACAGTGCATCACGAGATCCGCGAGCAATTTCCGCCAGTGGTGCACAACTTGTCACTTCTGTGGCCATCTGAATGAACTAACAATAGAATACGCTTCGTATACTATAGGTGAAAAACGATAAATGGATAGCTGCGCCAAGGATGTTCGAACGATACTTTTGTGTAAACGGACCAGTAGGTTATTTGCTAGTGCTTCGGGATGATTAAGCTTTCATCCGAAAATCTTTGCGATAGCCGGATTTAGAAAGCTGTTACCATCAGCGTTAACGATGTTGCGCCCTATTTAGAAGCTCCTCGCAACTTAAATTTATCTGAGTTCTCACTTCTATCATCCCTATCCCTGGAAAACCAAACTGACAGTGAATAATCTGAAAGTTTATTTGCTGCAAATCAGCTTCACATCCGCAAGATCAACCGATAAATAACCATTTAAAAGCACAATTAAACAATGCTGGAGATACATTTTCCTGTACTAATGACGGACTTTACAAATTAACAGGCAAAAATTTACAAGCGAACTCAAAAATTAGGGATGAAAATTTGCAGGCGGCAGTTGCGTTGCACCTTAGAAGATTTATTACTCGTACAGAAAATGATCAACCAGGATTTAATTCGCCAGTTGGAACTACAGGACAGGAAGACAAATATTCATGCACAAACACAAGACAAAGTGTAGCCGTAACAAACATTTTATGTGAATTGCGAAAAGTATGAAGAACAGTACAAAATGAAGGAAGTTATGCGCATTTCGAGCCAAGTAAACATGTCCGGCAAAAAACAGGAAATATGGACTAACCGAGTGACGAATGTGCTCATTATAAGCAGTGATAGCATCTTTGAGGTGAGCGCGTAATTCACTGGCAGCTTCATCGAGGTAGACACTCATATGGGAGGACAGCAAAGTATGAGCATGTTGCAGCCTGGCGAACAATCCCGATACAGGCATCGACAGATTAACCAACTGTTCATTGATCGCCGTTACATTCGACAATACGTCACGAAAAAGAGACCGTAGAGGACGTGCACTGCTTGCCTAAATACAATAGTTGCGATGCAATACTTGTTCGCATTTACATATTAGTAGTTGGGGGACAATAAAGGCGCGTTTAATAAGCGCCTAGCGGATCAAGCCGCTCATTTAGTTGCCTGTCAATCAAAATAGCACATCAAGCACGATATCATTTCATCGTTTTGTGCTTCTTGCTATCGTTAAGTTAGTCCTGCTAAGCTTTCGCGAGGAGTTTCAAGCAATTTGGCCCACTAAGTGTCGCGTCGGCGTCCCCAAAGAAAATCGGAAGACAAAGTGCGGGCTTCAGCGGAAAGTCCATAACCTGTTAGCATTCGACAGATCAAAACGGCGACCACGACATTCCCTGATCTTCTTCAAAGAAATATGTTAGAATGCGACGAACGTTTTCTAACTTGCCTCGGATTCCAACCGACAGACAACACACAGTGCTAATCGTTGATGACGAATTTCTTGCCAAATTTCGAGCTCCTCTTATGCATACTTGCAAAATCGCATTTGCAGGGCGCACTATGCCATTTGCATAGGCAAAGCGCATAACATAGACGCCATGTTTGTACGTGTGTCGATAATTTGCAGCATCCGTCCGCCCAGTAGTTTCAGCTAGGGTTGCGTTGCGAAATTCAAGTTAGAGTTGCGAAACACGTTGAATGGAATACACGCCACAGGTAACATCTGTGGCGCAGATAATATAAAACGAAATTTCAGCACGTGAAAATGCTTTTAAAAGTTTTGACACTCTTAAACGCCCATGACGCTATTCGAACTTGATGGATCAAGATGAAGTACAACATTGAGGGCCATCCTGTGGCGTACCACAACCTTTCCCTTCAGTTTTGCTTATGATAGCTTCAGTCGTTCCTAAGCTTAAGCTAAGAGACAGCAAAAGGAGCAAGCATACACGCGTATAGGCATAGCAATCACATAATGTCCCATTACATATGAAATTTGCGCAAACGCATAGCAATGAACCTTTGGGGAAAAAATTTAGATGCAAAGGGAACAAAGCACTGAAAGTACAGTAAAATGCAGTAATAATGCACCTCTAGAACAGATGCCGAAATTACAACAAACATGAACTGCAAAAAACAGCTATAAAATAAATTCAGTTCAAGAATCGTTTCAATGTTCTGATAGCACAAATTTCGATTAGCATTAAAAAGCAACTGGGTAGGAAATTGCGTCACGTAGTGGGTGAATGTCCTGTAAAAAAAACTGAAACTGAAGTCTTCCGAAACGGAG
Organism: Ascaris suum; assembly: GCA_013433145.1. Taxonomy (NCBI): domain Eukaryota; kingdom Metazoa; phylum Nematoda; class Chromadorea; order Rhabditida; family Ascarididae; genus Ascaris; species Ascaris suum. Next base: position 5,924,260 of record CM024188.1, on the reverse strand, counting down.
GTCTGTATGATATCATTTATAAAGGTGGGACTACAACGCAGCAATTTCCAGATTACTTTTTTCAATTTCCGTTTTAAGTTTAGGCTCTAATGAGAGCATTCTATGACGAAATATCCATCACTTTTGCACTTAACCGCAGCAACATTCACACTGTTCTTTCTGCGTGCGAGCACCAACAAATTCTATTCATGCTTCTTAATAGATGCTTTAAACAATTACCACAATATATAATAAAGACCTTCAATGTATTATAAATAACCATGATGAGCCCCTCAATATTTGAATTCATCAAACTTTTCTTGAAGCTCAGAACCTCAGAACAGAACCTCAACGATCGCTAGTTGCGGTGCCCATGAGTAACTCAGTGACTGAACCACAAAATCGTAGCTCTCGAAACAGTTCGAGGATAAAGCAGCGAATATGGCCCCTTCGCACTTGCCTGCGACCGTCCGACCGACGTAAAGGCTCGAGACGCTCCTAGGCTCTCAAGCAATTTTCGCTCGAGTTTAACTTGGTGCACGTCCATTGGCACTAACCAGTGAAAGCAAAGCCTGCCAAACTCATTTGCATATTTATTAATTCCCAAATTCCGACTAACTTATTTCTGTTGAAGTTAGTGGAAAGAATGACCTCAATGACTCGCAACCGTTCTAATACTGCTTCTACCGCTCGAGGATTGACATTTGCTCGCCCGCCGTCTGCTACTATCGGTGAAGCCCGTGACATCAAATCCAACACCTCTACATCCTTGCTTACCTGAAACACACAATTTCTTGACTGCTTAATGCTAATACTGAACCCTTCCTGAAAAGGAAGAAAGTAACATAGAACGTTATCCATCAAGAAGGAAAACAAGACGTTTTATTAGGCAAATTCTTCTAGGATAAATGACACCAAACTCATTGTTGCCAACAGTTTGCAGAAGTGACCTGCTGAAAAGTGTACACTTTGTAGGAAAAACCAAACCAATAGATCTTAAAGCAGTGAATCATTTCCGTGAAACAACCATGCCTTGAACGGTTGCAATTAAAATTAACGACAGTATTAATTGAAATCCCCTTTCCGGTATAGTTCTTCTTTGAACTATTTAAAACCGTTCAATTGTAACGTTTACTTCCCAGTTCGTTTCTTGGTGTAATGAAACCCGCTTGGCACAACGGTTCTTATAAAAAAGAGTCCTATAATAGCAGTTTCCGTTGCCAATCACAGTTAAACAACAAACGACAACGACGTTTAAACGACGTATGTAACGATGCCCAACAGCGACTTACTAATGACAGTTTAGAATTAGCAACATACCTTCTCCACTGTACGATCATCGATAAGCGTAACGCTGAAATTCGCAAGCGATTCCAGTGTTGACAACTTTTCTTTGGGTAAAACGGGTTGAGGATGACCAATGTGAATAGTGGCAGCAAGATGCTCAATGAAGTCATTCAACTGCATATAAGCATCTCTTTCATATTCGTTCACATTGAAGAGATGATACTTTTTGTCGAGTTCGAAAATATTATAAAGTGTCTCATTGTTTGAGGAACAAGCCCGAATTATCTCGACTGCACTATGACCGTCGGCATATGATGAGAGATCGTTCCTCAACCTATTTGATTTCCAAACATCGAATAGACGTTCCGCGAACTGCAAACTGACAACGGCTGAGTTTGAAATTTTCACTCTATGCTAGGCTGAGCGAAATGTGATTGCTGATCATGTTCAGTTTGCTTTTTACGCATCTTGCATTGCATAAGAAAGAATATTCTCCATCTATCTGCTCGCATCTTTATACCCGAAGCTTATTGCAGGATCCGAGTGAAACTCACCGGTGAGCATATATACCTATCTCAGCCAAAGTTCCATTTGCAGCTCTTGACATCGTGTTTTGTGATTTCTAATGCTGCGCTTTCATTCTACTGTTTGGGTTCAAACCCTACAAGAAAGTGTTTCCCTAAACACCTGATAGATCCAATAAAATGAACAGTTAGCGAATCTGCCCTCTCCCCCGCTTCCCACTTTAGACAAGCGAGCACTGCAATTAAAGAAAACAAATACTTCTTTCACGGATTTACATCTTTGTCATTTGCAACATGAAAACTGTGCCACAGGCATTCATACAATTGATTGTTACAAGCAGAAACACAACTACAACAGGAAATTCGCACCTTGGAATATTTTCGCACTAGGCATTTGCAACGTGGGTGTTCCCTGCAACGGAAACTGTATCACATGGCATTTACACCTAAGCGTAGGAGGGTGTTCCCGTCACGTACACTGCATCACGTGAGCTTTGAGCCACAGCGAGTTGATGCAAAAGCACTGATGACCGTTGCATACACGTGCTATGAGACGTTTGTATCGCGGACACCTGCGCCATAGACATCTGCGTAGTGATTTAACCCTCACATTCGGCGTGCACAAATGATTTTTTTTCTACATACACGTGTGCTTTACTCTATGGGCTAGCTGCCATTCCTCTTTATCTGCTATGCTTGTTCCTTTCTTCATTAAATGCTCTGAAGAAGGGAAACGAGTTTGGCACGATGCTAGGGGATCTCATTTTGCTTAACCATTCTGATGTCTTTACCGCTATTGTACGAGACACATATTCGATTACACGAACAGTTTCTCCATCCAAAAAGAATTTTTGCGTCTCAGCAGCGACGAAAAATGTGATCCTCAAATGCCTACATTTCCCTTTTCATCTTCGCATACGAATCGTTGAGTTTATTTTATTAAACTTTTATCGTGAGTGTATCAAATGGTGTTTGATTAAGCTAATGCATCCATTCTATACGTGTCGTCAAGATGCTTCACTGAACATACTTAATTCCTTCACAGGTTCAATGCAAAATAATTTCTTCGAAAATTCGATGACTATTTGTTACAAATGCCTCTGATTAAGAGATTTCTGTTTCTGTATTCTTTCTTATTCCACTAATTCTGAGCAAACATTTATCTTTTTTGTGATCCCCTATCTTGAAGACAGTGGTCGACAATAACTGTCTTCCAAGTGCACTTGGTGCAAAATATGCGGGAAATCAAATAGATGAAGGTATAGCAGCTATAGCAATATACTGAATCCCTCTTAGACAGCACAGACAAAAAGGAGTATAGGTGAATACGCGTGAGATGCTAGAAGCGTAGCGGAAATAAGGCGCTATAAAAACACTTCGACTTTGAAGAAAACGGAGGCGTCCTATTGAAAGAGCAAACGACAGGTGAAGATAGGACTGTAACTGGTACTACAGATGAAAATTTGTTGCACTGTAACGGAGTATTACTTTCAGTCACATCACGTCATAATTTAGCCTTTCAGCTGTACTAGCGCTCATCACTCTTTCCGTGCACAAGACCTCAACCTGTGATCGGTGATGTCAGGAAGCAGATATGACACTGCTCCAAAACAACTCCAATTCATGCTATTTTTTGCTGTATTTCTTCTCCGATGTGCTCTCTCGCCAAATGCTGACGTTTAGACGGAAGGAACATAACATCAACCAACTGATAAAGATACCTTACCAACAGTACACAGAAAGTGCATAAATTCGTAGGATTGCAATGATTTCATATACCTCGCATTTGCCATTTTGATGGAGTGATAAGTGAGGTAGATATTTTCTTTTTCAGTGCATACATTGTGTACTTCGATATCTGTAGCAAGTAAGGGACCTACCAGGGAATTTTATTGGAATATACCCCTTTATTAAGCGTGACTAAATGTATCGGTTTTCTAGGGGAGTCTATGGGAAGCACTTTCTGCTGGAATCGGTTTTCTTGTGGATGGACAACATGGCTAAACGGCTATAATCTCCGATCCATTTCACTGAACTTTCTTCTTCAGGATGCGGCAATGAGGTGATGAAGCAATTTCTAAGAAATAAAAACACAACGAACCGAAAGCATATCCGGCCTCGAGAATGGATCTTGAAGTGGTTGACAAATGAGACTTGATACGTTGGCACCGCAGAACAACAATGCGGCCGTTATGATAGATAGCGGTCCCAAGAAAAGCACTGCTAGCCAAGTGCCACTGCAAAATATAGTCAAGTAATGAACCATGTGAACATATCTATATCCGATAATGGAAGGTGACAGCCGCTAATGGCGATTAATCAATCGATCGATTCTGTTGCGCACAGATCTACAAAACAACATTACTGCCACCTTGCTAAAGAAAACTGCACTTTTCGCGCAGATTTTAGAGTCTTACATTGCAAACAGCGCCAAACAAGCAGCGAAGAACGTTCATAATCGATGTGCGTGTGGGAACTTTTTTGCGCACTGTGCTTGAAGTGATGACATTTGTGCTGCAGGGCACTTGCGTTGTGAGATATTTGAGCCATCAGAATCCCTATGCAAGGACTGATCAGTAAATTGTAGATCAACGGATTTCGTGCAGGTCACAGAAATAATAGTAACTGTAAGACAGAGCAAACTCTTTACAGATCCCTCAAGGCAAGGGCGGGTGCGTGTACAAAGGAGAGCGTGTTTGCTTACAGGCAGTCACTGCGTTTCTATTTGTCTACATGAGACGTCTTCTCAGCTAGGGCCGGTTTGGACCTTCGCGCGATTCACGGTCCATTTGGGAAAACACGAGGAATGCTCGCTGCTGACTGGTGCGGAATTGCCACTATTCGTGCCAAGGATCTGTCGGATCGACAACCCCCTGCCGTCCTCCGCCAAGGCTCAACAAAAAACTTAACCTCTTGTCTTGTTGCCAGGTTACATAACATCTGTTTGAGCCTCGAAAGGGAAGGGGTTTGCGGACCCTTCATGAGCAAATTAAGGACAGAGGGTAAAGAAAACGGGGCTCGAAACTCTTAGACTTACACTAAGAAGCATTTGTGTCTTAGAAGTATTTGTGTCCTAAACATATGTACCATAAGACCTTCGAGCCTTAGAGCTTTTAATATCATCAGCACATCGCCCAAGGACATTTCCGTCTCAAAGACTTGCGCCGGTGCCAAAAAACATCTTGGAGGTTTTCCTCGGAGGATGATGCGCCAGGGAAAATTGCACGGTGATGGAAACGCTTATGGTGGTGGCGCCCATGCATGCTGTCACAGCCTGATTTTTTAGTTTTCTTCCTGTGCATTAGGACAACACCTCATAGTGCTTGTCTGTGATGCAGTTTTGCCCAATACCCACTGCAGTTTTTCGAAGCGACGCGAAAAATTTCTGGCGTTGCTCCCCGTAAGCGTTCAAGTTATGTTTGTAAAAATACGGCCCTCATTAAATACCTTTGCTACGGCCTGAATTCGTAATTAGAAGCAAAATTTTGCGTCTCGCGCGACAATTGCACCTGATTATATAGAAGTGTGTTCGAGTAACAGGTGTGATATACTGACGACACCTTGCGTTTTAGAAATTCAGTGAATAGATCGGGGGTATATGCCGATGAAAGAATCGTCTGTCATGAAATTTCCGTCATTTGAGATGACTGCAAAAAAAATGCTTGGTTACCGCGTAATATGCATCATTGCAGACTTCGAAAAGTTAGTGCGCTGAGCATTTTTTCCATGTCTGACCACAAAATGTTCAGATAGTCATCAGAATTCCCAACTATGCATTTCGGAGCATAGAGGTGCTGAATATAGTGATTTCATAAAAGCAAAGCATGGGATTTCAGGTCCATTGCGAGGTACGGCCAGAAGTGTTTGGATCATCACCACACCTCAAAAGTGGGTGCTTTCGAACGCATGGGTGACGGATACGATACTCATGTAAAAGAAAACATAATGGGTGGATTTTTGGACCCGTGTGGCATGACCTGGGCCAGAAATGTTCAGATTGCCACTGATTCTGAAACCGGGGACGGGGGAGAGGGATTGAAAAATGGAAACACCGCATCGCCCTTGCTCTGCTTTTTGTTAAAGTATTGTGAAAATAGTTGTCACGTCTCACCATTCGTTTAAATAATTGTAAATGTTGTAAATGAAGAAGTTTTTCAAAAGTCTTGTAGCAGGAACTTCAGACATTGTTATTGCGTAAAAGACGGCCTGTCGACTATACAGTTTCGTTAAAACAAGTTGTAGATAATTGAGTTTAAATATTTTCGTTTGGTATTTTGTGGCTTGCATCAAATATGCACCATGGGACTCCTACAGTTTTTATCGCAGAGTCAGTGATGATGGGGGGGGGGGGTTGATTTATTGGCCTCATGAGTCTAGAAAAGGCTTCCCCCCATAGATTTTTGCAACCTGGAATAATTTACTCCAAAAGGCTTCGAATTAAAAGAAAAAGTTTTATAATCTGCGCCAAAGGGGCTTCGACTTAATTATTGCAAAATATTCGAGGTCTTTTTTTTGAAGAAATTCTTCAAGTAGTTGTTTCACCGGTCGACTGAATATTTCCTTTGAAAAATTCTTTGAATAAATCATAAAGGCAGTTACACCAACAACCAAAATGCCAACAGCAGTAATTGCAATCAGTCTTCTTGGCTATCCTGTAAAAAGATGACGGACTTCCCTGAGACTATAGTCCTTAAACTGAAGGTTTCCAAAGATGGTTCAGATGGCCGAAAGTTTTGAATGAGTCAGCAGTTTAAAAAATCTCTCAAGTCATAGCTAATCGGACTGGATCAGAAAAAATGTCGGAGGAAAATGCTGAAAGAATTTGCGGCAAACTTTTCATCTCAAATGAGAAACAATGAAAAACTGCACAAATCATCACGAACGGGGTTGCAAATGCGTTTGAACTAATTCTGTTTCGAAAGTGGCCTCTCTCTTCGATGATATTATAAACTCGCGAAGCTTGCTTCCTTCAAGCAAAACATCAATGAGCTCGTAACTGTGATATTTCATTGTGCTTATTTAGATTCGCCTAGGCAGAGCACTGCGTTCAAGCATAATTACATGTTTCTCCCAGAGTAATACTCACTGACTTTAAGTCAAGAATAAATAAAAGCAAATCTACTAAATTTGGTGGATGTCATGCATACACAAGTATAACTTTCATATCAACGTCAAAGTCTGCCCATCAACTTCGAAATAAGTTGCAATCACCTTAATCGTGCCTAAAGATTCAAGAGCATTTTACAAATAGGCAGATTATCATTTTCAAACCGGCTGAATAGCAAACAAATGAAGAAGAGTAGCAGAGCATCTAGTACAGTAATCGCTATCGCATCCCAAACACCTCATCAACCAATCCCGCAAGTTAACAAAACAAGAAAATCTGCAACATAATGCCTTCATATTTTAGATGGCCTAACTGCCTATACAAATTTTCCAAAGTAGAGATTCGTTTTCCTCTAGCCGAACAGGTGTGAAATCGACATCCGGTCGGTTTAAAACGCCCAAATTTTTGACGCCTTTAAATTTCTGCGGTCATTTTCGAAACTGCCAAATCAACGGGAGATATTGCATAAAAGGTCTACCTGTACATTACATCCAAGCAAAATCTGTAACATCAGATTCAGCCACTCTCGAAGTGAAACCGTGATATTGCCAGATTCGCAAGTTCGCGCAAAAAATGAGACTTTTTGTTTTTGCAAGCGCTCTATGAATTGAAATATGGGTGCAATGTTGCGCAAAATTTATTACTCTTGGCTATTTGCAGAAGTGGCCAGTCTGATAAGCGGAGATGCGAGAGTACATATTTTGGTATCTCATCGGGCGTGCTTTCCTATGTATTTTTTCATAAGCCGCCTCCTACCACAAACCTACAGGTTCGTTGATGGAATTGGCCGTTCGCATGTATGAAGTTATTAATCTTCATGAATGTGATTTTCATGAATTATCCCATGAAACGAAGACGAAACTGGGGATGGAAGAGACGTACATGAGACTTTCGGACAGAATTGCCAAAAAGGCAGGTAGACATATTGATAACAGTCGAGAATTTTTAAATATTCTGACCGAGCCTATCTTGCTGTTGATCTCTTCCATACAATACAAGCTCAGCTATGTTAGAGGCAAACAGTTTTTCCTCCTCTCCCTATTCATAAGTATATAATGAGAACAGCTGAGCATAAGTGACAGCTGCTTATGAGGAGTCATCAACATCTGCTCAAGAATGTCCTTTTAAATGGCGCTAATTGCAATGACTATTCGGTCTTAAAGTCTTATAGTACTCGTACGAATGTCGGTGAAATATTAGTTTTAATTTGAGAAAACTACTGAACGGCTCTCACTTACCACATAAACAATCTACTTCCGGTGGATCGGACACAGCAATCATCTCTATAATAAGTTGGACGTCGACCACAGATTCCATAGCAAAGAGCAAAGAGAAAATATAGAGCGATTAGCGCATATATACCCGATAGTACCAATGATGCACTCCAACTGAAAACGAATGAAATTCACTGATCTTCTTTATGGCACAGCTGAGAACACACAAGGGCAATCTGTTCCCTTACCAAGAACTAATTGGAAAGTGCCCCCTGCAAATTTCAAAATTTTTAAGGAGAGCGCCACAATTCATTTGCTTGAAACATGGCTGAGCGGGACGGAGAGCGCTAGTGGACATCGCATGAACCGAAAGTTTCAGAAAAAATAGGGAAAGAATTACCAAAAACTACCACTTCGGCTTCATAAGATTCACATAAAAGCTGATTTCGAAAAAATACACTGAAGATTGAGCGGCTGAAATGCCCAATCATCATACGACAAAACAATCTCTTTATACCTTGGGGTACTACGATTTTTCCCTTCAGATCTCCAGCCATTTAGAAAATCTTCATATAATTTCAGTGAATATCAAAGAAATATTGAATGCGCCGACGAATGCGCTTTTCCGTTGAAATTAACGTTGTTTCATATCTTCCGGATGGATTTAGGCAATGTTGCATCATTTTGTCGAGTTGCAAATTATCGTATCAAGTTGCTCCAAATCGTTATCGCATATCTGCTGTTTTACTTTCTCGGTTTAATTTGCTTGCATGCGAAGAGTTTCGCGTGCGTCATCGAACTAGGACATCACAGGATCCAGGACTTCGATAGACGGGCAGGTAGGAACCATTTCGAAGGACAAGTGGTAGGTTAGCATACCAGTCACGGCGATTAGGCAAAACCAAATACTTCATGTAACTGAAGTAGTCGCAACCTGCCGAGAATCGTTGTCTGCTTCTGATGGGGCTTCCGTTCGAAGCAGTCAACGTTGGAAACAAAACCTTCGCTTCCATCATTAGCGGAAATGCTGACTTAAAACAGCTCCTGCGCGTTTTTGCACAAAAAATAACATCATAATAAAGCAATCATACAACCAAAGAGCATGACGTTGCTCATCAGAACGACTAATAGGATTTTGCTTGCGAGGGCGCTCGAATCGAAGGGGAGAAGGAAGGGGAGGCAAAAGGATATCGCCAACCTACTACTTTCAAGTGAGCAAAATGGGACGCATGGAATATCTAAAAAATCACCCTGACTACAGATAGGAAAAGTCGAGATTTCATAGATACTATTTTTTTTTGCTTGGCAAAAAAATCACATTCTGCGAGCGCCATGTCTGTTTACATGCACGCATATTTTGGTCTGGACCTACCGTACTCGCTTGTGAGGACTTTACAGTATGAAAGCCAGGACTGCTCCAGACCTAGATCCCAAAAATCTCCGAAACCACGAAACCGCCATTCGGACTTTTCTAAGTTAATTTTCTGAGGCTCGGGCTCCCTGAACTCCGCTATGAAGAAAGGTTAGGAGAAGAGGAAGCAGTTTCCGTGAAAATACCAAGTATGTTTGCAAAGCGAGAACCAGTCCTTCCCTACAAGTCGCCTGCTTTCCCCGCCAGCTAATTCCGTTACCGTTACTTCCGCGATATGGTAACACAAGCGTTCTTGCCGTTATGATGCTGCCGAAAATTTCGACGTCAAAATATTGCCATGATGAAATGGTGATTATGAAAGTTGGTCTCCTAACGTAGTTTGCAAAGTGCCTTTGTTTACGAAATCATATATCGGCTCATTCTTGGAATATTGCTGAAAGCTTTAAAATCCCAGGAATTTTGTTGTAATGCTATGTTCCCACAGAAACTGTTTCCAAATACCAAGTTCGTTATCACTTGTGTGATCGAGCGAACCCATATCTTTGCAATATTTTCTCGGAGTGGTTCACAGCATCACATTTAAAGGCCCAAGTTACTTCTCAAGAAAGACACATTATGTAACTGCCGTGTACATCACATCCTAGCACGATTTCCATGTGGAAGGCTAAGTCGAAATCAGCAAATAGAGAAGTGACTTGGATGCTGGTCTTATTCTCCTTTTCACCGCCTATCTCGGCAGGCATTTGGAAATTTTTGACGCAACGCTCAAAGTTGACGCCGCATTCAGCACTGCTAGCGCATATTGGCCATACGCCTGGATGGAGTTCTCAAATGGCACTGTTTTTGTTCTATTCGATCTTAACCCTCAATTTCATCACCTTTCCTCCTTCCTCGTTCTCAGCCTTTCATTCCAAATCATCTACCAAATACCCTTCTATTTTCAGAACTAACTAACAACTACGGCTTTCACTCATGGATGAGCATATTAAATTCCATCATTAGAGAACGAGTGTAAAGCGAAAGAAAATAAACCTGTATTGCACATATTGCGGATATTCGTTATTCCCACTAACATATGTAGCAAAAATCGCTTGCAAACGGTCGAAATTTATTTGGCGTATCTCCGTAGAAATAGTTTCAGCTACCATAAACAGATCGTCGCCTATTTGCTTGAGCTTACTTTGCACGCCTACAATAAATTATAACTATCATCGAGCACAAGGAATTCAATTTTTTTTACATTTTATTCTATGACGCTGTAGAAAGAACTCCATACCTTAAGATTAATAAACACCGCACTGGAATTTTTAATTAGCACTAACAAATTCAGCATAAACGCACATCCCAATTATTTCCTCTCCACCTGTCCACATTGAAACAGCAATTGAACCTGAAAGATCTCGTCAGCGTTTAACGTCTTTTTGATTGATTTGGATAGTACATTTCAAATGCAAGTATTCCAATTCCAATATAGTACAGCTGGAAAAATGTTGCGAAACTTTCGAAACTCAAAAAGGCGTTGCTGTAGAGGAAACAAGAAGCCGAAGATGGAAAAGACTGGGCAAATTAAGCGAGTTGTTCCGTTGAAAAATAAAAGGCCGGTAACTTTTCTATATGAAAGTAAGTAAGACTGTTGATAAAAATGTTGAATATGAAATTTTCTACGATGGCAACTGCAGCGATGCGTACCGACAAAGAAGTCGAGCAAAACAATACGTAGCAAAAGTTTTAAAGCAAAAACCAACGATATTGACTGTGATCGATTTCTGCTTGTAATTCTTTTTCGATCTCTATGAGACCACTGTTGAAGACGACTACAATTTCAGAAATATTTGAATGGGTCACTCGTTCCAGTTCTTCGTTTATATTATTCGGTATGATATTCTGAAAAGAGAAAATAATGAGCTGCTTAACAATGCCCATCGCATCGTTCACTTTTTGGCATCTTCACGATGTCACTTGGATTAACCTTGCAAAATTCACCAAGTTTTCTTGGCTTCCTTGATTTTCAATAAGGGCTTGATAGAATAAAAAAAGCGCATAGACATGAATAAAAGCCTTAAACAGAATATTCCTTGATCCTTAACGTGCACCAGAGTCCACACTATGTGACTTTCACTCTGTCGGATACGGCGAGCGCTATAAGCCGAAGATTATTTACGAAGGATTTAAATAACCTGTGCTATTTAAGATCACAGATTTTCACTGGTTCACGATATCCACCCAAAACGCCTTGACGAATTTTGTGGGGGTTGATGCTGCTCTAATCAGAATTTAAAAGCCGCATTCTGTAGGTTAAGAACACAAAGCGAGTGCCGGAAACTGCTTTCAGTAATTAACTAGGTTAATAAGCATAAATCTAAGGCCTCCGTAGCTATTCTTGGTGACCCCTGAAGGCTCTGCTATAGTCTTCGGCTGTCGTAAATCACAAACCTTTTCCTCTTTTGCTTCTCATGCTAGCTACTGATGCTCTTCGGAATGCGACTAAAGTAGATGAATAGGTGAGGACGCTAGGAGCTGATAGAGAGGAAAGAAACTACATGTGTATGACCACCGACGATAGACGTTCGCGAATTTTTGCCTCACCCAGTACTCCACAACAAGCTAAAGTCTTCCCTCTTTCCAAGAGCACTTCCATCTGCGAGGGCAAATTAACCTTTGATAATGAGCCAACTAAAATCGATCATAAAATACGTGAAGAACGCTTAAACGAGAAATTTTCAGACTGTCCCTTAGTTTTCCGTACTTCTTCTGAGTTTTCAGATCGATCAGCAATCTAATCTTTATTTCACGAAAAATGAGGAGCCATCGAGGATAAACACATAGCTTGATTAAAGTGAAAAACACTAAGATGTTGATAACCTGATGAATTCAACTTCAAAGAATGCAATGATGCGGTATGTTCCATTGATTTCTTCATGTCAACAGGAATAATATACACGGTAAGGCATTATTTATTGCTCCTTACAATGTTTTAATTGCTCTTACAAACAGCGCGTTGTTGAAAGTGAAATTCGGTTGAAATTTACGGAGCAACAACGTTGTTGAAACAAGGATAGAGATAAATGTAACTGAGGAGGTAATCAGTACCTGATGAATTGTCAGAGGAAGGTCATCAAAATCGTTGAGGATCTTCTCCGCTTTCCGGCAAAAGCTTTTTGTCACCTCGTCGTCACCGTTAATGCACTCGTTGAGATCCCTTGAGGAGGCACGACGCAGTTTAACAAAGTCGATATGAAATCTTATCAGCTCGTTGTTCAACGACGCTACTTGGCTCTGCAAGTCGGTGATACGTTCTTGCATCTGGCGGGAAGCTAAAAACATTCAATATAAGCAACTTTATTCTTCTCGCTCTATAAAGCTTAAATGTTTTGAGAGGAATGGATGGCCATTTTCTTGGATAACAATACAAACACAGGACCTATATAAGATAGGATATCAGTGTACGATAGATGAGGATAGCAGACTTTATCTAATTTCTTGTTAGGTTATAAACACCATAACTTCTGAGAAATGCGACGGAGATTTTTTTTTAAAGTCTTCGACTGAAACAACCTACAGGGCGATTAGAGGACTCCACAACAACATCGAAAGTTACCATATTTATTACCTGAGTTTAATAAACATAAGTCAATTTGTTTCGAAACACCTCGAGCTTAATGTCGCTACAACGCCGTTTGAAATGCTAGAAGGCGGTTTGACCGCTAATGTGCACTCTAAGAACGGCTGAAGTCTACAATAAATCTGGGTAAAGCAACTCATTCCATAAATCACGGCAATTTCTGCGTGTATCGAAGTTGCAAGGGCTTTCTTTATAAAACTAAACTCGTCTTATATCTTTACTGGAGCACTTAATAGAAGCCTAGAATCCCACCCTCAGACGCGATTGTGCTATGGTAGAAATGAGACGGAGATTTTTCACGAATATGGACGTCAAGATGTTTCAGGACGGCAACAACGGATGCGACCTATATATGGCGTATAACATTTTACTAGGTTACACTCCTTGACTCTTCCAAATATTTTGCCTTCTATCAGAGTAAAGACGATCACCCATATAACCTAAGAAAAATGAATATTGATAATAATGCAGAAAATGTGAATTTGATAATAATGCGAAGAATGCCTTTACTTGCACAAATATGAAAGTGTGGGATTCTCTTCTACTCATAGTTGTTCTATTACATATTACGTACCATATCAATATCCAAAAAGAGTCTCAATAACCTATCACCTCATTATCGCTCTTCTATGGTTTTATATGCTTATTATATACATTTGCATATTGCATAATTCTAGACCTTCCATATTTTCTATCTTTACCACTTTCATTCGATTTTAAAGTGAGTTTTCCGTTCCTTCTTAGTTTTCTGTTTTTCGCCTGCTCATGCAAATCAGCGTTTCTGTTGAAACTTTTGTATTTGTGTTCATAATTCAATGAACACGCCTCTATTACTGCTACGACTATTGGATAACAACCGGAAGTAATCATTTACATATCCTACGGATAGATAGCATCTGAGATGCTCGGCCCATTACAAAATTTTGAAGATCGGGGCACGTAGGAAAACAATAGAGGTAGCTCGATTTCCCTTGATTCTATGAAGGAAGTGAAAGCACGTCTGGACATATCCGTAAATTATACACCAAAGCTTTTGTAGTTGTAATAGATTCCCGAATGGATTCATTGGACATATAGGCACGCATGCTAATATCACCTAATAGTCCTTACTGAGGGAGCAAAGGAGGAGAACGTAGGAGCTAGCAACAGATTTCCGGAATTGCTAACATATGGCGTACACACATATAGAAGTCTTCTTCATCACCTCATATTCTCGCAAAAGCTAAACAACAGCACCAAGGTTCTCGACTAGAAAGGTCATCATTTTTTTCCTCTGTGCTGGGCAGCAAAATTACTTCGTTTCGCTTCCCGCTGCAAGTCATAGTCATCTTAGCTTACTCTGAATTCATGACAGGTGTCAGCGCATTGCGAGGATTCCAACAATTAATGAAGTTATTGAATGCTTATGCAATCGATAGGACACCGGAATTTTTTTCAAGAGTGACACTGGATCCTCTCCATTCCCTTCGCTCTCCTCGCTCCCCTCTTCTAAGTAAATTAGGCAGCATCATTAATATTTTCTTATGTGGCTGGTCACAACAATCCCATTTTCGTTGGGAAAGCGCATACAAGATGTGTTTTTCTTAGTTTTCAGACGGACTAGTCAAAGCTTTCGTCTCTCAACCGTTGTTCCGTGACAACGACATAAATAAGAACCTCTCATGACAAGCATTTTTCTTCCAATAAAAAATCTGACAGGCTGCTCTCATATTCGAGGAATTGTTCTATCGCGTCCATTGTAGTTCTTAGAAGGTGACGTCATGAATTCATCCGGTGCTCAGTCGCTAGCTATTGGTGAATGTATTTCATTGATTATGTGTAAAGCCGCTTTTATTTTTTTAAAGTCACAACTTGACAGGTGCAATATTTGATGTGTGTGTTGAAATGATTTGTCCTTGCAATTTAAAAATCGTAGAAATATCATAGCTCAGGAGGTTTCATCACCTCATTACGGTATTTGGAAATCCGCCACGAGAATGATTTCGAAGCTTACTTTCGTAGGCGTATCCAAGTTGATCAATCGCTTGTGCACCACTCATTTGCTTGACACGGTTTAGCAGCCATGATCCCGCATTTGACATAATGTCTACCACTGATGCATTTAACAATTGAAAGTCATCAATTAGCAATCTTCGAACTCTCTGTAAACAAGCACGAATGATTTCACACCAAATATCCTAACACTTTAACAAAGAGGAGTAGTTGTTTAGTGGCAAATCCAATTCGTCGTGCTGCAAAACACCGGAAATTACAACCATCGGTTTCTTTGAAACCCGCTCAAAAAGCTAAGGGGAGCGTACATAATACGGATGTTTCTCCGGCCAATCCTCAAGAATCTGAGATTCCCTGTTCGCATAGGTGAGTTGAGAATCCGAGAATCTTCCAGTAATTTCGGAATGTAAATGGAACAATTTTAGTTTGAGGTTCCAGAAGCGACTCTAAGATATTCGAAGTTATTAGCGCAGCGACTCCGGTCAACAATTTCACTGCATTTTTCGTTAAGCAACCATGAAACTAATGATGTCATGTCTGAGAATAACAGCAATTTCCGATGTGGGCATTATACAACAGCATTTGAAGTATTCTCATACCCGAGCCACATGTAAACATCATTGCTCCCCATTTTCCCCTCTCTTCTCGTCCCCCTCCTTCCTTCATCTCTTCTAGTTTATGGCTAATCACTGTTTCGTGCCATATGTCTCAGATTTCTGCACGTAACATTTCGTGACGTACTGGCTAAAAACACGCCAGCAAAAGAATTCAAAACCTCTTAAGACGCGAACTTAAGGACGCAGAGAAAACATGAAAAGCATATGTGGGCACTCCAACACAAACAGCTTGAATTGCTGCGTCAGAAATTGAGAAAATTTGAGAGCATCAGTTCAAAATAGACTTACTGTTGACCAACAATTTGATTACAAAACGTCAAGTCAAGAAATGATTTCATTGGAAAATCTGTCATAGTTATAGCAGCTGGCATATCTTCTAAAAAATGCCTTATCCTAAATTCATACTTGTCGCTCGAATGTCCTCTGCACTTGTGTTTTCGATCTTCCTACAAAGGATTTGATGAAGGATTTGGGTGTTTATATGAATATCGACTTTAGTTGGAGTATGGTCATTGTACAGAAGTTTCGCAGAGTGCTGCTTAAGTTACGAGCTGTATTCTCCGGGCCACGTAAAACAGTTGCGTGGAAAATTACCGGAAAGTTTTCGTTGCTTACCGTCGTCCCGTTTTAGAATCCTGCACTCAAGTTTGGTCGCAGTCTTTGAAAAAAATGCCAAGGTAATTAAGGAATTCCAATGACGCTTTCACTAAGGCTGCCTTAAGAAAAGTATTTCATGGATCGTTACAGCATAATTATGAGCAATGGCTCCTTATTTTTGATTGAAAACATCCCTTGTATCACAGAACTCAGTTCGGCATACACTTATTCTTGAAGGTCGTTAAAGGTTTGTCAGGGATTATGTTTCTAAGCAAGAGCTGCACTGAGTGCAGTTATCGCACTCACAACAACTGCGCTACTCTCTCAGGTAGAATCGCTTGTGTCTTGAGCGTCGCTTTTCCACCGGATCTTTTGTTAGAGCTTTGCATTTATTTTCTTTATAATATACCCCTTCCTTTTCATCACCTCGCTCTAATTAATTCTGCTCTACTCGAGATTCACTTTTCAGGCTAGCCAAAACATTCTGGAGTCAATCGACTTTTCACTGTGCTACTCAGCGGCAGATCAGATTTATATCGCGACACTCTTCTCCTTAGACTCCTTTTTAACACAGCCCACTTCCATTCGTCCATCAAATGAACAGAGAACCCGATGACTTCGGCTAATCTCACTTAAACAAACATCAGTACAGCACGTCACATCTAAACTGCATGATCAGGTTGCCTCAAATTCTTGCAAAGAATCGGTGTTGTATTCACCGAATTCAAATATACACAATGCCGATTCACCTCCCATATCTTAGCCATTCGTTTTTCTCACATTATCGCCATTACCTACAAAGAATGCCATAGGCATAGATTCAGGTCATCTCACTCATATATCGCCCGGCAATAATGCACTCCGTGAAAAGCTTAACGTGAACGAAGAAAAGAAAGAATAAAGATTCGGATAGATAAAGAAACTTTGCACGTAAATTGTTATCACAGTGGGACGTTACAGATATGATAGCACTAAAGTGATGTGTAAAGTATTTGGAACAGTTAAAGAATCTAGACACGACAAGAGTTAATACGAGGGAAAATAAAGGTGATAATTCAAATAAAACAATTGCCATTGCAAAGAATTTTTTAATCGAATAGAAGAAACTCTTTTCATTAGAACATATATCATTAAACATTACCATATCAGTATCGCGTTTGTATATCGAAAGGTCGTCAACACAATTACCGACGCGATGCGGAAGTTCGCTAGCTCCATATTCCGCATACTGACTGCTAATCAACAGTGACGCAACCGCAAATCTTCAAAACATTTAAGGATGCTGATGCAGCAGTTATTCAATACTTACTGCTATCAAATCCTGCCTCTCAAATCATCTTAAGCAACACCTCCTGGTCTATATTGCGGCTCAAATTACTCTTATCTAGAAAGAGGAGGCAGGATTTAATCTTGATAAAAGGAGCGCGCAGAAAAATTGCAATAGTATGAAAGATATATTCTTGATATCTTTTAATCTTGTGGTGAAATTGAGATATTTTCGGTGTTGCAAAGGAATACTTACAAAAACACCTGCATAGAAGGTAACAACACGAGGTTTTATGAAATACCTGTTGAGTGAAATATTATGTGTAACCCCTTCTATGTGCATTTCAACGAATTGTGAAGCATGGTGGTGGAATTTTTACTGTTCACTATTCGACAGGTTTTTTTAATAAACAAAATCCTTTTTCATGTCGTCTCCGATAGAACGCATTCCGTGAGCGACGATTAATTATGATGTTCAACCTTATTCTATCCAATACAGTTGCTTAAATGCTGCTGATCTACCTGAAGACAAGCTTTCTTACCGATTTTTAGCGAGGTTTCTCTTTCTTTCCTCTTCAAAATTTTGTACTTACATGTTCGCAATGACGACCACAGAGATGAGAGAATTGAGGAGGTGACGTCTGCAGGAATCGTGACGAGAATCGGTGGTTTTTTCAATGGGCTGTGAATAGCAGCAATAAGTGCAGCACCAATAGATTACATAGAATGAGGTGAACAACGCTCCGAAAAGCATCAATGAACTGGCTAGCAGCAGCCACCATTGCTCGTATGCTATCCACTGAAACCAATACAACGACAAATTACTAGCCTAATAGTATCGACATAAATTGTATTGACCTTTGTAAGAGTAATATAAATCGGTAATGGTATTTCATATGGATTGATATTTTCGACGCAGCCCGCTACGGCGACTACTATTAACAACTGCTATAATCTACATCAGATAATGTGGCTCCTTCTTCCATAACTAAAGAAGCCTGCTTAATGAAAAATTTCAGAGCTTTCGCAGCGATCGGATCTCTTTTCTACCGGTCAAAACGTCTCGTGAAGCTAATCCTTTAGGAAATGCATGTGTCAGTCATGGCTGGAAAAGTGTCAGTTACGATCAGAAAAGTTGCCCGTATTGCATCAGTACTGCCGGTTAACTTTTGCACCTCTTCAGGACAACAATACTTGTAAATCTCCAAAGCAATAATTACAGTTGCCCTAAATATACCATTTGCTGCTCTTTCTATCCAAATCCACTTCCGTAATTTTTTTGAATGTCTCAACGCACCTTTCTTCTGAAGAGTTTTACAGCAGCAGGTTTCTGAAAATATTACATTTCGTGACAAAACAGAGCATCACATGCAAAACTGAGTGCTCGAATATTTGGAATACTCATGAGCCATTATGAGATAACAAAGAGTTCGGAGCATCATCGCGATAACTCCTATTTTAATTCCTTTCATCGATCGTTCCTTTAATTGGTCATTTTTTATGAGCAGACTACAGTAATATGCATGCCATTTTCCATCACCTTCAAAACTAAATTCATTTTTCTTTGGAAGATGACAGGTCAACGTGAGAAACCGTAGCAGACGCCATCTTATTATGAAGTACCACATAGCATATTTCATAGCTTCAAGTTCTACGTCTTCCCAGTTTAAACTGCCACATAAAATAAAAACGGAGATTTTATATATATATATATATATATATATATATATATATATATATATATATATATATATATATATATATATATATATATATATATATATATATATATATATATATATATATATATATATATATATATATATATATATATATATATATATATATATATATATATATGCGCTTTCGCCAGAGTGAATTTTCCACTGGTCCGTATTTAGAAAGTTATTTTTTAAATTTTCAAACTACAAAAAAAATCGAACATCTGCTGCGCATGCTGACAAAAAAAATCCCGTCACACAGCATTGTCATTCGAGCTCATTACCTAAAGAAGTCGGTTACTGTGCAGCATGAACCAATCTAGCAATATTTCGATTCCCCAGTGAACATTCTTTGCGTTTGTAAAAGTTACTTCGAATACAAGAAATGCCCTTCAGTGCAAGTATGTAGGCGGTTTGCCCACACAGCAATTGCATGGTCATGCAGCTGTGATTTCCGGCACTTCGAATGCTAACACTGCTGCTGTCTAAGTACGCACACAAGGTTTTTCGATTGGAAGTAGAAAGAGCCTTTCTAAATGCCTGTATCTAGGAAACAGCTGGTATAGAAGGATAATACAAGTTATTATGAAGTTTTTTTAATGTCGACCTAATTGAGCATACGTGTAATATTGAAAATTCATAGAAAAACTTCGAAAATCACATATGGAAAAGCTTCTTGTTTCAAACAAACTATTTTTGCTCCAGTTTTCTAATTTAATTTGGAAGCGCTGACTTCTTACTCATTTTCGAGGACGGTGAATCGATATCTTTTGCTCAAACCTAGCTCTATCCCATATTAATCACTGGACTAGGGAGAAAAGAACACGTAAATAAAGGAATTCTTGTAGATGAAGAGACGTTTATTGTGTGAAAAATATCCATACAATGAGCTCCGAGGAAATATTGATGTGTGAGCGTAAGACATTGACAGCAAAGATATAGAGATAAAATGACGTGATGTGGACAACAAAATAAGACAGACAAACAGATGAAAAACGACACTATACGGGATGTTGTTATAGCAGCGCAGCCCTAAACTGCTGCAAGCGTTGATGAGTGTGCAAAACAAGAGCTCATTTGGTGAATTTTTCAACGTAATTTTCTGCTGTGCTCGCATTTCGCCTCAGGACATCACACAGAGCACGGATGAATATTAACTGCGCTTGTGGATTCTTTACCTCCTCTTAAAAATAATAAGGAAATGTAAGTCCCTCAAATTCCTGGAAGTTCTAATTCACAGAGCAGGGAATTCGCCCTATTCTCGCCACCCCCTCCTTCTCCCCCTTCCACATATTCATGATCACTGTGCTTCCGTCCACGACGTACGTCTTAAGGGTTTTAAAACACCGTTATTATCGCAGCTAATAGTGTCAATGAACACAACCACAAATAAAAATAAATACGTCCTGCTCGTTCGAATAAAATCGAATTGAGTAAAGCAGAAAACAGCGGGACGTATGCAGAAAAAAAAAGAGCGCAACAGCTGAAGCTATAGGCGAAAGCTATGGCTTGCTTGTAATGTATGTGGCAGCAATCACCGGAAATGGTGCGCCTTTTGACTTGCTGAATTGTTGTCGTTGCGTGGTCAACATATAAACGTTTTTAAGCCGTTTTTCTCAGTGACACGATGCAAAGTGTTCAATTGTGTCTTCGTCAAACGCGTTTCTGTGCGTATAACGCATTTCAGGTGTAAGCTGCTACAACTGAGCAAGCGAGAGAACTAAAAGACCACGGCATTCAGCAAGAAGAGAGTAAAGGAGAAGGTGGTTAATCCCATGATGCGGAAGTAAGAGCACGGCGTCGTCACCTTCTTATGATTGCAGTTCGCCTGTTGTCGAAAACTTGGATAAACCTTACGTAAACAGGTATGGTTTAAGCTATTGCAGTGCGGATACTTCCACGTTCGTTTTACTAGACGGGGCTAGATTGTATTACAGTTGATGGCAATGCTGTCAACATGGTTTTTCTGAACAAACAAAAAGAGTTGCACTTCTCTTGCGTCCAATTTGCAGGTTACTTCCTTCTGCCTCATCGATGCAGCATTCGTCTCTTCTGTTTTTCTGCTGTCCCAGGTTTTTTTCCACTCGGTTATTGTGAAAAAACTGTGAATTAATTTGTATCCAAGTATTTGTTTTGAAATTCGCACCAACATAATTTTGACTCGATATGTGCTGAGTTGGGTGAATATTTTATAAATATTTGTCAAATGGGATTTGCTTGGTTGGATCCTCTCGAATTTTGGTGACTTTTTACTTTTATCTAATTGTTAGCCTTTCAAAAAAGTTTTAGTACATTGATTTTTCACATTCGTTTGTCAATTAGAAAGATTTAAAGTTTTTACTATTATTACAATTTTAGGCGAAATGGCGACATTGCTCTCAAGCAGCTTTTAGTTGCGAGCGATCTCGTTTCGCATGCTTTTTTAGCACTTCTTTCAACGATGCAATTATCTCGTAACGTCCCTTAGAAAGTATTTTCATGTGATTAGTTGGAATTAGAGCATTTATAATGTATAGGAAAACGCTACTAGTCAATACTATCTATTTTAATAGCAGTCGTTGGAAGCAAAGCAAGTGTAATTCTGTTTGCAAAAATATACGAAGATCCTAAGCATAGCGAAAGGATTTTCCTCTTCAGCGACATCTTCGAATAAACTACTAAAGAGAAAATACATTATTGACTATGTGTTTAGCTGTTAGTAACGCGTGATTATTGTTAGCTGTTAGTAATTCTTCTGTTTATCTGTCAGTACTCTTATTCGATGTGCCATCTTTTTAGAAATTGTTTTTTTTCTTTTAGTTCTCATTCTGTTTTAGTGCAAATTTGTGTACTTTCTGAATTTCGCTGCACAAGTGTTAGGAGTTTTGAGCTTTTTAGGTGCCGAAATTCATTATTAAATTGATGAATTTGAATGCCTATTAGAGAAACTCGGTGGACATTTTGAAGGTATGAGTACTTTATGACTATTTAATCGTTCTCGGGATATTTTTTTATTGCGTAGTACAACGGAGTGAAATTTGAATTTTTTTTTGTGGCACCTTGTCATTGAGCGTTAATAATTCGTTGAGATTGGAAGTGCGCAGCATTAGTCATGTGTGTGGCGGCGAGCTTTCCCTTTTTCTTTCATTTTTTCTCCTTTTCTGGGAACGAGAAAGAACTGCAAATCGTTGTTGACAGCTCGCTAATGCCCATTATTGACAGTCTCGTTGATGATTGTTGTTGACAGTCCACTAATTTATGCGTTAGAATGGACTGATCCGTTTTTCTCATGGTAGGCCACCGATATGACTGCCTCACTTAACATATTTCATTCTTCTTTTTTTTTCGTTGCACTGTTGGAGGTGTTGGTGATGTTGTAAGCACAAGTCTGTTGCTTGTTCAGACACATTCACGCTACTCGTCACTTCGGTTCACTGCTCATAAATTGAGGTGGAGGATCAAGTGCTCTTAGTGTTACTGATCTGTGATTATACTTTCCACTTACTCCTAGTATTGTAATGCTTTACTGAGAACATTGTTCACTGAGCACTGCGTGTAGGTGAGTGAGCTTCAGCAACTGTTCCCGAAGCCTTTATAGTGTTTTGCATTAATCTATTTCCATCACTGTGCCGTAGAGTGACTTGATCACATCACAGCGTAAAATGTTTTTCCTTGTTGAGTGTATTCCTTGGCAGCACCAATGAAATTAATCTGATAATATAGTTGTTTTGAGTGCACTGAATGTTCTCGAGCTAGAACGTTGCCATTTAGCAGCTAAGGCGCCACATGAAGTCGTATAAAGCAGTAATGAGTGCACTGCACATAGCGCTAGATATTCGACCACTGAATCTATTCGTCAATGTTAAAAGTATAGGACAAGCTTTAACACCGTTTTGTGTACACCCTGTCGTTTTTACTCCCTCGACATATAAAAAGACTACCAAACAATACACTTTGTGCTCTGTACACTCTATAAACTACCAAAAAATGAAAAATGAAATAAAATGAAGTTAAAGCAGTGCATTTACCCACTCTGTACACCTCAACATACTTTTGTACAACGTTAAAATCAGCAGCTTCTACATCCCGAACATGGTTACTATCGAATGGTTTTTACACTATCATCTCACTTAAATTCCTTTATACCTCGAAAACTGTGCGATCTTCCATCGAATTTTCTGGATCTAGCTAATGGCTAACATATCGTCTAAACATATATCCCTAACAGAAGAATTGTGCTATCGGATTTACAAGTGTTGCAACTTTTTTTCGCTAAATTTCACCACTGCATAATATTATCCACCACATTTCACGATCCTAGCTTTCAGCGGTCCCTCAGTTGAGCCTGCTTTACGGATGTCCGTCCGAAGAGGATCCTTTGCGCAACTCAGCTCTAACTTATTCACTGTGGGACATTCAGCTCATTTTTGAAAAGTCTTCAGGGACGATTGCATCACTGGACAGTGACAAGCGAGTGTCAGAAATGAATGTGTTTGGCAACTAACCTCATGAGGTTTATTGATGAACGAACTCTTCAAATCACCAAATTCGCCCTGCAGAAGACGTTCGCTTAGCAGTTCTGAAATTTTTAGAATCTATTTACTAGTAGTCTTATTGTGTAACCGATGAAGGCGATGGGCAGTCAAAAAGAGCATGACGCAAACTTTGATGGTTTGAATACTGAATTTCGATACAGGAATGCATTTTTGTGCAACATCTGCGTGTTTGATAGAGGCAGTACGATTATTTCAATAACGCAGCTATATCCTTTGGATAACAGCATCTCACGATGCACATTATGCAGGCATGAGGCACATTCTGAGACTATTTCTTTTCAATCTTGCATATCAGCAAAAACAATTGTTTCCATGCTTTCCACAAATCAGCAGCAGTAAGAAGCTCTATCGTAAGCTAACAGCTATAGGAGCCAGTCTATTTTTGACTGTTCCACTCCTATAATTTCATTCGTAGGTGCATTTATTATCGATATGTGAATTGCTTTATATGGATCAAAGTGAATTCATCAAGAGCTGAAAGCAGCAACATCATATGCATTAAAAAAGCTGAAGAGAGCGCAAAAATTTTGCTTGAATCTCAATGCTGTTGCATTTTGAGTTGTTGAAATGTAACAGCAAGAAAACTCGCAATGCTTACTTTCATGAGGAAATGGCCTGGAGAGAAGCCGAATCAGCCTATTCACCAATGAGTAGAAGTATGTCATAATATGATCGTTAATCTCCTCGTCGAGAAATGTATTGCATTTGTAGTGATTGCCAGCGTTCTCAAATGGCGGAAAGTTCAGTGCCGCCGCAAGTGGCAGCATCCAAATATGCAACATTCCTTTATGTCATTACCGTTCGCATCTATAAAACTAGTGGTCAATATCCTTTAAACAGAAGGTGATTGGCAGTTTTTGCAAGCAATTTCTTATTTTTTTTTTGATAATGAAAGAACAACGTGCCGATGGACATTGTTCGTTGGCCCATTGTTTCATGAGGTCTTCTCAGCGTGTGGCAGCAAAAAATGAAAAACAAATGGGGAAATATAGGAAAAAAACGCTATGATGCTAGCTTTTGCTGTCTCGCTTCATCGGTCCAAATGATTTCGTAAGGCGCCAGCAAACAATAAAACAGAGCCTAGAATGCATGCATGCTATATTTTCACCGAAGCGGCTAAACAATAGGTTTTTTTGCTTCCTTTCTGATCTGATCGGAGTAGAATGCAACCTAGTCAGTCGTGAGGTGTACACAAATTTTGAGGCACATTTCACTGCCTAAAACTCCTCGCAAGTTGGTACAGATGCTATGCTGTAATGTAGATCACGCCCACCAATCTTCATAACACTAGGTTAAGTGGTTCCCGAGTTGAAATGTGTGCACAGGTAGGCACAACTTAGTTACATAATACGCACAGGTAAGACGCCGCCATAATGCGTTTTGCAAATGCAAATTATTAAAAGTACATAAAATGGCGACGTTGATTGTTACAGAAAATTCGTTACAGAAAAATGAGCTGGACAAATAGCTCGATGATGAAAACATTATAAGGCGGAACACCAGGAGTACTCAGCCGAGTTTTTGTTTGCTGTGAGACGCTTATTATTTCCTGAAACCGAGATTACAATCGAGTAAAGCAACCACTTACCTACCGTTCTCTAACACTTGGGGATGCCCACAGTTTGACGCTGTGATCTAGACGAATACTGCCGAGTGCACTATATGACGACACTAACGGAGGAACATGACTTATCCTTCGGCGAAACGTACGAAGCCTTTAGAAGTAGCACAACAAGTGGTTTTTCTCACTCACGAAGGTAGCGAGGAAACCTGACGGCTGCCTTTAAATGGTTGGTGACTTCGATTTGGATGGATGAGTGAGCGTCGTTGATGCCCATTCGACGCGCAGTGCCCACCTGTCCAAGATGCGCCGCATGCGCGACCTTGCATTCATCGGCCCTGCGCGCCTCACATTATTACGACCCTGTGTTGTGCCCTCGTTCGGGCGCACTTAATCTAGTCTTGCGTACGAGGAAGGCGATGGTGTCCAATAACCCCGTCAAAGGTCTTAACGGAACGCTGAATACAAGGAATCATTGATTCCTTTAATACAAGCAGCAGTGCCGAATATAGGATAGATAAGCGGTATCACTGTCGTAATTTCTATGTAATGAAAATGAGCATGACAGCTACCAGGAACGCAGAGTGCGGATGGGAAAGGACACGCGAACGTTTTGCCTCCTCGATTCTCTGCAGGTAGCGGAAGAGAGTGAGGAGGAGGGCTGAAGAGGGAGGAGATGTTGGTGGGGGATGAGGGATAACGTCGCCTTCATCCTTCCTTTCCGCGTCCACGACTCCTGGCAATGATTACCATTTTAGTAATTATGCACTTAGTTCAATGTGAGGAAGATTTGGAAAAGACAAGTCGTGCACTGATGCGGAGAGATGGTGAGCGCTGCGAGCAGATAGAGCTGTTTGCAAACAAGATTCGTTGCTTAGCAGCTACTTTAAGAGAGAGCAAATATTTAGTGATTAAACGAGCGAACGAGCTGCCAGCAAGTATGGCCAGCTCCTCACCGACATAGGCTAACGTCGGGGAATGTTCTCATTGAAAATGCAATCGCCTTCGCAAACATCACGGTTTATATTTACTTTCCTACAAAAGAAGTACTTCTGAAAGCATTTGAAAATTTAGTCCTGTAACCATTTAAGGTGTTGTTGCAGAACACCTCAAAAAGTTCTTTCTAAGTGAGGGTTGCTGGTTCGATTCAAATAGCTGACTTTAAATGACCGTTTGATCATATACATGTTCGCTTCAATCTAAACGAATGCCTCTCTCGTCTTGCTTTCAGCGTGGCGAATTCCTAGTTTATCTATTTTTACAGGGTTGTTACATGCGTCTCTAAGGATGATAATAGCCGTTGATGGCATAGTGAACTGTCGGGGTTAGTAGACTATGACTCATGGTGAAGATGATCAATTCTTATGTTACTTCCACATGTTTTATGTTCTGGAAAGCTCTTGTGTTTAGCAAGAGGATAGGTGATGCGGCCTACTGCCTGGGGGTTTCCTTGCTGCCTACATAAATGCACTTGCATTTATAAAAATTCGCCACAGGAATTTATTTGCATTCACAAAAATTTGCGTTTTTAAAAATTTGCCCCCATAAAAACTGCATTTATAAGTATTCAGTTTATAAAAAATTGCAATAATAAAAGTGCGTCTGCACCGCCGCATCACCAATGAAGCTTTCATAAATGTGCATATGCGCATTTATGCCCATTTACCGGTTGTTTTACTCTCAGAAAAAAGAAGAGCGAATAGCAACTACCAGCAAGCTTTTTCTTCAATGTTTTTTAAAGCATCGCTGAGTTCTAATATCAGTAGAGCGGGTTTTAATCAGAAATGTCATAGGACTCGGTAATTATGGACTCACTATCTAGAATCGTCATGTATTATTAACACACACACACCACGTTAATCGTTTTCATGCATCGATGAAAATTATTGCAATGAATAAAGATCCACGTTCTTCAAAATCCATGTTGGCGAGGTAGTCGGATTTTTGCAGCAACAATTTCACTCACCATTATTTAAAAACCTCTGTGCTAGTTTTCTTGCTGCTTTTCACATCAAACTGCAAATGTTTTCTTAGCCAATCTAAGTTTTCGTGGCCGTGAAAACAAGACTCAGTTTTGAGGAATCTCCTATGAGGTCGAATGAAAGTTTTCAGGCGCCTTTCAGTCAGTGAGACAGTAGGTTTTCGATGCTTTTAGAAATGCAGAGGGACGTTAAACGAGAGTTCACAGTTTTCTCAATTCTTCTGAAGATAACGCTTCACTAAGACTCATTCACGTTTTGCGTAAGTTTTCAACAGCCGCATAACTGAATATAAATATTTTTCCCACTTTAACGAAATGTTAGGCACGAGATTTCCGGTTTTTTTGGTCTTCATATGGGATTTTAATAATCGAGGACATTTCAATTTCTAAACAAAGTGTCAAAATTGCGGTCATAACAGTACCTGTGACGTTGTGTCTTTCTTTTCAAGAATTCATACCTTATTTCAAGCATTGATTCAAGGAAGCCGTTGATTCTGATACCTTTTCTTTTGAAGTTGAAAATTATTTAAGAGCCTGATTGTTTTTTGAGAAATTTAAAACTTTAGAGGAAATTGTCTTTTTGCACATTAAGAAACAGCATTTTCATTTCTTCATCGGAATCGTCCACTGCACAATTCGTCTTATCTGTCATAGGCGTTCCTTACAGGGCAGCTTTCTCTAAATGGCAAGTTAAATTAGAGTACAAATGTGATTCGTCTAGTGTAGCGTTGCGTAACATTCAACCAAATTTGCAAATGTATTTAATTGCAACTTTTCTAAATGCAACTCTTGCAACTTGCTTACCAAATGCGATTGGCTGAGTGAATAAAGGACGATCGTATCACTGGCATGGCAATGAATCTGAGCGTTATTGCACCAACTTTTATATTTTTTGCCATTGCCGCAATACGTAAGAATCCATTTGCAGGCTCTCAACGGGAACAGTTCTGGCATCGGCGAAAGGAACGAATGAGAAGTAAGTTCGTTTGTTGCTATCACAGTCAGATTACTTTCGGTATATCTACAGGCAATATTGGATGGAATATGTCTGCAAGAGTCATTTCAGTATGACGTCGCATTTACATCCAGACAATGTTATTCCTGAACAAAGCCGCAGTTAAAACGTAGAACTTTTGCGGCGACATGAAAATCGGTGCTAATATGGTGACGCAATTGGTGAAAGCAAAAAAGCATCGCAGAATCGCGGCCTAAGTGAAAGCTTTTCATTGGTGTTGCTATCGCACTTTCGACACTGACCGTTCTAATGAAGGGAGGTCTTTGCCATCCTGCATGTCGCCACTCTTTGCACTAAAGCTGCAATTCTATCTGCTATATTTTGCTCCGTAACAAATTTCAATTGGATTTTCATTTTTTGAAGCGTAGCATTGATTTACGCTTGCAATGGCACTGAACTAGGTAACCAAATTATTGCAAATTTTAATTTATGTCATCTGTGAGGGATAAGCGAGCAAAAGTAGTTTATGTCTTTAGTTCAGTTGTCAAAAAGTGCACACATTACCCTTTATGGGTTTCGTTCATTGGCGAGAGGCCTTACAACACTTTCCAACTACTTAGTATACTGTTTTAGATTTATTTGGCCCTTTGCTTCAATATTTAACATTTTATGATGTAAGAGTGCCTTCTCTTAGTGAATTTTCTTATTTGTGTCAGTTTTCTTATTTGGCTTATTTGGCTACAAAAACACTTATTTGGCTTCATCAAAAGTGTCAGCTTTCCCTACCATTATTTATAGTCCTTTGTGGTGGCGCTGATAGCATTCGACTTTTACTCATAAAACAAATTGTCTACAGTAAGCATTAATATATGAAGCCATTGAAACGAATTTACACAACCAATGAGCGAATTTTTTTGTTGTTGTTGCTAGAATTGGCAGTTTTTTCTTCGGAAGTTTTTAACTTCATTAGGAACGAAACAGTAATTCCAAACAGTTCAACAGGTTTCGCTCGGTTAGGCTAATTTCTATAGAAAATTCATAAAAGATTTAGTGGCACTGTTCAACTGTTTTGTTTATCAACACGGTAGAGTGGCGAAAGAAGAAAGTTTCTACTATTATTATTGATAGAATTTCTATAGGAAGTCAAGTAAGGCAACAGAGACGAGAACTTTTTATTTGACGTTATGTGAGCCGCGGCAAGTGAAACGCCTCAAAACGAAGGAATAGGTGAGGTGGCTTCGACAACTATCCAATGACGAAATGTGAAACGACTACCGAATAATCAATTGCCCTTTAGTTGATCACCGTACACGTAGAATGATAATGAATGGAACTGGCAAGATTACCACGAAAGTTTTGCAGAAAAAAACTTCTACATCTTTTCTTTCTTTTTTTTTCATCAATACACTTGCTGCCGACATCCTTCAGTGGGAGTAGTGTGGTACGTTCCGCTTTATTTGAGCTTTTTTATGATCTTAGTGATCTTCTTAACATGTTTATCATGTTACTTTCATCTCATCAAAATGGTAAATAACACAATGATCGAAACACCATCTGCTGAAGTTGTGAAAAACTTTTATGAGCAATTCAAATACTCAACCGCCATGAATTTTTATTAAACGAGCAGAGGTTTGTGTTTAGAACACGACAAGGTGCAGGACATTAGAGTTGCTGTGGGACACCGTCACTATGAAATGGCATTGCCGATGCTATATAACACGTTTGCTGTCAACGTTGCATTGCCTAGATGCTTTTTAAATATATCACTAATCTGCTGTTGTATAGCAAAATTTCTTATAACCAATGTTTGTTATATGGATAATGGAAGTGCCCTACAAATTTGCAATAAGATTTGTATTGCAAATTTTACAAGAAAGCATGAAGTATGCCATATGTTTATGTGCTTTTCGATCGAACATTATTTTTGCAAGCAGATCACCCTATTCGTTTTTTTTTTCCTTTTTTTTAAATTTTTATGACGAATGCAATCTCACTACGCAGATTTATGATTGGTTATGATAAAAAGATTAGCAGTTACAATCGCCTTTAGAGAAGGGAGAGGAAGGTATTCATTGAAGAGGTGTACATTAATCTTTTTTAGACGGAACATTACAAACGCATTTTAGAACAGCTGATTCGTTCTTGTGGCTCTCTACAAATACACATTCGTGTAGAGCACAAGACTGCCATGTAATGAGTGCGCGTTTATATAGGAGAGTATGCATTTTGCTGGTCATTTCATCTGGTAGTTTCGCTTCAAAAATTAATCAAGCATGAGTTAAGAAATGTGTAACCACCATTATGAAATTGCACGTTTGTCAACTTTCAATTTGGCTTATCAACTTTTAAACCAATTATGAGCAATTAGATGTGTACGCGGAAACCTGAACGCATTTTTGCGATCGCTCGCAACATTTGCTAGTGGCGAATTTTTTGTGTGAGATTTTTACGCACAAGGTTGATTCTTTCGAAATCTAAACGCATTTCGCGCTTTTTTGTTATTTGTTGACAAGTTGCGACGCTGGCTGATTTGACGCGTGGAAGCGCGAAAGCGCTTCTAATGCCAGCTCATCTGGTGCGGGTACGTTTTTTCAGTAGTTGATTACAAGCTTGGCAAACTTCCCATTCTTTTAAAAATGACAGAATTTGATTCCTAATCAATTTAGTGCAGCTAATACGGAAGGCATACCGCAAATTTCTCCCGATATTTATTATCTCCAAAATCCTCGTGAAATTTTTTCCTGAAATTCAACCGAAAAGGTCATTTTGCAATGATAACATTTTCTTGGATTAACTGCTTCGTTGAAACTTGTCTGTTATGGAATTATTTGCATGGCCAATCGGTTAGAATTATCGCCCTTCCAAAAAATGTTCTGGATTTGAAAGTTCTATTCTATTCAAACAGTTGAGAAGTCACTTCCTATTTGAGAACGCAAAAAAGACTATGATTTCACTTCCCCATTGTTTGCAAAGAGCTGGATATTGCGGATATTGTGGCGGTAAATCCATTTTGTCGTTAATTTCTACGGAAGGATCGAATTAAGACTATTATAGGAAATTCTGGCATTGTCGAATATACACTTCTTTTGTTACACTGCTGGTATTCGATAGTGCGTAATATGTGCCATATTACATCAGAATCGAAGTGATTCCAGTCCTTGCAAAATAACAATGAGCACAGTTCTCGTTTCTGTGATGCTTTTCACTTCTTCACAACTAGGTGCGATCCCAAGCATCAGAAAAATTCATCAATCTAAGAGGTCTTTTGCTGGATTCTCCAAAATGCTCAGCTTTACGCGTAAATAAGCAACTGGCAAAGCGGTTATGGCCATATTTTGTTACAGACACAAATAGATCTTTTTTAAATTTCTGGAAAAATATATTTGCACGGAATAATATGCTAGTTCTGAGATAAGTCGGCCATTTCTGTTTTCCCAAAAGCAAGGCAGTTTTCAACGTTCTGGATAAAATACCGGATTCCAGAAAAAAGTTCATTAGCGTGCAGTAGCTGCATATGAATTACCAAGCAAGCCGGCAATAGCGATTAAATTTTCACGAAATAAAGATGCGGGAAAAATTTGTCATCTCTTTTATATATACAAACTAGTGAATATTCCAAAAAATTCTTCCATAAATATTTTTGAAGAAATTTTTCTGAAAGTTTTCGCATTGAACGCATGGAAGTTAGTAAGCGTTTTTTTTTTTTTGGTAAGCGTGATCTTGCCTCCACAAATTTTTCATAAGCAGTAATGTTACTGATAATTTTATTTACTGGTGGAAAAAACTGGTAATATTGAATGCTGACCATCATTCGAGCAGCAAGTACAGACTGAAAAGAGTGCCTATATGTCGACCATTAGTGGCCGAGTAAATGCATAAGTGCATTTTTTTAACAAAATAAAATCTTCAGCAATATGATAGCGTTGAAAACGGATTCTATTCTGGCTTTAATTTAAGGAACTGATAATTATTTGGAGCACCTTCTTTAACTGTGAACACAGATGCAGTCATTAGACGAGTGTACGCTGAACCACGCAGCCATATACTCAATTCTTTCGTCGAATAAAATTGAAGACGCAGCCAAATGCGTGCCTGAATTATTAAAGACAGGGCAGGCGACAGCATTGATCGACTAAAATTGTGATGGATTACAAAGGCAAACGCTGCTTTGCTCATTTGTTTATCGAATAAAAGAAGCTGTTGGCACCAAATATGTAATTCTCGATTAGTTAATTTTTGAATACCTTTTTAAGATAAAGGATTTTATTGTAGAAAGCTTTAAAGAGCTTCTTTAGCTTTTTCACCGACCTTTCATTGAGAGGGCCTCTGATAGCACAGAAAAAATAATAGACTCGTTGAATAGTTTTTCATTTTAGCTGAAAAGATTTTAGAATAGTAAACGCTAAAAGAGAATATGAAACAGCGAAAATTAGCTAACACTAATCGTCGATGCCTTAAATTACCTTCGTTACCGACTGGTTGAGGGTGCAACTTCTGATGTGACACTTCGTTTCTCTCGAGTTGCACATATTTTTACGGCTTCGATGTAATAAAATATGCGCTAAATTTTCACATGCCTACAACCTCTGCCTACAACGCTGGCAGTTTTCGTCTTATGAGCACGCATTTAACGTGCATTTGTATTTCTTTTTCAATGTATTCTGCAGTACTCTATTGAAATTCGTTTCAGACTGCCAAGCTATATGTTGGAGTCGATTCGCTCAACGCTCCACTCGTACTTTTGCATAGGAGGCTGGATAAGGCGGTCTCTTCATCAAATAATTTCTTTGGTAAGGGGACGCTTTCCGGTTGCACATATAGTTTTATTATGATGAAAGCTGGATAAGCTGTTGATTGTGCTGACCAAACAGCTCTCTAGTTCTCTCCCCCACCTCCCTCACCTCTCAACCCTCCCCTTCCTCCTTCTCTATGCACGCCCAGTGGCAAGATGTTAGGAAAATAATGAGAATTCGATATGCCATTCTTGCCTCTGCGCAAGGAGATCATATGAAAATAGGGGGTTCTATCTTAGAGTGGCTCAAGAGTAGTATTAGGAGTGAGAGGAAGTTGGGTCATTCTGGACGTCGTCGAGCTTCGGAATTCTGTAAGGTAACGGCTATAAATGCTCTCTGAGGCTCAAAGGTCGCCAAGAAACATCCATGGCAACTGTGAGACGTTTGCAACACTTACGACATATGATTCACCTTAGAAACAATGGAGAATAGGGCGTGTGAGAGTCGTAGAGGCTACCGAGTTGCCACAAGCTGCTGTAACGTTTCATTGTCGCAGCTTTGCTCGGCATATAAAACTGGTGCGTGCTAATGTAATCGCCATGACGTAAATGCAGGTTTTTTAGAGAGAGGAACAGAGAGAAGGAAGGAGAGTGAATCTGATTCAACCGCTCTGTTTGTTTCAGAATGCCTGCAGATTTTATAGTGCGGCTCCGATCTCTTTTCTCCTCCTCCCCTCCCCTCCAAAGGGACCCCATTTTGTGCTACCACTACAGTTTGCATTAAAGCAACCGCATAATATGAACCCATGGGCCTTCTTAATTTTACTGCTTCACTATATTTTTCTTCAATTTTGCGTCAGTAGGCGTGAGTGGGTGGGTGGTTGTGAAGGAGGTGGGGGGGAGGGGGGGGGGGGGGGGAGAGTTGGTCTGCTGCTTTGGAAGTGTAATTTTTTGTGTTTTCCTTAGGAATGAAGTCCTGGCGGCTTTTTTCTAGGTGAGAGGCCGGGGTTTTCGTGTGTGACGATGCAAAAATGTTTCTGAAAGTTTTAAAATTTCTAATGCCACTAGCAAACAGCCTTCTTCTCGGAGCAATTAGTCACCAGACTTCCTTAGGATGCCAAAAACCGCGCCTATTTTATTATCATATCCCGCACGGATGCTCACTAGGATTTCTTCCCGTATGTTCGATGCGAGTGCTATAAAAATCACATGGCTATCGTTCCTTTCTGCTCTCAATTTGTCAAAAAGGTATACACTGTTCATCGGAAACACACTCCTGCCTTATCACAGTCGATGTACCAAAAAAAAAGAAAAAAAATTGGAAAAACTCCAATTTCGAAATGCATCAATAAGCAGTGTTTATGTTGAAAAGCAGGTGCCTTCTCGGAACATGTTGCCACAGAGATAAGCTCAATGCCTTTTGCCCAAAACATTAGGTCATTAATAGAAGCGAGTGCCATAAACATTTAGCCAAAATGATGTCACACGAATGAGGCTTCCAATACGCTGTTTGAAAAGCACTTCCTTCCTTAATGAAACAATTTATTTTTCATTTCGGCGCTTAAGCCAAACCGGATGTCCTCTTGAACTTTTACGATTGCTCCTGTTTCCAGTGCGATCTGTTTCGTTTCCAACAACGTCAGCTCCTGATTTTTTGCGCTGCTGTTAGAGGTGCTGCTTTCAAAAACCATTCCCTGCCCAATCGCCGTCCAATAAAAGGTCACTATCACTCAGTGAGCTTGCTCGATATTTATGTCGTCTATGACTGGTTTTTTTTTTTTGTGAGCTCGCTCTTTAACGCGTACGCATCATGCGAGAGTTGGCCTAAGGTAATCCGCCAAGCGAACCTTCACATTGGGTATATACATCGCCTGGTTTGCTGACCAATTAGTGCTCGTTTGAAGGCACTGCTGAGGTGAGTGCTGTTTGCTTCTTAGAGCTATTAAGTCGTTATCGCACGCCATTCACGGCGATTGCTCTTCAAATATTTCAGCGAGTAGAAAAAAAAAAACAAACGGTGGCAGTTCTGCGCAAATTGAGGACATAAGGAACAAAATTGCGCCAAAATTCCCCAAAGAAATGCTCAACTGTGCAATATTTACAGTTCAACTCATCGCTAATGAAAGTAGGTGAATAGAGTCGTTCGGCTGTGCATCGCGAAATCCTTTCTATGACAAGTCGAAGAGATTGACGAGAGTTGCAGACTGAACGCTTACATACTAAGCCAAATGGGAAGTGAAATTGCAAATGCCTTGCAGGCAAGTCTTAAGAGTGGAAGAAATCGACCGCACAGCAAACAGATAAAGAAGTGATGGATTCTTATGCGCGCGTTGAAGTAGCCGTTTTTGGGCTTAGTCGCACGCTCCAAATAAACGTTGAGAAGACCGATTTGGGAGTGAAATAGATGTAGTAGTCGATCTGCGTCAAGTTGAATAAACTGAAACTAAGAGAACTTTTTTGATGACACCGAAACCGTGAAGTGCAAAAAAAAAGGAAGCAAAGTTATTACGAAGTGCAGCAATTTTCACATCTTGTAGCTTATTAATGAATTGCGACGAATGTTTTTAATGGATATATCACGCGATAAATGTGGAACAAATTCATTACAAATTTCATGAGACAATTTTGCATGTTAGCAATTGGTGAACGCCCAGCGGCTATATCAGGAACAGATCTGTGCGGTGGAGGCGTGCCCGCGCCCTAATAGAGCCTCGAATCCGGTTCACTCATTATGAGCGCAACCAACTGAACTGGGTGACACGTTAAAGCTGGTTGCATTATTTCACTGCCTTCGTTTGCATGAGTCTCATGGGGCTGCAATTCAAAATATTCGTTGGCCACTAATTAAATTATGGAATGCTCGATGTGTCTCAACCAACATACACCGCTCAGCTGCTCTATGAACGGATAAAGAGGCTATTTCTTATTGCATAATAACCTTCTCGCTTTATATGAACTGTGCACTTCCTTAAGCTAGAATGCATCACTCTACCTTTGAAGTTTTCCAGCTGTTTTTATGAGTGCAGTGTTCGGCATGCATGCTACTGCAGAATCGATGGTGCTCGGCAGAATCCTCTCCATCCAGCAGCAACTGCAAAACTCATCGTTGCTCATTCAGCAGGTTGCTTCGACGACCGTTCCGCACCTAACATTACGGCCGTTTGATCACTCCAAAGATTCGGTTATTCCTATAGTCGAGTTCGTCCTTGGTACGATAACCTATGTTGTAAGTTCATTTGCTTCAATTCTCGTCCCATTACTGACAGTTCGTTCCAGCCCTGAATTTGCAACTCACATCCAGATTTTGAGTTTGTCTGTAGTATTATATAATGAACGTATAATGGTGAACAATAAAATGAAAATTACGAATTTCTGTAATAAACTCTTGGAACGCAAATCGGAATGGGATTCACATTTTCGGCATCGCATTCAATAAAAAAAAAGAACTGAAGAGTGTTACATACTGCATAAAGCCTAATACGAGCGCAGTGGCAAAGGAAGCACTAAACGTCGCATATTTGGAGCGCCTGCTTCGCTCATGGTGCTTCCTTGCACCTGCCACCTCTGCACAATTTATTGCGAGAGAAGGTACATCTTATGGGCTTTTACGAAGGTGTAATTGGAAAGGGAAGGGAAAGGAGAAGGAGGAGCGGCGTCGCAGGCGGGTGAAGAGGACCGCGGTTTTTCCATAGAGCTTGTGCACTCGACTGAAGATAATGACCACTTCTAAATGGATCGCTTTATATGAGTGCGCTTAAGAATTGCTG
Organism: Ascaris suum; assembly: GCA_013433145.1. Classification (NCBI taxonomy): domain Eukaryota; kingdom Metazoa; phylum Nematoda; class Chromadorea; order Rhabditida; family Ascarididae; genus Ascaris; species Ascaris suum. The sequence continues at coordinate 5,887,431 of CM024188.1, read as the reverse complement.
AAGACAAATGCTCGGTTGCTCAATTTTTCTAAGTTCTAATATTTTAGAGCCAAGCTTCTTATCGTCTCAGCCGCGAATACAACTTATCTCTATTAATAATTTTTTTTTCAAATCAAGCGGATGAATTAAGACAGGGCTGTAGCGAAAATCTTGGTAAGAAAACTTCTGGGAGACGTTGAATGGTGTACTGTTTTCTCGCGCATTTAACACATATAGCCCTTAGTGGCTAACGCAGAAGACGAGTTGATGAAAAATCTTTATTAAATATCTTATGGATCACTGTAATGAACCGTCAGTAATCGAACTGAAATCCATCTCACTAAATTCTGGACGAGCTTTGTTTAGTTCATTAAACTTTTTTGATTCAAATTTAGTCTTATTTAAAACTCTATGGAAATGTCGCTCGAACTTTTATGATCTAAAGTGCTAAAAGGAACTGCTGACAACCGACTGGCACAACCACCACACATTTCGAAAGCCATTTTAAGGCAAATACGATCGCGAATGAATTTGTTCGCGATTTTTTTTTGCACTCTGAGAAGCTCATCGCGAACATTTTCGCAAGTGAATTTTTCGACCGCAATCGAGATTCTTTCTCGGCAAACTCGTTGTGTGAGACTACGATTGAATACATCAAGCGCAAACAACGAGAGTGCATATAATACATTTTATCATTTACCTTAATTGAGAAAGCATTCATTAAGAATAAATGTCTCTTCATATCGGTTACAATTCCGCTTGGTTGAAATTGTAAGGTAGCGTGAAGGTGAGGGCTCAGGCTCGTCTCGCCTATCGGATACTGGTGAGTCGGTTCATCGTTGTTCCACTCAAGAGGAGAGTCCTGACTAGCTGCACCACCCTCGTCCCGATGAGGCCCCTGGTCGGAGTGACTCGGTAGGACGAAGCCAAAGAGTCTGCTGGGAGCTCTCTCAAAACCTACCGCGTAATGAGCAAAATTAAACGATGAAACATTTCATCATATATTCCGTCAATCTATAGTGATTCACGGTGTATCTTCTTTGCTTTTTGTTCTGTGTCCTAACGCTTCATTTCTATCTTACCTTGTACTGCTACACTATTTTCACTTTTCACCTTAAAACTTGAAATAGCCGAGCTAGCTAAGGATCGTCCTCGCTTAACCGAAGAATGGTTTAAAATGAAAATTTTCGTGCATTACAATGGCTTATAAAACCTCTCATTTTCATTCCGTTGTTGAAATTCACCAGAAACACAGAGACGCAGATGCAATGGTGTTGTGATTATATACCGAATGAATGAGGATTTCTTTTTTTCTGCTTATATTTAGTCTCAGCTTGCTGAAATATTTATCTGGTATTAACCAGGTATCTGGTATATTTATTCATTTTGTATCATATTAATGCCGCCCATTAATGAATAACTGTAATTATTCAAGGCTGAAAGGCTTTTAGTTTAGTTTTTTATCCACTTCAGTTTCTGTTGTTAGCAAGGTCTACAGTTTTTTTTTTTCGCTTCTATATCTGCTTGCTGTTGTTTTCCGGAAATTTTCTACCATTTCTATACTCTTCATTTCATTATCATTTCGCTTCCCTTCTGCGTTGTTATATATTAATTCCCTTCTTTATATGTGCAATCTCAACACTTCTCAGTGTTTGCAATTGCGATTTGAAAATAGCTGCAAGTGCGGCTTAATACAAATAACGCTTTCCGTTGCCAAATGCGAAGTACGCATTCTTCACTTCTATGCCTAATGTAGTATGCTTCGTATCCAATGTTTCCTTGTTGGCTTTGCAATCAAGCCTCATATCAAATCGTATATCGTAGAATGCAGCTGCTGAATTTTAAAGCGCATAAATTTCAACTCTGTGTATAGTAACAACATATCTAAATAGCACATAGTTTTCGAGCAGGTTCTAGATTATGTGATCCGTCGTTCCAAAATTTAAACTGCAAGTACGATTGGATGAAATTTTTCAGATGGAGCCCTGATTTCTTAGTGCAAATCTCCAGGAGTGATTTCTTACCTTTCTTCTTCCAACCATGTCAACGGAGAAATCCCATGTCCTAGCTTTTTTTTTACTGCCTTTTTATCCCTCAACTGAAAACCACTTATCACATATTCAACAGACATAGCCACAATAATGGGTGCTGTTTTGCACTTCCATTAAGAAGGCACCTTTCGCTTCAGCAAGTTTGTCCTCTGGAAACGCCAGGCGCATAATGCTAGAAGGAAGAAAGTCATGAGCGTAAATCTATTCGCAATGGTTTTCACTAATTTGATGGCTTTTTCACGACTCGCTATGAAATGCACTCCAGGTATAAAATTTTGTGTGCATGTACAACGTAAACCTTCGGGAGTATCGCAGTTATCAGGCGCATTTCGAAACTGAGAGAAGAATTGCCATCTAAAAAGCGTACTGGTGAGCAAACGCAACCGAATGCCGACGTTGGATGGAAGCTTCCCTGAAGAGTAGAAAGTTCGTGTGACTATGTTGTTGAAAAATTACATGGATTATAAACTCATAACATTCGATTCTTTCAAATTCTTATCCAAGACTGTGAAATTTATAAACTTTAATATCGCGAATTTTCTCGGTTGAATGAAGCAGTATTTCTTAGTGGCCCTGTTGACATCTCTAACCACACGTTGTGCCTTTAAGGGAGATGGCACAACAAGTGTTGATAAGTGAGACGGTACCTGAGTCGTTTGGGATTGTTGCACATAATGATGCCATCTGATGGCATAGCCGTCTATTGCTAAAGGACTCTTTCAAGCTCCTAACAAGGCTGTGTCGTCCGCTGGATGATGCAACAAAAATTTAAACAATTTGTTGTTCATATTCATTCACTAGGATGGAGTAGAATTCACCCCTCCCCTCCTCCCCCCTCTAGTCTTTTGATGCGCTATTGAAGGTTTTCTTACAGCGGTCTTAAAAATCGAGCTGAAAGATTGAAATTCTGATATCGTCCCTAGATTCCAGCGCATTTCGGCGCTGGATATATCTGTGCATTTTATCTAATGACTTTTATTTGGCGCATTTGAAGATCTCAAAGTGCTCCTAAGGGAAAAGTTGTGTTGCAAAAACGTAACGTCTGAAGAAAAGGATGGTATTTTCATGAATATTAATTTCTAGGGTATTTTCAGCTCGAAAAGAGTTGACACTGTGCTCATGAAATGTGATAACAGTATATGCATTAGGTGTGGGAAGCAAAGCTTAGTTCCTTTTCTGCAGTTTCGAAAGAGTTGCCTATTCGGCCAAATTGCTCCGAGTAACGTAGTTTGATATTTCGAATTCGTGACTTTTCGGCGTCTCATGTTTTCAACTGAACCTATAGCATATAATCTGGTATTCTGTTATACAGGACTCTAATTCAGATCCAACCTAAGCCCATTACTTTACAACTTTTCGCCTTTTACTATGCACTTAAGCGGAAATATAACGTGCATAATTTGGGAGGATTTGGTGGATTTTCGGTTGCAGTTTTAATTATACCCACCATTTATGTTGTTGTAATTCCACCGCTCCATCAGAAGTTTTCCACTTCTTCATAGAGATTTTTTTATTTCTATTGAGGGTGTGATGAAATCATAACTTGCATCTGAACCGTAGGGCATCTGCGGAGTGCTGCCATACTGTTTTTTCATATCTTAACTGCGTTGCAATGCTAGCACAATTTAGCCGTGGTCTCTACGTGGCTTTTTTAGTTTTGGAAAAATCACATCTCTAGCTAAACACTTGTAAGCCATATAAATGTTAATGTCAAGATTAATTCTGCTGTTAAAATTTTTAGAAGTCTAGTCAATAAAAAAATCAATATTGCTTTCGAGAAACGCAAGTGTCTTGATTGTTGTAAGCTTTTTGATAGTGCTATGCCACTATCTACGAGCGAAAAACGAATACCACATGAGTCTTCATAACACATTTTCTTGCTAGTTCACCAAATTTTCGTGCTAAAAAGTATTACATTCCCAGTACCACCACGCAAGAAGTGCAGTTGTTTCGAACCGTATAAAAACGCCATATGCTCTTCTCTTTGGCCCGCTCCCTCGGTCCTCACTTCAGCTGGAAAACAAAATCCATCTCGACTGTGATTCTGATCTCGAGTTGTAATGTGTGAGTAATTGTTAAGTGGTAAGTGTTATGAGCCTCCACCGAGTTTACCGTATATGATCCTATTTTGGCGAGTTCCAAACCTATATACTCCATGCTTATAAATAAAGGAATGCTGCATAAATTTGATAGGCATTTATGACATGCGTTTTTTATTTCATTAACTTGCAGTTGTATATTTTTGCATGCGATGCACGCTGAGCCACGCCACCGACTCTGCAAAAACTCACGTATAAGCTGCTTAAGTGGGACCTTTTCTCACTTCTTTTAAGGGATTTATGAAAGACAAGTAATCTGTCGTTGCCGACCTTGTAAAATATGTATAATCCTACCGTTTTCCTCTTCGCCGAGAGCTTGTTTCTTATGTTGACTTCGTAGAACATCGCATGCAACAACTTCATATTTCACGTGTTTAATCAAGCATGTAGAGTGATTGCTGAAATATGTTTTTGTTATATGGCAAGCGCTTTCATTTAGGTTAATGTGTGCACCTCACTAAATGCCACAAACTATGAAAAAACGTCAATTTGGTTCATATTAGTATTGCACTGCGATTAGAAACTTCTCTAGTATTGCATCGCAATCGTCGGCAATCAAAACGCCTTAAATTTTTGGGAATTCTCATACAACAGCATTACTGCCGAATGATTTTCTGTTAGTTTGCCTAAATTTTAATGGACTGCTTGCATTGTTGCATTAAATTCGAGTGCAAACATATTTTAGTTGATCACGTTGTTCGATCATTGCAATATCTGCAATAGCAGTACTTTTACGTAAAATTTTTTGTTGCATTGAATCGCTTGATAAGAAAATTTTATATACCCCCTGATGTTATTCGTGCAGCTTTGTGAGAACTACATTAACGGTCTTAGGAGAATGATAGAATGATTAAACGCGTATTGCCAATCGTTGGTTTTCAATGAGCGATCTGGTTGACATCGACTTAAAAGGACATCAGCGCTGATATGGTAAACGGTTAAAGCTATCTTCTTCATGTTCCCACCAACAAAGGTTTTTCTTAGGGCTGATTATCCAGTCGTTTATTTATGATATTATGGATTGCAGGTCATTATTCTAATGACTGTTATTGGCAATTCGTTAGTTGTGATCGCTGTCTTCAACTATCGGCCCTTGAAAAAGGTGCAGAATTATTTTCTCGTTTCTCTAGCGGCTTCCGACCTTTGCGTTGCGACATTCGTTATGCCATTGCATGTCGTCAAATTTCTTGCCGGTTCGTTTACTAATTCATTTTCCGCTTACTTCAAAATTTTGGCTTTCAGATTGAAGCTTCACCCAGTTTGCTTCACATTATTCATTAATAAATGAAGGAATATTCTGTTCGCGTAAGCAGTAGTTTCCAGCTGGAGATTGTATGATAGAGATGAAAGGTAAAATTTTTGAGGGTCAGGACAAACGCTGAGGTCGGTTGAATGAAATCTTCGGCACGTAATGTTATGGTGGGAATTCAGTTTTCAGTATCAGTTCTTCTTTAAGGGATACAATTTTATGTTATTTAGACCGCACTACGTTGCATTTGCCAATAATGTGTACTGTGACTCAGAAATAGTTAGCGATGAAATTTTTATTTTCTCGCATGCTTGCAACGAAGCTCATTCACGAGAAATTCTTTATGATGTTTCTCTCCAGCTATCGCTTTTTCGAACGAGAAGAATTTAGTGCATGGCTGAGATGCTGGGAACTTACTGGATTTGAAAGACTTTTGTAACTGCTTGGAAAATCTCCTACGTCATGAGCAAAAAAAAAAAAAAAATCGGGAATTCGATCAGTAGAGATGTGCTTCACCTTTTGCTTCCTCTATTCACCAAAAGCAGGTATGTTCTGTCAAACTAAAACTGGTTCCGCTGTTATTCTCAACTGTTTCATTGTTGGAGTGTTTGCAGAAATGCATCGACTTCTCGAAAAATTCGTTTTAACAAAACAATGACTGAAATATATGATCAGTTCGATGAAAGAATTCAAGTGTAGTTGAAGCGGTTGTATGAAATTCTTTTGAATGTTCCCGAAATGATAGTTGTCCAATTGCACTAAGCTATCATAGTGGACATTCCGCTAAATTGCTTCTTGCATCCAACATAACAGATGCATTGATTTCCTAAATGTTTTAGCACATTCTTTGTCACTCACACATTTGCTTTGACAAATTCACATACACAACATTTCAATGATGTCTCGCTAAACGGCAGTATTGTCTCAGATTGACGATTGTTCGGTTTCCGGTTGCTTCCAATTAGAAGCATTTATTGTCTTGGCACATGCCAGACACTATGTCAATACATCTCCTTGCACTTTTGTAGGATAGACTTCTCTTTATTTGTTTCACTTCTGTAGAAGAAGATGCAACAGAAGCAACAATAGGCTGATTTGAGAGTTGCGACTTCAACAGTGCATTTAGTTAGCTAAAAATTTCATAAGTGAATCCTCCACGGATCACAAAAAAAAATGGTTTATTATTAGCAACATTGGCTGAATAAGCGAACTGGTCATCAGCAGTGCGATTAGCCTTTAAAAGGTCTTTTTAAACATCATTACGAGAGAGTGCTCCATTCTCGGTTTAAAACAAAGTTCAATAATAAATGATCGCTAAGTGCAAATGAACGAGCATTACTGCGACGGGAAAGAGCGTAGGTGCAACAACGTACCGCAATAAATAGCAACTCGATGAACAGATTGCGCCGGTGAAAACTAGCATTAAATGTGTGGGCATGGCATTCTAGAGGACTCTACAAGATTCACTATCTTCTAAGCTTATCGTTGTTTTGACGAATGAATTTACTTCATTCGTTATCTGTTCAGCTCACTGAGTGCACAGTTGACAAGAAATGCTTTAGAGGTGTATTGCTAATGTTCACCTTATACTTTTCCGTATATTTTTTGAACTTCCGTCACTTCTTAGATTTGCTTTATCGTTGTTTCATTCGAAATTCTCTACCTATGTTTACACTGAAAAGGAATTATGTGTTTTAAATCACTTAAATTGGAGGTGGCCGATGGCTGTTGGGAATGACCCTTTGTCATCTTTTTACAACGGCCGACATACTACTTTGTACATCTTCTATACTAAATTTATGCGCAATTGCATTGGATCGATACTGGGCGATCCATGATCCGATCAGCTATGCACAAAAGCGAACGCTCAAATTCGTCTGTATTATGATTGCTTTGGTAGGCTATTCATGGCAAGTTTCGTTATCTTCACTCTGATCTTTCTAGGCAGTTTTTCTTTGCATATTAAGCCACATATAATTGCAGAAAAAACATCGCTTATAGGTGTTTTCACTATTGAAATGAGACCGTATAAAATTTCAGACGAGTTGTTAAACATTTGCAGTAATACATTCATGCATTAATAGTGAACTGATCGCTTATGCAAATCGTCTGCAATCGACTAAAATTTTTTCAACTTGGCTGTTGCGAACTACGAAGCCGACCGATATAAATGCGATCTGATCGGTTGCGAAATGCATGCAAATATTTTCGAAGCATTTGAAATTCGGTGCCTTCTTTTAAAACTGATGAATCAACGTGGAAATTGGTATAAGATATCAGTTTTGATGGAGATTATACCTGTCAAAATTTACGGCATTTGCATCAGTGATTATTGAGCTAAAGAGTTAAGGTGATTTTCTTTTTTTTGAAAGATGAACTTTCAGGTATGGCTTGCAAGTGTTTGCATCTCTGTGCCTCCAATAATTGGCTGGAATGACTGGTCAGGTGAAAGTCTCAAAACGCATTGTGAATTGACAACAGAGAAAGCTTTTGTCATCTATAGTGCCAGTGGTTCTTTCTTTGTGCCACTCTGTCTTATGATTATCGTCTATTTGAAAATCTTCTTATCGGCGAGACAACGAATCAGAACAAATCGAGGTGAATCAATATTCAATGAGTTTTTTTTTCTAACTGATCGTCGATATTGAAAATCGATAAAGGAAATGCAGCATTGTGGCTTCATAATAAAGCTCTACTGAAATTGCTTGTTGTTATTTTCAAGGGTTCACTGAAAATGCTTTTTGAGATTCATTTTTTAAAAAAGCATCATTTTAGTCATCGATTTAATAGTTGATTGTATGCGCTATTCATTCAAAAACAAAAAAAGTTATTCAAGTGATGTTCTCTTCGCGTTCGACACTTTAAAATCCCATTAATAACGCTCGAAATTTTGCATTATTTTTCGATAGTTGAGCTAGTGCTTATGCTTTCAAATATTTTAACAACGAATCATAGTTGTCCAGTGTATTGCAGATTAGCTTATATATCGCAGACATACTGCAGAAAGAAACATATACTTCGTAAATATATTCGACTAACGCTTGTCCCACTTTAGCGAATTCCCGTTCCCTTAGATATTTTAAACGAATGGATTTTAAAAAAAAGGTAATCGTCATGTTTGCGGCGATTTTGCAATGTTCGCCGGAAGTCATTGCTCGAAAATCATCAATCAAACTACGAAACGTCTCATGTTAAGTTATCGCAAAAACAGCGACAGTTCGATAGGTCTTCTTACTTTATACAAGTACGGTGACTTTCTTTTGCATACTGTATTGCGACCAGCAGACATTCTAATGCCAATGCGAATGATTGATATGCAAATAAGATGTTGCTTGGTAAATTACTTTCTTTGGTCAGAATAGTCACTTCGAGGGCAGTAAAGCTCTGCAAATATATTCCATGCAAAAGGAAGATAACTACACATACAAAAAATTGGCTCTAAATGGGCCAGAGCAGGAATGCCGCAACGTTCTTACAATGGAGGTTGCGTACGTATTTCAGAGTTGTTTAGTTCACACACTAATGTGCTGTTCCTCACTTATCCATCGCAAATTGTATGGAGGATATTACGCCCACGCTCCTCACCTGCAGCCTATTTGCTTGATAATAATCGAAGTTCACCCTATTTCTCTCTTGCATCATCAATCGCTTTAGGAGTGTATTTTTTTAAGCGCAATCGTAGATTCCTAGACTTTTGATCTGCTTATTACTGCTAGAAAATTTTCCGTAGGAGTTGAGTTTGTAATTTTTCCAGCACCTGACTCGAAAAAAAAAGAATGGAAGTCGTATAAGCGGCCTTAGATTTTATTCTAAAAAACTTTGTTTTCTTAGTGTAGAAAGCATCCGTTGGTTTATGTGGTATGTTTAGGACGAAGTGCGCTGGTGCGCATTAGTCGCCTACCTCCTCAGAGCGACGGTATGTCAGCATCGCAGAAGATAAGACAGACACACCGTTATACCAATGAGAACATACCTCTCGTGGTTTCTGAAAGCGTTAGTGCCGCTGAATATCGGGTAAGTTCTATTGATGTTACTTATCTAAGGTGTGAGGCTGCAGGAACTGTAAAGAATGAAGAACTTTCTCAACGACGATGTTATACGTCTGGAATAAAGGTGGGGCTGCAGTAGCACTTTCGCGAAGTGCAGTCATTTCGCTGAAGGCGTCATGAAATTTGCTGCTCGCTATTTGAACGCAAATTTAGCGACTGTTTGCAATAAGAAAATTCCTTAAACTTCTTTTAGGATATCGGAGTTTTTTCTCGGTTCCCTTTGCAAATAATTTTAGTTTCATTTCTGCAGACACAACATTTTCGTCGAAACCATTCCACGTAAAAATCTTTATTCTTAGATGAGAGAATTTCTGACACTTAGTTTCTTTGCACATACGGTGAAAAATTCATCATATAACATTTGGAAAGCAGGAGAGCGCGGGCGTGCTAATCCGCTCTTAGCTGGGAGCATAGAATGGAGCTGGGTAATGACGGAACGGAGATTGGAGCACCATTAACCATTGAGCCATCGAAAGGTAGGCCTTTGCTGTGGCCTGGGCTGGGAGTCCCCGAACTTTGGTGGACTCAAGCCAGAAAGGGTTCCGAGCTTCGGGTGTTCGTGAATCCCGGATCCTACTTTCCAGGTTGTCCAAACATTGACGACTCGCTTCTAGTCAGTCTGCACCTTATCGAGCACATTTCGTGCCCAGTACTTGTCTGCAGTCAAATCACCTGCACGCATTTGCAGTGATATTTTCCCTACCACTGCAGTGGCACAGAAGTAGCAGTGCGTTGTTTATAGAGACGTAACTTTGCGAATTCCAAGTCTTTTTGAAATTACGTAAAAGATTTTACTAAAAACAGTAAACATTGATAAACGCAATTTCGTCCGAGCTCCAAAATTCGGGATTTTCTTCCTTCTGATTTGCTGGGCCTTGGCAGTCCGCTGCGACGTGCATCCTCATCAGTACCCCCTACATTAAAATTAGTGAGAGCAGTTTTGATCACTGCGGAGATATGCTCAGGCCACTGTATGGCAACTTGGGCGAAGTTCTCGTATATTCGTAGTAAAGCTTCACGATCAAAATGCGTTCTTGCTGTGAGCGCCCGTTAAAACTAATCCCGTCCTGAGAGTTAAGTACCTTTTTAGATCATCGAAAAAAAAAAAAAAAAGCCGGCACAAAACGATAAACCAACGAAGATATCGCTCGCGGAAAACTCCTTGATCCTTTTGGCCATCCTATAAGTACGGCTTCTAAAAATTTGCCAATTTTTGAAAAAATTTGTACGTTCGTACCCTTAAAAATCTAGTGAACAAAATCTCATGAGATAAGTCCTAGTTGGTATCGATGTTTGTGAGGAAATATTCTCAGCCAGCAAAAAGCGGACGAAGTAGTTTGCAGTAAGTCATCTCAAACAGTAAACCGCACCAGTACATTTCAACTTACTTTCGTGTTTTAACATATTTTATAGATCTGCACGAGATTCACTCCGCCATCCTTCATAATTTAGACACTTCGAAGTGCTTATTGCATTCGTCCGTTTCATATTTGGGTTTATAGGGAGCAACAGAACCTCTTTTATTGAAAATTGGAGTTTCAGCAAGAAAAAGATCAAAGCAGCGATAATAAGGCAGCGGATACGAAGGCGAGAGAACAACTCAACCGAGAGCCACCTAAATCGGATAGAAATAACGTTAACGGCGAAAACCAACAGGTTGGTTTTCTTTTTTTTTTTTTGCGTCTTCGCGGCGAGAAAATGCCTTAATCACCGCTGTACTTTATTGTGATTGTTTACCTCTATTTAGACATATTTAGTTTACTAACATCTCAGGTATATAACCGTAGACCAGCAACACATAGTAATAGAGGAATTAAGTGCATCAGTTAAGATTATGGATGATTCACTTCCAGGTAGGGTTTATAGTTTCATTGGTGACTTCACTGTATTATATCCACAGCGATCTATTAAATCATTTTATTAACTTAACTCGCCTTTTCTCCTTCATTAGTTGTGCTATCAGCCTCCTCTCACTCCCCTCTCTCCACTCCCCCTCTCACAGTTCAAATGAACTGGCTCTTCCAACCTTTGAGAGGATGGATAATCTATCTTCAGTAGGTCTTCCCCTTTCGTTACAAGACAAATGTAGGTTAAATATAGTGTTGCTGTACATGCACTAACACTCTGGTATACGTACTAGTGACTCTTATTATCACGGTAACCAATGAGGTTGCTATCATGGCTGCCATATGCATTACTAAATGTTCGGCAGTGTGACTATGCGTTATCATTTCAAGCAACACGACAACAAGACATACTATTCTAATATTTTACAAACTATATGAAGGAATATACCCCAATGTGTGCATTACTGCTGACTATAAAGGTTACATATTATTTCGGTAGCCTATAAAAAGGCGCAATTTCCTCTTAAACAAAACTCACCCTTCAGATAACCCCTTAAAATAAAGTCAGTTTATCATTTGTAGGCTTTACCCGACGTGATAAGATATATTCGGAGTTCATCTTGCACTTTTACTATCTTTGCACGTAAGCGCTGTAGGAACTCAACGAAGTTTTAAGGGGTTGTTCAAACTTCCACTAAAGGGGCGCCTCTTGGAATGAATTGTATTGGTTTGAAACTGTATTTGAACAAAAACTTTACAGTAGAATGCGGTCTTATCGTCAAGCTAATGCTGTAGATACCATCAGAGAAAGCTTGTGCAAGGGGATTGAATTGAATGTTCTAGTTGGGTTCAGATTGCTCTTGGAAATTGACATAAGGAAGGGAGGTAAAGAATTGAAGTATGTGCCGCTTTTATTTGAGGATCCAAGAAACAGAGCAAGTGAAGTTTGCAGATAGAGTGAACTTTTTTTGGGTTGTTGAGCTCCACCTTGGAACTTTGGAATTGCTTCGACTGCCATAATTTAAATCTTTTGATTTTTGTAGATACGTATTTCATGGTAGCCGAAATTTCTAAGGGTTGTTTGAATGATTGAAAAACTTTAGTTCGCTTCGCCTAATAAGAATAGTTGTGTCAAAAATCGCATGGCGATCTCTCTCTCTCTCTCTCTCTCGCTATATATATATATATATATATATATATATATATATATATATATATATATATATATATATATATATATATATATATATATATATATATATATATATATATATATATATATATCCTCTCTCTCTCTCGCTATCCCTGTCTTCGTACTCTTACGACACTTGAAAGATGGTTGGGTCCGACGTTTTACAAACATGGGAAACTAAGACTTGTTGCACTTCGCAATAAAAGCTATTTGCACCAATAACTCAATTGACATCGCTCTAAAACGGAAGCATCCGAAGAACACTGCACAAGTGAATTCACTACGAAATAATTCAATTTAGATGTTAGTAATCCAGCTTTTTGATCGTTTCCTGGCGGTCGGGATGAACGTGATGCCAGCCTGCCTCCTCTTGACGAATCGGCGGAAAAATCGCAGCACCAACAAATCGTCACAAGTGTGGTGTAAATCTAATTCGTTCACAGTGTCATCAACATGGGCATGCATCCGCCAGCAATTTTCGTTCCAAAATGGCTTCAGTTGGGAAATATGTTTTGTTTCATCTTAGCGCGTTAGTGCACCATACTTCATTGTAAATGCTTTTTTTTTCAGCTAGCGACGACCGTATTGCGCAAGCGCGAGAAAATTAGCGTCGCAAAAGAGAAGCGTGCTGCAAAAACTGTCGCCGTAATAATATTCGTCTTTTCGTTCTGCTGGCTTCCATTTTTCTGTTCCTATGTGATTCTACCGTTTTGCACATCGTGCAGTTTACATCCGAAGGCAAGTGCTGAGAACTTCACTCCATCTAATCATTTGTATACGGAGATTTCATTTTATTTATCAACGCAGAGAATTCATGCGAAATTAGATTAACTAGGAAAGTTTTCTCTTTCTAAAGTATTTGAAGAAAAACAAACTTCTTATGATAAGTGCCACTTGCAACAACTCTTTGTCTATTAAACAATCCTATCAGAAGATCTCAGCTAAACAACTCCATTGCAATCAGCAGTAATTTACATAAGTAATTGTTTCGCGCTCCTTACAGAGAACATCTACCTTGGTTTTTTAATGTGAGGTTTTTTATAGAACATAAGGACGACAGTTTTTTTTCCTGATAAATGCAAACTGGTCATGCCGCAATGTTCGTTTTTGACAGATGAACAACGCACATAGATGAAAATGTCTCTTGTTTTATTATTAATTTGTAGGTAATCAGCTGTCATTTGTGTGGTTGACGTGAAATACTTTCAAAGCGATGCTGGCATTTGTGCATAAAACACTCGAAATAAAGGCTGCATTAATCGACAACATATAAATCAACGCAAGTTGCTCTCGTGTAGTAGCATTTGGATTGCAAGAAATTCAACTTTCATTATTATGAGTTCACACCTGTGAAGAATGATGCATGAAAATAAAAGCAAAAGCTGAATCCTCAGACGGATTTTTTTTCGTGCGTTCTTAGGCTCTTATTCAACAAAGTAAGTGACGAGAGAAGGGTGTCCACCTTCACGTTCGGGACAAGTGAATTTGCCGACACGTTCACGTTCGCGTGGTTGTATTATATTTACGCGTGTCAGTTGAGGTGTTTTTCAGGTAGAACAAGCGTTTGTCTGGCTCGGGTATATAAACTCATCGCTGAATCCGTTTCTATATGGAATACTCAATCTCGAGTTCAGAAGAGCATTCAGGAAGATTCTTTGCCCTAAACATGCATTAGGTCAACAACGACGATCGAGTAGGCTACCGTAATCGTACAAATAAAACTTTCAACTACAATATTTGTCTGTGAAATTACAGCGAATGAAAAGCTCGATTTGGGAAGAGAAGATTATTAATTAATTTCAATTTGCCGTTGACTAGAAATGACATCGCCCGATCTCCAACCATGGCTTCTGTCTAAGCTTACCGTCTAGCTTCGTCATTCAATTGCCGCTTAAAGTGTGGAAAATCATGAGTTCAATGTGCCAGTACGCATCTCCCGCATAGAATGTAGAGATTTTGACGTGGTACATTAATGTATGGTGCATTATGGTGTTTTAGCAATGTTGCTTAATGAAAAAGCATGGCCACGGTGCCTCTCCGTACTGTTGTGTTGACTTCTGTTTGTGGCATACATCGACACTCCACTTAACTCAGGATCGGTTCATCGCCAACAGTGGAATATTGCTAGATGCAATGGAACATTTTTACGAAATCGTCGCCTTTCAAAAGTCACTGAAAACATTCACAAAAGACGTAAGCCTCATCAACCCAGATTTATTTATGTGGATACGGAAGTTTGCGAATGCTTCTGCAGCTGAATACCTTCGTTTAGTTAGAACCTCATTCGCTCAACAGGCATTTCTACGCACAATGGCTATATGGCTCATGAAAATGGGTCCTCAAGAGAGGAGTTCATAAAATAAAAATTCGACGATCTGATTAAACCATCGCTATGAACTTTCGATGATCCAGTTTTGATGAGTGACCCTCGTTAAGCGAAGAATCAAGCGTGCAACAATCTCTGCATATAACGATCCAACGCTACACACCTAGGTTCTGTATTTATTTCGATGCTACCAGATAAATATTTTTCGGAACAGCACACTGATTTTTCTCCGCTCATGTTGCTCCACGCACCGTGCAAATTTCTCCCGTGTCTCTGGCTATCCGAAATGGTGGGAATAACGCAAGACTTCTTTGTAGGTGCGCTACGATATGAAAATCTATCCTTCTAGATACAGCCTGCTGCTCAGTATGTTCCAAACCCCCGTCCTCCCTCATTCTCCTCATTTTAAGGGGGTCAGCCTTGTGAGGTCCCGAAGATGAGAATCCCAGATTGCCTTTGGATCGGTATGCTGTAGTTATTAATATCCTTGTACAGATAGAGACAGAACGAATTCAGCTGATTTATAGGTTAGCGCATGGTATGGCCTTGGCTTGATGTGCACACTGAACAGAACTTTAATCTCAACAAAGATCCCTTCCGCAACTGTTCATTTGAAAACAAACTTGTTTCGACTATTCCGTTGCTACGAAAAATGATGCACAACTTCATCGCAAAACCAGCTGCTATTTCACTGGTACAAGGATATCACTGCTACAAGCGCCGTTTCTTCCACAGTCAGCATTAAATTATCCTCCGACTGTGAAGTTACATATAATATCTAAACAAAAGTTGTCCTCCTTCAATATATGCCTCATTCTTCGAGAGTTTCAACACTGCGAAGTCGCAGCTTCTATTAATGTTTATGGAATATGATCGATAACAGACAGCTTTTACGCAAACTGAACTTTGAATTTTTGACTCCAAATTACCATCCATTGCTGCGCAGTTGTTGTCATAATTCGAGGAGCAATATTACACCGGTTGGAAATGCTCAAGAATTTTTCCTGTGAGTCATTGCTTTAGCATCTGCAAGGCAGCTGAAACCGTGATGAATTCATTTTGCTCTATGGCATATGCATAGATTATCTTGGCTGCTTTATTTTTTCTGCACAAGGTATACGTCTTCTGTCTCTCGTTTTTTCAATTCTTTAGCTCAGCAAAGACTAGCTGCATATGTTTTCGGTTGATATGATAATAAAATGGTTGAAAAAATATGTGCGTTTTCTTCACACTGCGAAACTTTGACATCGTCTGGAAGCAAACGCATTAGCGGCATTGAAAGCTGGAAGTGGTTGCGGGAATGTGATGTATTATGTTGAAAAGTGGCACTTGCCGCATCAGCTTTAGGCATCGTAGCTGGAGCTCGAACGTGCGGCTAGCACGCGCCTCGCATTTACGGAGCTGCTGACACTTCCACCGACACACTCGGCTCGCTATTGAACATCCTCTTTTGCGTTATGTTTTTCTCTAGACAAACAAATAGAATTTAATTGCCTTCATCGGTTATCACCCACTCATCTGGCGATTGCTCGTGCTTTTTATTTATGTTTGATGAACGCTTTCGCTCTTTTTATTAGCTAAACAATTTTTATCTTCTAATAATAATTCATTCATATTGGTTTGTGTTTCCTGATGAAGAAAGTCGACAAAAATAAACACAACTGGATAACAACGTATTGCACAAAAGCGATGAACAAAACGGAATTCTGAACAAACGACGAACTTAGTAATGTGTAGCAACCGTATGTATGCAAAGAGTAAAAGAAATGACGGTAAAGAAATTCTTTCCTATGAATAAAGTGTAAGCGTTATGAAGGCAGTAATGATTGAAAAGATTTCAAAAATCGAGCAATTTAAACTGCGAATGGAAACTTTCCGGTCTTTGTCGTTTTTGATGAGTGGGTATTTCCTCGTTGCTTGCTTTACTACAATTGATAGTTCAATGTGCCACTCCATAGTGTGTTCAGCGAAGTGTTCACTGTTTTTGTTTTTTTAGCGTTTTTTTTAATCTTTCGAATAGTTCGTATTCACAGCCTGATTTGACTGGTTTTTGTAATCTCTACCACTGTTACTACCCTATTGATAATTTCCGGCTTATGCTTAGCATTGCGCTAGCTCACCGGTGTAATTTTGGGTCATTCAACGCCCACGACATGTTGAACCAACTGATCGATCAGAGGTACCTCTGCTGTGGCCGGTCAAATTTCATAGGGTACCCCACCTATGCATTTTTCTTGCATAGTAAACAAATTAAATAATCATTACTTGTCTGTTTAAGTGCCGTCCAGGTGGAAACGTAAAAGGTTCGATATTCTGCTTTTTCGAAAATTTGTTGTCCGAATTCAGTAATATTTTATTTGGAAGTTCCTGAGAGAAAAAGGTCAAAAAGTGCGCAAAGTAAGGAAATGATTTAGTAGGAGAGCGAAAAACGTAATGAAACTCATGGGTTATTGATAAAATTTTATAAGAAGGAAGAAAGTGTTCACAAAATGAAACCAGTTAAAGCCGACTATACCTATAATAAGCAGCCTTCCAAAGAATAGTGGAAACAAGCAAAGGGGGAAGAAATTGTGGACACTGAAGTGTTTTCGGTGTTTTACTCTCCAATGTATATTCCATTATGAAACACTGCGAAGATGTTAGCTGAATATCGGTACCAACAACAGCAAATAAGAAAGCAGCGCTCACCTTGCAGAGTCCCCCGAAAACGATGCAGTAGTGATGTAGCCTTATTGGTTCGTGATTCCATCCTTCACTAAATTGAAAGACTCTTTAAAGACACAAAAAGAGCAATACTGTCCTGCAGCTATCTCATATGGACAGATACGAAGATTGCCAATCAAAATGCCGTATATCAAGGTAGCAAGAGAGATCTTTATTTTGCCCTTGACGTGCAGTTTTGTCCATTTCATTGTGAAAAAAATTTCAGCACTCCTCGTATATTGACAGCATCGCAACTTCAACATATGTTCACCTATTGGGGAGGGGGCGGGAGAAAGGATATAATACGAATCAATATATTACGACTTTTGACAATTCATACAGAATGGCGAAGTTTGCCGTTGGTAATATTATTCCAATAAAATTGCTGAATATATGGCTCAATTAAAGAAAATAAATGTGATTCTTCGATTTCTGTCATCATCATTCGCTGGATCGATTGGTCAACTTTTTGCTTCTGTTCTCTTTTCTTTCTTTATTTTTGATTTCTCACCAAGTCTTTTTTAATAAGAAAGAATTAATCTTACACAAGTTTGAGCACAAAAACAAATGTTGCGGTGTTTTTTGTTCAAACAAATGTTGCGGTATTTTTCGTTCCTTATCGCTGCTCTCAGAATTTGTGTTTTGTTGCAGTTTTAGTGATGGAATTGAGGTACGAAATTTTTGCGTTTGTGTTTTTGTGTTCTTTGAGACGTGACGTCTGGGCACAGCCTATCATTGACGAGGAAGCCGACGGCAGTGCACTCGGTGATTCCGATGACGAGGACGACGAGCAAGTGAGTCTAAAGTTATTCTTTTCCATAATTTGCTATCATTCTTTCTGCCACATCCTTACCATATTGACGCTTTCAAAAACAAAATTCTGTCCAGTCGTCAAGGTTCAATGAAGCTGTAGCGTTCATGGACCTCGCAAGGTTTTTAGAGCGCATTTCGACGAGTTTTTTGCAGCAAAATTTCAGCACTTTTCAAAGACACAATGCTTCGGATATGTTTAATAAATTGATTCTCAAAGTTTGAAAAAATAAGAAAATAGAGGCTTTCCTTCAGCTTGAGTTACTTTTTCTACCTCTTGAGTGGGAGAGTTTGTTAGAAAAGACATGACAATTTATTTTTTATTTTTTACCAAATTATGAAAACTTTCGGCGCTATTTCTTGCAAATGATCTGCGGAACAAAGCGTTATTATTCTGCGAACTGTGGTACTTCAGCGATTTTGCTTAGTTGTAATTTGGCGACGGTCTAGAAATTGAATTGACCAAACAAGAGGAGTGTCAGCGTATTGGAATTAAAATTATTACTTTTCTACAACATTCGGAGTAGGTCCATGTTGAAGAACACCTTTTTCTTCTCGGCGTATATCTCTCTTCTACAACTTCCCACAAATGCAACAGTACTGGATAAACATCTGTGCATCTAAGGAATTCGTCCAGAGAGGGTGAATCCCTTAGAGAGGTTGAAGTGAGTGAAAATTGACAGCGGTTTGTGTCAGCAGCCTCTGAATTGGGCACTCTTCGATTGAGCTATACATTACATTTTGTCAGTTTTCTGCTCGTTCTTCTACTTACTTAACAAATCTCGGAGATGGTTAGATATGTATAATGCTTTGCTTTTAAAGAATTCTGCCTTACCACCTGAAATATACGACGAAAGGACGTTCACATCTGTTAGGCCAAGATTCTCGACAAATCAGTTCGATGAAGATATTCCCGATGACGGTCAAATTCGACGCATTGTATTCACGGTGGGAACGAAAATTAGTACAACGTAAGTAGCTTTTCTAATCGAATCAATAAATCATTAAAAAGAAGTAGAGAAGTTAGCGTATGGATGGATGCCAATATTTTAAACGTATGGATGTTAACATGTTAACTTAGTCTCAGTTTTAACAAAGTTATGTTGGAGCTTCGAGAACAGGGCTCCAGAAATCCCAACTTCAGACTAATCTCGAGCCTGTGATTTCGTCATGAACACTCTCGCAGCCAGATCTCATGTTTTGCTACCTCACCATCACACTAGTGATGCCAGTCAACCGATCAATCTTTGGCCGAAAGCCGAAATTTCGCCGCTTTCCTGACCAGAAACCTTTGCTTTTGATGTGCGGTCGAAACAGTCTCTACCGGATGTTTCAGTCGGCAACATTTATCAGATCAGCCGACATTTTTGAAAGGCATTCGGACCGAAGAGAATTTCGGTTGCAATCAAATGCTTTCGGTGAGACGCGGATCATGATCTTTCCCTCCAAATAAGATTTGTCAGAAGTCCAAAAATTATATGTGCGCCGAATTTTTTCCGGCAGCGTTATACCTGATAACCGAACACTTGGTCTCTGGATTTTTGGTTCGCACTTGTATTGCGTGAACATTTGGCTCCTTTGCGCATATACATTATAATCGCTGATTTATGATAAAGGATGCGCATTCGTTTGCTTTAATAAAGCAAAAATTGTTTTGCTGAATCGACATTGATAGGTGCCTTTTGTGCATTTATTTGCACTCTTATTTCTGTGTTTTATCAGCCTTCATTTGATTGATCGCTGACTTAGATTAACCGAGATTTCACTTCGTTTTGCTACTTCATGGGTTTTTACCAATCAAGTGAACTTAATTATTATGTTTTACGTTTACATGCAGGGGGTGGACGACTGAATGCGAACTCTTATGCAGACTTTGTCTACTTCACGTTTCATTTTCGCATTATTTCACTAAACTTTATGCCACTTGCTGCCAGGAAAATGAAAGTTCCTATCTCCTGTTTGTTTTGAACAAGCTTCTTTTGCTTACGCGTTTATTAAATATATCTTCCACTTGCAACATTTCTTTTCTTCCATCGTTTCCTCAAAAGTATTGAAACTGTTTTTTCTTCCGTGAAAAAATAAACTTTTGCGAGTCGCAGATGGCCACTTTGCCACAAGACATTCCGTTTAATACACAGGGACACCGGGACCACATTCTGCCTAAGGTAATTGAGAACTAAATGTTCGGGGGTGGACGTTCGGGGACCAATTATCCAAAACCCCTCAGATCAAAGCAAAACGTACTTTGCTGCAACATTGACCATGATCCGGAAATAATTGCTAGATTAACGGAAATAAACATGTCTTGTTTAATAGTGAAAGAATGCTGTGTAAAGAAAGTTGAGTTACAAGTGGGTAATCAGAAAAAATAGAAGGACGGAAGAACGAATTTGCGTCTGACACTGCACTTTATGCACTTTAAAGAACCCCGGCCGTGTGAATAGGTCAGTGTAACAGTTGATTTCGCCACCTCTTGACACGATCACAAATGTTTTCCCTAAAGTTTGATTATTTATGCCCCCTCTTGTTCGATTTAAGTATTTTGTGTTTAAATTTGAAAAGGTTTTGCAAATTCATGTTATCGACTCTAAGTTTTCATTAGCTCATGTATAATACATAATATTTCGGTGTTTCCATCATGACAGATTCGCTGACTTTTTTTTCGCGCTTATTGATAGGTGAAATCTGAAACGTTGCAATTTTTCCGGAAGCACAATGTGGGCTTCTTGTAAGAGTTGCTCGTCTGGGAAGAACTCTTAGTGGCAAAGCAATCAGCGTACTCTTTCAAGTACTGTTGAGAACCTAAACTCAGCACTCGCCCTAACAAAAAAAGCGAGTCAACCTGACGCTAAGACAAATCCTTAAACAGTCCCTCCAAGGGTGCGCGCAGCTGAGAAGGTTAACAAACAGATATCTCGAGATTTGAATGATGATGTCGAAATTAGCAAGAAGAAATAACTGAGAACAGGATGAAAGTAGGGATTACACTTGATAAACAACTTGTTGAAGTAAACAACTTAATGCTGGAAATAAACTTAGATGTTTTTAACTCTTGTGAAACTTGGTCAAAGAAAGCTCTTCCTTTTACCCAAATTACGTTATGGTGTCTTAATGAAGTGTAGAGAAAGCGACCGCCGATGATATCGTCGTTCGGATTGAAAACAACAGTAAAAGGCATATCTTATGGATGATATCGGTAAAGCAGTTGGGTCCCAATATGAGCAACGTATTTTTAAGTGTAATAATAGATAAGCTAAAAACCAGAAAAATCAAATGTTACAACGTTGGCATAGAGTTCTGATTAATGAATACTCGAGCATCAAAACAGCAATTTTCAGTTGTGAGATTAAGGCTGATATCATAGGTACACCGTTTCGCGAATATCTGTTTTTCAAGAACCTATTAGACGACCAGAAAATGCCGAGAAACTCCCACCGAATAATCGGTGCTTGCATATCTTGTAGGAGACAAAATATTTTAAATTTAAGGAAAACGCAAAAGAGCTGTACATTAATGATCGCATTCCAATTTGCATAATGAAACAAACTTGCAGTCAGAAAATTTAGTTTTAATGGGATAGAAGAAATCCACCGTCGACAATTTCAACACTGAGGTCGATGAAACAAAGTGTGGCAAATCTCGCTGCAAGGTCTTACATCTTGTCCTATTCCTCGCAGAGCTATCAGCAATGCACGTCTCATTATTCTCGGAAACGAAAATGCGCGTGTCATATACCCTCAGAAATAGAAAATTGGACGAGAAGACACTGCCTCAAAATGGGCGACTGTTAACCCCAAAATAATGACCCGAACGGCGACTAAGAATATAAGAAACGAAATGGATGAATGATTAATTCCCACGTTATGGTAAGTATGCATATAAAAATAGGGAACTAATGAAGGTGTGGTGATAGTCAAAAAACTGTCCTGTGCTAGAGAAGTAACAGGATATTTTGCTGTCCTTTGTCCTGAATTCGTTTCTTTGTAGCCCATACATCCTCTAATTTAGCCCATACATCCCTTCATTTTTATAACGGGATAGCATTAATTATTGAGCAGCTGGCTCAATTTAATTGAGGTTGTCGATTACCGAAGTTTACAGATTCGGCTTACTTTAACACGCTGAATTTGACTAACTTCAACGTCGGTGATTTCAGCTATGTAGATAAGCGTTTGTCGATCGTGGTTAACTCTCAGACATTGGCTTATAGGTTTTTGCGAAGTGACAAGGTTACTGCCTCTGATAGCTGCTGTTATGGGCAGCAGAACCTCCTCAATTTCGAAATGAGGAGGATCCTATTCGGTATTTCTGCTCTCCACTCTCTGACGAGACGTCTGATGGCTTGGATATGGCGCACAGTGATGAAATATTGGATGTGTTCAGAGAGTGCAAAATTGTTGAGACGTCCAGTGTTGCTCTGTTATGAATGCAGACTTATTTTGACACTTTTCCATAGCTGTTTGCTCGGTTCACATTAACTGATGTCATCTAGGGCTTTAAAATCGCATTTGGTTCGCTCTGTGGTGGGTATATTTGCTCCATATTTGCTTTTATAACGTGTCAGGTTCATTTCTCAGAAACTCCATGGTAATTTTTATCCTAGGGGAGTTTGAAAGTCCATTGCTCCTCCATCCAATACTTCCTCCTAACTTTTGTTTGCAGGTTCCGTTCTAACGCACTTTTGCAAGAAAGGTTCTTTTATTCTATTTGGCTAAGAATCGCCAAAACTTCATTCGGCTGCAGCCGCGATGATGCGCTTCATTTTGTTTTCGTTCCATCTACGCCAACAGTTCTGAATTGATTATGAGCATATTGTCGTTACTGGAATAGCCTTATAAGGAGCCTGCCTGATTCGATTAAACAACTTTCGTGCTTTCGCTGCGGCAAATAACGGAACTTCAATTTTTGAAACCAGAGATTTTTATCGTTCGTAAATTGTCGGTCCGTCAATATTTACGGTTACAGCCGAAATTCGTTTTTACCAGGCACCTTCAGTCACTGACGGATCGACACTTTTGAAGTCTATTCGGTTTCGACTGTCTTCCGGTTGCGGGTCAATGCGCTTGTTCTGCTGGCGACCGAAAAAATTTGATCGGTCCCATCTCCAGTGCCCAAAATCGGCCCCTGAAGACATCCAACTCGGAGCCGTGGAGGCAGATGATGAGTTAATTTGGCCCCGGAAGTCCCGAATATGAGGACTTCCTAAACAGCATGAGGTCAAATGAGACGATTCTCCAGAAGAGATAGCACTCAACCGTGTTACAGCTAGTGATATATATCGCCGAATTAAGGCTGTTTATAAATTCATTCGCACAATTAGTTCGAGCTCTTTCATGGTCAAAACATACTTCAGTATTTCACAAACACAATGGACAACCAACTCGAACTCGTTAAGCTTAAATCAACTATGCGACCGAGTTTTATAACATTCAGTGATGGCTGCGGCATATAAAAAACCTAGGCAGATGCCAAGAGCAAATGGCAATAGTGTAGGATGGATAATGGGTTAGGCAGGGTAGAATAAATGCGTGCCTCAAGACGTGCCTATATTTCTAGTGTCACTGACCACACAAGACGTGCAAGCATGTGTTACCTTGTTGCGTTACGCTTGAGCCACATTCAGCGACAGCATGCATTCTGATGCGCAGTTTTGTTTGAAGTTAATGTGCTTTAAGCATTTCTTTTGATAAAAATTTCACCACTTTCAGCACACCTAAACGTGACGATACAGCCTCTACGGTGCTCATAATCACGTCGATGCTGATTGCCGTTTCGCTGATTTTCACCGCGATTGCTGTCTGCTTTTTTCGAAAAAGACGAAGTGGGTTGTCCACTTAATCGCTATTTCGTAAAATTTAATTGAAGCATCACCTTCTGGACAAAAATATTGCAGAAGCAAACAGTTCACAAGAAGATATATAGCCACGATGCGTGACTGAAAGATATATAGCCACGATGCGTGACTGAAAGAAGCAATGAGATATAGCCACGCTTGCACGCTCTTTTTGTTGCCCGTGAAATGAACAACTTATGCACAGCTTTTGAAAGGTTTGCATTGTATAGTGGGTGTGATGAGTTTACTGCTATCCATTTTCATCAGTTCTTCCACTTTCGTTCAGTTAAATTCCGGTAGAATTTGGTTATGATGAATTCGCGAAGGTCATGGAAATCAAGTCAATCTAAATAATATTGCAGATTTAAAGCTCGAATGTAAGCAAGGATTACCGGTGAAACGTACTTGAAGCTGGCACTGGATGCCACCGCTGATTTCATCGCTCTCCAGCACATAGTCAGTTGAACTCACTCGTTCAATCCACTGCCTAATGCATGATGCATTCACTCGACGCCTTTCTTTTTCAACTTCGCGGAAAGTTGATACGAAGCGCTATGTTCTATTATCGAACGTTGGTGTCGGTTGTTATTAGAAGCAACGAAAAATTAGCTTTGTGTTTGTGGAGCAAAATCTTATACTGCAGAAGACTGTAACGATTCATATTTTAGTCTTTTATTATGCTTCAAATTATAGAACCGCATTCATGAATTCTCTTTCGTTGTGAGAATTCACAACGGAATCACCTTTTTTTGAAATACTATCGTGATCGGTTCAATTATATGAATCTTTTGGTAGGTGTTGATTCCGCTTGTCTTGCTCGTCTCTAATATAGAAGCTTTTGTTTGGGAGGATACCTCATAATGCTCAAAATTCGCTTAGTTTTTAACAGTGGACTAAAATGCTGTTGCAGGTAATCTCACTGTATATAGTTTTGTCGTATAAATCGAAATAGTCTTTAATATTGACTACTCCCCCCTTCCCCTTGTTAACGCGCCATGACAAGTAATCGCGATCCGAAGAAAACTAATCTCTTACTGCTACACTGCCCTCGATATTCATTATTTTTAATATTCATTATGCCATCTAAAAAATCAATTTTTGCACTAGTGAATTTTGACATACTGGTCTCATTTCGCCCCAACAGTGTGACGTTTTGATCTCCAAATTCTTAGGCCTGACTTGTCTACTCAAATCAGGGACCGATGAAAAACATCCCTCCCGCAACATCCTCAAATTTTGTGAAATTCTTATTAGGAGGGCCACGAAGAAAAATTCTCTAAAAAACAGTTCCTCGTCTTTCCGTTCGTCTCTCTCCCGACATAATGAAAAAACAGCGACAGGTACGCATGTCTTCAAGATTTCATCTGATAAAGGGCTGACAAATTTACATTTCTTTTTCACCGGTCAAGTAAAGGGGAAGAAAATGGGCGAGCCCAGGAGATATGGTCATCATAAATAATAACTTATGATTGGAGTGATTCATAGGTTTTAGCCACTGCTGTTGGCATCTCATCCGCAATTCAACAATGTGGCAATTTCCTTTGTTCGATAACCGATGAGCTCTTAAGGTCAAACATGGGGGCGCCGTGGAAGATTTTGATTTTTGGCACTTCAAACACATTTTTAAATGTTCTGCCTCTATCCATAAAGTACGGCCACAGTGAAATGAGGACGACTTGGACCAAAGTTGCGTGTTCCTTATGAAATTTATGGGGCACCCGTGAGGCTGTGTGAGAATGACAACGTGTAGGAGTCGTAGCAAACCTAGCCCTCTAGGGATTGCAATAGACGCCACGGAAGTGGGACTTTACATGTAGAGATGAAACAATTCATCTCAGCTAAATGAAGTAAAGTTAAAATACCTGACCGTTTTCTCATGCTTGGTTACTAAAGGCTGATGGATAAACGGTGTTCAGCCACAGACGTTTTTTGAAGAACTCACCAAGCCATTGCTTCCGTCGTTCGGTCTGTGCCATTTCCGTCAGCTGCAATTGTTGTTGTGTCTGATCAAAGGAGGCTGAATTTTGTCTGAAAAAGCATCTCTTGTAGCAAAATATTTATGACTCACACGAGCGGTCATACGACTTTTGATTAAAGCGCTTCCATCAAATCACAGACTCGAAATGATGGAATTATTGGCGATGATTTCTCGTCGATCGCGTTCTTAAAGAACATTTTTTAAACTTATATGTGCTTCATCGAAATCTTTTGCTTGCTCAAGTTTTCCACAATCATCGATCTTTATCGAACGTATTTTGTGCTGCCGTGTAGAAATAAAGAACCATTGCTGGCCAGAAATGCTGCTTCGTTATTTCTCACAAACTGCGCCGATAACAATAATTGAGTTTGCGAATCCCATGCATCTATAAACGTCTCTCTGTATGACAACTGCCTTGGCATTAATAATCTATGAAGGCGAGTATGAAAGCAACCGATTCGACTGAAATCAAAGAAATGCCTATTCTAATATCTAATTATTTTGAAATCAGTCTGGAGTCATCCAGGGAGTATGTCTTAGTGTAACAAGAGGACCTATATATCTGATGGCCTGTTGGAGGTGGGAGGATGGTCTCTCACGGTCCAGCATCTCAAGTATCCTTAGCTTTAACAAGGTCACTTACAACAGTGCTCTCACTGTTGGCGTAGTGAATAGTTTTAAGCGGTAAATCTTTACATTTCGTGATGAGTTTTAGACAGAGGCGAGTTTCGTTAGGTGTGCTCAGTACTTCGGATGTCTTTGACATATATGAGTAACTTTATTAGTACCGACCGATACCTTTGGCCTACTGCCTGAAGTTTAAAAGCAAACCTTTACACTTCATGACTTGTTGTAAACAGAGAGTAATATCCATGCAATGTCTTCTGGCAAACTGACTGTGGTCGAAAAAACTGAATGCCTGGAAGGTCTAATTGTAGAATGCAAAAACTGAGCTTAAACAGATCGACTCGCTCACAATGATTTCAGAGGAACGGCAGAATAGTGAACAAATAAGAGGGGCAAATAGCTACAGCGAGGAAATAACAGCAAAATGATTACAAAGAAATGGCGAGCTTCAGCTTTAAGCGTGGTCATGATCCTATTATTCGGCAGAAAGCAGGTGAAGGCATGGAAGCCGGCGAAGATGCCCGTCCCGGATATACGCATCTCTCATGAAGCGGTCGTGCAAATCCAGTGTCCGTTTTCACTTCACATATCCTGCCAATCGAGCTTCACAGTATTCCTATGCGCATCTTCATATGTAATATTCAATCCTCAACACTTCAGCTTCCTCTTCCATATGTGCAGAAACTCACTGCTGGTATAAAGCATCGCGTTCCATTTGTGCAATTTGTATGTTGTGTAGTCTTTCACACATACCACCTCTACAATGGCGATTCTCAACTACCAGTGTTGTAATGGTTGGAGGGGTGAAACGGTTCAAAGAGAATAAGACTAAGTTGTTATCAATATTTCTAATTCTTCGCCTCGTAGTTCACTAGACAATTCACGAAGGCGTTCTGACAAATCTCATTTGCATAATTACTACTCTTAGAATAATGATATCGCTTGCTGCAGCTCTTCATGGGGATACGATATGTGCCGGTGTAATCCTCGGTAGCAGAGTGGTTTTCACGTCCTCTGAGTGCCTTCATGATGCGTAAGCTCACATGACTCTATTTTGTGCAGTAACGTGATAGTTAATTATGTGCATTCTTTAGCTATGCTTGCACATACGAACAAAATTGATAGGTTAGCAGTAAAGGTTCGCACATTGAATTGTTTCTGCTCCAACCAGTCGATTTCCAAGCTGATCAACGATGACTTGAATTTACAGCATATGCTATCGAAACTCGTGCTATCAGTTCGCTTCCCTTCTTCCAAGAAGCAGCTAATATTTTGATGAAATAGACATGCCGTGTATAGCGGCGTTGTTCTACGAATAACAGTGTCCTTTAGAAATTAAATAAAAGAGACTTGCATTCCAGATGTTTTATTAGTACTCATTTCCACTCGAGCGAAATATGCAGCTAGCCAGATTATTGACGGAACTCTGAAGAATGCAGCATTGTGAAAATGCACCATTGAAAATGCACCTTTAGCCTACATCATTGTCTCCTACACCAATAAATTCCTTGGGTACTTTTCATGTTGCAGGAATACGTGTCTCCTACACCAATAAATTCCTTGGGTACTTTTCATGTTGCAGGAATACGCAACTACTTCAAGTCTATTACGCACCGAACGATGCTCGGTTCATATGGGTCATCAATGTTGTCGAAAATCGAGCCGACAAAACCATTCTTCTTCATCTTCAGGAACCTCTTCCAATATGTGAAGGAATTGGAGGACGTCGAATAGGTGCTGCATTTTCTATTCGCTAAATTATAATCCAACTTTTGAAAACAGTGAACTGGCCTGCGCAATTTACGCTATATACTTTGAAATGCTTGGTTGTTTACGTCAGCTGAACGATATATTCTGAGGAAACCTCGTTCCTGCGAGCTTCTTTCAAAAGGACCGAAAAGGTTTCAACGTACAAAGCAAACTGAAGTTAGTCCCATTATGAAGAAATTTTTTTGCTTATTATTTTGTATATTCATGTAACCATACGTAGAGCACTTTTAATACTGTCTGCTTAATATCAGAAGTGAGTGATTTTTTCATGCATCATGACTGCATATTTTTTTGATAGAGGTTTTCAAAAGTGCTTCTAGGCGGCTTTCCACAACACAGCCTACATCGTGATGACGTCATTCTGCAAATTCAATTGTAGGCGTCGTGCATTGGAAACGAATGTCGGAAATCTACATGAGCAATATATTGTACGATCGTTCTACCTGGCGAAGGGAAGCGAATATGAGATTCATATATGCAACGATTGCAAATTGGAAGGAATACGAACAAATAGAATTGGAGTTTAAACAATGCCCTGCTATGCTCTGATGAATTAGCTGTTCGTATATTGTTAGCACAACATTCTTTTAAACTGCACTTAAGTTGCTCTAGATTGTTAGCACAACAATCTAGAGCAGCTGTGACCGATTTCACGATAGTAATCATTTTTTCTATAAGCACTCATTTTATTTTATGCATATTATGCATTTTCTTAACTTTCTGCATTTTTTACAGGAGAATGCATTAAGCATTTTATGACCAATGCATTTTTCCATTAGTTGATCACTGCTGTTGCTGAAGACGAATTGCATCTGTTCGAAACAATCAGCACTGAGGAACAAGAGACGGCTACTGTTCGAGTATTTGCTGTTGATGAACTATCGATACTTTCAAAGAAGAAGCAAAATTTTGACATTTTCAGATATATTTCAATGTGCTAACTGTTCAAAACATGTAGGACTTCAAAAAGTGCTATCACTTTAGAATATTAAACTTTCAAGACAAGTCGTCAAAAGTTTTAAGTTGTCGAAACAAGTTGCCGAAATGATCGAAGAGCCGGATTCGATTGTCGAAATCGCGCACAATACTCAACCCTCATTACGCCATGTACTGATGTGTTTAATTCGCTTTATGTTCCTGCTCTATCAACAGCAATCGAATGCATTAATCAAGAGAATATTCTAGCGATTTGTGGATGCCGATCCTGAAATGAGCGCCACGTCAATGGATCCAATGCGTTTTATTTAAGAACACTTTCCAGTTTTTGTTCAGATGATTGTCTATTATCGCGGTTATATTACCATCAGTTAAAGTAAAATCAATTGAATGCATGAAGCGTTAAGCTATTGGCATTGCTGACGACGTTCAATTTTTGCGCAGACCTCAACTTGTTAACGCAAAATATTCACATCCGTCAACTTTATATAATGACTTACTATAGCGCATCCTTAGATACGACGAAATCTGATGGCATGGGTTGGATGGTTCTCGATAAGGAGCAAGAACGTGCTCAGGTTTGTTGGAAAATATAAAATATTTAAATGCGATGAGAAATTTACCATAGAACTGAGAGTATTGCGCCAGTGTACAAAAAACCCAACAGGAAATGCGACTTGTGTAGTTCGTCGCTTATAAATTTTCTTACTTGAAAAATTTCCAACTAAAGGCTCAAAATGGCCTATAACTCCGCTAATAGCTTTATATGCCCCAGGCATTGTTCAGTGCGTAACGTTAAAAAGTACCTGTTGATAACATAGGACATGCGGGGTGCAGAGTCGATGTTGATATTTTCTCGAGGTATGTCACGAAGAGAGAGTTGCTTCCTCAAAATTTTCTGCTCTTGAATGCTTGGTAATGACACCTTTGTAACGTTTCCTATACATTAATCGATGCCTTTTAAACTTATATCAGCAACATTATTTGGCAAGTTGGATCTTAGGTAGTTGTATTCCTAGAGTTGGCCAGCTAGCAGTAACCACTGCAACATTTCAGAAATACCGCTCCAATATTTTTTATTTTCTGTGAAAACAATTGATTTTCACTGGGATTATTGTTTGTTCCCCTCTCTAATTCATTCTCCAAACATTTCGATCCTGCCTGTCTCTCCGATTCCTCGAAATTCTCTCAGCAGTTTTGATCGCACTCACCTACACCATAGATCAGCTTCAAATTTTTGAATTATTGCATGCGAAGTAGCATCTTTTATGACTTGGAATGAACTAATGTAAATTGGGCACTTAACCTTCACTTGTCGTCAAAGCTGTTGCGTTTTTTATCCTTAATACGTCATCGTGCCCCTAAGCATGTTCCGTTTTTTCAAGTTTTGCTCGATCACCTGTTGATTATATTTCCATGTACCTTGTGCGCCCATTTCGGTCCTGACATGTCGTCGAGTAATCTAGATAAAGGAAAATGAGTGAGTTTGAAGCAGAAAATATTTCTTTGATATTTACATCATCAACTGATGTTTGCATATTTCATCACTCTCTGTTCGATCCTCTCAAAGTGCCTTTGTTGATTTCTTTGGGTTTTTCCCTTCTCGTTCTGTTGATCGTTTTTCTATTTGACACATTCATATTGTAGTACTTCCGTAACTAGTCGCTCACCTTTCAGAATGATATCGCAGGGACTTCGACTACTTTTTTTACTGTTGTTCGTCACTGAACCTCAACCATGTGAAGATACCGCTGCCATAGAAAATTTAGGGATGGGAAGGCTGGATTTCTGAGAAAGATGCAATATCTCAAACGCGCGCCTAATTTGGTGTTTGCGGAATTGCCAGATTAAGGGAAGGAGTTAATCGCCTTCAGTATCCAGAAGAAGAGAGGTTCGTATAACCTCATGGTGCATACAAGGAGTAAGAAGCATTATTGCAAAGTTAGCGTAACTAAGGGCACTTAAATGAGGAGCAAAAATTATGAGGAAACAGCGGTCTAGTATTGCAACCGTTGCCTAATTGTAGGGAGCTTACTTATTAACTCTAAGGAGTTAGTAAATGAGAAGCAGATTTTATTGCAATGTTAGCCCACCCCTAATGCGAACAGCCTAGAATATTGCCCAAAAGCGTAAAATTAATCAAGCGTATATCTACAGCAGTTGATGACTTATGGGGTCTTATTTCTTAACTTTGGCGAGTAATTAATAGATAAGCGATGCCATAGCGAAGCTAACGCATTTCGGAGTGTTTCAATAATAAGCAAAAATTATGAGGAAGCACCCCCAATGACCGCTGCAAGTTGTGTGATTTTGATTACTATTTATTAACTTTAAGGCAATAAGTAAACAAGAGATAAAGCTACCGCTCTAAATAACTCAAGTCACTATCTCACATCAGTAAAAAATTGCAAACAACCAACCAACTACATTCAACAACTGTTATGTTTCTTACTCAGCTGTACAGCAGTTTAGAGTTGTGTACTGAATTCCTCACTGCGACGAAATATATCACGTTGCATATCAAGTATGATTGTTGTCACCCACTCTATGAAAATGAACCGGTCTAATCTTTACAAATATGTGAGAATCCGATGCAACTCGATTTACTGTTTGAGAGGGAATTACCGAGCTGAACTGAACAAACAATAATTCCTGGAGATGAGCGGACTGTTGTCACTTCCAGTGTTCCACAATGAGTTTGCAGTTTTTTTCTAAATGCTCTTCTCACTGTATTGGCAAGCTGGACGCCTGAATTCTCTCGTCATGCTTTTTTCTCAGCCTTTGCACCTTCCCTACGATAGAGGATGTAGTGTTATGCTTTTTGATAAAACAGTAATGGTACTATTGATTCTGAAATAGTTTCCATTCACGTCCCACTTCAGCGTTCAGATTTAGCTTTTCGGCGCTTTGCTGCTTCGCTATTGCACCTCGTCTTTTGTAGCAGGAGTGGCAATAACATGCTGAACCTCCACATGGTAAGGCATTTGCAGGACAGCTGGCGAACGCTTTATGCGGCACATGTCAAATGATAACGAATTGAGGAGGGTTTGGCGAATGCGAACAACGAGTTTTCGAGGTGTGTAGCTAATGGAAGCAGACAAGAGACTCGCAATCTGTACAGAGATATGCACAGGTGGATGCCGCATGAGTCGATCTATCAAATCAGCCAAGGCGCATTGGCGCTCTCTTTCCCAAACGCATTATCCCTCGTTTCCCGAGGCGCATCAGTGAGCGCTTGCCGAGACGTAATACCGCTCGCCTACTCACATCATGCGCGTCGGAATCGTAGCTTGAGGATAACAAGTCGCTACCTGCTGTCTCCAGCGAACCATCATCACCATCATATCCTGGAAACGCAAAGTCTGCTAATGTAGATTCCCTAAACCTCTATCCTCTGCTTAGTTGTTATATGTGCGTTATCAGCAGATCATGTGCCTACAAGCGTGCTAGCTAGAACCGTGTCATGAATGATGATGGCACATCATGCCAATATACTTTTTCAGCGTAAACCTCCAGTCACTTCCTTACACGTAACAAACTGAAACAGTTGATTAAAGCGTCTAGAGTTCACGCTTGCAAAATGTCTCCACTTTCATTGAAGTTCCTTTTGTAGGCCAAAAATACTATAGAAACAATAACATGCAAAGCCGGTTTATTTTGGTACACCATTGGCACAGAGGTTCAATGCTTAACTCGATGTTTCGGTACAATGTTGCCATCAGAATATACGACGGCGCCATCCTGTCTCTGCACTAGTGCCATCTCAAAGGAAATACTTCATTTGCTATAAATGAAAGGCAATGTATAAAAATATGCATGTGTCGGTCTTCTGAGAACGATTACTTAGATAAAGAGAAGTCTGCAATTAATATTATGTTTGATTTTTGAGATCATTGATTCTATTTCAGTACCGAACGAAGAAATGACAGCATAAATCACAAAGTGCAGTAATTGAAAGGCACAGCTGAAAGAAACGTTTGTAAGTAGATATATAATGAACGTAACCTTGAATGATGGCTAATCGACGAAGGTGAACTGCATCGACGATAAGCAAAACAGCGAGAACGTATCTCACGAGTGTAGACATTTCTCCGCAGAACGTGTTGCAATTCTAAAATTTCTTAGTCATTTGCTCGCAATTATTCAGTTCACTGACGCATTTTCGAACCGCGAGAGTATATCATAGCTGGCACAACAATATCTGTCAAAGAGTTCCTCTTAGAACGATGAATGGAGACACAAACTGCAATAAATCTACTAATAAAATACACTTTACAAGTAATTGTTTTCAGCTTAACGGAGTTCAAAGAATGAGCCGAAACTCCAACTCCACTTTGATGAATGCTACGAGAAAGCAGCTGTCGAATACCGCTTTCAGCACTACAAAGTCAACAGCGGACGAAATACAAAACTATTCACTAACCTTAGATATAACCACTATCAGTATTCAATCTGTCAAATTTCTGACCATTTGCTAGGTTCAGTAGTTTGCTAGAAGAGCTGTAACTGATATGCAAATTCTCCGGATTTAGTTCAACAGTCCTTACCCTCACCTTTACAATGGGAAATTTCTCCATAATTTTATCTCAGCCATTCCCGTTTCGCACTAAAAGTGGCTCATGTAGTTGAGGATGCATCCATCTTAGTTTTTTCCCAGAAATAGTCAACTTTCAAAGCACAAACAATCAGATATAAAAAAGCAAACAATGTTTTGAGACTAGTTTCCAGGACACTAGGTTATATCTTTTTCAGTGAACGGTGTGATAAGATGGAAAAATCGAGCCCACAGGTGAAAGCGCGAACAAAATCACCACGCAAATTGCTGATATGAAACAGTCACGCACAAGTTGTCGTAACAAACATGCTTGATAGCACAAGCCTTAGTGGCACAAATATCCCACAATATCGGTCATCCAGACATAATATTTCTCGCACGTAGTCCCCGAGCTCAACAGCTCCATTGCCCAAATCCCGAAGGCGCATATGTCGCATACCACAAGTCTCTGCCGCTCGAATATTCCATGGCACGAGTTTCATTGGCGCAAATATCGGATGGCACAAACATCGGTGATATGACTCTTATAAGGTTCAAGTTCACGACTCCATAAAGTAAGCTTCTGAGGTGTGACCTAAAGTTATTGTAACATTAAAGTCTCACCGTGAAGATATCCACAATAGAATGTCTGTCCTTCCTCCCTCAGCATATGACCTCCTCAAAGATGCCACTGAGATGAATGAGGTCAAAGGAAATAAGCTGCTCGAATACAGAAAGGTGGCGAGTACAAGACCGACCTGTTTTACTGAGGATATCTTTTGCAAAGAATTCCTGTCCCGTTGAAAATTTGAACCTATGATTTCGAATAAACAGACATTTTAGGACATCATAAAACGACAAGGTTAAGAATTACATGGTTGGTTTCTCGGATTGAGACTAATATGATGGGAATCCAAAGAGCCATAAAACGACGGAGTCGAGAACTATGAACTTTTTGGAGCAGGAGTTCAAAATAAGTCTTGGCACTACACTGCACCTGTGCTGGAAAGTTCAGTTGATTCGGTCTAAGCGCAGTGGAGAAAATCTCCGCTTTTCAGGCTTGCCGTTTGTCGTTATTTAATCCCACTCACGAACCAAGTAAAGAAGGCCATGGGAGCACAGCTACTGACATCCTCGGACGGAAGGTTAGAAATGCGCCAGATAAACCTGCTTGAGTGAAAGCGAACGAGAACATTGCTGCAAGCAGTAATGGGACATTTTCATTATGTGATCCTCAAACGACCTCAGTAAGGAGCATATTGCGCTCACGCTGGCAGCCTAATTAGTGCTATATAGTTCATGTGCAGTTCGACTTTACGAAGTACAATCCCACAGACGAAACGACATCGGCCGAATTGAGGATGGCATCAATTGTAATGCTAGGGAATTCTCGCTGTGCGCTCGACTTTGCAGCGTACAAACATATCGCATCCTAATACTCAAACACATGGGCATGCTCGTAGATATGCACACGCACACGGACATATGCGCCAAAATTATTAGTGAATAAATGCAACAACGATAGCCTAGTGCTTACGTCCTTTTGAGGCGTTAACTTTAATAGAATATTTACGAAGCGAATGCAGCAGTCGCATCCAGAGATCAGATTGCTCGTTCTAAATAGAAGTGCGCTAAATTGATGTTTAAAGAAATACTAAAAATTGGCTCATGAAGGAATGATAAATGAATGCATCGTAAATGAGGAGAAATATGTTGCAAATCAAATGGTGTTCACAATTACGAACGCAGTAAAGTACATGCCGAGCAACAAATTTGAACAATATGAACGATAGTTTAAAGAATTGCTTCTTATTACTAATGACCAGAGCAGCGAAAATGATGGATCTGCTTGCTCCGAAGTGGAATAATTCGCAGCACCGCTAAAGGTCGCGTTACGCGGAAAGCAAAAAATTTATCGTCGTCATTTGTGCGTATTGCAATTTATGAGTTTTTATAAGCTTCTGCATTTCAACAAAAAAAAAAAAGAGAACGCGGGATTATTTATGTTCGCCTGTTTATATTCTTTAACTCTGAATCGATGCATCGATTCCAGGGAAATCCATAAAGCAGATAGACTGATCCATTTTAGTGATCGATTAAGAGGATCAGTTCCTTAGCCTTCAACTCCAGCCTTTTATAACCGCTTTAATATTCTGCCTCATTGGAAGCTCGAGTCCTGCTTGAAAGGAGAAGTGGAAGTTCGAGTGATTCGAGTTCTTCTTGGAAATTTCATGAAGAAAACATTAACTGCATCATATACAGAGAGTAACATCGATGAGACAGGAATTCAGCGGGTCTTACTTTCGTATTGGCATCCGACTAAACGGCAATAGTACTCTTGCAAGACTGGTGGTGAGGAAGAGGAAACAGTTATCTTGGCAAACAAAAATCTATGCTATTGCCCATTTTCACCGCAGAGACTTGCAACATGACAGTTTCGACATATTTTCGCAGAAGAACATAGATAGTGAGGTTTATTTTCACGGGAGGTTATTTGTGGGATTACGGGACAGCAGCTGCATTACGGGACATTTTTGCAAGGAAGCCTGGCCATCGGGGTGTGTGAGACGTGTTGCGGACAGTTTCATAACGTAACAATTTCGCGCGGACATTTGAGCCACAGGGAATACATGTCAAGAAACTTGTGTGATGGGCACTTGTGTGAGAATTTCTCCTTCATATGTAGCTTTTTTTCATGCACTTCAATGAATGACAAAAATACGCCATGATCACAAGTTTGATAAACAATTTCCGACTTCACTTGTAGGGTCATTTCGAAAGCATAGACTAACAGTTAACAAGGGTGGTATTCTTAATGTCCATTAAACTATAATAGCTTATAGTTTGCAGCATAGCACTGCAAATATTCTTTTCTGGCAGCGAAGTGTAAATTGTACAGTAGAAGCACGTTTTAATATTCGAAAAAATTGTATAGCAAAGGTATGCCATTAGATAAACTAAGCATAGTACACTGTAATATAATTTCAAAATACAGTTCAGCTCTATTTGAAATATAGCTGGACACGGAGTGGAAAGTTCGTGAAAAATGGGCGCACTTTCCCACTATTTCCTACCTCGAAATTTGAAGTGGCGTCTTGTTGAGCCAAATGTATTAGTGCGGAGCGGTTTAAACCTATGGGGTACATTGGCGTAATCAGCCATGAAACGCTCAGTCATACTGCTAAAGGAAAGCAAAGAATCGTTGCTTTTTTTTGAATAAATCACTCCGTGTGGTCAGTGACTAGTGTTATAGCATTTTGATGTCGGTCACAGCTCTGAGATATCGAGTTGCGTCACCAAATTTTACTTCATTGAGCTGCATCACCAATGGCACATTGGAGGTAACGTTGTCTTTGTACATAAAGAAAAGTGAGTGGTACATGTGGTGCATATACATACACTCTATTAGAAATTCTTTAGCACTGCACTGCGCCTGTTGGTTATATACTGTTTATCTATCGGATAATTCAGATCATGCGCTATAATAGATACAGTGATCAAATTTTTTGGTTATGTTCAGTACAGTAACGTTCAGTATACTTCACTTATTCTAGTCCACTCGACCACATTCTATATGCATACATCGCAATTAAAGACTTTAGAAAATTTGCAAGGCAAGCTTATTCTCCCGTCGAAAACGGATGCGATTAAATGCTACTTTAGAAAAGGAGTTTTTGAATTGAAGACTAGTGTAAGAGGCTGGCTTTGCAGATGTTTTCTCATTGTCCTTGTATATTGCAGCAAATGACCGATTTAATGAGCTGAAATGCAAATAACACATGTCGCGCCATCCTGTTTGCTGCGCTTTCCTCCTTATTTTGATCCGAACGACTGCTTTGAAAGATTTCAGTGATTTCGCACTTCTCATAAATACGCACTCAGTGATTTAGGATTTCGTTTGCAGAAGTGAGAAAAGGCTAGTTCTAGAATTTATTACTTTTAAAGTTGTGCTATTCGAATATTTGTTTGACAAGAATATTATCGTCTTTTTATAAGAAAGAGGAAGTTTAATAATGTGCACCTTTGTTGGATGCGTCAAGTTTTTTTGCAGTCACATCATGGGCGCTCTTGAGATGAGATATGAGTGACAATTACTGTTGATAGGACATAAAGCTCTATATGTCGTCAGCCATAAACTTGCACATGTTGTTGGCCACAAACTTGAATAGGTTGTTGGCCATAAATCTCTGTGGGCTGTTGGCCATAATACTCTATATTTTCATTATCCTCTTGATATGATCAGTTGCCACGTTCTGGTGTTCATGCAATAAAAACCCTATTTTATTTCCTATAGCTCTTATCAGTGGCGAGTAGAAACATTCTGAAGCAAAACTGTTTTTTTTTTTTGGCAGCCAACTAAACTAAATATGAAGTTGTTTTAAATTATACTACATCTGGAGATATTTTTGAGAGATAAAACGTGGTGTAATCTAAGTGTACTGTAAAGAACATTACGTATAGCATGATACTGTGTAGCTTAAGACAAGAAAGCATGTGGCACGTGTGGGCGCAATTTAATCACGCTTTGAGATATAGTGTGGCGTATTTTTCAAGACGCCGGTATAACAGCATCGCTGGTTACAACTAGAAAAGCCATAAATACCAAAACTAGCTAGTCATCAGAAACGACACTTTAGGGGTCTCTGAAAGTGTGCCTTGCTGAGCGAAGAAAAGCGGAAATTTATTGCTTTCAGAAAACTAAAAACCCTGTGGGTAATGGTTTATGAAGGTGTTTCAATTTTATCAACTCCCTATAGAGATGAAAAATTTCTACTTGTAATTATCAATGCGCTTTCATCTGTAACCTTTTCATAAGCTAGTATTGATTCACAAATTCACAGTTCGGATAAACCCTTCAGAAGAGAAAGCTGCTAAAACGCAAACGAATTTAGCTAGTCACCGAGATGCGAATCCCGCAAAAGCAGTAGGAATATTGTGAAATATTTGTTCATATAGAGTTGAGGATCGTTGGATGATTCTTACGGTTTCTCAGGTGTGTATCAACGCAACACAGTTCTATACAGTGAAACTCAACCCTTATACCGACGAAACTTCGTTTCGTTTCGTCTGTAATATATGCGCCGACGAAATAACTGTGTCCTTAATGCTATTGTGAAATGTTCCGAAATATTTTCTTCAACGCTGAACGGGAAAAAATTTTCGACTTTCAAATTTTATTGGTAATATTTCTTCGAACAGTCTAACAAACGAAATAATTCCACCTCTACCATTTGAATTTGGCGCGTCAAAAAAACGCCTATAACCTCACGGCCATATCCAGAATTCGCGCGTAGTTATGAATGAGTCCCGCAACAATAAAACAACTCTTCCTGAAGCTGCAAATTCAAGTGCAGATGTTGAAGAATAAAATTTGCATCGTTGGCAATTTGGGAGCCAAGAAACTTTATTTTTAGAGAGCCTTTCAAGATGGATAATTCTCTCCAAAGATGGGACAATAAAAGTTCTCAGCTAAAAATAATAACCACAAATTTGCTGCAATTTCAAAGATTTTTCCAATTGCAACGCTTTCTTCTAGAAGGGAATACATAACACGTGGAAGGCATAAGCATTGCTTGTTTTCGAAAAATGCGCAAGTGCATTTACAAGAAGACTTAATACGAAGATGCAAATTACGAGTGGGAACGCTTGCTTTTCGACGAAACGTTGCGGAAAACGTTCGGTCATGCGTCATAAAGCACATCCCTTCATCGCACTATTTCAGTGACGGCTTTAAAAAATATATTCATTTCAAATGCTCAACACAGTAGTGAATGTCTCCTCGCTAAGTTTTTCGTCACGATACATGAAATGTTTCAAATAATGACACATTGCTCTCAACAAAACAGTGTTGCATATTTCAGGCGCTGCAAACATCTGAAATGATCGGAAGAGGATATGGCGAACTATAAGCAATAATCCCGCACCTCATTCAATTCTCAACGAAAAGAGCCCGCTAATGTAAAAGGAATCATTTTAGCACTTTATTCTGGGCTTCAGGTGTATTGGCGTTATTAAAAGAGTCTGAAGCCACAGCTATAGGCATGTGCGCTGAATTTATCTATATTATACTGCCACAAGCAGAGTCTTTTATATAGTTTCCAGAAGGTGCTGAAGAACCAGAATGTTACCTAAGAAGCGTCACTAAGGATATATAAGAGGTTCGAAAAATAATTCACGATTTAAACCGAGAAAAGAAGAAAAGCATCCAGTCGATTTGAACATCTCTAATACATAGTAACAAGAAAAAGAGCTTTAACAAAACTTCCTTACGGTTCGCAGTATTGAAAACTCTGGCCTATTTTCATGAGCAATGCGATTATTTACGATAACGACTCAATTATTGAAGGAAGTGAACCAGAAAGATATTTTTTTACTTGTACAGCCTGTTGCCTCGAACATGGCGATAGTATCACAGAGGGATCATCACGACAAATAATTCATTTCCCCACCACCTTTAACCTCCTTTTGTCCCTTCCCTTCCTCCTGCCATCTAACAACACTTAGATTATTATAGATTTTAAAAAACTCTAGCACAAGGGAATGCGATCGATGCGTACATGAGCAACGATGAGAGGGCTTATGAATTCTATTATAGGCCGTGCACCGTGCGATTGGTCCTCGTGCATACTACTTTATCCAATACAAATGCAAAGATGCTCTCGCCAAGTGGTATCCATCATTTCATTGTGTCAGTTGGCATGTGAGGCAATGCCATCAATGTTCTCGTCACACATTGTTTTCGTTATCATACTACGCAGGTGCACAAAGACGTTATGTGATTTTGAAATGGAGAGAAGGAGAGAGGAGAGAAGAAGAGAGGGAGATAGAGGGATGGAGGGATGAAAGAGAATAAGAGAGAGGGAAAGAAGGAAGGAAAGAGGGAGAAATCTTTGTTCTGAGCAAACTGTAGAATGAGGAAGCACGAGAGTAAAGCACTGATATATAAACTTATGAAAAGTTGAGAACAGACATTAAAAGAAGCTTTTAAAAAGTGTTAAGATGATAAGCATGGGTGTTGGAGTTAATCAGAGGAAGAATGACAACGTATTGTTTTCAGGTGGATGAACAAAGAAAATCAAGAACTCGATGTCGATGAAATCTAAATGTGAGGTAAACGAAATATAAAATGAATTATTTTAGTATTTTCGTTAGAAAGTAAATATAAACCGAATGAGAGCTGGTAATATTTCAGTAAAGTGCATAGAGAAGATTCGATGACTCACTAACGGCATCATCTCTATTGATGGGTTCTCTTCGTTGATAAGCAGAGATTGATGCACTTCGCGAGCAGAGAAAGTGTTCATCAACACCGTTCAGAATCCTTCACATTAGCGTCCTGCATAGACGACCCATTTGTTTGAGCATGCTTACCGACGTTTTGATTCATTTAGCTTTCCAAATGCTTCATCGCACAATGGCGATATTTTACTACTGCTACTGTGGTAATATCTATCTCTACACGCTTTCCACTCATCGGAAATCATCAACGAAGCTCTACGCACATCCCGCTGAATAGTAGTCGTTGTAACAGTGAACAGTGAACTATTGATAGATTTTCATCCTTGATAAGCAGAGACTGATGCACTTCGAGGTGCGGAGAAAGTGTCCACCTCCACATCTCGAAGAGCATCAATACCCGATCTGCCTTGTCGAGCTATGCACTACACTGCCCAGACAGCAGTGTCCTTGGGCACAATGCTCTTGACGATCCGTAAATGTTGGTATGGTAAAACAATGGCGTTTCACTATTCAGCCCGATAATCCCTGATCCGTTCGCAGTGTTTCAATACGCAGATAGTAGACGCATATGGAGATTGACATTTATATATCAACGTTCGCAGTGTAATGGCCATGCTATACTTATTGACGTTCGTTGCAAAGGTGCTCACCGTCAAACTATGCTGTCCAGGAAATCCTTCAAGAGCATTCGAATCCTTTACGGTAGCTGATAGAGCACCAGCACACGACTTATGCCACAATTTGTTCGGCAGAATTACGGCACTCGTTATTACTAGTTCCAGATTATCTCTTCACTCAGAGTAATGCTTCCCGGCTTACATTACTTCCTCGTCGAGCATTCGTTCCTGGGATATACTAAAAGGACTTTCTACTCATCCCAGTGCTGGAGCATTTTTTAGCTGCTATCACATTTGCCTGAATCGGCTGCCT
This sequence comes from Ascaris suum, assembly GCA_013433145.1. Lineage (NCBI taxonomy): Eukaryota > Metazoa > Nematoda > Chromadorea > Rhabditida > Ascarididae > Ascaris > Ascaris suum. Next base: position 5,845,279 of record CM024188.1, on the reverse strand, counting down.
CATCATTCATGCATTACATTTTCCCTCAGACGGTTACACACGCAATTATTCAACGCGAAAGTGTAGCTATTCAACGCAGAGTGCAGCGACCGCAGCAAGAGCGAGCATCTTCATAAGGCATGAAGGAAAAACAGCTGAAAGTCATTGTAGAGAAACTCTGCCGTCTATTCATCTGTGCAAATGGTCAATTACTTCAGGATTGCTAACTGGTCAACAGAAACCCTCGAGGCTTTTTGTGTAGTTTTTGTATTCTTCACTACGATTTGGGACTCTTTGCTGGCGATTCAATAAAGTGTAATCTATCCTCTGTCCTCCTCTCTCAAGTTTTTAAGGAGCTTAGTAAATTTCTACTCGAATTTCCGATTGGAACAAGCACTCGACTAGCCACCGTGAATGTGAGTGCAGAATCTGTGATAAAAACCGTTGATAAATTGAGCAATGAAACCTCCCTTACCCGTGATGGAGCACCTTTTCATAAGGCGCATCATCGCCACTATCTCTACGCTAAGGCTTTTCATGCTGTTCGTCATAGTAACTCCTCTACGCGTTACACGCTTATGGCCTCTTGGGCTCGCTGTTAAAGTGGTTGAAATGCTTTCTAATGAATCGGTCCTTCATGTGAATGTAGGTGGTTTCTTCACCACACAATCAACTGTGTTTCTCAAAGAAGTGTCCTTGGTCCGTTGCTATTCGTGTCGTTGATAAACAATGTGTCTGATAACTTATCAACTACATGCAAATTGTTCGCTGGTGATTTAAAAATATATCACCGTTTGCACGACCCTGCTGTTCATTTTCAGGTATTGCAAAGAGACTTTAACGCTTTTGGCGAGTGGTCGAAATCTCGACAACAAGATGTTTCACATAAAAATGCACCTTCTCCACAGTAACTACTTCCAAGCATACTTTTTAAGTTTGCATGACAAACTTTTACCACGTGCGCTCCGAGATGGCCGAGTCCGGATTTGTCGGGACTTGAACTAGAACTTGCATTGACCGAAACTGTTGCAAGAGCGTCGAAGGTGGCGAAATCTATACTATCTGCTTTGCAATAAAAATGTACTGAAGAATATCGTAAAGCGTATACTGCGTATTGCCGTTCCATTGTTGAATATTATAAGCAGATATGGTTGCTTCATTTTATAATGTGAAAATTGTTAAAAACATATAAGAATATTATATTCATATGGCATTTCGGAAAGTGTTTGTTGGCTCTATACACTCGAATACGAGGTTAAGTTAAGGATTTTTGGCCTCGAAGCCTTGGAGCATCGTCGGCTCAAGTTCGACAGAGTCTTGTGTTTTATGTTATCAGGTGTTCTTCTGATATACCTCAAGAAAATCTGTTCACGTTTCTTGATCATCGGAATTATGATTCCATTGTTTTCAACTAGAGCGGAAAATGTTCTCTGTGAATAGCGTCCTCTATAGCTTTCAATGCAGAGTTATTCGTATTTGGAAACAACTCCCTCGTTTAATCGACGAAAAACAGAACCACTCTATGTTTGTGAGGTAATTCGATTCATTTAACCTCAGAAGCATTGCTTATTTAATTGCTGACTGCATCATCCCTCCTCCTTCGACCTCGTTCCTCACTCTCGTTTTCTTTTCTCTCTCATGATTTCCTTACAGTGCAGTTTATGTTATCCCCCTATTATTGCTATGGCTATTTGTATATGGAAAAGTGTATGTGTTTTTTCCACTTGTGGGTAGTGCTTAACCTGCTGTAGCCGCATTTTTTTCACATTCATTATTTATTACTTAATGCTTTATACATTCGACTGCTAATTGCTGTCTTCTTCACTGTTAAGTTTGAATAAAGATGTTTTTCTTCTTATTATTCTACAGAGAGCATGACGTGTCACAAAAGTCCGTCAGCTACCTGAGCAATTTCACGTTAAGGTTCGTTGGCCCTCTGACGGATATTGTTCCCAACTATATGCGAATGAAATTTGCATCGTTACAGGTGGAGTGCATAAAACATTTTAAAGGAGGAGTCATTTTAATGTAGGAACAACATGAAATAACTTAATGCAATGCCTATACATAGGAGAGAAAATTTCAAAGTGCTATTTAATGGCGATTTCAATTTCCGACACACTGTAGAGTACCAAAGCTCTAAAGAACAGCAAGTGGTTGCAAATTGCGCCACATGAGTTGTTTCGTAGTTAAGATATAAATGTGATGGTGATCGGTGATCATTTCATTGCTCGTTTCAAAGTTGGCCTTTTTTCGGCGATTTATTTCCATTAAAAACAAAAATTCGAATAACATATGCCGCTTCTTTCGCTATAGAATTATTTACCGTAATTAAACTTTAAACAAAATACTATGCAAATTATATTTAAAAGTTACACATAATCGTATCCTGCAAACGCACTAATAACTTATAGTCTTATCTAGAGGAAAAACAACTGAGCAGCAATACTGTCCCCTTGGCTTCCCCCTTCCCTTTTCTTTCCTTCGGTCCTCGCTCAGTTAGAAACTTATACTGTGAGCAGAGAACCGGGCACGAAACGAATTCGACAGCAAATATTCCATTAAATTTTCAAAAACACACCATACTGAAGAGAAATATTGACCGTTTGTCACAATGCAGAGTCGTTGTTCGCGTGATAAGTCAAATTGTTTCGCACAGCATCGGGCGTAGAATATGAATGCAGAATGCGACAAGCGCACTATTAGCTTCCCGTTAGTTTTTTTTAGATGCCATGGACAATCAACATTTTTATTGCGGGCAATAGTTTTGATTATAGAAATCATTCACTAAAATATGCTAATTCATGGATAACCACTAAAGAAGCCTCTATCGCACAAACGAATAAACAGATAACCAAGAAAAAAATATTTCAAAATGAGACAGCCAGACGTTTATTATACTCCTAACACCTCTCAGTATGAAAAGCAATATTTATTGCTCTTCGATATGCTCAAAAACCTAGAACTTAGGAAACTGAGAATGGAAAGCGTAATGGAATTTATTTTTGTTGAGCTGTAAAAACAATATTACCCTATCACTTGTCTTAGAATTCTCCACCATCAAGCTGCAATGAAGGCTATCGCTAGTTGCTGCTTATTTCACATCTTGAATTCTTAGAAGGCGTCATCATTTCGATGATCCTTTCAAATCCTGAGGCAATAGACTCCGAGGATAAATAAAATGCAATGGACTCTGAGGATGGAAAAAGTGCAATGCACTCCGAGGATGAGTCAAATAATATATCCCTTGAGAAAACTATGCGTTCGATGGAAGAAATCCTCTCAATGGTTATTCTCCCTATGATCCAAGAAATTCATTTATGCGATAAAACATACAATATGCCTTCTTCAAGGCAATCGAAAACGACTTACTATGTGAAGGTGAGCAATAGTTCGCAGACTTTCAAGTGGACACCGTACCACCGATTGTAAACACTTTAAAAAAACAATTTAGAATGAATCGACCATTTGCATATTATAAACGATTAAAAATAATATAAATCGGGTGCTCAGATTTACTTTTATAGATCTCCGAAAGGTGAAAAGATGGATAAAATTGTGAAGGACTTAACGCACTCTCAAAGAGGTCCTCTTGACAGAACGAACCAAATAAATGAGCACTAAAAGATTAACAATTTCCCTGCAGAACTTGCCGAAAATACATCCTCTTCTCTATTGTTTCTTCGTCACTTCAAATTCGTTAATTTCGTAGAAGAAAAGTCCGAATAAAAGGAACTTAGGCCTTTCAACAAGGAAATCTCCGGACATAACAATATCGGAGACGCTAACAAATATGAGAGTCGTATCATGCTATATCGACGACAGAGTTCGATACATCACAACGCTGAGCAAAACGGAACTATCATAGCCGAGCTACTATTTTATGAATGATCATCAGTACACTAATACAGCGAACAGTTAACAGCCTATAACGAATGCAGTCGAAGCCACTTCCGTTCCATTTCATCCCTAAGATTAAAAATTGCATCTGAATACGCGCAAATACGTCAAAATCAGCACCTTAAAGAAAATTTGCCATTGTGGAAAAATGAAGAACCCAGAAGCGGCTTAAAGCGACTACACACCAGAAAGCATTTTTTCTCGTGAACAAAATCGAAAGAAGAGAAAAGGTCGGATGGGCTGTGCTTGAACAATGTTTCATATACACCAAAGAATTTAAGAAAAAGGATTACATGCCCTGTGAATGAACAGCAGTTCTATAAATGCATGAATGGAAATTAAAGGTTTGGCAAAGTGTTAGATATATCAAAACTGAGCTCAGAATGGTGACATCTTATTGCAGTATTTGAAGCAAAATGCTCATAAAGTTCTTTACTGACGTTTCCAAGGTGAAATGACCGATTTTCCATGGAGATTTGGAATGTGTCTAAATGGATTTCGAATCGGTTCGGAGCAGAGTCGACCTTCTATTGAAGCAAAGATTAAGTCATTGAATTAAAACGAGATGAAGAATTCATGCAATAAGGTAAAGATATTCATTCAATGAATGCAAAAGAAACAAGCAAAATGTAGCCGAAAAAATAGCTTTAATAGCTCAGCAACTGATGTTTATAGCGTATTTCACATAGGAATAATCGTTTAATGAAAAGAACTGAAAACAGCAATTAGTTAATAGGCTCCACAGAAAAGCTGGAATCGTTTCATGAATGACTTGAGGTAAGCCAAAAAAGATCATCGAACTTATTAACTCAAAAAGCGTCCACAAGTTAGAAGTGTAATACTAGGCAGAAATATTCAGTTTATAGGAATAGCAGCTAGTACTCGTTAGTATTGGACCAAACGCATGTCAATATTTTTAAGTGGAAATTAAACTCCTTCATTTGACGCGTGAATTTTTATAACGCAATGCTAGTAAAATACATTTTTGAATGTCTCTAACGAGTCCCATGTTTGAAAGCAAATATGATGGCAAATATAAAGGAGTAAGTACTGGAGAAATGGGCGAGTGGGGCATAAAGACGACGATTTATGGAAATGTCTGAAACAGTTGTGCTGCGAGGATTCGAGTAGACTGTTTGCAACGACGAAAACTTTTTTAGACATTTCTATGAAATGTTTGCACCAATGAAAATCTAGCTAGATTTATTTCCATGCTGAGATCAGCCATATCAATTTCAGTGGGTGGAAAAAGATCGCTGTCGAAGCCTGAAGGGCACTCAAATTAAAAAGCAACGGGTACCAAGCGATATTCCAATCTCCACTCCACTATAAGAAGCGTTCATTGAAAAATCATCAAGGAAATACGAACTTTAGAAAACTGCCACACAAATATGTTGTAATGTGTTTTGAAGTGCTCTTCTATAATACATTCTTCTCAAACGAGGTTTTTTTTCGGATTAAGCGCATTTATCTTATCGTTATCCCTCATTCTTCTTTCCTCTCTCTTCTATAAATAAAGATTATTTCCTCTCTCATTTACGCGTTGAATTATTTCACTGCAATGATAGTAATAACGTTTATATCACTCAAAAAACCATAAAAATCTTTCTGCACCAAATTAAACTCAACAGCGAAATCTATACGTTTGAAAGCATTCGATAACCTATCACAGAACCTCATCAGTCCTCGAAGTTGTGTAAAAACATTTCTTAAAAAAGAGTTCCCAAACACTAAAATCTTCGAATCTTGTTAAACTAAAATCAATTGAATTTTTACCTGTGTGGAGGTAAGTGTTCTTCACCTAACCGACTAACTAGCGGCTTATTTTCGCTCAACATGTGCCTTAGTGTTCAATTTCTCAGCCGTGCCCTAGTAATTTGATGCTTCTGTAGCCTTCTTTCTGCATGAAGAAACCGGACTGAAAATGAGCGTTTCAAGGTAAAATTCAGCAACGACTCGTCCATATGAGTAATTTAATATCGTTTCCGCCTATCGAACCTTATTTTGAATGCTCTTCCGACACGGATGCAATCCCACTTTTTAACCGCATTTTCGTGCTGCAATGCTCCGCATTTCCGGAGGCTTTTCTCATGAAACTTCAGACTGTTTGCGAACAATTTGAAGTACAAACCAACTGTAAACCTTGTAGCATTTCACAGCCGTCATTGCTGAATTGTCGTTGAATGCAAGACATTTTACTGCTGGTAATTTAATTGTAATTCATCTAGCCCGGAGCTATTACCGCTTCAGTTCATAGGATGTTATGCTTTCAAAACCAGGTCCAGACGTTGGGTTTCATTTTGCGCAACGGGACTTAAGGTTCGGGCAGACTGGACTCTGTGAGAAGTGAGATGGCACATGTGTTGTTGCAACTTTTTTCCCAGCTTTTTCATGTTTTGTTGCAGTGTTCCCCGTCGCTCCCAACTCTTCGAACTTCTCCATCTTTTTCCAAAAGTTTTTCGCCTATCAAGAGTTTCATTGAATTTAAGTTAAATCCGATCTTGCGCAACTTCGATCAGGTCACTGCTCAGAGTACTGCGAGAGGAAGGAAGGGTAAAGAGGGATCGGGAAAGGTCGCAGCGAAAACAAAATATGTCAAACAAGTCGCGAAATGGCTTACTTCCCTATTCACATTCGCACCCTATGGATATCGAGCTTTATATAAATCCCTGCAACTCAATGCGCCTTAAGCTCGAAGATGATCATGACGACGGCCGCCATCCAAGATGTGCTTTGGCTAGAGCGTTATAAAATGACTCCAAATTCGTTTTCACTACTCGTTCACTAAATTCGAAAGCCTAACTTCAAACCGAAATCTTATGTGTTGGTTATCCAAACGGCTTTGACGTGGTCTGCTATGAAAAACTTTTTTGAAACTCGAAAAAGATGGCGTTGTCGAATCTTAGTCGATATGGTTAGGAGCATTTTTTATTAGTCGAAGTTTCCAGGTGAAAACTGGCAATAGTTACTCCGCTCAGTGCCCACTTTTTATTGGCATCTCACAAGGAGCGTTTTGAGCCTCATTTTGTCCCGTGTTGGCATTAACAACGTTTCCGATAATTCTCTCATAGTACCAGGCTTTCAGAAATATCAGGCTCCTTATTGAATTTCCGGTGTCGTGTTTTGCAAATTTAGGTTCTGCTCCCTATAGATTTCGTTTGTGTAGTCACTCTTCGATCTCACAGGCCAAGGTTGAATCATCTCGATCATTTCTCTATTGCTGCTCTTGCATATTGAACCCCGAGATGTTGATGTTTATTCACATAGACGCTGTGCGAACATTTCAATTCTTTTATTTTGTTGCTGTTTCCGTTGTCTCTTCTGCCAGCTCAGTTTGCATTCGTAATCATATGCCTTCCATATGTTTCCCAACTTTAGGACGTTGAAATAAAATATATATAGATTAACATTCACGTATTGTGGAAGACAGCGAATTGCCTAGCTGTTTGTTTTCCAAGCCTATTTGCCTGTGTGAGCTGATGCCCTTACCGGTGAAGTTTATTTGTTTGCAGAGAGCAGCTATCATAAGTTGAGAGAACTTTCTTCACATGAATTTTACGATCACCTCAAGTTTATCACATCAGAGATCATCAAAACATTCATTCAAGCAGAGGAGGCGTACCCTTTTCGTCACTAATGAATAACAACACAGAAAACACGTGTGCAGCGATGAAATGCATAAGAAGATAACATCAATATCAATTGAGTATCAATCAATTCGACTCATGATGTCCATTAAGAACGTGATCATCACACCTGCAAAGGTAACCTGATTTTGAGAGTACTGACAACTTTTCAAGGCAACAGGTCCTATAGAATGATTTGATCTGCTTGTGAAGGAATGTTTACGAGTATCATATCTACAAACTTATGACTAAGTTTTTTAACTCTTTTTTCCTCGTGGCTTTATCGTTAAAAGCAAACTTATATAATATAGCGCAGCCTAACTCAATGCGACCCTAGATTATTTCGGAGGCAAGGAAGTTCAGGTAGTTTTTTATTGGATCGTTCCCGGATAGATTCTAGCAAACTTGAATCCATTAGGACTATAAAAAAGTAGACGGTACTCTCGTAATCGAGGGTGCATAAAACAAATGTCTTACACATGTGCACAAAAAATGAGAATACAAGGTATTGCAAACACGAAATATATGGTTAACTGCATTTTTCGCCTTTACAGGCCTTTCCGGAAAGTTGACAGTGGATTTTAACTTACTGTCGACTACAACTTCTAGGTGCTTTAATAGTTGTAAGTTTTTAGGAGAGTGGTAAGGAAGAACACCAGTTGGTTGGCGCATTATATTTGACATTTTGAAGTGGAAAGATTCATTTTACCCGTTCGCACAATCAAATACTTGATCGAGGCCATTTAGTGACCTGGACCTGAAGGTGGTAAAATAGGGCTTCTGGTTGTCCAATTATGGATAGAGTCCTGATTTCAAATCTGAGCAAGTAGAGTTACTATCATATTTCAAAAAGAGTGCGGGGTCCACCACGGGACCGTGGGATATCCCAGAAAACACCTGATTGCTACAGGAGAGCTTATAATTTATAAATACCTTCTTGCTTCATCCGGCTAGGAGCTGTTTAAACCTCCATAACATACTGCCTTTCGTTCGCTTATTCTTTGAAACCCGAAGCAACTCAGGATGTTAGATCAAACGAAGGTTTTCTGGGAACCAAGATAAGTAACCTTCCGGTAACGGAATCAAGGCCGGATGAAATCGAGGGGGAGGCAGGCAGGGAAGCTCGGATGTGGGAGAAAAAACGAAAAACTGTTAGCTGCCTGGGAATGCAACGCCCACATCACACCTGCTTTGTGGTAGTTTTGTATCGCTTTGAGTATTACTTTTTTCTGCGCATCATATCACCTTAACGAAGAGACAGGTGTTAGCAAGGAGCGTCGAATAATCTATTGCGGACATTTTCACTTAGCGATCACGCCATCGGCAATTCACGTGTTTTATTTGCAACCTGTAATTTCCTCTCTTCCAATCTCGGTCCCTCCCTCTATCTCGATCAAACATCAAGCGACATCAGTGTTGTGCGCATTTCGTCGCCATTACATTGTTGTCTCTAATTTCTTCATGTTTTTATAAGCATAATTTATTATTGCTGTAGGTTTCAGTTGATTTCGTGTTTATTGACTGAGGTTTGCATCAGCAACCATTTGCAATTCGTTGAATGAGCAATGCAGTCAACTCCTGCAAGCACTTTCCAAAAGAAAAAGCAAAACCACAATTATATATTTTTGAATGAAATTATCACTTGTTGCAAAATTGGCTCTGTGGGGGGCGAAGAGGAGAGGGAACGAGCATCCTCAATTTAGAAAAAAAGTATCGACGAAATCATTTTGAATTTTATGATAGAACTTTACGTTTATATCGCAGCTATTACGGAACGAATATTTTGAAGGAATTTTATCGCTGGATTGTGTAGATTGCAGCGAAGATTTCGAAAAACGTTAGCAGGAGTACTTTTATTCGGGGCGCTGACAAACGGAAAGAGGATAGGAAATCGTCTTCCCGTTTTGGGAAACGAAAGTGAACTATGAAATCTCGTACAACCACAATGCGTATGAGAAAATTTTTTCGACATTTTTGCTCGCTAATGTGATTTTCTGATTACGTTTGCAGTAAGCCTCGAGAAATACGTTTATTTCCCTCCATACGAGGTCCTTTTCCCGAGATATCGTTGTTTGAATTTTCCCCTTCTCCCCTCCGCCCTCCCCACCCTATTCCTAAACTCTATCCTAATACGGTGCAGCTTTTTTTTTAATATGAAGGTGTGGGACGAGTAGCCTGTGAGGAAGGTGGCGGAGAACGAATGCGAGTGAAAAAAATCCTCAATTGTTAGGTATGGATAGATAAGTTTACGGGGAGAGTTTCACGCCTTCACTTCCCCTCTTTGGAACTCCATTGTGGGCAGTTGTCCTCGTCACAGCATAAATCGGCTGTTCGAACCTTTAAGGTGGTAGGGAAAACGGGCATGCAAAACTTGGATATAATTCAGATACCCAGCCAGTGCATATTCGCGATCAGCTGCAGTTCGTGGTTATTGAAAAAGAGCATGACACAGTGCATAGGGCGATAACGAGAACGAGGAGACTTAAGGGAGCCGTGCAGAAATGCTCGCACAAGTCCTCTTGATTTTTGAATTCCTTTTTCGCACCTGGAAAGGAACACTTCATTTGAAGTCACCTTCATACAAACGAAATCTGATTTACTTCGTTACAACAAAGGTCTATCATCGGCAACATCGAATGATTATGGTTTTTAGAGTGAAAGAGAACGGAAAGTGAAAAAGAGAACAAAGGCAAACGATCGGGACATTAACAGGTCATTTCCCACGCATAGAGATCCGACGTTATTAAGGTAACTGGCAGGGAGGAAGATTGGTTTCTAGGTGGTCCGGTAGAGGATAGCGCGATGGGCTTTTGTGGATGAAGCGATAGTTATATTCAACGCTGACATTCTAAGTAAATATAATACTCGATGGGAAGGGCACTGGGAGCAACAAGAGAGACCCTGAATGATAAGCGAAGGAAGACAGCACGAGAGGAGTTCCGAGTGTGCCATGTACCTTGTTTAAAATGCACTCTAGAAGTGCAGCAACACTTGTGTTCCGTGCGGCACGATCTGGCTCTCACGGTTGCATGCAGCGAGCACTTCTTTCTATGCGGTCGTTGTTTGACGTCCTTTATGTGTTTATAGGCGTCGGTGAGCAGTTTTGATAATGTTAGAGGTATTTCGATGTCTGTTGCGTCCAAATTAAGACTGCTTGAGATTTCGGATGAAGCTGAGGTTTACTGGTGGCTGTAGAAATGTGTTGAATAGAGAAACGTGTATTTCCCCCAGGAGGACACCGTTGCAAAGGATGCAGAGACACACCAAGGTCTCGAAGCCAGCCGATCCACTGAGGCACGAAGACTTTTCGTCTGAACTCTTACAACAAATACATTAGGGAGCTTTTTTGACACACTGGAAACGAATGTCGGCTTAATTTTTGGCTTTGATCGTTTCCAATAAACGTGAATTGTGTGGCCACATAGTCCGGTAACGGCAATTGGGGTTCCATGAAGTTGTTACAAGCAAAGGTAGTTTGATGTTTTGTTTGGCACTTGCTGAACCTCCCCGCGTCCTCTTCCCACCACCCTGCACCTTCCACCACAACCCCTTGCACCCGTTCTCCCCCTTCCTCCCATCTTAAGCAGCTGTTGACGGAAGTCGGGTATGGAACTTTTGTACCCCCAAATTGGGCCTGATGAAATATTAGTATGTTTAAGCTCTGAAATTCTGGAAGTAGAACTGTGGAGGACAGTGTAATGCAATTGAATCTGTAATGAGAACATTTGAAAGGTTTTTTTGACCGCTCGATTCGGCTGTGTAAATGAATCGATTTTGTGCTGAAAGACGGATGGAAGAGAGCATTTTTCTTCAGAGACATTTCAGACGCATTGCGGTGGAGAAAGCACGCATTGCCTCATTGGGGGCAACGATAAGCTGTTGTTCGGGCCGCATCCATTGTCATTCGTGACTCTCATTTGTTGTGTTTCGCTGCTGATAACGCTTTGTTGTCCGCTCGCTCCACCACTGATAAGACGCATTTGCTTTTTTATTCAGTTTGTCGCGAATAGTTTTTCTTGGACGAGTGGCGTTCTAAGAAGTGCCAAAAAGAAAGTGAAGAAGGGGACAGACGCGGAGGAAAATGGAAGGCATGCAAGAAAAACAGGACATATATGAAAGAGCCAAAACCGAGGCGGAGAAAAAACATCATATAATTTCAATAATCGGTACTTTACAGGACTGTATTGCGAAATTTAAGCACAATGAAAGAAAAATAATCGAGAAACATTTGCAATAATCGAAAATTGGCAGTTGGTGTATAGATCGTCGAATGCGACTAACGGAAGTATACGAAGAAAAAGATTCGCAGCCGATTTAAATAGTCTTTATATTTACATTTTATGGTCTTAGTTAATTAAAATTAATTTCGATAGCCTGTATAAAACAGTCCTGGACCGGATCTTTGGAAATACGCAGAATTTACACGTTTAAATTTAGAGGAAAGCCGAAATGTTTTTTCGAGCCTCTCTCGCGTTATCGTAGTTTATACGTACGAGGATTGGCCGGAGCTTATTAGCACTCAAAGGTTTTACTCTTTCACTAGCCTTTCATATGAAACGTTTCTTGGCGAAAGTGAAGCTGTGAAAGTGCACAAAAATTTCTTTAAAATGCATTTTTCTGTAAAAACGCTAGAGATGAAGGTTGTTGATTTGCGAACGGTGAATGTTGAGAGAAAAAACTCGTTTCTCGCTTATTATGGATTTTTTATTTCCTCTTGTCCGTGGATAGTTGTCTTCAATGCCGCCGAATATGCTTCTTACGTTCGCCGACGTCGATGGACGTTTTCGGCTGTTGTTTTATGGATCCCCAATGCTACAAACTTCTCGGTTTACGCCTTCTTTTTTTTCTTTCGTTATTCTCTTGCTATTTGTGACTTCTTTCATTTCCTCGCCACCCATTCCCCAATCCCCATTACAGCTAGCACTTAAGTACAAGTGCAACTAGCACATATACTTGAGGACTGGAATTGTACTAGCCATTTTGCCTCGATTAGTAGGGGTCTTGATAAAATCCACTCGTGATCTCAGTTGCGTTAGCAACTTTTGCCCAATCAGAATAGGGTTCAACCCAGTCCCATTAATAACTTATCTGTCATGCGCTTGCATAAATTTTCCTGGATAAAATTTCCATAATTCCTTCCGTCGACTTTTCTGGAAAAGCATCCAGTTGTCAGTGTTTTTTGAAAACTTAGTGCCGCTTTCTTGTTTTCATTTTCTGAGTGTTTTGTGGCGAACGTTTGCAGGACTAATCATTCGTCTTATCTCTGAATTTGTCTTAGCCATTCATCCGATTTCGCTAATTTTGAGAAGGCGATCGTTCGCCGCTGTGCTTGACGGGTGCCGCAAAAGGTAATGGATCTTTCGCAGACGACGCTTTCATTCTCTGGATGTGGATTTCTGTGCATTTATCACGCGGGCGTTTGTGCGGCCATCAAAGAATATGCCCCGCAACTTCAACAAAATAAGATGGCCGGTGCTTCAGCTGGTTCCATTGCAGCTGCTGGCTTATTGTGCAACGTTTGCATATCGGAGGCAACAAGTACCATCCTCAAAGTCGTAACACAAGTAATTTTTTTAATTGACGGATTCAAAGTATTGCAGTGATTACACTAAGTAGAACTCAAAAAATGGCAAAGTCACCGCCAAATTACACCAGCTATGCGTGGTAAATTCAAAGAAGGTTGTCTTTTTGAGTCCTTCAATGGAGTCGTTGCCGAAAATTTTAATCTGTCGTTTATACTGTTTGCTCGTTGCAGTCGTTGGGATTCGGTGATTTACAATTTAACAAGGTGCATTACCATCCGTACCGATAAGTGCACTAATTTCAAAAGTTCCAAAAACGTTAGCGGCATTTTTTTTGTTTGATAGTCCCTTAATGGTGAGCCCCGATGACCATTTGAGCACGCTGTTTAAGCAAATACGATGACCGCTTTGAAAAATTGAGCATTTTAAATTCGTCAAAAACACTTCGATATTTACATTTTCGGGAATTACTCATTGGTGAAAATTGGTGATGATGAGTGGATTTTTGGCATTCCAGTAATGTAGGCGCAATTAAATCACATCCCGCCTATAAGTTTTCCGAAGAGTTGCTCGCTGCTTTTGGTTCTCTATCGAAGACTTAAAGGTATGCGAGTATATGTGGCAGGTGTACCGGTAATTTGGTTGCTTTTTGAATATATTTGCTAGTGTTATTACTTGTTAGCTACGAGTTATTGAGTGCACCTTTTTGTTATCTAGGAAACCACCTGATTTCAGCGCTTATTGATGCATATTTTAAGGGGATGCAAAACAGTTAAGCTTATCGGAAGTTTGATGGGTAATAAAGGGCTTTTATTGAAATCATCTAATTGTTTGGCTCTCTTCATTCAATACAGCAAGTCGAATTTGTGATTATTCGCTTTGATGAGCGCAAAACAGTTGAACTTTTAATGAAGAATTTTCATAGTATAGATGAACTCTAATAAATTGGTGCCAAATGCGAATAATTTCTTATTATGTTTTAGTTCGACAACACTTCATAGTCCAGTGAGCAGTTCGTATGACGCTGTCAGCTTTCAAACGCCACTAGGAACATGCCACTGCATCTCACATCACCCAACTTGTTGATTTGTGTGTAGAAGGATCGTCACGCCATGTCGTTTAAAAAGCAAAATCGAGCATGTTAACTGCTTTTTGCTTTGAAGCTTGGAATATTCTGCGCATTTAGTGTGATGATTGAAATAATGCGTTTTAGGCACGTTCTCGAGCACTTGGCGCTTTACATCCTGCGTTCAACCTTATTGAGGTAGTACGTGCTAACTTGGACGCTACGCTGCCGGACAATGCGCATGAGCTATGCACCGGCCGCCTTCAGATCTCATTAACTCGCGAACGCGATCGAAAGAATGTTATCGTTTCCGAATTCAAAACTAAACAAGAACTAATCCAGGTTCATTCAGCCCATTTTCGCTTTTGTTTCTAACGGTATGAAATGCCTAAATAGGCGTTTTTACTGTTTATCGGCTCTCAGAGGGACAAGCGTGACTGAATTGACAAAATGGAGGCTAATCTGGTAAAACCTTTGTCGTATTATTTTAGTTCGCCGATATTATGGGCTCTTCTTATAGTTTAATTCATCTGTGAATGTAGTTATTGAATAATGGGCACATATTACCGTTTTGCAGTAGATAATGGACTACTTGCACCTTTGGTTGCAACTACAGACCTGTCAAATATGTTGTCGAAACGGCTGTCGATCATTCACTGTGGGCACTTTCAGGCGATTCTGTGCAGCTGCTTTATTCCTTACTACTGTGGTCGTACTCCACCAGAGTTTCGAGGTGAGCAATATTTAGACGGCGGCTGGTCCGACAATCAACCAGTTATTGACTCTAACACAATAACTATATCACCGTTCTCCGGGGAGTCGGACATTTGTCCACCCGACTTCGACAGCGCCAGGTGAATGCTTTCACTTTCTCGTCGTTGAAGTCTTGGACCACACAATAAAGTCTAAATGATTTCTTTATGCATAGTGGCACTTCAGTCTGCCCACTCATCTAATGCAGAAAAGTTGGCACAAGAAAGCATTTTGTCAACGAAAGATTTGAAGCTACATACTCTTTTGTAGCAATCCACTGTTGTGTATTACACTGTTGCGTAAACCTTCTACCCTTTTTAAAACGTTGCATGAAGATACTGCATGCAGTAAGTACAATTTTTTTGTGATCACTACAAATCAACTTACGCACATATGAATTTGTGCTGTGCTTTACGGGACTGACTCAAACCGGCTTTCGCTGCCGACCGGGACCGTGATTCATTTGTGACCGTATGGAGTTGGGTTGATCCAGAATGGGTTTAAGCGACCGGTTTTAATCCGGTTGTGGCTATAGTCAGATTCAGCCATGCTCCTGTTATATGCCACAGTTATTCCAAAGCTCTGAAGATAGGCCGCATGTCCATAATTTCATCTTATTAGTTGTATCGCATTTTTTTAAACTTACGATGATTGACTTATCATTCACAGTGAGTCGATCACATTTTCATTTCAGCTTGTTTGGATTTGAAGTCGCCGGGACATCAATACGATTTACTGCAAGGAATATATATCGACTGACTGTATGCCTTATTCCACCGTCGACGGAGGTATGCTCGCGAATATGCCGACAAGGCTTCGAGGATGCAGTTCGCTTTTTGACAAGAAACGGTGAGTTCTCATGACTTTGAATGAAAAGGTGTTTTTTGGATCCTTTTCATGTGCTGTGTGAAGAGCTGCTCACTTTACGGTAGAATTCTTCGAATGTGTTCGAGAGGTTCATGTATTTGGTGTAACAAGAGGGATATTCGGGTATAATGCAGGTGAAGGCCGCGAGTCATAGAGATGGTATAGAATGTGCAATCCTGGGATATCCTGGGAGGATGGTTTTTTTCGGCACAGGAGACAGCAAGGAAAAAGGCCTACGTATACAGCACTGATTGTTGTTGTCTGCCTAGACTCCACAGTGGATATGTTTGTCTTTCAGGTATTGTTCCCTGTGCAAGATGCCTTGCCGTTCAATCTAACCTTATCGAGGTTCCACTCACGAAAGTGGCGCTTGGTAACCGCACACGCTTATATCACAAACTCGTCACTTCAGCCAGCAGGTCGTCTCATGAAATTTCCCTGTCTCGTTATCGTTGTTTCTATGTAAGGACTGTGCTGTCAGATCTCAACATTGTAAACCAAACAGTGACTTGTGGAACTGTTTTGTGCTCGTTATTTTAGCTTACAAAATCGGAAATCGATGTCACCTCTAAACAGGACTGTTTGTTCTGTCAGTACGTCTATGAATGAGTTTTTGAGTTGGCTTTCTGAGCACTTGACTTTATTCATTATTTTTGAACGTTTGACGCGTTATTTTATACTCTCCAGTCGCCATGAGTAGGACACAGTTCAAAGTGCGGTCCTTTTAAAATATTATCACTCGCAAAGTTGGGATTCGTCTCCATTTATGATGTCATTTGTTAAAGCAGTATTGCAGAAGAAGGCTGGATGCTGAGTGCGACGCGTGCTGCGATAAAAGTGGTCCCATGGAGGATAATTCTATATCGTCTCTTTTCCCGAAGATTATGCAAAAAAGTTTGTTTTACAAATTACCTCCTTAGTTGTTTAGGGATTTTTCCACCTGTTCCCAGGACGGGAACTGATTGTAGATTGAAGTTCGTGAAATGCTTGTAATTGAGGCAACGATTTGTCGTGTCACGATTCGCACAACGTTGCAGCTTTGTGTCGATTGTTTAAGTGCGTTTCAGCTATGTATTAATTAAGTGTCCCAAAATATTACGAAGGTGTCTTACCTGGAGCGAGTGGTTTTTTACGAAGTATTTGCTTCACTACATCGAAATATATATTTTGCAAGGGCGCTGTCTGTGGTTCATTTAAGACGAGAAGGTGATTTTGCTTTCGATAGAGAATGAAGAGAGGAGCGTAAAAGGTGTGGTGAGGTGTCTTTCCGTGAAGAACAAAGTCGGCACTTGAACTGTACAGAACAACGAAACCGTACGATGTGAGCGGTCGTCGGCATAATCTAATGAAGTTTTCGTGAGCATTCCCTTTGTTTGATATAGCAGTGAGGTCAACGGCTAAACAACTTGAATAAGTTCTAATAGGATAACATGGGGGATTTCTCGATCGATAAATCTTTTATTGCTTTTCCTGCTGCTGATCTGCTGAAATTAGCGAATTCCATTGATATACTTTAGAATTTCTTGCTTATTCTGTAATATTTAATTCCTCCCTCCAAAAAAGGCTTATTTCAGCTCTCGATGAGGCTTCAGAAGGCGAAAGCCGTCTGTGGGGATATCTACTTTCGTTTCGAGTTTTCCACTGGCTACGAACGGCAACAGTGACAATCAAACTTCCTTTCGAAATTCTATTCATTATGTGTAAAAAGTATGTTGTCGATTACCGTATCTACTATTTTGGTGCGTTCGAACATCACCTAGGCGCAGTAAGTGACCGGACTGAGTTGACTCTATGATAGATTTAAACTTTGAGATTGGCATTGATACTCAAATCGATATTACCAGCAAATATACTGTCGAAAATTACTTCTTTATTGTTCGAGATGCGTCAGCTTCGACATAGATTGCTGAAGGTCATCTTTTGTTTATCTTTTGCCTTTCCTTCGGTACTGAGTTGATCCATCGAATGCCGTCCGTATATCGATAGCTACGACTCCATGTTTAGGATGAAAGAAAAATTAGGGAGTTGGAATGATCGTATGAGGGATTTTAAAAATATAAAGTAGTTTTATTCGGGTTGGTATCAGTGAGACGAGAACATTGTCGTTGAGAAATTTGAAAGGAAGTCGACTTTTACAGAATGAAAACGTTGTCGTTTATTTATCGATGTCCGTGGATAGGCGCAAAGGGCAAACTGTTGGCAAAAATCGTGTGGAAAAAAGAGAAGAAAAATTAGCGGAAAATCGCAAATAAAAGGCGCTCTACTTTTTCACGTGCAAAACAAAAAGAAAACGCAGCGCTCTTCCAGCTAGTAGCAGGAATGCGGAATGTCCTTTCACATATAAATAGGAAAGCGTAGGGCCTCGCTAGCAGTTTCAAAGTGCAACGCCTCTTTATACGCAAAAGAAAAAACAGCACCTCCCCGAGTATCGTGCTACGGCGTGGCGTCAATGTTTTTGGGGAAGAAAATTTCCGAATTTCATTCGATCGTGCCTAAGCTGGGATCTTCGAAAGTTACATTGCTGTTGCTGTACTATGTTCTAATTGCAGGTCCTAGTTGTTTGGAAATCTTGCCCCCTACCGGGAGCCGAAGCAAGAAGGTGGGAAGCTCAGAGACCAGTGGGGTGATAAAATCCTTAAGGAACAGTGTGGTTAAAGAGAAGAGGGACAGGAAGCATTTTGTTGTGCAGTATTTGTTCCTTGCTTTATATAAGAGGTGGTGGCACTACATCTTGAGCTGGTGATGTTGCTCATACTGTTTATTGTTTATCGACTTTGGCAGTGCTTGCGAAGGCGATTATAGTGCGCTGACCATTCTCGAGTGTTGTCAGTAAACTCACTGAAGGGAATTTCGTTTCATTTTAAGTCGCACTCGGCTTCTTTTGTACAGAATAACGAAAACGAATTTTTAATCGAATTTTGAGAGCGTTACTTCACACAAGAAATAAGTTGCTCTTGTTGAAACCGTCGGAACTTAAACGCTTTCACTTCCTCTACTAAAGTTCACTCCATTTCCTTCCAGTGTAGCGAACTGGTTAGCAGGCCTAAAAACGACGGACTGGTTGAGCGGACGACTTCAACTTGTTGTCGACTTCTTGCTCAAGGAGGTAGAGAAGCAGAGAGCCATATACAGTGCAAGGTAGGATTCTCGACTTCATTATTTGTTGACGAGCGGCAACGGAAAACACGTCGTGGTAAAAAGCAACGTCAGAAACGCAAAACAGTGTGCAGTGAGTCTTTAGACAGGATGAAATGGTCTCTGAAGTGGCCAGCAGAGATCTCAACAATCGTACGAGCTAATGGCTGAGCCGTTGTTTATTTGCTTTATGCGGGTTCACAGCGCAGCATTGAAGTCTAGGCAACAACTTATTATGGACGATTTTGTTTGATGGTTGCATATGAACAATGATGACTGTTTTTCATTGCTGTGCTGGCTTCGACTTCTCCGCCTGAAGCACTACGGCCTTTAACTTTATGCAGTTTAGAGTCTTTAAAGCTGCGGCCCCTTCTTCCGTCATGTTAATGAGGCCACCTTTCAGATTGACTTGTCAACTAGCTATAACCGAACTCGACGTGACTAACGCAGGACGGTATCATGAGCGCAGGGAGCAAGTGCTGAACATTAACTTGTCGCCGGAGGCACAACTGGAACTGGATGCATTGCGTAGGCGGGATTCACTCATCTCTAGCAAGCGAATCCTCAACGCTGCTAAGGTTTGCAGCGATTCCGATTCGTTTATTTCATTTTCCGCCCGTCTTTGTTCTCCCCATTTTCTGGAAAGTTGCCTTACTTTTTTTGTCCGATAACTCTATAAACCTGCGGAATGGCAATTTATTGCGACAATAAAATCTAAGGGTTCTCGCTTATTACTTTCATCATTTGGTTTCAGCAGTTACGTTTTTATTTTTGCTTTTGTCTAGCTTACTCATTTGATGATACAATTATCGAAGAATATACTCTCGAAAATTATATATGCAAACAAACGAACGTTGACATTTCTCTTTGATTAAGGAGAATAAAAGATAAACACAAATTTTATGTAAAGAGTTCGCATACACTCTACACTGACTACTCACAGCTGCTAACCGACTGATTATCACTTAATTGCTTAATTCATCATTTGGTGATAACATATTGGAAAAGGGATTTCAATATTGCAGCATGGAGGTTATCTCCGGTAATGGATATCGTTAAGGCTTTTCCATTGATTCCATTTATTTGTCACTTTTATTTCGCAGTCTTCTTGCTTCGCCTCTGCTCTCCACTATGTTAACAGACGCAAACACAATGGGCCTTCTGATATTTATCAACCATCACTTATCACTTAATACTAGCAGTGCGGCCCACTAATACTGTTAAGCTTGATATTATTACTAATATTTGGCGACGGTATTGCCAAAAATACTAATCGTTACTACCAGTACAACTTACCAGCGATATCAGAAAATATTCAAATAGCAGTGCTTGAATTCAATTTCTATTTACTTAATACTTTCTACTGCTACTAGTGCCACTACTTACTTCGCTGCTAACAGTCACTGGTAGAAATATTACAAAATCAGTTGCAATCACAATTAATCTTAATGGTGTTTATACTAGTACGGGTTGGTACTGGCAATAATTCTAGTAATTTCATTAACGGTACTACTTAATGATGTCACTAGTATTACTACCGGCTACTCAATTCTAGTTGGAGGGCCTCTGATTTGAAGGTTAAACTAGAAGGTCAGAAACGCTTCAAGCCGGCGACCTCGCGTTACGCGGTTTGCATCGAAAAACGGCATCCGATTCAGGAGCGCTGGACATATGCTAAGAGGGAGTTCATGCCTCCGATCTGGACTTCGAAAAAAAGAGTTAACATCTGCTGACTTCGAGCCTGAAAAATAAAGGGGTCAGCCCCCGAACTCTGACTCCCTCTAAAGCAGCGAGCCGACTCTAGAATTCATCTCCGAAGTGAGAAAAAGAGTCGGCTTTCGGATCCGCCCACCACTGGCCGCATCCAAATGCATATTTTGAGAGAGAATAAGCTCACTTATGCCAACAATCGTTTGCATGTTTTCAAACTTCCTTCAGTTAGGTCACGCCAACTTCACTTTCAAAGTCTTAGCATCTTTTAGTTGTTCGATGATTGTTTTTTGCAGCCTTCCCAGAAACCGCTCGAGGAGCTTGTGAAGAGTACCGCCAAAACGACTTCGCAAGAAGATTTCGATGCACTCAGCCATGTTGTGGAATATGCTAAGGCGCACGACGCTGTACTTGCCTATTACTACACCGATGACGATAACAAGGTACCGTTTATTTGCCGGAGCAGTGTTGCCGATGCGTCGCATCGTCAAGTGATTAGAGTATTCAGTTCCGTCCCATCACCAGCAGCAAGAGATAAGTGGGACGGAAGCTGTGGGAAGATAAACTAACATCTTACTTTATCTATTTCGTATTTGTTAGTGAAGGTGGGGTCGGCAGAGAAAAGCATACCAATATGGAATCACCGTATTGTTACGAAATGATGGTGAAAACAGCGATGTTTTCAAGGTGCGCGTGTGTGAAATATTTGATATTCACGATCCGGAGCGTCGTCATCGTTGTCACTCACACCTCGAGCACGACCTCCCCATAATGGAAAATCGACGTCACCGCTATCATTCGCTGCTGACAAATGAAGAAGTTGAATGCAAACAAACTTCTGAGGCAATGAAACCAACCGATGAACGGTCCATGGCCCATACCGCAACAACGGATCAGCACAGCGGCGTAGTCACATCGTCACCCACTGCACCTTCAGTGATTAGCTGTGACCCTGATTCAGGTCTTTCAATGGCCGAAGAATCACACGATTGCACCGACGACAACAAGTAGGCTTCTTTTTATATGAAGAACCAAACGTTATATGAGACCTATTGGATCCTAACTTGCGAAAATGAAAACCGTTTATGTTGTATGGACTTATATTTTTGCGTATTTGTACTAAGTTGGTTACAGAAATCCCGTTGGACGTTACTTCGGGATTCTTCACAGTGACAGTTGGGCTCATCTTTATATTTGTATATCTAGGATAACGATAACCCAAAGGGTAAGATACATGGATACTGCAGGAAAACCGTCAGATAAACGAGCGAGGAAGCCCGCTACCAATGTCGGCATTTTGCATTTCGGTCGTTTGACCAGCCATGTTCATAGGTCGTCACTAGTTAAAATATGCGAAATGACGCTTTCATTTCTCACCTCCTTTAAATGCTTGTAACTGCTGTGGAAGTTGGTGGATCAAAATCACACGCGATAAAGAAAATCAGCCTATGGTTTATAATGTACTTACTAAGTTTCATTGTTGTAGCTTCTTTGGGTCCCGAGTTAAGGCTATCGAACGGACACATACATATGTGTGTAGACGCGATACCGCTATAACGTATTTTGCAGCTGCAGATTTACGAAACCGCATCAGGAACGTTCAGCCGTATTACCATTATGTTAGAAATTGTCTTGCATACGGCAGTGTCAAGGTGATTTACTGATAAGAGAGTTGAGGTGCGTGAGAGGGGGGGGAGGGGGGGGGGGGAGAGGGTAGTGCTTTGACTGGTTTCAGTTGAAGAACAAACAGTTAGAAGGCACTTGCATGCTTCCTTCTTCATATCCTTGCGAAAGGTGTTCTGATGTTGTAAAACTTAAACTCAGTGGTCCTATGCAAAGTCCTTGAAGATTTTTGTTGAAATTGTCACCACTTCAATGGGGAGAAGGAGGATTGTCCTCATTCGCGTCTGTCTCCATCTCTCCACACCTCCATTTCTGCACTTCGGCACGTCTTTAAATTTTTTTATATGCATTACAGTCGACGTGACGCATGCTGTCCCCCGATGAGGGAACTAAATTGCTCGAACTCGACGCGCTCGAGTGCGAAGTTGCACCGCAGCACCGCGGGTTCTGTGCGGCGTCGTACTTTCAGCGGCACTTCGCGCAAACAAGCCAGCTTGACCTTCCCGCGTACTGTTGAGTCATCTGCAGGCTTACCCGGCAGCATTCGATCGAAACCTCTAGCGAAGACAGCTCGAATCTTCAGTTCTGATTCGGGTCATTTCCATTACTTGTTGGCTTTATTTCTTTTTCGGCTGACATTGCTCGATAGATTTTGGATCAGCAAAGGAACGTCCATTTGTATAACTCGTGCAGGGCTCTTTCTTGAGAACGAGGTTCAGCGATTAAAATACAAAATATTACGACAGCTGAAAACGACCTTTTTGGAGAAGTAGGAAACACAGGTAAAACCGCTTCTTAAGGATGTGATATTGTTGGTAGGTGAAGGGCCGACTTATCCTTCAAACTTAAACATTTGAGAGGAACTATTCTAGCTATAGCAGCAGATCTCCAAAAACTGGCCTGGTGGTACTGTGATACTGCACTATCGCTATCTAGCTGGTGCAGAGTTTGTATTTAACAAAAGTTCCATGACTTCACATTATTTCTCTGGGATGCGTCCACATTGTATTCCCTTTCCCGTAACTGCGAACGAAGTGTGCAATTGGCGATGCACTTTGTAATGATGAATGGAACGTGCTAAGTTGTCACAGTACAGTAGTAAAGGGTTCTGAGCATGTAGTTGGACTACTGAATTGTTCCTAACGGTGATCAAACTCAGATTTGGAGACAGATGAAAAGTTCTTCGTACCGAATCGACGAACCCGCGGGACCAGCGAGGAGTACGACGGCGAGACGGAGCAGTGAGGTGCCGTAGTCAACCGCTTATATTGATTTCCGAAAGAAATTGGAAAACTGTGATTATAGATCCCCCTATGTGATATTGGTAACGTACAAGCGCTACTGGTGGTGTTTCGTGAAGAAGCGAGTTTACGTTATCGAGAGAACGCGTGATTCATAGTCTGACATACTGACATGTGTAATTTTTGCAAATTACAAATAGTTCTGCCTCTCTTTAATCTTCAGTCCTCTCTTTTAATCTTCAATGTTTACCGACGGGTTGCCTTAAAAGTCGCATTAAATGCTTTTTACTTCGTTTTATTGCCTAAACATATGACAGCAAGGTCTTTCTCATTTGTGATTTCTCATGGATACATACTCCAATGTGGGGGTACCACAGTTGAAGGAGGGATGGGGGAGAACTAGGCAGCTCCTGACAAGGCTTCCAAAAGTAGCCCGCATCCGCAGGCCGACAAGAGGTCGTGTGTTACACCTCTCGCACGTCTGGTCGAAAAGGGATATCTTACCATCCAGTCCAAAAAAACTATATAAATAACACTAGAGGAACTAAACGAACGTGGGAAAAGAAGCACCTGCCATAGCTTCTGATTTATAAGTCCCACCACAAGACCACTCTAGACACTCATCCTTTCTGGAAAGTTATGGACGCCACAATCCTCTTTCTAAAAGGTCGCTTTTCCCAAACATAGCTTCTTAGTTCGAAATGACATCCGTTATCTGGCATACCTACGCAATGTCCAGAAAACTGCTAGTAAATTTGAAGATGCAACGAGCATATTCTTCTCCTCTCCCTCATCCTCTCGTCCTTATTTTGCTTTCGAATATGCATCCTTTGTAAAATTTGGGTAATACAACTTCCCACAAATCACTCCTCCGCTTTGAAAAGTTTCTTCTGAAGGCTATAAGCATGGAAACACAAGGGTGAGGAGGAGGGGGCAAATCTCGGAGTCTGTGAAAGAAAATCCCTATCCGCCGTAGTCTCAAGACCTTTAGAAAAAGCGTTTGTTCCCTCTCTGGTCGTACCATTTCTGAGGTGTTCTCTTCGAAACTCCCGTGAAAACTAGGGTGCCGGTGGGATCTCCGCACGTTCTGGAAAATGTACCCAATCTCTCCGCCGATGTATGCCTCACATGAGAGTCTGCCTGATCGGCTCCAACTAAGCATTTATAGGTTGATTCGTCTTTGAAAAACAAACAAAGAATAAAGAATTTCCTTGATAGTGCAAGGTCTATATGTGACATATCGATAATAAATACAACAAATGAGAAAACACAGTACAGCCCCGGAAAATCTTTCGAAAGGCATTGCAAACAAATTAGCCGCTTTGCTTAGTTTTTTTGGCCGTAACCGCAATTTCAGTTGGCATCCACCTGAAGCCGCATTTCCCTTCCTTGTAATGTAACGAGCCGGGAAAAGTGGCGAAGGAAAAAGTCGAGCATTCATGGCGCGCATGACGTTCTAACGGCTGCAAACTCAAACAGCGGACGTGTCCACTTGTTCGTATCATTTCACTAGCGCATGTTTAGATGAGTAACTGAACAAGCTAAATGGGATGGAAGAACTGCTCCCATTTCAAGTGATATTTCGTTTTTTTTTTTCTTTTCTGAACGGCAAAGTTAAGGTAAGCAAAAACGGTAACGAAAAAAACGCAATTGGCGAGGATGTGAAAATTGTCGCAGATTCCCACAGTATGGCTGGGAGAGAGGGATGTCACTGCTAGTATACACACAGTTTGCGTTAATGCGGAGAGCTCGTGACACCTCCCAACCTTACCGCTCATGTTCGATGTATGCAGTACTGGCGCTCACGTAGCCATGATTGTATCGTAGCATTACGATTCACCAAATTTTCGGATCCTGTGGACACCTACTGAATTATAAAGATCAATGATGAAATCTCGTCTTTTGGAATCTGTCGACCCGTCATCAAACAAGCGATTATCCAGTTTGCCTGACGAAGTGCCAACATAGAGATGAGCTTCGACCGGGGTAGGCATAACGATTGGCCACATATTTAATTGCTAGTGGCCATAGCGATGAGCAGTTACCGAGCACACATCGGAAGACATAAGTTAGTAGAGGCAGCATTAGTCACTGCCTGAACCCTCCATCTGCATTGTGCCCTCGAGGGCGTTTCGCACATAGTCGGCGATGTAAGAGGCTGTACCGTCAAGACCATCATAATATTTAAAAAATTCCGTGTTCATCAACGTCTTGTAGTCCGGCCGTGCATTCGTTTCCTTCACAAGGCTGAAAATTACCTTCGTAAAATACATGCAGATAACTCCGATTATTACGCAAGGACGAAGGAAATACGAGTGCGGACTTTATAAAATCTGGCCATAAACGATGTCTCTGGGAGGAGCGAGAAAACACAACGTTATGGTAATGCAAAAAAAATCGCAATGGTCCTACTTTTAATAAAACCTCGAAATTTATAGCCTCGATGCCCGCCGTACCAAATTCTGCAGCCTCAAGTTAAAATGAAGTAGTGTAGTGCATCGACCCCAAAATCCACTGACCAATAAGACGTGAAATATGCGTGCTGGTTCAGGCTTAGTTGACAACCACTCTTCAATTAAAACTTTGTCAACAGACAAGGACTGGCACGCTCGCAAAAAAGCCAAAGTTCAAACAGCATATTCCCATGAAGAATTAAACAGCTTCACATCCGTTTTGCGGAAAACAGGCAGAAACTTTGCGAGTGGACAACGCAGTAACTTCTTAACGAAAAAGCGGCTCTCGCCCCTTGCCACCGTTTCGTTACGTTACTCTCGACGAGAACTGGAAGAAGTTGTGAAGAAGAAAACCTCATCGGCACAAAAGAGCTAAAAAGCATACCACGAATTGATAAACTGTACAGTCCTTATAGAATAAACATCCGACGGACCCATGATTGGTGCATCGCCGTATACGACTTGCTGCAGTTGAAAGAACAACTCGTTGTCATTGAACCTTGGGTACGGGAACTCGCCAACAGCCACCTCTCGCTGAAAACTCGCATCAAACAAAGAGATTAAACTGCAGCGACATTGTCACTCTTCACATACACAAGCAGAAAAAAAAGCCAGTTCGATATTTATTCAAATGCCACAGTGTTCACTCAGATGTGGATAAAACCTTATAAGGAGACTGCAGCAAGGTGACGTAAGAATGTGTGTCCCTTTCCCCGTGAAAAGCTCCACGTACACAACATCAAAAAACCACTTACGGCCGACTCAGCGAATCGCAAAAATGCTTCGTGCAAAAAATGCAGTGCGAAGCTTTACTGCAAGGGGGTCAATGGAACCTACTGCAAGCACTTTGCGGCGTGCAAAGCAGTCTATATAGGTAATAAGTTCATTGGGCTATTCCTGTGGACTGAGGCGAAAAGCTAGGTAAAAACAAGACAGGAGTGAACGCCAACATTTACTGCTCTAAAAAGCAGTGGTTTTGTTAATCAAAACCCTCCGAGAACACCTGAGCAAAACTTACCTTGAATGTAGCAGAACGGGACACACCTTACAGGTAATAAATTATAGATGAGGAAAGCTCCGAAGGTAAAAATTACCAGGGTTATTCCTAAGCTCCAAACATCAGATCGGATATCATATGCTGCATTCGTCAGAAGGCGTTCCGGCTGAAATACATTTAATTCGGTGAGACAGCTCTATCAGAAACAGTAAATAACGAATTGCTTCACACACCGCTAGCTTCACAAATAGAACAACTATTCTGTTTTGAAATGTGATCTTCCTTTTTGATGGCATCCAAATTCGCCCATATATAAGGGTTGCTGCCGGTAGACATGCTAAGCGAAGCAAAAGATTGATCGATTCCTTAGCTCAACTGAGAAACATCCACGATTTTCAAAAAACGCGCATTCGACGTAGTCCAAGTCAACCGTGTAATATTTTCGGTGGAGAAAAAGAACAAAAAACGACGGAAGCGATGCAAGCCGAACTCTATTCACATATATAATAATTCGCTGGTCGAGCAGTTCTTGTTGGATACACAATCGTTATCAGAGTGCGGAATTTAACTACTTTAAGCCAACATATTGTTCGCCAGTCTCAACAAGTGGTATGTGATAGGTGGTGATAAGTGATTGCCTTTATCATAAGATAAGCGGTAAGAAAGAACTGAAGAACTTCCTACTCGTCGCAATGAATTTGCTAGCTGGGCACAGCACTTTGAGCACGATATTGGCTAAGCTGCCTCAAAAGAGCAATAATATACCGCCATATAAGGTCGACAACCAGCTTCACGAGTTTGAGCTACTGAATTAACGAGGTAGCCGGAGATGCCAAAATCGCACAACTTTATCATACCGCGTAGATCGAGCAGTATATTCGACGGCTTCACATCTAAATCGACGTCAAGCAGGTGTATTAGGGAATGAAGTACACGCTTGCAACAACTACACTATGAAAAACGCTACCTGCAAAACTTTTCTGCTTTTAAAACTCAAGCAATTCAATGGCTTCAATTATTAATAACGCAACTCATGTCGTAACCAATTCAGTGATGTAGCTCATGTTACGCAACTTAATCGGGATGTTCAGTGGCCAATGAAAACATTGTTTCGCTGATGGGGACGAACTCTGCGATCAAAACAATCGACGGTAGCATACGACGTTAACGATGTTCTTGCATCGGTTTTACCATACTTCACTCTATTTAGAGGATTCTCTTTAAAGTTTTTTATTGAATGAACAAATGATTGATGAACTCACCTCGGTGAATGATTTTTATCTCGTTCTTCAAATGGTTGAGCGCTTTTAAAATCTGCAAGAAGAATTTCGAAAACAGAGAAAACTTCGCAATGGAACTGCATAATTCAACGGCAATACATTTTACGCAAAACTGCAATAAAAATAAACTTAATATCAATAAACGAAACACTACTTCGATCAATACACATACTAGCGACCAGCATCAATTAAGTGGGATCAGCACTCACCGATACGGCAACATGCCCTAGTATCCTCTCATCAAACACGCCACGTGTTCTGCTGTGCATTTCGTGATAAAGCTTCTCTAACGAAATATCCATCAACTCCATGCACACAAGGCAGTCTCCCTGAAATGTTGCGCTGATAGAACGAAGCTAACTAGATCGGAACCCTCCCTCATTCTAGGTAAACTTTACCACCCAGTATTTGGAGCTATTTTAAATTTATTAATAAGGCGACACTGATATCCTACGAGTGTTTCTAGAATACGCCGCAAAAGCACTCTGACGATCGTTACGTACGATTTTCTTGCGTCCCCTCTTCCACTTATATCTCTCTCCTCGAATGTTTTGAGTTGTGTTTTGTTCCTCGTGTACAATAATGATGCTTCTGGTAGCACTCTGAGTTGCAACAGATTCTTTGCTGATGACCTTAGATTTTGTGTCCATTGGATGATTTTGCCTACGACTTCCACCTTCTGCAGAAGGAACTTGATCATTCGTTAAATGATCAAAATAACGGCAGCTAATTATTTCCTAAGAAAAATGTGATCTATTGCATAGTAACTTCTAAGATAAATGTTTCCTCATGCTAGAAAGTCAGATTCTTTTATATAACAGATGGTGCTCGTGATTTGGAAATTGCAATCGACACTATACTTCACTGTAGATTGCCGTGTTCCATTGTTGATGAGCAATCATCAAAAACTGCAAACAGTATTCTCTGCGCTTTGCAACATGGATGCACTGGGTATTTTCAGAAGACCTTTATTACTTTATTCTGCATAGTTCCCTCCTTCATGCTGTATAAGCTTGGAATCTATTTCGTTCCGATATCGTTAAAGCACCTAACCATTCACCTTTCAAGCGGCGAATGAGCCGTTTCCATTTAAGCACTATTGTTATTGTTATATCTGCTTACTCTGCTCTGCGAACGTTTTGCTATTTTTTGTTGTTCGCGCCCACAGACGTTTTGTACGTCTTCTTACTTCGAAACGCTGAGATAAAATAAACAAATAAATAAAACAATAGTTGGCAATTATACTGACAAAAAGGGTCGAACAGCGATGTTCGGTACTAAAATGGCAATGAACGCGATAAAGACTATCAACAAACGAAGTGCATATCGAAAGGTAGCTCGTTACCTCGTGGAATGTGAGTCCATAGAAGCGCACTATTTGAGGGCAATCCGAAGCACTCATTATTGCCTCCACCTCTTGTCGAAGACGGCGCAGTGAACGATTCTCTTCGCCATCGTCGTTTTTTCCCGATATAACACGCACTTTCTTAAAACGATGTGAAGCATGTAATAAGCAAGCAACATGAGACGCAATAAAATTCAAATGTAACAAAATCAGTCAACAATAAAATGAGTGCCATCAGTTTCAAAAATGAAAGCCCAAAGTCATCTAATTACGGTAACCAACAAAAACAGTTCGTTTATTCACCTTAACTGCCATATTTCTTCCCGTTTCATTATGTCGCATCTTATTGACACGTCCAAACGCTCCATCCCCAATTGGTCCTAAATCTGTCAGATCCTGAAAATTAACAGTTGTACCTGGTGAAAACTTCTATAAAAACGCAAGACAGTATCGCCACTTTGGTAGCATTTAAGAGATACTTTTGAAACCGAATAAAGAACAGTATTACATTAGTTCTATTCAATAAGAAAACACATCGAGGGTGAAATATAAAACACGAGAAATAGCGATTCTCTGTCGAGACTAGCAATAACTTAACAAATTTTAAGCAGCACCGAACATATCAAATGTGTTTGCGATGGGCAAATGATCAACGTGAAAAAGCGGGAAACCTCCGAAGGCGATCAGATCACCGCCAAACTTCATTGGCACGCATTCCTACAAACCTCGAAACCTTTAACCTCAACTGTACTTAGCCCTCTCACAATAAGCACGATTCTATAAACAGCCGTAATGAAAGTACATCCAACGCGACATCAAAGATTTTCCACAATCGAGGTGTATTTCCCGTGTCAACCTTGTTCGAATATGCTCACAGCCTTGTCACTATGGAGGAATAAATTCGCTGATTCGACGGTCTTCGCTTCGAAATTAACAAAATTTAAAACTTCAGAGGTGTTATTTCACAGTCCACATCTCTAGCTTAAAAATAGGCATTGGCGATGATCTGCGTACCTCCGAAATTCTTTTATTCACGTCGTATCGATGATGTGCGCACCCGAATCGCAACAGTCCTTTAATAATTTCGAAGAAAAACATATTTGGCGTTACTCAGCACTAATCTATTCATCTATTCACACAGTAATTTCAGCGAATTCATTCACTAAAATATGAAAAAAAAAAAAAAAACTATTGGCTGCTCAAGTTATTCTATAACTTGACGCGATGAAATTTATCTTTCACAGTTGTATCTAAAATAACCACGAAACTCGATTTCGATATCGGTGAGGATGACGATGTGAATGGCGATGGCGATAAAATATTCAACTTTGATAACAAAACACGCAATGGTCCGATACTATTGCCTTATTTTAGTGCACAAGTGTTCACTCTACTTCCTTAAATAGCAAAGTCGACGAAAAGTGAGCAAATGAGGTAATACACCCAAATCAATGAATAGCATTAAAAATCCAATGTTTAATACTCACCCGAACATAGGTCAAACCACCTCTAAGATAATACAATCTCACCTCATAGCCAAAGCAAAATTCTTTTGCTTCATTTGGAAAGCGCAATCTTCCCGATATAAACATCCGTATGAAACTCCTGCAAGTGGTGCTTTCAGTCAGATTTAATAATATGAAAAACAGCCAATTTTTTGAGAAACTTTACTCCCAAACTTGTGGAGTTCGTTTCATATTTAAGCCGAAATCATCCCGCATTTTTTGGTTCTTTCAAAAGAAAAAGTGGAACCTCACAACAAGCTGTAAAGTTCTTTAAAAGAGGCCGATCGAAAGATGCGGAGAGTGTGGAAAAACGTTCATTAAAATAGACCAAGACTCATCAAGCGCATCCTTATAATAATTATTCTAGCCTCTAGGCTATATCAATTTTTAGTGAAGAAAATCTGAAAAGGATAGCAAAAAAGTTAACAAATTCAAGAGGAAATGGTAAGGCTGGAAATTTCCGAGGACAAAAGCACCATGCAGATGTTTAAAAACATCGCCTTTCACCTGCAGCAATGACAGAGAGAGCCTAGAACTCAGAACTGCAACAAGGACGCTTCTACGTTACTGTACGCATAGCCCACCACAACGGATGTAAGCTGTTGCAGTCTAAAAGAAATCTCTGCAAACATCTCTTGAAGGAGATAGAGTTCGATGCTTTGGATCCTCATTGCTGCAAACTTTAACTCACAAACTGGATATTTTCTTGACGTCTTTCGCGCCATCAGGAACCATCTGAGCGTCTCCAAGCTCGTCGTTGGCGTCTGCGTCGTCGGCTGGCGGCGGTCTAGCAGAATACATCGCCGCCTACCTGCAGCTCCTGCTCGCCGGTCTCTATATTGCAGTTCGGCTGCAGAGAAAAAACCAATTATTGTAATTTATATGCGGTGCTCATATGCCAAAGTAATTCGACAATCCAGTTCTTTGGAATGCTATAGGCTCAAAGGTTTTGAGAATTGCTTGAACTCGGACAACACCGTAAAAACGCCTGCACTGCCCCGTATTTTGCTTTCTATATGAAAAGCTTATCTGCAGATTCCTCATCCATCACGACCTTCAAGAAATGACATAGGTTTACGATGCTTGTTCCCTTTCCCTCAGCACATCACTTCCTCAAATACCGACCCTCAATAACATGAGCAATTCACTTCCTTGTGCATCAGACCGACATGACAAACGAAAGTGTATCATTTATTATGCTTCGTATTTCATCATTAAACGATGCTTGAAGCTTACGTTGAAGGAGAGGGTGGGCACGGTGACAGATGATACAACTGTCGAGGAAAATACTAGTCTATCGGGCATCATTTAGCACTCTCAGATCTCGGTCACGAAAGTGCACACTACTGTTACTGCTTGAATGAAAAACAGGTTTATCGGACAAAGCATAACTTCAGATTTAGTTGATCTCTAGCGCAACGAGTAATGTTGAATGAAGTGCGTCGGCGCAAGGCAGTGCAGATGAGAGAAGGGATATGAAACGACTCCCCCCTTCCCTCTTTCCCATTTCAGATTCCAGACAGCTAAATGCGCAAATTGACATGCTGATGGCAGTACAGGATGGTGGGAAACCACAACATCGCATCAACGCCTCTCTTAAACAATGAATAAGCTTTATTTAGTGACATATGCTTTGTAATAATTGATTTATGGATGTCACCCGGTGAGAGAACACCGTCAACAACCTCCTCAATTAGGATAAAAGACGAACACGAATAAACGGTGACCCTCAGTACTTTTCTCTTAAAAGTTCAACCAAATGAGAGTCAGTAACCACTTGCATACTCGAAAAAAAACGATCAAAGTTGACGATGTGAATGATGCCAGGCAGAATATAGTAAACGACATGGCACCATTCCTCCCTCAGATCGATGAATTGAAATGGGGGAATGAAAACGGTCAAGTCGGCGTTAATTTACAGAGATGCGCCTTTGCGTCTTTACAAGTTCTCAGATTACTGCTGAACTTCATCAGCGTCAGTTCTGAACAGAGAAGGGAACAAAAAAAACGGTGAGTTCCGAGCATTGAAATTTTGATTCCTTCAATAGCGTTAGAGTATTCTTTGAGGACTACACTGACAATTGAATTTCGGCACGGAAATTTCTTTCTGAATCCTAGTTCTAGTTTTACAAATGCTTCGACACAGCTAAGGTGTTCATCACCTACAGCAACAACGAAAAAAATCTCATGCTTCAGCGAAGTTTCTTTTAATATCCGACCCGTTCTAGAATATTCAAAGCTTGTCAGAACATAGTTGGACGTGATGAGAAAAACAGCTGCACAACATAGTTGTTGAAGAAATAAAATTCGCAACAACTGCTTTTCATCGCAAACATCACCAAGGTAAGATAATGTAAGTGAGCCCTAACTTTAATGAAATAATCAACAATGTGCTTTTAAAGCATTCTAACTGTAAGTATTAGCACTGAATTCAAAATAAAAAAGTACAAAAAACTGCACCAAGTATCGGTTAAGGATATGATGCAATAAAGCTAAACAATCTATAAAGTGCTAGAGTAGCGATATCGATAATACAGGCACACAGAAAAATAAACGAAGGCACATTTCACAGGAAATGAATTTGAAAAAAATGCGATTTTTCACCGCCTAAATAAGAAAAAAAACTAGAGAAAAGGAATAAAGGCAAATCAAAATAGCCGAAGACAGCAACAAAAACAAATCTTGAGCATATGAAACTTTAGATGTACCCACACAAATAAACACTGCTATGATTAGATTGAGCTGAATTTCGAATGAAACAAATAAGGATGATGCCTTAGAGAGCGATTTTTGCTGACAGCCGTCTACCGCGGTGTTTTCTAGGTTTGCAAAGAGGGTTTAACTCAAACATAAAAGTAAAATAAGGCAACATGTTCAAATATACTTATCAAAGCTTATTAGCACTTCGAATAGTCATAGGAAAGAATATAATTGCAACTTGTCCAGTCCATTCATTTTGCAGAACAGATTTCATGTACTACACAGAACAGTCACAGAATAACCCATGGATATGCAGTCCCCCGTGAGCTTTTCCCAAAAACGTCTCGCTTGAAATATGAACATTACAGTACTGTAAAGGCGAGTTGTAAGGGCGGAGGGAGCCAAGGAAGGGAAGGAATATGAAAGGCGTCCTAAAAACCTAAAATCCGACACCTGCAGTTGACATGGCTCGAAAAGAGACAACACACCTGAATGATTTTCCTATCACTCAGCACTCACTCAATGCAGTGGACATCTACTCTGAACCTCAGTGGAGTAGATCTTGCTCTTTCTCAACTGTTCCACGAGAAGAACCATTCGCATTTGACGGAGTAGTGACCTCATCTTTGTGGTTATTTTCCTTGTTACTTTCTCGGCCAGTGACATTGTCCGCGTGCTGTTTGCTGGGCTCTTCATGCTGCGTTTCTTTTAATGAAGCATCTCCAATCACCGACTCAACACCACGTGTCTCTGCCGATCCGACGGCCTGAACACAACCTCACGTGCATTTGCGCAAAATTTCATCCATCTTTCATTGCATTTTATTTCCCCCAACAGCTTTCCCGTCTCCTCCACGCTCTCCCCCCTCCCCTTAAATACAGAAAATCAATCATGGCTGTGATCGAAATATGTATTACAGATTATATTCTTACCCTTTAAAATGCCGTTATTTGCTTAAAAAACCCATTCGGGATCTCAAACATATAGAAATAACGAAAGTCAGAAGATTTGAAAGTAATGATCTTTTATACGTAAATTCGCCTTATCAATGGGAGTTCGCTTAGCGAAATGAAACGCGCTAGGAAACGGAAAAACTGCGTAATGAAACGAACCGTGAGCAAAGGAGTAGCTGGAATCTGAAACGAGATGCTTGAATCCAGCATTATGCGCCTCGCCTCTTGAACTTCACGATGTGCTTCCTCAAGAATAGAGAGTTTATCGACAGTCAACGGATGAGTGTGCCCGAGTGTGAACTTCAAAATATCACATGCCATCTCGAGGTACAGCTCAGCACGATGTGGGTGACCAATCCTGTAAACGGTTTCAACTGATCAGCTCGACTCAGCACGCCCTTAAAGTTCACCACTTTGCAACAACTTTTTCACACAAGCTCATCCTATTCGAGAAGATATTAGCTTTCTGACAATGGGGAAAAAAGGACTCCCCTGGCACCTAAAAGCGTGTGATGTTAAGAAATAAGACCGAACAACGAAATTGACGACGTTACCGAAAGATTCATCAATAAGTGACAAAAATGGTCAAATACTTTTCTTTAATTCGCCAACGATTAAGAAATGATTGGATCTGGAACCGTTTGCTGCTCCAAACAACAAAAGCAATCCCGAAACCTATCATGCTCAGCAAGATTGAAATAACATACAACAGCAATGAAGAAGCAAGAGAATGCAACCTAAGGTAGAAGAGGCCAATACTGCTGAGGTGGACGGCGACAGCTGGATGGTTTGGTGGAAAGCAGAAGCGAACGCATTCTTCGGATTCCAGATGCAGGCTCAATAGCGTCTTACTGTCAGTGGGATCGATGAGCGGAATGAGCAACTAAACATTGACTTTTTAAGTTCAACGACCTATCTTGCATGAACTCTATTCAGTACGAGTTCAGGCAGTCTCGGCATGGCTATACTGCCGAACGCTAAACAAACGAAAGTCATAGTGAATTGTTTTCGAAAAATTAATGGACATAAATCTACGACCTCAGCACTTCTTTCGGCTTATTCAATGTCAACATTTGTGTACAGGATTTTCATGTGGGATAAAGGAAGAAATTTTGAGTGACCGCTTAGAATGGCTTGCCGTCTGACGAAACTGCAGAAATTTTAGAAATCGCACTTCCTTAAGCTCATAATCAAAGGTCGACTTAGTGAGCATAGGCCAAGCTGAAGTTCTTTAAATCCATAGGCAGCTAATATGAAGTCCTTTTTGGCTTTCTATAGAGCCATCATTGCTATCGAGTTCATCAAACTTTTCTGAGAACTTCACTTGACAAATTACTAGAGCACTATCAAGACAGTGACAGCGTAATAATCAAAATGCGGTAGTAACGGGAATGGCCATTCTCTGAACAACTGAATATGATCATATATAGTAGAACGCATAAGAAGGAATAAGCTGCAAAGAGGAACCTGAATGATTTTGCACATATAAACGTTGACGCTCGGTAGAATCTTGCTGAAACGATCTTTAATTCCTTTCAAAAACCGAAACGCTTGTTCCTTCGCCATCTGAAACAATCGCTGAATGTAACCGAGAAGCTTTCACCTCACCAACCTGAACATCCTTGCTCAACGAATAATATAGATTAAAGTGACATAGATGCCTCATATATTGTGCTCTTTTTCGGCGCTGTATAGTAATATTTCAGTTATGGCAACTTGCAATAATGTAGATCGGCACAGATCAACGCTGAAGGCAGAGGGGGGATGAGGATGAGGGCCAGATGGTGGAGGGGGGTGGAGGGAGGGGCGATGTGGCGAAGAGAGGAGAGAGGAAGACTGACGCTTTTTTAAAACAAAAAACAACTGTGCTTTTCGACAAACGCTCAATGTAACGCAACAATATGTAAAAGTGGGCAAATGATGCAGAATTATTCAGTTTTCAGATGTGATTTGATCGGCTTGCATGTTCGAACGCTCAAATCTATTTATTTTCTCTCCTTAGGTGAGAAATTTGTCTCAACGACACGACACCACGGAAACTGTTGTTGCCTCCCGTTGGCAAATTCTGTATAGAGGCCTGCATGCACGCCAGAATTTATAGAAATGGAATCTTTGCGTAAGTGTTCTTTGCATATGCATTCGCCCGACCACAACATCGTCGGCTGTATATTAACAGCATAATGTGTACACTGTAAGGTGGTTTTCAGCTATCAATGAAGGGCACGTGTAACACTACCTGTTGTATCTCATTCTTCGCGACAATACGATCTATGAATCGCATCGCGTCCACAGCCTCCAAAACTCTCTCTTTTGGCACTTCTATATGGCACTTGGGGCACGTCAGAATTTGCGTCACCGGATTCTTGTACGGCGACTCACCAAAGATGCACAGTCGCTCCGGCTTTTCCTTAAAACTATTTTCTGTGTATCAGACAATTAAGCAATAAAAATCTCAGCAGTAGTTAGATGTATCAGGCGAAGTATACGTCAATAAATTAAACAATATAAAGACTCTATCCATGTAATCATCAAAATCAACAACCATATAATTGCAATTTACACAACAACATCACAGGGGAATCATTTTACGTGGACGCAACTGAATAAAAAAATAGTCACACTAGGGGTTTTATGGATTAGATCAGCGAGCTCTTTTGACTGCATAGCGAGTAGCATTTATTTGCAATGTTTCGTCTCAGAAAACCATCGTGACGCAACTGCGCAAAAAATAGGATATCAGTGTGATATTCGATCCGATATAAGCAATGAGAATGTCTTCCGAAATAACGCTCCAATCAATTCCTTTAAAGATAAAAAAGCTCCCGAAAGTGAACCGCGTAAAACGGAAATTTGACCGCGGATGCATAACAAGAAGCTTATCTCATCAATTACTCACGCGGCAACTCGGACAAAACATCGACGAAAGCACATGATCGTCGTTGTCGACGCAGCGTACACATTGACAATCGAAATACCATGTATCTCTTAGCAACTTTTTTCGTTCTTGAGTTGTGCTGAAATTTCAATCTTCCACATAGAGGTTTCGCTTAATCCTCTGCTTGCCATTAATGCCATACAATAAACAGTGCTCAGAAACGTTCCTAATAATGTGATATTTTTGTGATCGTTTTAAATGCTTCAAAATATGCACAAAATTAGCCGAATCATGAAATAACTGAACCTGATTACATTACACCACTAACAGCAAACTTTAAAAAGTAACTAATACTAGAATTTGGACCAATACAATATATGCTAAATAAACAGGAATATAAAAAATAAGAGTTTCATTTATATGATACAAGCCTTCTGAACGATCCACTGAAAATACAAGTTCTTTAAGACGAGTGATGTGGTTACCTCAAAAGATCGATGTAAGAGTAGAACGTCGTTGTACGATCCATAAGATTGACAGTGAGATCGAGAGCTCTCAATGTGGCGACAAAGCCTTTGCAAGTGTAGATCGTATTGGGTCGACAACTGTGATCGTAAGCACAAAGGTCAAGGTATAGACCCTTCCCGATTTCCTGCGATCAAAACGGTTACACTAGTTCTTGGCCACGCGGCAAATTCCACAATGCTGATACAAATAAAACAACATCGACCATCACCTAATGTACAGAATGCTGTAAAACAGCTCAAGTTTTCACATCTTGAACTTTGTTTAAAGTGAGTCTGCGTATATGCACCAGTTAAGTCTGTTTAAAACAAACATCATCATTACGGCATCAGCATAAGAACGGTTAACAGCGAAGATAACAACATAACCGAGTAAGTAATGTGTGAATGCCGATAGGCATGCGGACCACATGCGCAGGAAAGGAGGGGGATAAGCGGGAGGGGAGGAAGGCAAGATGAGGCTTTTCTCTAAAGATCTCTTCCCTCTCCCCCTTGTCCCATCTATGTGTGTAAATGAAACAATGCTCATTTTCTGAGCAAATGACAACTCGGGTATCTCGACTATGTGCTTACATGCGATCAAAATGCAGGGCAAATACACCAAAAAGAGCCAATAAACATCAAGTAGAGATGGGAAAGGAACCCAACAACTTCTTGGATGTCTTGGATTTTTAGACAGTGCCTTTTCATACACATTAAGCGTTCCTTTTTACCGCAAAATTCCCTCCGTTTGGTATTTGCCTGTCGCAAGAGTGCCCACGACATGTTGCAAATCCCCACATCGTGAATATTTCATGGAACAAGTGTCCCAGCAAGGCACTCGGACGAAGGTATGGTCAAAACATTCATAGAAGTGCTTGAAATAAATCTTATAAACGAGAGGAAAGCCCAGGAATTATTTTCTTTGGAGGATGCCGAACGAAGGCAAGAAAATAGCAACCCCTGTCTTCGGCATATGTGCCCTTGCAACCAGCCACCCCGCCCTTTCCCACCCCTGTGTTGCAAGAGATCGATCGCAGTCCTAACTACCGAGACGACTGTCAACGAGGCAAAACATCAAGCCACTTTAAGGTGCAAAATTACCACCTCCAGGTAGCCATCGTCGCTTATTGCATGGCGGTTAATGTAATCTCGACAATGCAGTTCGAATGCCTCTTCCTTTGTCAAAAGCGCTTTCGTGCCATAAAATGTAACCAATCTGCTATAGACGTCTGAAAAGAACTCATCACTCTTCACTTTCTCAACAAACAATGCAAATTACTTGTACTAGCGACGCAGCTGATAT
Organism: Ascaris suum; assembly: GCA_013433145.1. Lineage (NCBI taxonomy): Eukaryota > Metazoa > Nematoda > Chromadorea > Rhabditida > Ascarididae > Ascaris > Ascaris suum. The sequence continues at coordinate 5,805,940 of CM024188.1, read as the reverse complement.
AAAACAGGAAACATCCATCGCAAAACACTGAAGATATTAGTGGCGAATCGAACAAAGTATAATTCTTGAGCAACTAGTAGTTAAGCTACAACAGGTCAGTTTGCCAAGCCTTTTCCAAAATAAGCATCTCACTCACGGTAAGTTAGTGGATACCGATAGACTCGGCAAATGCGCATTTCTTCTCTGTTATTCTCTCAAAACATGTACGAATGTTACAGGGCGAATATCTTTCAAACGACTCAATGATTTTAAAAAATAACTGCCGCTGCTGCTATTCAGCTCGCTGCCATTTCTAAGTGATATGGAATCCAAAATTCCTTTGCTTCCTATACATGTTTATTCTCACTTATTGGCCTATGTTTTATTATTGGCACTAATTGCATATTTTTATGAAATGAAAAAAAAAAACCTATTACAAAAACTCATTTGAGACCAACCATTGAATTTCTTCATAGCGAATTCATCGTTTCGGATTTGATCAGTATGTGCCCATATATCCATGATCGACCTGCGTGAAGAACGTTGCAGATAGAACGTTGCATCTTTCTTGTCGTTGCCGTTCTTTATAGCCTTTAACAGTCACACAGTTAAAATCGTAACAATGCAAATACAATGCAGCAAAAATGCAAAGTATTCCTTTTTTACAGACCTGCCCGGCCATCTTCATGGAGTCCAAATATCGTTTCAATGCAAACTTCGATCGCCCAACCGGGAGTTAAACAACAGTTAGGTACCAATGCTCAACGAGTTCCCATTTACTCAACTCAGCATCATGCCTGACATGTAGGCAAGTTACATGTGAGGAAGTAGAGGCTAAGCTTGCTTCACATACGAATCACAATGCTGTGTTTCCAGTTTGCGCTCTGAATGCAGGTCAGCGATATAACAAATGATCACACTGCAATCACCTTAGAATAAATAAAGGAAACACCGTCCCGCTCTAAGACAATAAAGTCGATGACGGCATAAGCAAAAACACCAAATGTGGACAACTCGAGTTCAAAAAAAAACGAATTCCATCTTCTGCACGAAGTTGCTGCAAAGCAGTAACTCATTCATTTCGCACAAGGTTTTTTACTTCGTTCGTCTCTATCAAACCAAACATATCAACTTCTTACTTAAATGCAACAAAGCGAGTTGAATGAAAATAGAATACCGAAAGCATTTAGTCTACGTGATTAAACGAAAGAAATAAAACAACTTGCCTTGAACCTTGTGATGATTCGACCAAGGAGACGTACTTCGATATCTGGCACAGTGGGACTGCCTTTAAGCGCTCTGCATTCTGCTTTATGATCCTTCCATCCCAATGTTTGACAGTTCTGATCGCAGAACATGGCTCTATTGCAGCCTTTGCAACGCCTAAATAAATTTCTACTTGCTAGAAATTTTAGCATCGTTAAAAGTATGGGCCACATCGCAGTTGCTTTTTCCCTTCTTTTAGCTCCTGTTCACCACCTCTTTCATTAAGGAAGGACACAGCGGCTCCCTCTCCGTCTCCTAAAGTACGAAATTCCTCGTCAAATGAATATGCAATTCAAAGGGAGCATTCAGTCGAAGAAGTGATGACAGAACCAACTGATGCAATATTCGGCATAAAATATCGACAACTGCTTCTTCAGATAACAGGGATGAAAGCCATCTCTGTCTTTCATTGCGAAAATTCCCCGACGTCAGCAAAAACGCTATTCGAACAAATCATTCTTCCAGTGAACGATTCAAGTACCCTCATAACACAAGTTCGTCAACTCATTACCTATGAACGCTGCATTTGCTCTAAACATTTTCGAATCCCTTCGATAGCTTCAGAACTATCGAAGGACAAAACGATACTTCCAGAAAATCGAAAAACTTTATTTGTGAGTGAAGTGAAGGGTACAACTATGAACGTGAGTTTGTTATGAATTCATTCCAGCGAGGATATTTCTCAATATAGATGAAAAGTTGACAAGCCGAAAACTATCTGCAGCTCACCTGAGATTTGCCGATGGCGATAGGCAGTACCAGCAGTGCTCATCGAGGTAATTGTTGTATAGTGCGTATGCAAACGGATAAAATTCGAGAGTACGTGGGAAGCAATCGGCCTTCTCCTCGGCCGTCGTTTTGCATGCCGATTCAGCTTTACTTTGTTCATTCGATTTCTGCGAATCTTCTCTCGGTCCCTGATTCTCGTTTGACTGCAACTCAATGTCAACCACGATTATTGTACAAACTCTACCTCGCGCAAATCTGCAAACAATTTCCGCTGATAGTAGGAAATTCCCTAATAAAAAATGCATTCTGGAAAAATGTAGTCAAAGAATCATATGACCACAGCCATCAATGTGTAATATTCGAATCCAACCGGAATTTGCTTGAACTCTGATAGCTGACGCCTTCTAATTATCAAAATCAGCAGTTTTTTTTCCAAGAAGATTCCATGACTGCGAGCTAAATCCCGACTCCGGCTCTAGTTCCGTTCACATCCGGGACTAGATTAAAGCCAGACCAATCCCTGTTCAGCTTTCGCTATTTCATGCTTAATGTGCCAATAATTTCGTTATTCACGCTATTGCTGATCTTATATACGCAATTTTGTTTGCATTATCTCTTGTCTCTCTTTTCGGGGCCGGGAAATGGGGAAAAAATCAACATATACAACGCGTGCAGTTCGATAATAATATAAATGGAGGAGAGAATGGTCGATTGACGATCTAATCCGTGACTGCTCATCCGTACCGTCGACAGCTGCACCCAGATATTCGGTCGCCAAATGCCTGAGACGACGTTAGCTCTTCGCCGTCCCAGACTCACTGTCTCAGCATTTCACAAACAATTTCCAACAATATGTCAATGCAACACAATTGCTGTGAGAATGCACAACAAAATGCAATAATATACGAAATAAAACGTAGCGTAAACGAATTTTGATCAAATTTAAGTGGTATGTTGGCGGTACTGTTTGGAAAAATTTGCAATATGACAATCGAAACGTTGGACTTTAATCGTATTGGATAGTAAAATTACGGATTTGGTGGCCATTTACGGTTAAACTAGCATGCACTTGTGCGACAATGAGTAAATAAAGCAAGTTTAAGGCTAGTATTATGCTTGAAACGAAATAAGATGATTGCAAGATTATGGCTATCACACCGGAAACAAAGAAACGGCTCAATCACCATTGACGATATGATTATCTATTGAGGCGCACAGGTGCATTTGTTTAATTTTTACGCTAAATTATAGATAAGCTACTATTGTTTATAAAATACTGGCAAATTTCCGGCGCTGTTCAAAAATAGTTGTGCTAATCTATGGCTATTTTACGATGACTATGCATTTTAGAATTCATAGACTAGAGTAAAATATGCGAAATAAAATATAGCGTGAAGGAATTTTGATCAAATTTGAGTGACATATCAGCGGTATTGTTTGGGAATATTTGCGATATGACAGCGGTAGGGCTGGACTTTAATAAGTGGATTTATCCACACCTTAGACATAGAAAATAAGTTTTTGTCAGCAAACATGTGTTTCAATTTTGTTTACTGTAATGGACAGTGGATAAAAATAGTCACAACAAACGTGGAAGATAGGAGAGCCGTTTGCCATGAACGAATTTCAATTGCGTTCGAGCGTCCAAGGCTTTTCTCTCTTTTTTCTACTGTGGAGGTGAAGGCAATGGCGATTGAGATTAATTTCGACTGCTAACGTGATATAAAAATTCCTGTAAGCTAATTTATGCAAATCTATTTGTTCATTTCTTTACTTATTTGTTTATTTATTTATTTATTTATTGAGCATCATATGCGCGGAAAATTTGTACAGAAGTAGACAAGAGATCATTGTATAAATCATTCACGCAAATAATAAAATAAACAAAAAAAACAAATAAGGTAAATAAGTAAATTGGAATCGACTTCCAAGTTCAACCGTTATGCAAATCTTCAGATGAAACTTTGGCTGTCTGAAGAAGGTCTATCAATCTCATCCCCACCTCATCCTCCCCCCCCCCCCTTTCCCATTAATGCGATTTTCGTGGCAAACGTTACGAAAATCGCATTATTACAAACGCAAATAGAAGCGTTGTGCTTTAATGCAAAACACCGACAAACGCACCTCGATAGGCTCACTGCAGTTGACTACGGGCGCACTGCTCTCTCCTCTTTTGGCACGGTGTCTGGGTGCGTGTGTCTTCTTATGCGCTGCTCCGTTGTTCCGCCCCATCGCCTGCAAATGCGCATACACACTCTCAAATGATACGTTGCATGCAGTTTTTGGAACAGGTTGGCAATGCTTTTTGGATTGAAGGTTTTCGGGGAGCGGGGGGGGGGGCGTGGGGAGGAGCCCTGTAAAACAGTAACTTGTCCAGACGCGGGGTCACAAACAGAAAAAATCGGAAAACCCATGATGGAGAACACCTTTGCAAGCAGGGACACAGACAAGGAATTTGGAGAGTTACTGTCTCAAGGAAACCCTGCCGGCGAACGGAGCCCCCACAACACATTACAAGTAGGCGCATTCCTTTTCGTACTCAAACAGAGTTTGACTTTGAAGCTGCCTCTTACAATAAATAACAGCTCCAGCAAAAAAAAGCATTACCTGTATAGTGAGAGTGTTCTTTGATAGATTTATGACACAGGACTAGCAGAGCTTATCCAAGAGTGAACTGCAAGAAGCAAACAGTAAGAGAAAGATAACGAGAAACGCAGAGGCGTGGCCTCGTTGCTAGCACTCAGCTAGCTGAATGTCGTCTTCGGCATGCTGTGGCAACAGTGAATACCCGAACATGACCTAGGCAGTTAACGCTCCAGCTACAACGAACATCGCCAATGGAACATTTTCGGGGCACCTGTTTTTCAGATTTACCGTAGCGTAATCAATGCCCCCGACGACACCCCCCTCCCGTAGCATCCCTCCCTATCTCCTTTACATCCTACTCGCCGGAAAAAGTCTCATCCGCTAATTTCATGAAGTGAACTAACTCGCAGTGCGATAGGCGAAGTTACAGCCGAAGAAGTACAGAAAAAAATCGTTCACCACAACCACCGATTTTACGGAATTTTATGAGAAAAATAAAAATAAAAATTGGCGGAAACCATCTGAAAAGGGAGATTCTCCAACGAGCAGTAGTAAAATAAAAAAGTCATAAGTTAATCTGACAGATAACTGTTGCAGTTAAAAGAATATGGGAATATTGTAGTAGGGATAGTTGAACATTCACGAATTGGAAGTTATGTTATTGTTATTTATGAAGTCCAACAGTCGCTCGCAGTCACTTTTTGCATTTTTTAAAATTGTAATTGAAAGACTGTAGGAGAGAAGCGGAACAATATTTAACCATAATATGTTGGGCGAATTGATAATGTATGGATCCCACAGGGATCTTCGACTGAAGCTTTTTTCCGCAAGTGAAACAACGCAACTTTTCTGAACATTCGAGCGACTTTAGAAAATCCTGCTTTCTATGACTTCCGCATTCCCTTCACGCAGGATAGGGAGGCAAAACCTCGCAGCAGAAATTTTTATCTTTTTACTGCAGGCGACAAAATTTTTTGAAGCAAACGGAGCGAGCGGAGCATACGACAGCCATTTGTGGCATGCGACAACAACTTTTTTACGTTTGTTGGACTCATCGAGAGGGGGACGTTGAACCTCCTGTATGCTGGTGACTGCAATTATGTGACAGCTTATCACAACACAGTATCAAAAAAACGAAAACTTCAACAATAGCCGTTCTCAGGTGACAGTAAGGTGGAATTATTACTCCTCTAGCTCATTATTCATGATTTTTCGTTCCACCTTCTCGTTTCGTTCTATTTTTAGTCATTACTTCTTTTTCTTTTTGATCCATTTCTTAACTGACTCTTTCTTTTAGGCCTACGATTTATCTCAGCAATGCTACAGATGGTCTAAAGCCATTTCATAATGTCATCTTATGACATAGAACCGAACGGAAAGCTAGTTGAGCTGCTGTCTTTTGTGATCCGACTGGGCTTCACACCATTTCCCTTGCTGATAGTTTGATTGCCAAAAACTTGCACTAGGGAGGGCAGTTCGCTGGATTGTGACGAATTTAGCAAGTTTTTGGTAAGGTAGACGAAGGAATAACGTGAGTGCAGCGCGCTCACACACAGAGAAACAGTTGAAAAAAATTTAAAGACCTCCTTCCTTTGATTGAAAGAACAACGCCTCTTAATAGGAAAACAGTACCAAAAAATTAAATCTCTGTGGGAATTTGGACATCATACAGAAATTGGGAACTCCGTTGATGGTTCTACTTATTCTGTTTTTACAGCTTTACTTCTCTTTCTTGAATCCTCCCTGTCACTAATGACCTGAAGACTGTTTGTCTCAGTTGTTGTGTCAGTCGTGCAGAAGTTAACAGTTATATGCAATTGAAATTCATCCAGTCGCATGATAGCTCGAATATTTCAACGAAGTCCATTATGATTCTTCAGATTCTGCATGCTCTATATTTTTGATCCGCAAAACCTCCACATGGAAGTCGCGAACGAAGAGTTTGCTGATTTTCCACTGTACTGATGCCAGGAAGGGAGTGGACTTCAGGTTTAAAGGTCTACACAGTTGCCCAGTGATAATCAAGTAATGAAACAACGAGTACTCTTCAGTCAGGATTGGGACGTCTCGCCTTCTCCAGTTTGCTCTTTATGAGCTGTGGTGCCCCTCGGTAAACGATTTCATCTATCTCCGTGTCTCCTCGCGCCCCACTCGGTCTCCCTCTCAACGTTGTCGCTGCTAGAGTTACAACAGATACTTTAAATGCGTTAGAAAGAATATACTTTGTCCATCAGTGGACGACCAAAATATTCAATAAGCTTGTCAATGATTGCACAAGAAGAATAGAAGTTTCGATACTTCAATTCTCTTTCATGCGTAGCCAACGTGGACGACCAAAATATTCAATAAGCTTGTCAATGATTGCACAAGAAAAATAGAAGTTTCGATACTTCAATTCTCGAGTAATTCTAGTCATGATGTTTTAGGTTTTCCTCAATAGATTCGATGGCATTGCAGTGTTTCGGAGAGGGTGTTTTAGAAATCAGCTGATAAGGCTTTGGCGGGGTCGTATATTTATTAAATATTTTGCTTCACTGTTAAGCAAGTTTCTTCGCTACCTCATTAAATAAATTGAAAGTCTGAACTTCCTGACGGTAATGGAGGGAAGGTGGGGCTGGTTTATTTGGATGGCCATAACTCGGGAAGTAATTGTTCCAGAATAAGAAAGCATATGTAAGAAAGAATAAGAAAGCCATATTTTATGCATTAGTTTAGTCGCATTCTTTTAAGGTAGGAAACTTTAACTCCTGTTGTCTTCCACCAACTAATAATAACTATTTTTTGGGTGAAACTTGCAAAATTTAGCTCCTTGCTCTGGTGTAAACCAGACCAGTCGGCTACAAATTAAGAGGAATAGTGCGTTCGTGCAAAGTCAAAGAAGGTCAAGAACATACAGGCAGACCAAACGACTGTCCAGCATGGCCGTGAGGCTAGCCTGGGACAGAATCGGGAGAGTATAAAACGAGTTGTTGTGCTCATGTATTCATTCCAACTTCTAGACTCTTCTTAAGGCCAAGTGGGCCTACATGCGGCTGCTGGAGTGCGTGAGGTGATCCGCGAAAGCGTGGAGTTCGACGGCAAGGTCGCGCAGGCGGTTCGAGCCATCTTAGTGCCCCTTCTTTTTCGTCATCCTTTTGTATAAATGTAATAAACTTTTCGCCCGTTATGACGCGTGTTGTCTCACAATTTACTCGACCGCATCGCGACGGAGGGTGCAGATCCTCTAGGAAACCTGGACGACCAGACGAGCCAAGGGGAGCTGACGCTTACAGGGAAAAAGTAAATCGGTAAGTTCTCACCCTCTGGTATGTTTAGAAACAACCGGCAGACCTTTTACTTTCAACAGTTATTGAACTTGGATTTTGCCGCATGCAAAAAGTTCGCTAATGGATGACTATGGCCGCGAACACAACGAATTTCTTCGCTTGATGGGTGTACGAAGGACGCTTGCTGTGGGGAAAAGTCCGGCTTAGGGCAATTGCTGGATAGCTGGAAGCTATTGGTGGTGGGGGCGTTGTAGACATGTTCTTTGTTGGTGGGATTATGTTTATAGTTAGCTCCTAGAACTTTTCAACCATCGACTATATTACGCGCAGTTGCCATAATCTAGGATGCCGTTGATAAACGTAAATGCCCCCGCGGTTGAAGATTCCTTTTGTGATTTCGAGTGTGAGAATGGAATGTGAAACCGAACTTAACGGAAGGTTTTGCCTTTTTGAAGCAAATGCTGCGTATGAGATGGGTGAACGCTTATTGAACTTTTCGGGGTGAAGTAACCGGTCGGTTTATATCACAGAAAAAAAAAAGAAAAGTTTGTTGATAACTATCTGTAGTAATTTGAGAGCAGTGAAATATTTTCTTTGGATTGAGCGCTGCAGGTGGATGAGTACGATAGAATGTAACTTTCTAGAGTTTTATGGAGAGAAATAACAGTTTTTTCGCGAGTACCAGATTCTGTGCGCGTGTTCGGCCAGTTCTGGTCGACTGGATTTCTGTCCAATTAGTCTATGGGTAAATGGCCCTGGGCGTTGGATAAGGTGGAAGAGCTGCCTTGCAAAGCCGGACTTAAATCCGGTGTTCCCCACTAGCCTTAGTTGAGAAAAGGTATGACACAATTTATGGAAGCTACAAGACCAAAAAGAAAAATCTGCTTCATTGTGGCGGATTTATATGCGTAGCTGACATAGAAATAATAAATATAGGATGAGGATTGCGACTTAGCAGCTAATCATCACCAAAACACGTTATAGATAGCCCGTAACATTACATCAATCAGGGTTGTTACAGTACAGTTCGAGTGCCTTGTAACAGTTATTTTGACAATAAGGTTATTCACACCCACAGGAAGCCCGTTGGCATAGCAGAGGCGTAGTACTTTTCTCCGTATGGTAACTATTTCTTGACCACATCCTGTCGTATTTAATCCAACTCAGGTGTTTCATAATGTAAGGTGCCAGTAAATGTTTCTTCCATATTTATTCATTAAACGTCGGGCTAAATAATGCAGACGTCACTCTGTGTGCCTTTCTAGGCTGTTTGTTACTCAGAAACAGGAATCGCAGAGTGTATGCAAAGGTATTTCACGCAGAAAAGCCATCCGCTGTTTGCATTTCGGAGTGCGTCTGCGTTCACTCAAAGGCTGGAAATTTTTGATTGCCATGCTTTTGTTGCTCGTAGGTATTGATCGGTTAAGATTATCACCCACTGTTCGCATATGTGCAGGTTTTTAAAAGATTAATTTAATGTATTTTTTGTGTGTTTTTATTCATTTTCAAATAAAATGACTGATCGAGTGATTGGCCTGAAGAAGTTCGATGCTGCTGAAATTTGGTCGTTCCCCGAAGGCAATCGGAGGGTCTATGAATTTTGGGTACCGAAAAATGACTTGGCTTTGGCAAAGGAGGACTTTTTCAACGGCCAACGTCAGTGCCAATGCAGGCAATGCACATTTGTGCAGCTGAGAGAGCACTTTTCCTCTCAGAGACCTAATGAAAGAGGTCGTCTGTTGTTTTTGAACGAGGTAAGAGTCGTCGAGTGTCTTTTCTTTGATTTCGCTTGTAAGCGTAGATTTTCAAATTGACACACCGAACTCTCCTTTTTTCCCCTCTTTTTTGCTTTTATTTCCTCCCGACCCCTTTTGAATAATGGTGATATTCCTTCATGTGCCCAACCGCTGTCTCTTTCTGCACCCTCCACTTATCGCCTTCACAGCGCTCCCTGAACCCTCACTTTGCATACGTTTGTTTGCTGTGACGAATACCGTACTTACAGCATCAATGACGCATGAAACATCCCCACTGACCAGCGCTCAACTTTCTGAAAAGTTGCGCCATCTGCGAGATCTGACCTGCGAATGGACCCTTTCCGAGGATGACAAGGTGAGCACTTTGTCGGCTATTTCTTCGTGTTTTTTGAATTAAGCGGTCATGAAGTCCACTGTTGGTATAAATGATTGTGGCAATAGCATCCCCCAAAAGGGTTGCGTGTATCAGCCGGCTGACGCCTCGAAACCATTTAAGACAGGGTGTTTGGCAGGCTTGTTTTTGAAATTTTCTTCAGCGCTGCTACAGATCAGTTTTCCCATCGTTCATAGTTCTCGTATCATAATCAGGCTTTATAGAAGTGTTTCACCGCTGTGGTAGTCAGATAACTTAACTTCTAAAATAATCGAAACTTTTAATTATGTAGGTTTTCCTCATGTAAGGAGTGGGACCTTTGGCCCGTGGTTTTCTGTCTTGAAGAGATGATATTTTTGGAGTCCCTAAACTTGGATAACCTCCTGGGAAGTTTGTGGAGACCCTAAAAATTTTGAAGGATGGCCTGCTCATCCTGTAATAGCGCTTTTTTTTTTCTTTTCGAGCTGACATGACTGATAACAACTGAATCGCTTGGATGGATTCAGGAATGTCAAGATGTGGTGCGAGATTACAAGCGCATGTTAGACGTGAGGTGTGTATTCGAGAAAGCTCTTACGGAGAAGGTGTTTAGTTCATAAAGCAATTACATGCAAATAAACGTGCAGTCGAGATTGACAGTATTAGTGATGATAGAATCAGAAGTCGTGGAGGAATCTTTGATGTAAGAAATGTTTTAAGAACAAATCAATGAAGAAGGAAGAAAAAGCTTTTTCTGCCTCTGATTAGAACTCGAGTAGCAATGCAAGTGCCCAGCACGCAGCTGGAATCGTCTTATTGGAGGTAGATGCGATTCTATATTTCGAAGTTGTATTCGAGCTGTGCATCTTTTTTTTCTTCGCTGAGAAAGTTTTCTCGTTATCTCATAGAGTGTCTGTCAAATGGATTTCCTCTGATTGCCTTTTGCTGTGCACTTGTGTTTTCACTGGTTATTGCTAGCGGTTGCATGGAAGCATTCTATAAGGTTAACGATAATATAAAAGAATAATTACTCAATGAGACTGTATTGTATTTGATGGTGACAATAAAAGTTTCACTGCGTACATTATTGCATACCTAGTACGTTTATAGTTGTGCAGTGTGCTTGATGAGCTTAGTCGATCATTGGTGTCGAGAGTCGACGATACACTCTGCCGACTTAATACCAGTACGGCGACCACTACCCGAGCCATAGTCAATGTTGCTAATATGGACACTCATCTCGCTTCGTTCGCCAATGACCAGTTCATCGAAAGTGTAAGTGTCATTTTTTTTTTTCATGTGTTTTCACTTGTATACCAACTGGTAATACCTCTAGGGGTTATAATCTTCGTTGGTTTCTTAAGGTTTATTGAGGATTAAAGGGATTGCATGTTTTTTCCCGAAAGTTTTTGTGGAATTGCACAAGAGTGTGGAGGTTTTTAACTGCCTAATCTCAAGTCGATTTTCAGTTTCTGTAAAAGATGAGAGCTTCATTGAACAGGGAGAGAAGGGGCGGGGGAAGCGGGTTCTCGCCCAAAAGTTTGTGATGGTTTTATTCGAAATCGCATAGGTGACGTTTTTACTGCTTTTGATTTTAGGAGGAGTGTACATTTGAGGATATTGGTTGCGAGTAATAGAGTGATAGTGATAATTGCATTGCTAATTTTATTCTCACTCTCATTCTGCAATTTCGACCTCAAGGAAACGAAATTTACGGATCGAATTGTAAGGCGAGCCCACATTGCCGAACTCTTTACTTATTTAATATGTAATAGAAAAGCAGTCACATTACCTGTACCTTTCGTTTTTTAATTTCTAGACAGGTAAGCGCACTTTTGACATCTAACATTTAGTCGAAAGATCTCACGGCAGATGAAATGAAAACTCTGTATTTCATGATTCGATGTATCGTTTCACTGTATATTGATCCCAGCAAGTGTTTAGTAAGTGATTTATAATTAGTTGTTTCCAACTAGTTAGCCACACAGCTGATACATCTGTTAATACGACGATGCCACGTAAGGTACGCTGTAGTTAAAGGAGTCGAAGTTTTTGTCTTTCAAAGTTTAAGTGGTCTTCTTTCATGGAGGGGAAATAAACGCTTGGAATGTTCACCGAAGTCATGGATGCGCATCTTTCTCGTCCCCTCGCCTTCAAATTTATGGGAATTTTCTGCTCGGTCATTCGAAGCACTCAATTTTTGCGTCTTTAAACTTCAACAAGTTATTGCACGACGATGAGCGGTGGCGAAAGTTAGGAGTGACGCTGTTATAAGGCGGTCTAAGAGAACTGATTAGGTGTTGGATCTCTTATAAAGTGTGTTCAGGAAGAATGTTTTTTCGAGATAAACTTAATACTGTTAAGAGAGGTTTCTGTATCTAGATTACCTCCTCGCTTTCCTAAAGTCTTCCTTCGTAAATCTTTGCATTCTTTGTTTAAATGCTCTCTTTACTGGATAAACAGACAACTTCATACTATTAGGCTAATTTGGTTAGGTGACTAATTTTATCGGTAATAATGACACCTTATGGTTTAATAGGTCGTAAAGTTAGCCGCTTAAAAATTGTCAAGCTTTCTCTTAGTTGAGATAAATATCAAGCAGTTTATCTGACTACGCGGAATGGAGAGGATCTCGAAAAATCTCAAAACATTTTTTGCTTATCGCAAAAACCTTTTCGCCTTGCCTCACTTACCTAAGAACTCATTTTCAAAGGAATGATTTTTGCCCCGTATGGTGAGTCGAAATTTTTTTCACATCAGGCAAAGCGAGCCGAAAAGCCTCCATGCAGGCCAGCTGCTAAAGAGGCAGCAAAAAGTCCGCGCAGAACCTAATTTAAAACCCGCAAAGCATCCGATCCTCAACTCTGGGGATATTGCATATGCTGCGGGCTGTTTATATGGATTAGTGACGCATACGTTGCATATAGCTTGTGTTTTCCTGTTCTAGGGATATACCTCGCAGCGTTCGGGATTCACGTTGACAAGTTTCGTAAATTCTACACAACGCTGAGACAATCCACACAACCGATGCGTTACTTTTCTGATCGTGTTGTATTTTAGCCGTTTTAATTGAGTGCTGCGCACCCACATCGGCGATGCCTGCTGTTACCTGGTTTCTTTTATTGATTCACAGTGCTTACTTCTTGGAGATCTGAACAGCTGTCTCCAGAGTATCTTTGCGAACCGTCGCATATCTTTAAAATCGTTTTTCAATGGTCGCTAGCAGAACAGTGCATCTCCTTGGCCCTTCTAAAGGGCTTCTTCCAGGCACACGTCCTCTTCATTTAAACGGGTCCACCACCGCATCTGCGCAGTAACGGCCGGCGAGTATCTCATCTGAAAATCATTTTTTGATATGTTACACGTAATACAAGTAACTTTTTAGCGGGTATATGACGAACCTTGTGTCGCATCAGTTGAACCGCCTCCAAGCGTAAAGGTTTGTCATTTCTTCGTTTTGAAGATTTTGCATGGCTGCATCGTCACAACTACCCAAATGGCAGTTATGCGGTAATACGAATTGTGTGTCGGGAGAGTATTTTAAGCACTACATTTGACCGAAAAATGCGTTTTAATGGACCGCTTTACCTGAGAGAGTTTGGTGGCAAATCGTCTTCGTCATGGGTGGGGAACTAGCACTTTAATTCAGATTTCAGTGTTCATCCAAAAAACTTTGTTGAGGGGATTCTATCCCAGAAAAATTTGCATCGATGTGTGATAGTTGTTTGAAAGAAGCTTTTTATAACAAATATTTGGGTGCGTCGTCATGGTTTTGCGCTGCAATCGACCTACTGAATATATCTTAAGGATGAATCAATGCATCTAGCTGAATATGGTAAGGGATCAAATGTCACTGGATAGAGAAAGGTGTCATATGCTAAAGAGGTTGTGAAGGGTGGCTGTCAATGAAAGTGAAGAGTATAGTATTTGCGATACGACTGGACGGAAATCCATTTATGCTTTGAGCGAGAGGATGGAAGGAGTATCGTATGAGATATCTTCACGAATTTGTGTTGTACATGTATTCGGGCGACAGTTTTTTCATCGGTGCGAGTTTGACTGCACAGCGGATGATTACCTTTTCGAAACTCCCTCGCCGAATCTTTTGGAATCTGTTTGAAAATGTTTCCTATGAAATTCTTTTGTTTTGATGGAAGCAGTCGTTGCTAAGTTGCTATTTATTTCGTAGCTGCTGAGTCACACTTCAAACGAAATTAAAAATAAGCTGCGCCTTAATGTATTGAACTTAGACCTTTGATTTGATCCCTTTTGATTTTCAAGAAAACTGCACAACGACAAGAGGAGACCGTCGAGAATATACGTGAAGCGGTTTCGCTGAGCTTTGCGATGATAAAGTCGCATTTCAAGCGCATCGAAATGAGACCAGAGGATTTCGACGAAGACGACGATCCCACCTTTGTACCCGATCCTATCTTCGAACCATTTGTGAGCCATTTCTAATCTTCGTTGCAAACAAAAAAAGGCCTTTTATTCTGAGATGAGCATTGCTGTCATTAATACTGAGTGGGTTGAAAGCCATGCTTGTCATTATGCAGCCTGCCTGTATTGACGGAACTTGGCGGAGTCGGATTATAGTTTTTATTCATATCGTAAGCAACTAAAAGAAGTAATATTTGTGTCGGCAGTTTACAATATTCGTTGAAAGAGATTGCAACTGCTTTCACCATGAAACGCTCTTTTGATTTCGAGGTCACATATTATGCAAGTCATGTTGTTCTAACTGAGGTAAAGATGAACACACGTTATTCACCTGTCGCAAGGGAGCCAACACGTGGTGGAGGTGGCCGATTTCATTGCTGCATTCACTGTTTCTTTCAGTACGTAGCAAAATGACAGCTGAGTGTCGCCGATCGCCGAGCGGAACTAATGAATATCTAATGACCATTACGCCTTTTGCGTCGCCTTATCTAGTCACCGTTTCTCGTAAGCCGATAGCGTATTTCCACTTATAGGATTGGAATATAAAATATTCATGGTGACTTTGGTTTACAGGACTCGCACCTTTCACGGCCTCTACCATTCTTGATTGGTACGAACGATTGGAATGCATCGTTAAGTGCTGGTGTCCGTGATACGCCCGTCGAACTCGCTAAAGTATCTCATAATTATTTGCTATCATCTCATAAGCGTATTCATAATTGAGCTTTGAAATGCAAGTTTATTGGCAATATTCGATTTGCTGTTGTTTGCTATGAAAAGAATTCGCTCGATCTTGCACAGAGACGTTCAAGAAATTTTTTTTAGTTTCACAAGTACTTATAGTTTATACTTTCGGTCATGATGTGCTGATTTTTCTCTCTCGTCCGGAACACTAATCGGGTGCAAATTTTGTAGTGTCGTATCAACCGCTTTTTCCATATTGCATATTTCGTCGCAAATTGAACTTCTAAAAATATTTTCTTCAACTAGTGGAATACCTTAACTTTAAACTACTAAAAGTGCTGAGCCAGAGAAGAGCTTTTTTTGCATTGTTTGAGTGCCCTTGTTTTGCGTGTCATTTATTAGCGAATAACAAGCTTGTTTCGATGTGGTGTTATAGTCAGGAGGCGAATAATTTAGGTGCAGAAAGATGAGGTAGTTATTGGTTTGCCGGCATTTGTTCAACCACACCTGGCCACTGCCACTACTTCCTGTCCGCAACCAACGCAACCACAAGATGTGAACACTGTTCATGGCATGTAAGTTTCTCGAATTCATTGGTTCGCAAACTGTTACGCTGCTAACATATGAAGGCTGTTTGGTTCATTCCTATCGAGCAATGTTACATTGTTGCATTTTTTTTACATTTCCACGTAGCATATCTACTAAGGATTTTGGGGGACGTGAGGGGACTGTTGCAGTCGAGTGAGCTTAATTGAAAATGTGGAGCTCAACCTTAGATGATATTCGAGCTCGCTATTCATCTATTCGGTCACTCTTGCTCTTTTAGCATAATTTAAATCTTGCTTCAATTCTTATTTCCCTTCCTCACTCTTCATTCGCGTTCGAAGCGAGTTCGATCCAGTGCTTTTTCAATAGAGGTTGGTCGTGATCCGTCCTATTGATCAAATTTGCTATAAAGGAAGAGAGCGGGGGGTGGGGAACCTGTTCGAAGTACATCCTGATATGATGTGAATATGCCATCATTAACATGGTTTCCACAGAAATTCTTTTAATTCAGTGATGAGGAAACGGAGAGGGCAGTTGCAAGAATGGCTGGAAGTGCGGACTCTCGCAGATCGGATCATAGTGGTCTCTTTTCCAGTGATTCAACCGACGACGAGGCCATTATCAACAAAGACCTCTCTCGCAATTATAACAGAGTATCTTTGGTTTACCTGCATCATGACAATCTTTTCACAAAGTTCTTGCGATATCTTTTGTACAAAATAGCGATTTACATAGAAGTATCCTATGTCGTGGACTGAATTACTTTTGAGCATCACCTGAACTTGGTTCAGAATCATTTGAATCAGACGGTTCTCGTCATTATTCGGCAGTGTTTCGATTTTGAGATAACCAATGCACAATAATGGCATATAAGAGTTCATTTGGAAATGATGTGCATAACGACATGCGTATTAGTGGTCATGTCGTATCTCATACGGAATGGCCTTGCTATTTTTTCCTAAAATGTCATTAATTTTTACAGGGACCAGCGTGGCGAGGGGTTACTACTGAACCGTTTGTGCCTCGTGAACAGTTCGGAGCGAGCAGAGGAAGGCAAGTTGAGGAGGCACATGCTACGAAGCAGGCATTTGCTCCAACTGCTCCTCGTAGTCCCACGTTCACTCGCGGCGCAACAACTCCACCAGGTTTGCGGAGCACTCTTTAACCGTCAGAGTTTCATATCTCCCAACCCCATCTTTACCAGTTCCGATAACTTTTTGCGAGAGCATCTAGTCCTCTAAATTTTCAACCTGTGAGGGCTGACGTTTTCGTTTGCTATTACTTTTCAGCCTGTTGAAGGAAACGGTCTTCAAAAATTGCACTCAGTTGTATCATTAAAAGGTTTTCAACCTCTAGAAGATTTTGGCTTAATTAAATCCTATCAGTGGACACTACTTGGCCATTTCAAACCATTTTATTAGCAGTCTTAGTGTTTATTTACGCTGTTTTTGGTAGTATAAATTTTCGTGGCCCATCCTTCATCAATTCCAGATTTCCTTCTGTCGTAAATGTAACCTTCCTATCGCCGACGTTTATTAGGTCTTTGTTGATTTCCGCTAGTGTACTCATCAGCATTTCTTGTTGTTATCACATTTATTACAAACTGAAAAACCATCACTAGGCCATTAATGTGCTCATAATCTCAGGTGAGCCAAAAATATTGAAGCTAGGAAAAAATACGTTCTGCTAAACTGATACAAAGGTGTGAGGTTGTGCACCGTTGTGGGGTGTAGATGGTGTATAATATGGTGGAGCTGAGATATTGCAGCGAGGTGTTATTTGATTCAGTGCTGTTTTTAGGTTCTGACGAGGTGGTCGTGCACGGTGAATGCGAATCTGCGAAACATTCTGTGGCACCATCTGTTCCATCATCAGAGGTCATATTTTACATCTGCGTGGTGTTCGTTTTCATTGCTGGTAGTAACCAAGTGTTGGGAACGAATGCAACAATCCGTTAGTAAGATGCATTAAATTAGATGAAATGATCAAGAGTAAACATGCATCATCTTTTGATAACTTCATAGAGTGGATGCATAACATCAGTTTCGCTGTGAGTTTTGCCTGTGGATTGGCTGTACATTTTGCACTTTGGCTGTAATGTAACCTGCCCACCATGGTTTTATCCAGTAACACCATGTTTGCCATTAGTGTATCTGTTCACTGCATTAGCGATTGATGTTTGGAACCTGTTTATTCGAAACTTTTGAGCCCATTTTACGTTTTTCTTTTTGCAATTTTGGAGATTATTTAGTTTATATTAGCTTTCGTTTTTGGGTCTCTCCGAAATCGTGGCAGTCATTACCTTTTTGCCGTACTCATTCTTTCTTCAGTTGTGGGTAAGTGGGATTGCCCCATATGGCCCAAGAAAATTTCCTATAAAAAAGTCTTAAGATGGTGTCAAAATGCTCGGAACACTTGATCCGTTTGCATTTTTGAATGAAAAGCTTTTCACAAACAAAAGGATAAGTGCTCGACTGGAAATACGTCCGGAATAAATCGCAAAAGCTAATTTAGGGCAGAGATCCAATTCATCAAAGAGGGAGTGTGACGTTGATTCACTGCGAGCTCCTCGTCGTTTGAAAAGACCTGTATGAATTCGCCACCTATCATCTTTTAAATAATACAGGCTTCAACTACGAATTTATTCGCTAGTAAAAATCCTTTGTTCGGAGATTCGGACTCGGAAGGCGATATGTTTGTGGATGCTGATGTAAGGAAACTCGAACGCAGCTCGACGTTACCACGTACCGGTCGTCTGCCCGAAGACGTGCGCAGTGCAGCGCTTGGCGACTCTTCAGGCACCTTAGCGAACCAGCGCACTTCTTCGATAACACATTCCAATGTTTGTTATTTCTTTCTGGTGTTTTATAGTTGTTATGCAAGCAGTTACATGCTGTTATTCATGCGGGGGATTCTTACTTTCTCGTTTCTCTTTTACCGTTGTTCAATGAACTTTTTTTTAATCCGCAGTTTCTTCTTGATAGTTCACGTATTTAAGAGTTCTTGGCATTGAACGTATTGGTTTCGTTTTCTTCAGACCACATGTTTTTTGCTTACTGTTGGAGAATCTAAAGCTATTGGTGATCATGAAATTGGGGAGTTTAATATACAAAAATCTCACCACAGTCACTACAATATTTGGGGGTAGTTTACAACAATGAACAACGTAGAAACTTAAGGAGAATGGGACGATTTTTGGCCCAAAGAAATGCTATTTGTCAATGTTTATGTTTCGTAGGTGAAACATCCAGTGACTTTATCGAACACTTTATTCGATGATGATTCGGATGATGACGACCTCTTCGCGAATCCAGCAGTATGTTTACGAAATGTTTGCCCTTTTTTGGCTTACTGTTTGTATAAGCTGCAGCTAAGGAGTGATTCAAATCTACAGCTTACAGCCTTATAACTGAGCCTTAGGTCAGCAACATTTTTGTCGCAGTTGTGCGGAAGGAGAACCACGGGCTAGGTAACGTAAAAAGGGGGCGTAGCAGCTGGCTGCATTGTGCGAGGGGGCGGCATGCGGCCAACTTCGTATATGCCGACGAACACGAAACAGCTGCTTTTAAGCATTGCAATGTTGTTTCTTGCTTCGCCGCATTGCTGCTTGCAGCTTAGCTGACTTTGTGCGGCTTTGATCTCATTTATTGTTTTCTCACCTCATGCTACCATAGATATTTCTAAGTTATAGTTGGTCAATCGCCCAATGGAGCCTTTTTTTTTAATACTGTCGTTAGCCTTTGTCGATTAGGTAAGCTATGATATGTTACGCATTGCACGTTACTGTTTTTTGCTTCTACTGTTTGTGTAGTTTATATCCACATTGTCACTTTTTGCGACATTTCCTCTCAAGGAGGCAAAAATTTGTGCAGCGTTTGGGAAGTTTTTTTATTTGCGAACGAAGTTCTGAGAATTAAAAAATCTTGGCTGGCATCGAAGTATCAATTTCTGTGCGCTGAATATTTTGGTTTATGACAGGGGGGGGAGTGAACTTTATGGTACCATCTTCTGATGTGACAATCGCATATTCATGTTCGCATGAAGTAGCTTAAAGCAACAATTGCTCCAACCTCGCATACAAGAATTATATTTAAAGTTCAGCAATTCTTGAGAGAAGTAAGGTTTTCAATTCTTTACCTGTGACGTGGAACAAGGAAATCTTCGTTAGTATGGCAGTGATTTTTTATCCACATTTTGGCACTGCTACTGACTTTTTCTATCCATTGGTAGTTGCGTTTTCGCAGCGACAGCTTATTCTTTTTTTCAGTGCCTGTTCTGACCATAATTGTGTTGCTGCATTTTTTTTTTTCAGAGTCGCCCGCAGAAGCCAACGGATAGTGACAGTAACGTCGATCAGGTAGCCATTTCATCCATTACTGTTTTGTTGTTATGTGGATATGACATGATAAGTTTAGTTTCTAAGGAGGTTGCTGTCTTGCACGGGAGAGTTCCATATGAATATAGAAAAATGGACAGATGAATGAAGGAAGCATTTGATCTTGAGAGAAATAAGCTGAGCGTTTTGTCGCGGGAATGATTTTCTTTGATTTCATGGAACGGATGTAGGAATGAGTATCCGAAATCCGACGTCATCTTGAAACCATTGCTACTTTCAGATGTCTTCCGCTTCTGAGAAGGCAGTTTTCCGAAGTGGCACTCAACTTCCTCCAGATTTTGCGAATCGTCTTTCAGGACTGATTTTGACGGCATCAAAGGTTACCTCTTTAACATTCTCATTGTGCTTCGTAGATTCCGGATGCTTCCTTTACTAAATAGTTTTGCGAATGTTTGTGTTGGCCTCCTTGACGCGACATTTATTTAGCAAATTTTGTCTGCAGTCTTGCTTTCTCGTTATTCAAGCCGTACCGTACGTTAAGATGTTTCGCTTTTCTTCAATGAGATGTTGAAAGATGCAGCCAGAGAGCTATTACGTTAACTGCATATAATTCGAGTTTTTCAGCATGCATCAGGAGCACACTCAGCGAACGTCTTTTCAAAAGAGAAGCCACCAAGCAAAGCACCTTCAAGTTCATTTGTCGAAGATGCCGTATCCACCGATGCAACGGTAATGGCTTACATGTATGACTTTATTTCATGTTGATTGCGTCACCGGGATTTGTGAACGTTGGAATGACATAGTAGATAGAAGCAGCGTTGTGCGTGGAGGGAGCAAGAGAAATTTTGAGGAGCGAGGGCGAATTCCTCATCCCTGAGTTTCTGGGACCGTGGTGTTGCCACGACCTTTCATCTCATTTTGTTACTATAAAATACTGTCATATGTTTTCTTTTGAAAAACCCTCAGTTTTGAGAATCTCCAGGCAGTACGTCCATCCTTTTCCAAGGCTGTTATAGAATCTTAGCATTCGCAGCTTCTGTTTGCTTTTTTACTTCCTGGGGGTGCTCATCTCCAAAATAAGTTTTCTTGTAGTTTATGATTAATAAATGAGTCCAGAAGAATCTATTACCGGGAAGTGCAAATATCCAAGCTTCTGTTCTCAAACCATTGAAGAAATATATGTAGTAAGATAGATGCACATATTGGTCGTATTTTTAGTCATCTTACTCAAGGTGCATGAATATCGCGCGAAGTGGCATAGATGTAGCTTGCGTAAGTGTTGTTTTGGAGTAGGACCGAGAATAAAGTTATTTTATAGGACGCTTTTTTCCGCAGATTCATAACAATTCAAAGTTTTCGTCACCACACTGAAACGCAAGTCTTCTCGCTGACTTACGGAATTGAGTTACCGCTTTGGAAGCCATTTTGCATTCACGAAATTTCAAAGCCGTTAATAAGATTTTGACACAGATGCAGATGTGGTCTGCTGAAAACCCAGCAAAAGATTTTCACTTGACCACTACATATGAAAATAAAGCCACGCAAGATGGTTGACGTCGTGTATAAGATCCCCAGCTCAAGGTCGATCGAATAAGCCCAACTTCTTCCAAAAAGTTACTCAAGTCGTCATGATCGGTGGTTAAGTAGAGGCTAGGAAAGGGCTGGCAGCTGAGCATCTGAAAAGCGTTCAGCTGCCAAAAGCGGCTGTCAAATTTCCGGCCTGTCTCACCTATTCGATACTCAAAATTAGCTGCTTGCTTTATTCGCTATGCCTTCTTAAGTTGCATCGTGTATCGAAAAGCGTGTCTCCAATAGTTAAACTTGCTCTCATGTCATCACTGTCCCTGTTGGCATCCACTTATCCGTAAGTTAGAATTTTTTCGATCTTTCAATGCTGATTGAAGGAGTGAAATTTACGGGAAAGGGGAAAGAATTATTCTTCCGCACGAACACCCACCCTGCTGTTGACACAGAGCTGTAACTGCATTAAGCGGTAATCCTGTTGTTCACATATTTTAGGGTAACAAACCGGTGGATCACCACTGAATCGGACGACTTTTGGAAAGCAGTGTGTTTTGGTTTAGATCTGTGAAAACAGTTAATTTAAGACAGAGGTTTCCGTGTTAGGTACCAGTTCAATTTCTAAGGCTGTAGTTATTCCATCAATTCCGAATTCATCGCTAACAATGCCACCACTACGATAAACGATGTTCAGATATATATTCGCTCCTTTTAGAAGTCTGTGCTGCAGGGATCGGAGTCGGCGATTCATTCGAGTACTTTCAAGTCTCACTTATCTGCCATGTTGATGCCTAAGGTTAGCGAAGACTGCATTTTAAACGATCCTGTCTTTCAGAAGACAGCTAAATGGGTCATACATGGGTGAACACTGCTCTCCTCCCCCTCCCCCTTTCTCCTCCCCCGTCCGACACAGATTTCTTCGCCGATTTTCGAAGCCACAGGTTTTTGCGCGGGTCTGTTTTGCGAACCACTGGCTAACGATGTACGAACAAACTGCAGAACAGATCCCAGTAAGATGGTTGCCAAACTTCAGAATGTCAACTCATGTACCATATCGTAGGAAAAAAATAAGAACATTGAGCACTAAAATTTAGCATGATCAGGGGTCCCGGACCCTCGACAGAGTCCCCATCTGGGAGTTCTCAGATTTTTCTACCCCCAACTTTTTCATCGGAGTTCCCGCTCGATAATTGCTTTCGTATACGATCCCCATCCCGATCGAAAATCTACGATCGCGCCATGCTATTTCATTGTAAATGGCTAATTCCTACATATATCGAAGTCGAAGTTATTTTGCCATCCGCTTCGAAATGGGATCACCAGCTACTTCTTTTTCGCAAGGAATTCTTCACTACCTGTGTTCCCTTGCAGCAAGGTGACGGACAGAATATTGGCACTTTTCGCTGCTGAATAAACAGTTTTTGGTTCGCATTGAATGGTAAAACTTTGAAGGGCACCGCATGTAAATTGAGCCGAAAATTCTTCGAAGTGAGCCAAATGAGTCTGAAGTTCTGAACGCTGCTATTTTTTGCAATGTCCACTACGTTTTTTATTCGATTGACCAAAGGTTTTTTACTTCTTGCTCGACTCTACCATGTTTTCTGCCTGACTGGTTTCGGATTTTTAAAGTATCTGTCCTATTCCACTGCCCTTTCCCACCTATTGTTAGTGTTTTTTTTTCGCTTTTTGCAGTAATCCCTCTTGCTTCTTGCCGCAGTTTTGTGATTCGACGTTGACGCATGCGTCTTTGCCCGTGCACTTGGGACAATATATTCGTGGTTGAAACGTTCGGGTATTTGCATTGAGGGGCCTTTCCGGCGCGGCACATCTGGCTACGAGATATTTGCGCTTCACTATCTTACGTCGCGGGCCCTTTACGTTTGAGGGCATTTGCCAGCGGTAGTTGCGTCTACGTCAAAGTAGTTGCTTCTTGGAGCTTTTTTGTAGCATCCTAGGACATTTTTGTCATGGACACTCACATCGGGAGAAGTTGCAGTAAAAGGCACCTACGCTGCTCAACATTTGTGTCATTATGCTTGCATTGGAACTTCGTTGAAGACAACGTTCTTGATTGCTTACAAGTGCGAAGATGGCAGGGAACTCTTGTTGTGGCATTAGCGAGCTCTGAAATTCGTTTTTCAGTTTCTCTAAATGGACATAGGTACGCCTACAGAAGAAATAGATATACTGGAATTAATGCGGATGATTCGTAAAAGTACCGGCGGATGAAACTATGGACATTCAAAAAGATGGTCGCGAACTTGTAGCGTCCACATTCGCGGCCCAATGTCGAGCGCATCTGCGACCTTGTATTGCATCACACGTCGGTTAAATATAAGACAGCAATGAATATAGGTACTAAGGTAGCGAGAAGTAAAAGAAGGCGTCAAACTATGTGTAAGATGCTACTGGTTTTGTTGAACAAGTTCGTTTTCTTCTCAGTTCGATGTCTGCGCTCGAAACTAGAGGGGAATAGAGAAAATAGCGTGAAGGCGACATATAGATATGGCCTAACATCACCGTGTCACGCGGGAAGAATATGTCATGTGGTGTTATGTGCATGCTTCGAAGTGGCGTAATAGGATAATTTATATGATGGGATATGAAGAAACGCCCACAAGGGGATATATTGGGAGGAATGAAACAATTCACGGGTTTTTAGGACAGCGTTCTCGTCAACTTCCCTTGATCTTAACGTCGATTATTAGTTGGTGAATGCCCACCTGCCGTACATGTGTTTCCAGGCATTTCCGTTATTTCACAGTTGTTGCCTGTGCGGCAGTGATGCTGTGATGCGCAAATGTCACCTTGCGCACCTACGTATCATTAATTACATCAATTCAAACTCAGAATGTAAAATGTTAAGACCGGAAGTAGATTCGAAGAAGAGAGTAAAATCACATCGGTAATCAAATATTCAAGGGCAAAGTACGATAAAATGAGATGTGATGAACTATATAGAAAGATGTTTAACTTGACAGAAAAAATCTTCGAAAATATAGGGGAAATTCCTGTTTTATTAGTTGAAGGAAACGAAAAGTGTAGAAAAGAAGATGCGCTAGATGAGCCGAGAATTCTCCTCTTTTCTTATTAGTTCGACCGCTAGCTGAAATATTGCTAGATTTTATGCAGCTAGCTTTGGACGTGGTTTCGTCCAGTAATGCACGGCTTCCGCTCGTTCTGAGGTGCCATCTGAGCAGGTTGCGTGGAGTTGTCTCAGTACGCTGCTGTTCCAAATAATTTTAAGCGCAGGCTGCACGGGATTTAGTTTCAGATGTAACACGCGAGTTGCCGGGAGTATTTCAGATGCGCCTTTTGTGTATGCACTTGGTGTGCTAGTATTATTCTTAATAGGATCCGTGGGTTCAACTATCGTAATGTGTTCAGCGGTTGTCGTTGTTGTTCAACGCGGTTGCAACACGTAGCGTTCAAGCGTCTTGCAAACTTCTTTTTCACTAACAATCATGAGTAGCGATTTGGATTTGTTCTTTCTTTCAAACTATTTTTCTTATCGTGTCTGAAATTCAGGCGGCCCTTCATGTCGCTTATGCTTTTCGGCTCTTTCCAAACGCCTTTCTCGCTTGTCTGCCCATATCCCGTTTCCAAGTGAGAGTATATAAATCTGGAAAAGTATACTGGGAGACCATCTGTGTATGAAAAAGGTCGTTTTGGTAGCATTTAACTCGCAAGAGGTGTTTCAGATAATGAGATCGGTTGTGACCCCTGTGAAATGAATTTCATAACGAAGTAGGTAATTTTACCTTCCCACTGTGCCAACAGCGACTGTGCCAAAGGTGTAGTCACAAAGGTGGTATCCTATAGGAGGGAGGGATGGGATTCAACGTTTTGATATATTGGAAAGTTAAGGGGGGAAGGGACAAGATGGAGTACATTGACGTAGCCGGCCGCTTTTTTTTTCAAAGGCAGTTTCCTATGAATTTGTTGCCATTCATGCTGCTGTGTTCTGTTTATGACTTTCAAGTTGTCTCTGTGTTTCTTATTTACTGAAATTGTTCACTGCTTGCCGCCTGCTCGGTGTTGTGTTGTGTCATCATGTGGAGGAATTACAGCTGTCATAAGACTATTTGGCAAGTGTTCGCGGTCAAAAGAGTACATCATTTTCAAATTCTTTTTATCGTTTGGCCGTGCATGTCTTAATGGCATGCACTAGTCTTTTTCTGTTCGACGAGGCGTACTATTCTGTTGTGAATATACAAGAAGTGAGACCCAGCTCGATCTCTTTCTGCTATGGTCAATCTGCCTCGTAGCAAATTTCGTACTTGATAATCTTTGTTCCTGTTTATTTCCGTCCACCTTGTTTAGGCTTCTGGTAGCACCACCGCGAGAAGTGATACTTTATCCGATGTTTCGGAGAAGAGTTTCGAGGACCTATCTGACACTGCTATGTTACCTTCTGTCGTCAAGGTTGGTACTAGTACTTTCTTAAATGAGCAAAGCTTAATTAGTCTGTTTCTTTAGAAATCCCCACTTTTAACGGAGTTAATCTGTTTCTGGCAAGTGCACATAACTTTTTGTGCGGTCAATTCTGATTGCATATAACTTTCTGATTGATATTGTACTTGCTTCATTTCTTTTTTTAGTGTTGAGTGATTGCTTAAGTGTGGTAGAATTATTTCAGAGTTGTGTCGATTTTTGGGTGGATACGGCGAATTTGCAACTATTCAGTAGTATTCCTTATTTGTTGAAGTTTATTGCTTCTTGCCATCCGCTTAGCGCTAACTTATACTCTGCCATTATGTGGAAGCATAGCGACTGTGTAGGAGGGGGGGGGGGGGGGGTGTTTCGCAAGAGTGCTCACGTTTCGAAGAGCACTTCTCTGCTCATGGGAACTGGGCAGTTTAGTAGTCGCTCATTTTGTGACCTTACCATCAGTAATACCTCTTCGTAGTTTTAATTCAGTTACATCGCATCAGGTGCGGCATGGTGTGGTCGCATATGGTCCGATCGCACATACTATCTGGATAAAATCAAATCTTTCCAATAGTTACATCGCAAAATCTTTCCAAAAGTTTTGATGAAAATTTACTGAATGTGAATAAAATAGGGTCCCGGTCGCCTTAGGAAATGTAACTTTTCCGGTCATTCTTTCCTTCCCCGTTTCTAGACAAGGACAAAAGGTCCTGTACGGCGCGCACCAACACGAGGGAAAGTGGCGGCAGACGTTACCTCCGAACCAGCGGAAACTATCAAGCAGGAAAACTATGCAAATGAGAGAGTTTCGTCGTCTGGTGTCGAGCAAGGAGGTATTACAGCCGAAATAAGCGCGCCTACTGAAGAACGGAGCGCATTTTCTACTTCAAATGTAGCAGCTGTAAAAACAGCAAGTCGAGAAAACGTAGGTGGAAGTGTGACAAAGACCAAAGCTTCAACCCAATCGTCGTCACTGTTTTCGGATTCAGACGACGATATTTTTGCTTCCGTTGCGCCGAGGCAGGTTGCTAGCAAAACATGTGAGCAAGTCTCTGAAAAGCAACCCAACAGCGATAAAACAGTCACGGTGGAACGAGAAAGTTACATATATGGAGAACAACACAGTAACGACATCATTGCTCCTGAAAAGCAATCTGAGACGGCACCACAGCCAGAGCGTCGCGCAACCGATGCAAAAATTATGCGAGCTGCTAGCCAACCGACGAAGTCGATCTTCGCATCCGACGATGAAGATGACGACGACATTTTTTCAACTGCAACTAAACCAGGTCGGTCGACTTCAATTTTCCAGTGCAGAAGCACCGGCTCAAAGGTCACTTCATCGGCGGCACTTTCGGTCAAGGCGGTTACTTCGAAAAACAGTGCTGCGCCAGTGAGGCGTGGCATTTTTGATGATGACTCCGATTCAGATAAAGACCTCTTCAGATAGCCGCCTGATCGGTTTTATAAATATTACTATTGTGCAACTTCTTTATGCTTTGGCGCCGCACAGCTTTCCTTATGTGACTGTATTTTGCGTAATGGCAATGGGAATCCCGAAACTAGCATTTGCTTTTCAAGATAGAGAAGTGAAAAGCCAAATATGAAATTGGCCCTACTTCCTCGGTAAACTGGAATCCGCTGTGGATACAACGGAGCAGAGGACCTTCTTTGAATTTATTTTATTTTTGGGTAGGAAGAATACGAAGAATACAATGTTAGGGATGCGGCTCACTACTCCCTGCTGATAAACTCCGCGGAGCGTCCTTAGAAATTATTCAGATGGAGCGCCGATAGTTTTTTGTGACGGTATTTTGCCGCAGCTTGGAATTTGTCGAATGTACTGCTCCATCCTCAGGAGCACTGATCGATAGATAGGGTGACTTGGCCCCAATTCCGACCTTATTTTTAGTTTGATGTGGTCCGACCTGGATCTTCTTTTTATGTATGACGTGGTCCCAATTCGATTTTTGCCTGCTTATGCTCACATCATGTTTTGTACTCGAGTATTTGGTGTTTGATGTTTTGGGTGTTTTGTAAGTTCAAGTCAGACTTATTTTACAGTTTTTCTGTTTTACGGCTTTTCAAGCAGCCGGCCTACCACGACCTGTATTTTTCCTCTAACCGTTGCGATGGACGGTTACACATGTCGATGCACGAACGCTAACCAGAAAGGAGGGAGTTTCCATGATATTTGTCTCTGTGGTCAATATGCTCATGAAGGATGCACTCTTGGCTGCCTCGGTTGTAGGACGCGAATAACACCCACCATTTGAGAGAGTTTTAGCCAAAATCTGGAGCAGACACAAGCCGGCTGGACCCCGAAGTGAAAACATCCAAAGCTAAATTCAAAGTTTGTGTTGAGCACGTCGAAATAACCTTGTAGACAGCCAAAACCTAAGACCCAAAGCGATCTTGTGGATGAGATCGGATAAATAAAAGAGCCTTTCTACTGGTCTCTTGCTCGTGTATTTGCGTACCCGTTATTTTTTGTGAACAGTTCGATAAGGAAAACATATTTATGTAAACAATTCGACAAGGACGCAAAACTTACCAAAACATAAAACGGTTATCTCATGGACAGCCATATAAATCATATAAGTAACACATCGTTCAGCGAATTCAATCAGACAATGAAACTCCCTGCAGACGGGACGAGGGCCTTTCCTGTTAAAAGTTCGACAAATATTCAAAAGCTATTCAAACAAAGAACAGCTATCCTATACACAGGCATACGCATCGCAAAAATAACAACCGTACAAGCAACAGACATCGTTAAGCAAATTTATTCATAGAATAAAACAATCCGTTCAGACAGGAAACAGCAATGTACGGTAAACAGACTTGAGGAAGATTGAGGGAGATTTCGGTTAGAAATAGAACGCGCACAGTAAAGGGTTACCGGGTACTTGAAGCGCCTGCAAAAAACCCTTCTCTTTATACCGTAACTAGGATCAAAACATAAGAAAACATGTCTGCGAAGCTTGGCGATACTGAGCTAAACGCTCAGCGTTATACTACACCACAGCGCCATCTCATATAACGGATACGTAGGTTTATAAGCAACTCTCCTTAAAAGGAAACAAACTGCCACCATTAAAACTTTCCAGGAAGTGCGGAAAACAAAACGGGGAAGGAAAGTTTGGTGGTCAAGAAACTGCGCGAATTACTGCAACGGAAATATGACAACACAACAATATTATGAACACCTTTAGACAAGCTACATCGAATGAGCAACTTTCCCATGTCTGCCAAGTTCACCGACACAGATACAACCCATAAGGCAGCGGATCAGAAAAGGCAAGACGGACAGCGACCTCTAATGTTCGATCACGTATAAAGACGTTTAATCGATCCCTTCCCTCATCCACAACATCCATTACTAGATCTCTACTTTGGAACATCTTTTTCACACATGGCCACTCCATTCCACGAGTCTCGAACTCAACAGGGGCTTGCTTGGGGGAGAGGGGAAGGTGCTGAGAGTTGACCCGCACTCGACACATCGGAATATTTACACTGCTGAGGTTAAGTGGACGACCCCTTTCGGCATTTAACATAAAACAGTAGGCTTGCCATATTTCTACTATATCAGTGGTGAATTCTGTTGTCATCACTGTCAACATTCACTCATGGTATGCAGCGAGTGACTGAAAGCGCGTTCGTGTCCATCTCAGGGGTGGACTGGCTGCATCATGCTTGCATTCTCCCCCCCCCCCCCAAAAAAAAAACGGTTTCGGCTGATCTACTTGAAATCTAAAGCGACCCGGCTCTGTGGACTCAAACAAACAGTGGATCGTCCCGGTCGAGGCAGTGCGTACTCTGTTGCTCCCCAAAATCACATTTTCGCATGTTGCATTACAGTCCCCTTAAGTTCTGGGGGATGTACTCACAATATATGTACTTCCAGATGGGGGTGGGGGAGGGGGGAAGGGGAAGCGCGGGGTGTTGTTACCCTGAGGGATGTTAGCATTAACAATTGTGTCCGAAAAAGCTCACAGCACAACCGGTTAATGCAGTTTGTGCAGTGGCGCCAAAAGGAACCTGTAACCGTTACCGCATAGATTGGTTCTAGTTATTTGCATTGCGCCTCTGACGCCTTAACGTTGGGTTGAGTACGATTGAACTTGAACCCGAGTATGTTTCATCCGACTGTTCTGGATAATAGGTGGCGTCCAGATCAGCATCATCATCGTCTTCTGACACTGAAAGGTCTGATATATTACAAAGGTTTTTAAAATGAACAACGATCGTTTCTGTGCAATAAAACAAGCACGATCGAAAAAGCGAACAAGATGGAAATCCCTTTCGAGAAAAAACCGCGCAATTTTTTGAATGGCCCAGTCTCATGCAAGGATGGTAAACTGATCCATGACCATTTCACAATTTGCAAACTTTACGCTCTTTTCTAACGTTAGCGCGAATACTTTAGGATTTATGACTTCAGAAACCCGTACAGCAATAAGTTGCGTCGTAGCTCAATTTACAAATAGTGTGAGACCACCCACGAAAAAGCCGACCACCATTCCAGCATTTGCTAAACTTTTGGACCATGCCTTTATTTCGAAGCACGCAGGAACGTTATATCCAAGACAGTGTACTGTAGTTGGAATTGGGGAGATGAAGAAGGGAGGGGAAGGGGGGGGGGGTTAGAGGCGTCGCACCCAGCGTATGTCCCTCATCTCTAAAATACATGTTCGAAAGCACAGGTGTGGGAGTATGTAATTATAGCCCCCTTTGCACATGCCGTAAGCACGAAGAAGATTGCACAGAGCACAGGTGGTACAAATGGCCATACATCCGTGACTTGATTTTGACATAATTTGAAGACGTGAAGAACAAAAGAGAAATAAAAACCTCGCATTATTATGGGCGAAAATTAGCCGAACAACTTATAATTCTTCTAGCAAACTAAACTTTCGGCACGTATTCTGTAGTGGCCCTCGATTGTACGCCCCCTCAAGTGGCTGAAAATTGCATTCCAAGCCCCTCGCTGGTAAGTGTAAGTCCATAAACAGATTACGCGAGAAATGGTTGCCCCAATCGGAGAAATACTACATTGGAGACTAAGCTGAAATGTTGCAAATCAAGTGCTGTCAAATCGAACATGGGGATCACAACAAACAAGCTGGTACATCAAGTCTCTAAATGTCAAACTTTGCATACAACTAGTCAACTACGATACGTGATTATTCAGGGCGGTAACTAACCAAGATGGACACTGCGTGAACGCGAACGCTCACGACCAATCGAGTCTTCGTGGATGTCAGGCGATGGCCTTAAACCCTCGAGGATGGCTGCATATTGCTGTATTTGATCATCACCATTCTCCCCACTTCCTTGATCATCTTCCATGGAGTTAGTGCCCTCAGCGCTCCACTTAAAATAAACTCGAAACACTTATATACTCAATCATCAGTAATGAAGCTAAGATAGTTCAAGTATAACAAGGACTGTCGATGGAAACAGCAATGCAACCACTGCTGTGCTTGCTGGCAATACATCCAACTTTGTATAACTCAACAAAAAGAATGACAGTATTCGGTGTTACGGCTTCAAAGTTTTATTCATCATCGACACGACCAACATTATGAATCTCAATTATACTGATGAATTTCTAACGAAACATTTATCGTCATCGGCAAAAATTTATATTTAATCTTAGTCAAACATAAACGTGTCTTCAAGGAATTATTTCCAGCTGGCATGGCGACCAATTGCAAACAACATTTTTAAGCAGGAAAGGTGTCCGGCGAGGCACGACGTCTACCCAAATGTTTGGAAAGTGTTTTAAGAAGAAAGGCTAAATCAAACGGAACTGCCAGAAGAACAGCTAAGATAACCGGACTGCTGTATTTCCTAATCAAGCTCGTTCGACTGATGTATTAAATGTAGTGATTAACCGCCGATGAAAGAAACCAACCTGCTCGCTATCGTCTGATGATTCACTGCCGTCTTGTTCGTCACCGGATGAATCAAGCGATAATGAAAATCTGTAGGCATCGTCCGAAGAATTGCCATCCGAGGAACTTCTGGGCGAGGAAGCATCATCACTGCCATCAGTGACGCTCGAAGATGACTCCTCCTCCTCGTCGTCATTTTCCTCTGCGTTACCCTCTTCCTGTTCATTACACCAATGAAGACAACGATATAGCAATCTTTAAAGACGCATCTATCTACCGTAGTCTTTCCACATCTACATGCACGTTTCCCGATTGTCGCCCAACGCTCCGCACTACCCCGTTAAAAAAGCCCACTTCTTGAGCAGTTGAGTTGTCTCTAGACGCTAAAATAATGCGAACAAAGCGGATCTTCGTTCAATGCTCGAATGAGGTTCGATCCAGCATGAAATCCTGATGATAAGTCTTCCTTTATCTGTTGATTCCACTGTTTTCCAACATAACGTCAATACTTTTTTCTACATGGCGTCAACAAATTTCTTATAGCACTAAGAGTTAAAACCCGCGAAATTCTATTACTTCTTGTATTCGCTGCTCTGCATAACGAATCTACAAGGGAATCCTTAATAAGGTTTCTCGCACACCAAGTAAACTCTTACAACAAGTGAGCGAAGCGAGCTGCGAGAAAAAGGATGCTTATGGAAAGATAGTGAGAGTGAAACACGAACATGCTCATCAAAGTCGTCCATGTCGCGCTGTTTGCCGACTTCATAAAGGCGGCAGAGATTTTCCTGAAGGTCAAGCAAATCGTCCGATGGGTTATGCGTCTCGATTACAGCCAAATATTCGTCATGATGATCCGCGCAGATGTCGAATAGGGCGCGTTTTGCATCGAATGTTGAAATCACCTTAAGGAAGTGACTCTCAAGTCCCAGGACATCTCATGCAGCATCGCTAACTATCAAAGCAATTCTTTGACAAGCTAGCTGCTTATTGCGTCGCCGAAACGCTTCTGATATCGTGCTAACAATGGCACTTCACTAGTTTGTCGAACACGACTCATATCTATTATACAGATTTGCGGTGCAGCGTAAAGCATAAAAAAGCGATAACATTCAATGCAGTTGCGATTGTTACATCAAGTCGTATGTGAACGCCTTCATCAAAGGTAGCGGCGCATGAACGATTAAAGAGTTTTGGGAAAAGATGCGCTTTAAAAAGCAAAGTTATTAAAAGTTTGCTCGGGCCAAGCGGTTTTTTAAAAATTTATTAGGTCACATTTTCAGCGCATTTTGAGTCCCGGGGTCAGGTTCGTCCTGAGCCTAGGGGACAGGCGAACACTGGTGACTTGCTCTATTATTCTCTCATATCTTCTCTGCAAAGAAAACATCATACCTGGTAGTCGGTGGAATCGAATGTGCGAAAAGAAGAGCCAAACGTCTGCCTAAATCGATCGTCTGCTTCATCGGAATCTAAGTGTACAGCTGCAAACAAAGCATCGTTTGCTGATAAGCATGAATTAAGGCGTGCAGCATTTCATCCTTATTTGAAAGCCTCTTCGATTAGCAAATCATAAGCAATCATATAAACTGCTACATCAGCGGTGCTGTGAGAGATGTGATGATTGCGAACAGGGATCGGTGCAGCGCAAAATGAGAGAGGTGGACAGGGACAGTAGTGCTGACAAAGAGCTTCTCCGAAGTGGTTGAGAACGGTGTTTCTTATGGAGGCAACTGACAGGGTTTTCCTCGAAAAAACCTCTGAAAGTCTCAGTTCCCGGATTGTGACACACAGGTCCCCCCCCCCCCCGCCTCCTGACATCCTTCCATCAATCAGCAGAACAGGCAAAAGCAATCGGTCTTTCAGCAGAAAGAAGCCGCTTCTCAGTCAGCGCATGTTTCACACTTTACTGGATGTTTTCGAAAACTGAATACAGAAGGCGAGAAAATACGCAGTATTAAAAGGAATGCTAGACGGAATCTGCAAGAGAGAAAAAAAAGCGCTGGGGCTGTCCCCCAAACTCGGATGCCTGTTCCAGACAACAAGAGTGCTGATGCGATGACCTTACCAAAATCGCCAATATGCATCCAACATAGAGTTCTCAATCAAAATTCGTCACAGATGGTACCATCGAAAACCAACATGAACGAAACAGCTGGTTCGGCAGGTTCGCAATTAAATATTTTTAAACAAGGCAATCCATGCGTCGCATAGGCCGCATCAAAAAGCTCATCATCATGTAATGAGAGCTTTCTTGGCGCACTGAAGACAGCTGCCCAAACGAACATGCCGCTATCCCGCTTCTTATTTCTTACCACTTATCAGTGCCATGCAAACCTCGCACACGACGTATTTCAAAGAATCTTTTATTGTTCACCTAAAGGAGAACTATTAGCCACCCTAACTGTGCATTTATATCTTTTAGTACCTAAAAAATTACTAAGCAAGCGTTTTTGGCACGTTTCCTTCAAAGAGGCGAAGAAGTTATACAACGACGGAAATAATTAAAACTTCATAATCGATACCGCCATAGATAACGTCGCCGGTAGCATTGAAGACGACTTTGCACTGATCCAGAGCCGGCACACTGTGGAGCAATTTGAATGTGCGCATATCCCACTAAAACAGTGCATTCAACATGACTTCGAGCTGTAAAATCCCTCAATTTGTACTAGTGTCGACTGCAGACAACCAAGCGTGGAAGCTGACAACACTATGCGGTAAACACACTACTGCTACAACAGAAAATGTCCTCTTTCGCGATTTGGCTCACTGATACAATGTTTCCTTTGCAAGTTTGAGTTTTAATGATATAACACCCAGAGCATTATTACTCTAAAGGATGCCATACCTATTTTTGTGCCCTCCAAAAGAACGCTTTTGGACGATACAGTTATGCACAATGCATAAAACACCAGAAAATAAAACTGTGTGAGCAAGCACCTTTGGTGACACAAGACCACGCATACAATGCACAAAACCATCACAGAGCCCCCAAAAATACGCCCTTTTTTCGAGCGTCAAGAAACCTACAGCCTTCTCGCCGAAGTTAATTAGGCCTCCCTGAGGGTCGTGTATTTACTGGATTCCATAACCTTTCCCTACTGTACCGTGGATTGAAGCCGTCGGATAAACAGACACGTAACGAGGCATATTTGTCCATTTTGCCCGCTAAACGAATTTGAAAGAATTGATATCAGGGGATCATCGGGGGTCTCAAAAATGAAGCCTTCCCGTAGATCGCGAAGGAAATTTCTCTCCTCTTTTCAGAATAAACCATTTTGCAAAAATGCATCTCGGGGGGAACTGTGAACGTTCGGAGTTTCTTCAGTATAAATAACGCATAACGCCTGTAATATGAATCAAAACAGCAAAGTGCACGTTGATGGGAAAAAGACCTGAACTCGATCATCAGATTCATCGTAATGTGTAAGAACGGACGCAATAATATCACAAAGCCTTGCAATGAGACCGCTCCATCCCCATAACCATCCCTTCCCCCTTTCCCTCATTCCGCCTTTCTTGAACAGAACTGGGAAGATCAATTTTATGGAATAAGTCTACAGAATGCATTTTTATAGCGCAATGTTTCACTGTTCGAGTTCTTAATGACAAAAAAGTTTCAACGAACCACTTCTGAATTGATGATCACCTCTGAACCGTGAGGATGGAAAACACCGCTGTTTGCCGTATTCAGCTTATCAAATTTGTGAATCGGACGTGTGGGTATGCGAGGATCCCACAAAATCCCATCGTTCAGTACCAATTCGTCACTCGGATCGAATGTTGCTCTGCAAGCAACCACAACAATTGAATTTTCCCAAAGTAGAATATTCGATCATTCATTAGCCCTACCACCGAGCAACTTTTGACCGACATGAAACACTGAAAAGATGAACAGCAAATAGCATATCATGGCACCATCGTATCACGTGCAAAAGAATCAGAGAGTGCAGCTTCTTAAGCTGCTGCAACTCGCGAAGACTCTTTCCGGTCGAGTATTTTGTGCCCTTGAATGCACTGACGAATCGACTGGACACTTTGTGCTGGTCAGTTGCTACCATGTGTTGTTCCTCTCGCGTGTTAAACAAAGTAACAACTAACTTCACAGTAGCAATATTGCTTGCGAACGCAATCACTCCCTCTCTCTGCCGGAGCTGTCGGTAAGTACCCACTCGTCGGTAAGCACTGTTTTATAACTGCAGACATCTCTCTAACAGTGATAAAGTATCCATTAGCAATGACATCAGTTCAAAGCGCCTCTACAAACTAAGAAGTAGAAGGAAAAGAGGCGGAAGAGAGGGAGGAGGCGTCGTAATGCAACCACAAGCGAAGGCGAGAACGCAGTTGGTTCCTTCTGCGGCACTGACCAAATTAATGTATAGCCTCGATTCTTCTATACGACGCACCGCCATGTCACACTCGACCATCACGAGATCCTGCTCGTGAGTAAAAGCGTTTGCTCTCTGTACATTTCGAAAAAAACCGCACTCAACTGACTTTGTCTCAATGCATCCCGGTGCAACTTTAAACCTTATCTTCAACGGTGTCAGAAAGTCATATAACTGTTGGATAAGCTTGTCTAGCCCTTGGCGCGCTTGCCGTCGCGCTCCACATTCACTGTCGAGCGTTGTATCTGTACCCTGGTGTCAGATGATCCAGTTTCAATAAAGCTCAGAGCAATGGAGATCATAGGATACTGGAAAAGATGTAGTCGTGTGATACCCGAACAAATGCTAACCGTGAAGTATCCAGGCAGATGCTAGTGTGTGTATGGAAAGATGCACAGTGATGGACTTTCAGTTAAAACTTTTGAAATGAGCACCTGTTGCGAGTGTAACGATTGGCGAGCACCTCGTCGTATAGCCGCACCACTGTACGACCCGTTTCCACATCGTATATCTAAACACTGACTACTCACAAAAGCACAACAATTCACGATCCTTTATTCGTCGTTGACAGAAACTTGTTCTGAGTGCTTACCACTTTCAATAGTGTTTGTATTCTCGATGAATTATGCAATCATAGTCCCACTTAAAACGCATGAGGAGCAGAATATGTATGCAGTCTTTGAACACATCGCAAACAGTTCCCTTCAACTTGTTCCTTCTTAGTGGATGAGCTGAGATCTTGAATGGATTTCAACTAGGCACCCATACCTTGCAGAACACCACATACTCAGATAAAAGAATTGTTGATATAGGCTTGGCTCGTTTTAGCAAACCTATAGCAGCGTTGTGAGCAGTGCGCATTTCTACGAGCTCCAGAAGTGGTGAAACTCATAAAATTTCGCAAAGGAAAGGAAGGACGAAGCCTGGCTGTGTCCTAACAGTTCCAGAAGATTGACCAGAAGATTTGACCGGCAATTTTCGAAATTCATCGCCAATAACTTTTTTTTTTCTAAAAACTGCCGATGGGGGTTGAAATGGGTCTTCAGCCTTCAGGTCATAGAACACGCTAAAAATCTCCAACCGCCACATAATGTCTCGGTGAAGCAACCTCATGTGCGTTCCCCATACATTTTAAAAGACCCAAATTTTAAACTCAGGTTTTCGATGAGGACGTACCGTAGCCTTCTCTTCTCGAGTACCAATTATGCGGTCTTGAGATCGCTTACTGAATTCGACAAAATACTCGTCGTGAAAGTCCAGCATGTGCTCCTGTGTTTCGCCGATCCGCCACAAAGATGACAGAGGTTTCACAAACGCAGACGAGGTCAACAGGAGAGACCCGTCCTCAAAATGACCAAACTTATGAAAACCATCATAAACCAATACTTCTGTAGTGCAAAACTACTACTGAGGTCTAAAAAATCGGCATCACAGCTGTCGTTTTGGGTAACATTTCGTAACAAAGAACAGCTAAAAGAATCCACCGACTTGAACATGAAAACTAGTTCTAAAGCGAAAACTGCTTCTAATAAGGCAACTGATGCCAGTTTCCGCATTAGCAGAAAGGAGTTATGTGTGCCCAGCTACGTTATGCAGCTACATTAACACGACATATCATATGCTTCATTAGGAAGTAAAGAGCCAAAGTGCTGATTTCTGCGGACGACGTCAGCTGAGCGCTTTTTCCGGTGAAAAAGACAGCGGTACTTTGGAAAGCCTCCGGACGCGAATTATACGCTCTCCTCTAATTTTCAACCCACTATTTTTGATTCACTATTCGCAAACCATTCACTGGCAAGCCGCATTGACCTTTTATAAACAGCAAAATTGAAGCTTGTAGAGTGAAATAGCAAGGAATGATATTTTTTCGATGATTCGCAAATGATAAGCCTGACTGCGATCAGAAAATGCGCTCAGAGCATAGGAACTTTGAGCCTTTGAATGTTTCTTTCCAAATCTCCAGGATTTTCAATCTTTCACAGCACTTGTTCGCTGCCAGACTGCGGCTCACTTCCAGAGAACTCTGAAATTTGCATCTAATCCTCTCTTTTAACTGGAATGGCGCAAGATGTACATAGTCCGAACCTATAATATTAGCATTCTTTCTGGTGCTGCAATACTCATTTCGAGGATTTTAACGTCAGAAAGTAATTTGCGGGATCAGTACACATTTGGCGGCTTGCCGATCTCAAATCTGATACTTTTATGACGACGCCAACTATTCGCAGCTGCCAAAAGCATAACGACTGACACGGAAATTTTCTGGCGGCAATCGGGCCTTTCAATAGGAAATTCCAGTGTATCTCTATGCCCATTGGTGTGCTTCCCACCAGCACTACAGCCGCTCGCTTCATCAATGCTTCATCGCAGCAAGCTACTGAGGTCACCAACTCTCCGGCTGTACTCCAACCAAACTGCAAAAACACTGCGCATAACAAGCACTCCTTGGAAATGCTTAAACGAAGGGCACTAACCAAGATGTAAGGAAGATAAGCTCAGGCCTCACTGTCCTAAATTACGTTAACGCCTCACTTAAACAGCACTGCGTTGGACCACCCAGCTTCGCAAAGGATCATGACAGTGCAATAGTTTCTTAGACGCACTCACATTGGACTGCTGTATGGAAGTCAAGGCGCTGTGGTGGCATTCAGTATCGGATTCTTCCACTCCAGTATGCACGTTGAACCAGTGTACCGCACCTGCGTATGTGCCCAGAATAATATGCTCATCATCAATCTGAATTTCAAACAACGTTTAACCATGAATATTTATTAAATACGTTCAAACGAGTGTTCCCATCTCTATTCAAAAAAGAGTGAGGCCTCCATTCAATAACCACTGCAAATATGTCGCCGGTTGATTCCCTTAAAAACCCTCGCACGCCTTCTCAGACATCAGCCGATGTCACTTCAGATAAGATAGCGGAATCCGCTGGGATCAAAACTCCAAAAAACATTCGTAAGCGGGCACATAAAGTTAAAGCAGAGAGATCAATTAAGAAATCGAGATGTGGGGTCAATAACAAGACGAGTCCGCCCGAAATGTCCCATGGCTTAATAACAGGTATTAGTGCGAAGGTGCGAAAAAAGTATACCGAAAAACTGCAGCAAGTGAACGTCTCTTCATTTTCGATAAACGTTCGCGTAGGGCGGAATCGCGAAAATGCGAACCGGATGTCCGATCTCCGTATTCCGTAGCTGCTCACCATTGAACTTATCTAAAATTCGTTTCATGTAATATTTAAAAGCAAAAAACATATGCTGACTAAGGAACAATGAGGAAACCGCAGAAAGTGCCACCTGACTTATTTTTCAGATGAAATAACAGAGGGCCAAACATTTTTTTAGAACCAATTCTGCAGTCGTCGTCACGGCTCTCTTCACATCTCTTTCATTCGGGGAAACCCCCAATAGAAGATCATCCCCAGAAGGCTTCGGGCAGTGGGATATTAGTTGGAAGCCTGACAGTGGTGTTCAACTCAGTCATATGCACACGCTGTCTACACGCCTTTCCCCAACATCAAAACATCCTTGATGATAGTAAACAGATTGCCAAAGATGTATTATTAACCCAGCGCTCCCAAAGAACGTATTTATGCAAACAGAAAAGAATATACAAAGCAAAACCTAAGAAACAGATTAACCGTGTTGGCAAAAAAGACCGTTCAAGGAAAAACTGCTGCTTAGATGCTCTTTAAATCTTCTCGAGTGAACACCCAAACTTCGTTACGCCACTTAATTGGGACTTACTTACTGCTTCCGCTATTTTAATTAACACAATTTTTGAAGAGTACAGTTTTCGGGAGAGCTGTTCCTCGCTAACACGACAAACTTGCCAAAATAATGGGAATGGATCTCACTACTCATACATTACTCATTAGTGAAACAATCAGTTGCTAGAGGAGCTCTTCCCGCATTTCGTTGTTATTAATCAGGGAAGGCTTTAAGTAATAACTGAAAGCGCGACGAAATAAGCGGAATTCTACACTGCTACTTCAAATCAACGAACCGGTCGTTTGAGAAAACGCGAAGTGAGATCAACTGACGC
Organism: Ascaris suum; assembly: GCA_013433145.1. Classification (NCBI taxonomy): domain Eukaryota; kingdom Metazoa; phylum Nematoda; class Chromadorea; order Rhabditida; family Ascarididae; genus Ascaris; species Ascaris suum. Next base: position 5,765,709 of record CM024188.1, on the reverse strand, counting down.
ATCCCTTACTCGTGGATCGGGGCAGCGGTGGGGGCTGCAATAGGAAAACGTCATAAAAACATATGCAATTTTATCAACACCGAAAATATGGCAACAATTTTGAGAACGCACCATCAACAGCTACAATTGTAAAAGTTAAAGAAGTTGTTTTATTACAAGTTATCATTCTCAGTGGTGACAGTTCAACACAGTCTTCAGACTGGAAAGCAGCTTCTCTTACCAAACGCTTTACGATCTTTTCCAAAAAGTTATGAAATAGTTGGTGGCCGTTAAAAACGTTCTTTTTTCGTTAGTATTTTCGTAGATCTCCGTCTTCCACACATCCTTATACGCATGCTGAATAACCATTTTAATGAATATGAACTTACTAAAACAGAGAGAAAGGCGGACAAGTGGATATAGGATTGCGGCACGCCGAATGTTGCTTCCTGAAAACAACGATTTTAACACAAAACAACGCGAGGCGAGTTAAAACCTCATCCGCACATGACATTCCAACGAAGCTCTACGATCATGAACCATGTATGATCCATTTATACTTCCTCATCCTTTCGATTTCGAGCTCCCCTCTCATAAAAAACCTGTTCTTATGGGAAAAATCTTCCATTAAAATTTGGAGGTTTGCTGGCTCTACAAAATTCAAGCCCCTCTCCTCCAACTCTTATCAGAATGCAATTCCCCACGATTTGCCGCTTGCAAATACCTACCTTTTTTGCCTAGCAATCTCAATATTGTAAGTCTAGGACTCCCTTATACTTCGCGACCAGTCACTTCTAAAGTCGCTCACTTTCAATAGCCCATAAATATCACCATACACGAACGACTCGGAAATTAAGCATTCTGAGCTGATTTCTTTCCTCAATTCCCTTCAGAATTTTCGACCTTCGCACAAATTGCCATTCTCGAAAGCAGCACTTTGATTATGTTTTCCCTCCATAAACCTCATATAGGAATTCCAGAGCAAATACCTCATTACGGTATACTACGGTAATCTCATAAAGCCTAGTTCCTCCGAAAACAATGAACAACCTGAAATACTCTGTAACGATCTCTTCCAAGTTTTTGTGAGGTTTCATTGATGACTTCTCTGGTGCACTCCGCGGCTCGATGCGAGGACTCTCCACGAAATTTGTCCTGAGAAGCAAACGCCGAGGAAACAAACCATTCGAAAAACCTTCTGTTGCCGTCGTAGCTGCAAAGAAAATAATGACTCGCGCAACCACCACGAGTGAAATCGAAAATTCATAGTCAATACTTGAATAAAATAAACTCTGACGACATAACCAACTGCGATTGGCTTAATGTGAGAGGATGTGATGACATCGGAGGGAGATGGAAAAGGATGCGGGAAGGCTGGGAAAGACGAGACCAAAAGAGGCTATTTCATGTGTTGCTGCAAAAACCAGTCTCAATAAAAGTATTTATGCGCACAGCAATGTTGCACAAAAACCTTTTCCTATAAACGATGTATTGTATTTGTGGCCGCCAACTGTTATAACTCTGGCAGCGGCGACGTTGAAGAGGGAGGCCGAGTGTGGAACGTGAAGGCATACGGAGATAGTAGAAATGATTTATTGGGGAGCACCAAAGCTCTCAACACGAGTAGAACTGAGACAGGTAAAGGGGTGACGAAGGAAGGTTGCCGAAAGGGGAACTGACGACTGAAGACTGACTCTAACAGCTGAAGCCCTACTTATATAGTCCTCAGGTATCGCCTGGGGCAACACAAGAGCACATAAGTCGATCAATGGCATTATGTGAAGAACAATTAACGAGAATCGACCATACGAGTAAAAGTGATTACTGTAGTGATAGATCACAGATAGATATCTTGAGTTGGCTCTTCAGCGCCATACCCAACATGAAATTCACTCCTCGCGAGAAACTTCCTTGGTCACATTTCTTATTTCACAATGAATTCTCTCGAAAAGAGTTCGCGGAAAATTAATGCAGCGAGGTAGTTCTACGAGGGTTTATATTGGTGCCACACGTTCGATTTCTATTTTCAGCTTCAAAAATCATTTTATAATCGCATTTTTATTAAGTCAAAGGCATTTATCCTCTCCCGGCTTCCTCTCTAAGCAGCATCTGCCACTGAGAATAAGTCGGAATATTGAATACAATAACGTCTTTAAGTAACAATCGCTAATATGCTTTATGCATAACAGATTTAATGTATCATAAAAGTCCGCAATTTTGCGTGATGTCTGATACAGATCGCATCATTTTTTCATTTAATCATATGAGGCCAAAATTCTATAACATCGATGCTATATTTCATAGAGCTTAACACCCAATTTCAAACGTTTTCAATCCGCCAAAAAAAGGAATGCATTACTTAGTAGGTACAATGAAGTAAAAATGAATGAGAACCTGACTAGTGTCAACAATTCGAAGGAATGATTAATTATATCAAGTCGAAATGGCTGCAAAGCAAGAATTTTCAAAACAGCATGAAAAACGCTGTATAAGCAGCAAACAAGTTCGTGAAGTCAAAAGAAACGAAGCAAAAGCATTTCGACGGCGACCTACAGGATTTGGATTGTCGTAGTGGTGTAGGGCATACAAGCTGTCGATTCCCGGTAGACGTCTGCCTCATCGGCGATCCATTCGTCTCACTCGCAACAATTTGATGCGGCCGCAATCGTCTGAACTCATCTCACAATCACCAAGTCAAATTGCTCCAACGAACACTACCAAAAGTGCTACAAACTAAGTTGTTCGCCTTTTAAATGAGCTTGCCACTTAGATATCTAGAATGGCAATTTCATCTTGAGCGCGTTGTGACTGGAGTACAATATGCGCTTTTCTTGTTGCATTCATTGGACCAGCCGACTTCACATGGCACCGCCAAATAATAATTGCATATGCGCAAGTTGCTGAAGTTCCGAGTGATCCAACTTCCCAGGCTTCCACAACACATCCAGTTTTTCCAACGCATCCAATTTAAGACCCCTTTCAATAGCAAACGTTACGCATACATAGGCGTATAAAACCTTCTCGAAGTTGATGGAACTTTTTGAAGTTCGGCAAAGAGAGTCAACATATGGTACAAGTTACAGCATTCAAACTTCGGAACATGAGCTTCGATGATTCCCGAGTTGAAGATGCCGGACATACAGACAGATGCAGACGTGAACACACGCAAGCAGACAAGAAGTATTCATAATGCGCTCCTCATACGACATATCAAAACCTAGTCACAATTAAAGCCAAACAACTGCGTGCCATTCACACTTCAGATAATTCCTTTAAAGCCAAATGCAGCCTAACAAAACGACCTGAGATCAAAGTGGTAAGTGGTTTGACCCAAAGGCGCCCCTCATGATATGATATCTCCTATTTTGAGATAATTTTTTCATTCTGAAATTAGCCTGGTAAATTTTATACTTAGCGGTCAAATACTTTTCAGAAACAGTAATACTCCACTCTCACGAATATCGAAGTGCAAAAGTTAATAAGCAACTTATTTGCAAATGATTCCCACTTCAATTTTCGCTTAATAGTCGAAAACGATTAGAAGCTACGGACGAGAGGAATTATTCTTCATCTGGCTGAACCTAGAGCAAGAAACAGAAGCGTTCTTTTATAAATGTCTCACTCCACTGCCATTACTAAAAGGATTCACCAGTCCAAACTCACTGGATCCAGAATCATAGTTTCCAATCGGTATAAGTGCACAGAGGGGAAGCACTCACACTGTGGTTGGCAAGGTGGAGGTCCGTGGTCGCATGCCCCCTAGGTCAGCGTTTGTCCATGAGGGTTTGTCAGTTTCGACTCGCAGTGAGCGCTGCATGGCGTTACTTCGATCACGTGAAAATGAATTAAGCGAAAACTGTGGCTGAAAATAACGTTTATGCCATACAATGGAAAAAAAAACGCTTCCATAGTGCGCTATCAATCAAACAACACATTTTTATTGCAACTTCAATGTACACGAACGAGAAACCTTTCTTTAATAAACGACCTATATTATTTTCTCCACTGCATCTGACAAAATGATGCACTAAATTCAAAGATTCAGAGTAAACAAATTTTCAGTTTTCTTGACGACGCTTCCACTAAGTTTATACTGAACAGCTACCTTAGCTTTCCTTAAAAAGGCAGAAATGAGGAAGATAACGCCTCAAACAAAACGAAAATACACATATGATCTCTCACGAGTGGCGAACTCCGGGATTACTCTAGAAGTACGGGATGAATCTGAAATAAAACAAGCTGCGTTGCACACTTACGCACATCTCCACCTACGATTTAACGTACCCTCTGCATACAAAATTACAGAGAAAAGGTGACTTTGCAAGAAGCTATAGGCTCGAGAAGCGACAATTTCATTCGCTTGTAGTTTTAAGTAAGGCATTAGCAAATCACATTCAGAACATTTAGAGGCCACCATGCCGTTGTATTTGTAGTAGTTTATGCATACCAGTGGACTACCCGTAGGTGTGATCGTGATGCGACTGGCTGGCACGTCAGGCAAATCTGCTTCTTGTTGCAGCTGAGCTGCGGACTTCTTGAGGCCTTGTTTGATTAGATGTTGATGAATCAATTGCAGCAGCTCCTTCTCATTGAAGACGATCTTGGTATGCGATACGATGAACGACTTCCACAATTTATCCTCAAACTGCAATCGTTTAGCAAACGAAAGTAAATCACAGTGTCATTACAGCCAATAGTTGGGAATCTCTCAAAATGAATCTTTGTACAATATAAGCACTTTTGTCAGTACTACACAAAAGAGCTTGGTGAAACGCAGCAGCACGGTTTAAGGGTGCACTAATGGAATGCGCAAATCATTTTTATGTAATGCCGAAATCCTATGAAACTACGGCATCAATATCGATCAAGACCACGCTTGCTTGTACTCTAGCATTCGAAGCTGTTATTAATTGCGACAGGTGGGATAGAATGGGCAAAAATATTGGTCATCTTCCTGAACTAGAGGCAAAAGTGCAGCAGGGTATAACCGCCTATAGAACGGTGATTAATAGAAACTTATTCCAAGTTTGCGAAAGGATGTAGGTGGACTGGAGAATGTGAACGAGATGAGGGATCTTCCGAACGATTTTATAGCTCATATGACTGCGATGACCAAATGGACAGAAGCAAAACGATAAGGCGAAAAGTTAAAATGATGAGCTATCTAATGATCACCTGAGTGACGTCTCTGGGCAGATCCCTGACTGGTCTTTGTGTGACTCGCTCGATGAGCAACTGCGCCTGCTCACAAAATTGAGCGTGCTCGGCGCGTTTGTCTTGCAACGCAGGTTCCCGCATAAGACCTGGAAGAGATGTAAACACTCATGCAAAAGTGTGCACACCACAAAACTGTGATGTGAACTGGTGTGCGCACAGATCCGTGAGCACAAGCAAGAGTAAAAGAAGCTTGTCTATACCTTAGAAGCGTGAATGCACACAAGCGATGGGATATGGAAGGCGTTCCCCCATGTTTTCTTATGACTTCTTTCATTTATGTAATGTGTTGCACAGATGCTCGTAAGTACAACTCTGGCCAAACAAGAATTGAGTGAAAGGTGTGAGAAAACTGAAAACATTTCAGGCACCTAAACACAAAACATTCGGCGGTTTTTGAAAAAGTAACGGTGATTTGCAATCAAAGAATTCACTAAGTCCACAAGTTTGTTGAGAAATAGATCGTACCTTTCTCAACACTCCTCCCCTCAATCACCCCTCGCATCTTAAAAATGAATCTAATTGCGTTCCTCCATTCGCATATTCCAGTTCCACAAAAACTTTAAGGAGAAATTGGAATGCGAAAATAGATCAGCGCCATGCATAGTATAACAGATACGAAACATCACTATTAGTGATTGTGGCTGCCCAGTAGGCCATTTAATAACGATAAGCCAGATTGGTTGCTCGTTTAACTGCAACGGCAACTGAAGCTGCATTATTAGGTGAGAAAAATATCAGTTGCTGTATAAATTCTTATACATATATCATTCAGAGTCACTCGCTCCGTCGCTCAAAAGTAAACCTCGAAAAAATTGCAAACAAAAACTAGTCGAACATTTGCTTTGAAATATTCTCACAACACGCAATTCTAATCAGCCTCTGTTAAATATAAATGAAATATGCTCAATTTTTCTATTTCGAGGACAGCAAATGAAAATAAGATGAGTGGGGTTGCATCAACTGTACGTCACATAAACACATGCAAATGTAAGCACTACCGTGAAGTTCGTTATTGGCAATCAGTGGCATTTTGCTGAGTATCTGGCGCACGGATTCTGATCGAGCTAGGCCGTTTAGTGCACGACACGCCACCGCCCGCAGAGCATCCGCTTCGGTGATCGGAGTTCGGACGTGTAATAAATTCTTTAGAATCTGCAAAACGGCGTAGATTAAAGATCTCTTTGATCGCGATGCATCGATTCCAAAGTGGCTTTCTGGCCTGTACATCTCTGATGAAGTTCTTATAAGACATTTTTTGCGGCCATCGTATGAAACAACTAAACGTTAGTCCAATCATTCCATTGCTGTCATTTTCTTGTACATGTGTATGCTATATTATGGTACATTATGGCACATCACGGCACACTAATTCGAAGATGACTACGCTCCAACGAGAAAAAAATCATAGGACTGCTTTCATAGTTAATTCATAGGCGATGAAACGATTGCTGATATAATAGTGACCACAACAAACACAGCAGTATCCACATTGCTGCCCACCAATCACCATCAAACATTCGAATGCTGACTGCCAAAATAGAATATGGCAACGAGAAAGCTACGGCCACTCTTAAGAATAATATTCGAAATTGAAATATCCAAAAACTCCATAACAGATAGTCGTGCGTTCGAATTAAATGGCAACGTTATGAACGCTATGAACCTCTTTTATGCTGCACTGTTATATTTGCTGTTATATTTCTTTATGTTATATCGCCTGTTATATTACTCCCACTTTTTATACTTGCTGACGGATGTTTGTTTACACAGTCAGTAAACATTTCAAGCCAGCAAGCCGAAAGTTACGAGTATGCAAATGCACACACAAATACGGCCACACGCACATGCATATGAGCACATACGAATGTACGCACGCGCGTACTATGCGTGGCGCATGTACGTGTACACACCGAGACCATATATGCTCGGAAATGGAAAAGAATATTAGCAGCAAGAACGCTCCCGCCCTTATGGGAACACGGAATGATAGTGGAGTCTAACCATGATGCCGTTGTTGCGTCTTACTGCCTCCCACATTCGTTCCAGAACATCAGCGGCCTCCAGAAAAGACTTCTTGCTCTTTCGTTTTTGGCTGCCCCCAACACCGTTACCTTTCGCCGACGGAGCGGCTGCTTCGCTTGGCACCGTATTCGTGTTTGGAGACACGGCTAAGCGACCTCCACCGAGCTGAAATCGCGTTTTTAACTGACCAGTGTGATTTGGTGCATTTTTTGGCCAAATGAGACAGATGAACAAAATAAAAGCTATCGCTTTATTGAATTCTGTACTTTTGGGCATATTTTCAACGAAAATTGCACTTCGGTTAGCTTCACCAAGCACTTCCATATCCGAGCACTCCGATTTTAATAGCAACCAGCTAACCGAACGAGAAACCAATACCTATTGGCAGCGAAAGCAAAACAATAAAACCTACGCAACAAAAAGCACTTACAGCCACCGCCGTAACTGCAGATTTTGTGATACTTCAGTGACCGTATGCTTTCAGACATCACAATTGACGCAACAAAGCGACCAATAATGTACAAAACATCCGTCATATATTATCCCTCCATGAAGCTTCCCGTTGCCTAATCTGACAAATGTAACCCCTGAAGCTAAGAGTTTTCTGCAGTGCACTCATTATCTTCGGTTTGTTACCTCAAAATACACTCGTCCCGCTAAATAAAGTAACGACTTTTTTGTTTAAAAACTCCTAACTTTGTCTTTGTCGCCAAATAACAATTAAATGCAAAGACCCCAGCATTCAGCTTCTGAAACAATAGTAAAGAAGACGATTTCTGACTCACCCTCTCGAAAGGAGCGCATACGCAGTTGATAATAACATTCAAGGCAACCTTCTGCAGCTCCGGGTCAGACATCAGCTCTCCTTCGCACGCCTCCAGCAGCAAACTGCAATTACAAATCTTAGAGTAGAGTAAAGAGAGGATGCTCTCAACCGATGGCAGATAAAGCAACAGATTCGAATGTTAAAACAAGAACAACTGCTGTAGAGATCCACTGTTAAACTTGCAGCTAATGAGCACTATAAAATTAAAAGAAAAGTTTCTGAAGGCTCCTCAAGGCAACACTGATGGAGAGGCAAGCAAAGGAAACTCCCTTTGAAAAAAGACCATTAAAAGGCAACAAAAAATCTAAAAATTCAATAATAGTCAAATAAACAGTGGCGTGGTTACTTGAATCCGTTGATCTGGATGTTAAGAGATGGTCTATGTGGATTCAACCGAACATGCAAATAATCGAGTTGAAGAAACTCACAGTGCACGTATGCGGAAAATTACTAATAAGCAGAGTGCAAGAAGAGTAAGCATAAACTGTTAATGTTGGATTAAAAATCATTTGATGGTAGCAATATCTGAATGCTACGTGATTTGCAGTAACTTAGTGCTCCCCAGGAAAGAGGGTGCATCGAACTAAAGTACTCAGTGCGAGCGACATTCCCAGCGTCGGCTACTAAGGCAACGGTCGGCTGAATTCCATGCACGCTCCGAGACCCTTGCAACACGGGGATGGAACGGCTGAATCTGTGTCGAATGAAGCTACATCTCATGACAATTGTACTATGACGACTGTTTTCCTCTGAATACATCGAAAATCAAAACTCACAGCGCTCCATCTAAAACTAAATAACTGAAGCTCCATATATGTGCGCGTTCGTAGTAAACGATTACACAGAGGACGCGAACGGGGGGAACAGGGGGGGGGGGAGGAGGAGAGAGAAGGGAGGGAATCTCCAAAGATTCTAATAAACGATGGATAAAACAAAGTCTGCGAGCAACGAGAAACAAACGAGTGAAAAGAAAATAATGAAGTAAGGAGAAGAATCAAAACTCTTCAGATCTGAACGATCGCCTCAAATTTCAAAGAACGTCTTTCCGATCAACAGCAGAAAAACATTTACAAATTAAGCCAAGCAAGACTGTTCGCTCCAAAGTTTGGAAGGACTTCAAAGCTATCGCGATTACAGAAAGAAACCAATGAAGTTCCAAAATAAACATACGCGACTGCCTCGCTTTTAATGCTGCGATGAACGTTGACAAACGAATCAACCATATCCATCTGCACTCGTGCCACTGTTGAACACATCCACAACACCTAGAGAACTATTTGATTAGCATTTACTCAAAATCAACTCCCACAAATAACACTGCAAAAAAAGCAGTTTTTTCAATTATGGCGGTCTTTTTTCTACTGCGAAACACTAGGTGAACGTTACACAATTTGCAGCTGAGAAGCGAAAATTACGCTCAAAATGACTGTTTCGTTGCCTACAATATTCATGAAAAAAGCAAGGAAATTTATTGCAACAACCATAAGGAGGAGATGAAGACTTTATTGCGGCATACTGAGACTTGATAAAAACTAGATTACTTAAAGGATATCGCTGGAAATCATATTCAAGACGTTGCAAATAACATTCTCTCGTTGATTAGTGGAAATATCCGCCTCAACCATTTCAAAGCCAGGCTTGCCGACCGTAAACATTTCGTAAACAATTAACAATTAAACAACATTATTTTCCAAGGCATTCCTCTTACAAACGAGACGTCTAGCCTGAGTGTGTTTAAGTTCTGAGGCGACCATACGATGTGGTTTACATCGTGCGGGATCTCATCGCCGTACCTGCTCTGACCTAAGAATTGCAACTATTCGACACAAAACGCATTTATGCACTTCGGCTTCTTACTCATCAACGTAACAGCCGACATCTTAGCATACTATCCTCCTCCAGTGCAGCCCTTTTTAAGAGTTGAACTAAGTCATTATTCAGCTTCCCCAATTCAAACCGACAAATCGAAAGAGAAAGTAAAACGAGACAATAACCTCCAGAGAGTTCTTGACGATCTCGTCTTTGACGTTACTGCTCCACGCATTCGCCTCTCCGAGAATGAAGAAAAGTGTGCGAATAACACCCAAACGACGCATCTCTTCCACAGGGCGCCATGTGGTATGCATATTGAGTGTATGCAGCAGTAGCCACACACACTCTTTTAACGGCTCATCATCCAGTTTCAAAGCCTGAAATATTGATACCACCCCTTCAGAAGGATCGAACAACAACCACAGTTCAAATGAGCATCAGAAGTTCATATGCTAAAACAACTTAAAAAGAACATTTGTCAGCTTATCAGTGTACGTTGCAACAGGCGATGTAAGAACTGTCACCTTTCAAATCGCTTCAAATTTTGATTGTAGCCTTCAAATGGCATCGGTGACGACGTATGACTGGGAACAGGAAGATGATGAAAAAAACTTCTTTCAGTGTACTTTCAAGGGCAAACAGAACTCCAAGTAAGTTACAGCGAAAAACTTTGCGAGCGTCGAGAACATCGAGTAAAGTTCGAACTAATAGTAGTGAAAGCAAATCAGGAGCCACAGATCTTTGAGTTTGAATGAATGGGCCTGAATACTTGAGCATTTTTACCATGGACCTTCATAAATTCAAATTTTTGAGGCGCAATACGCGAAGCAGTGCGCACACTCGCGTGGATACGTTTGTAGTAGTTTCAACTGAAGCTAGAGCTATGAAATTTCATAGATACAATCAACATCACTGCACTGACATCCTATACTTTTTTTTTTCTCTGTCGCATTTTCCGAGCAACTTCTATTGGGATATCAAACGTGCCATCCACTCCTACCGCAACAGTGTTGTGTGTCATTCCTTTTAAGCAGCGCTGTCCTTGCCAACCCCCTAACTGACTCATTACCCTTAGGGATGGTGTTCTACTGAGCGAAATCGCAAAAGCGCATATTCTGCTAATCTCTTTGGCGCGCTTTCCACTTGTTACTATTTACTTTAATAATGTACCGCTTGAAGGCCATCAAGATATTTGCCGTTTAAACAAACAAGGGCCCGCACTGACAGCAACCGCAGCAACATTCTTGTCCACGCACAACATTCAAGAGTCGAGCACAGATTTAGTGGCTTAATACCGGCAATTCAATACTGCAATTATGAACTCTTCGAGAATTTCTAAACCACTGCTGACAGCCTATAAACGAATGGTTCATAAGTCTATCGATAGCTGAATGCACAGCATAAAAGTATTCAGTGCATAAAAAGCAGTCGTGGAAAATATCCTTTCTGAAAGAATTCCTAGTGAGAAGTCGACGCAGCCAACGTGAAGCTTACTTTAGCTGAGTCTTCTGATACCACAGCAATCATTACGTCCGCTGTGTTAATTTCTTATAGCGCTCCACATCACCAGAACCCGATCATGAGAATCCCAAACAGATCAACCGAAACGCTGTAAATTCGACGCACCAATCGACATCTTTTTAAACGGTTACCACATCCATCTCGAGAACATGGTGAAAAAAAGAGATTGAGGATACCCGATTATGAGGAAGCCCATGTTGGATACAAGCTGGCACGGTGACGCCCGCGATTCCTTGAATTCGAGGAAGTTGTGTCCGCTTCAGGTGTTCCACTTTCAAATAAACATGGGTCTGCATGTAGCTGGAACCAACATTTGATTACTTGAAATAAGCTGTACATAAGACACGCACAAGTGCACTGTTGAAATGTACGAAAGTGAGAAATAAAGAGGCGACGCAGCAGCGAAATGGGAAAAATGGTTCGCATAGCGCATGGGGATGGGGGAGGAAGGTTTAAGGAAGACAGGAGGATGTGGGGAGGTTGGGGAAGGAAGGAGGAAGAGTGGTAATGCTACCTCGTTAAAAAGATGAAACAATTCCCATGAAGATGCTCTCCAAGCTTATCTCAACTTCCCCTCCTTTGCATTCCGTTGAAATACGTCAAAGCAGATAAATATTTTGTTACAACTACCCCGTACGATGCCAAAACTAACCAGAGCGAAAGGAATTGCATATGACCAATATCCCGCTACTCGTTTTATCACCTCTGCTCTGTAAGCCACTCTTGAATACCTCACAGGCAAGGACCTTTCTAAGCATGTGGTAGGACGATATTAAATGTGAAATGAGAGCCGAAATTGCAACCGGAACTGTTTGCAATTTTGGTCATGCTAATAAGGATCATTTTTGAAAGAATCAGGATTCATAATATCCGGCTAAGTAGATGTGATTTTTTTTTAAAAAAGGTGCAAAAAACGATGGATACATTAAATGCAAAAATTCACATAGGACATTAGATTCGCAGCTGTCTGCCAAACCACCCGAATTTAATCAGAAGTGCAATACAGAAATGACTAGAAAGAGCTGCAAAGAGACGAAGCAGCAAGGCTAATCGACACAATGCAACAACAGTCATCGAGCAACGCTTCAAACAGCCCGCCACATGCATCGTTCCAACTACCGTTTCTGGCGAATCGGCCAATTCATTAGGCTGAATCATTAAAAAGTTTACTGAACGACGGCTAAACTGATAAGTGTTGGATTTAAAGAGAGGAAGAGGAAGAACAGAATCCTAACCTTCTGAAAGCAGCACACGTATTTCGAACAGCTTGGAAGCTTGTATATAGTTGTTCATCACTAAGATCATCACAGTCTTCTTGCAACAACTTTAGTGTTGACACCTAAAAGTGCTCAAATTTATGGCGTCTATGCGAAGGTAGGATATGAAATGACAGAGAAATAGCAAAAATCGAGCGATTAATCGAACTCCACAATAAAAAAAAAATTTAGATGCCGCACAGAACGTGATGGAGGGATTTACAAACGACCTAATTTACCGCATCAAAATGATTTGTTGAACGACCACGGATTGTGACTGAGCTGAATGCTGGTTGGAAAACGCCAATTTGTTAGAACACATGAACCAAAACGCTGGAAATTAGCTTAAGGTCGAATTTAAGATTGCGATCAATATGAAACGCATGCTTACGCAATTCAATACACGCCTCAGCCCATCGATCTGATCGAAGCGCTCAAGAATCGGACGAAACTGGAGCGCATGTATGAAAAACATCGTCGCCGCTGCTCGACCACTCTCGTACCCATGCTCCAGCAACCATGCGCAATACCTGGATTAGAAACACAACTAATTTATTGCTTGACTCACTCCCACCATTTTCGAACATCTGGACAACGGAGACTAACCGAATTAAAGACCTCCTAACCTGCTCATACTTACGCGCTTTCTTCATGACAAAAAAGCTGTTTAGTGACCACCGAAGGTATCACTCGCGAATCGGTCGAAACCGCAACCTTCCTCTTACCGACCACATATTCTGCCTCTGTGCTACCGCAGACGCTTCTACTCACCACTATTTTTGCTTAGGTGTTATCACCTCTATTGCGCATACGCTGTGAAACGTCTGGTCGCTCGTGCGGCCGTTGAAGCGACACTAAATGGAAGCAGATGATATACCATGGTTTACGCCTTGTGTTAAAGCCAACTTTAAGTCTGGATCAAATTTAGAGGGCAATCACTGTTTCACAAATAGTGAAAACATTGCCTGCGAGCAGTTCCGAATCCTCAACAAAAAAATCACTCGAAATACCCATTGCAATTGGGAAATTCCTTCCGCCATCCAGATTGAATATGCGAATGACTCAATTGAGCACATTCAGCATATGCCCTTCTGTCTGGGCATTAATAATCGAATTAATGCCGCATATGCGTTGTACCCGCTACAGTCGTTTACGCTTTGTGAAGAAAAGCAACACTGGATTTTTCTACAATAGACGAAAAAATATTTTCTGATGGCAAGCTCCACCTGCCCCGACTATTCGCGACCTTGAAAGTGTTGATTCGTTAGCACACCGTGGTACCATAAATGTTTCTGAGCATTTCTGCAAACGTTGTACACGCTTGTATACCTTCACGTTGCACAGGCTTGTATGCCTTCATGCATATGTGAATGCATTACTAAAGACTTCAAATTATTTGAAGCCCATCTCTCTCCCATCACCCACTTACTTTGCCACTTGCTCAATTCTTGCAATCAAAATTTTGCCCGAAGAAAAAAAATTTCTCAAAGACAAAAATTCAGAGCAATAATAAAAGGAAAAATAATGCTCACTCGACCAATCGATCCAAGGTGCGGTCGGGCAGAAGGCACACCTTTTCCATTGCATCCGTGCTGTATGACAGGTAATACAAACACGTACCGACGACAACCGAAGGCATTGAGTTCCTATCTACAGTTAGCAGCAACTCAACTCCATTTGAGGCCACCAAATCAAGCGCGATTTTCCGATGCACCAGTAGTGATGTGAGGTACTGAAAAAAAAAAAAAAAAACTTGCAGCGGAGCACCACAGGATGCGTTTCCTATAATGAAGGAAAATTAGTTAAAGGTACCGCAGTGGAGGTAAATTACCCGTAGCGCCCCAACATGCGGAACCACCGTTGTGCTTATGTCTCTCTGTAGAGCTTCATTTGACTTCTTGGATTGTCAGCAAAAATAAACATTTTTTATTTGGATTTAAATACTCTTAAACGTGCTAAAAATAATACGTAAATTAATCTAATTTTTTAATCAACCCCTTAAATACTAATCGCTGTACACCTCTGTTAGCGAGTATCCGGTCGACGAAAGGAATCTTTCGGGTAAAAGAACATGAAAAACGGATGAAAACGAGAAGATAGCCATCGGAAGTTACCGGTAAGCATGTAGTTAATGCGATGGGAAAGAACGCTCTTCAGAACATTAGGACACATATGCTAGTGAACAAATATTGTTGCCCAAAGGTCTGTGTTCGTTACTTGCGTGAACAGCTACCTTGCTTGATGGAAAACGTCGGGTTGTAATTTCCTGAGCTATAGCAACACCACAAACGAAACAGCTCAAACAGGAGTGCAAGTGAAGGTGCGAAAGTATGGGAGGGAGAGGGAGAGGGAGAGGGAGAGGGAAAGGGAGAGAGAGGGAGAGAGAGGGGGAGACAGAGAAGGGGAAAATAATTGGAAAGTGATAGGAAGAGATGCGAAAAGAAGCATCCTCCTTCCATATCGACCTAGGGAGTGCTCTCTGAGTTGCATCATATCGCTAAACATCCACCACCGTAGTACAAAGCATTAGCAGTCTTTCGTAAATACATCTTAACTGACAACAGCCGAGGAATGAGTACCTTTAAAGCGTTGAAAATCAGGCGAGAGTCACGTTTCCGAGTACCACTGAGATACTGCAAGATAAGATCCAAAGATCGGTTTTCGTAGGCTTGTTTCAGAAGCTGGAATAAAAGAATTTTCATTGTTATTTACTTGTAGACTTGCTTCAGCATGCCACCAAAGAGTATTCCACTGCTATCCCGCTATTTCCAAGATAACGAATAATTCTGCCAATAGCTGTCAACGACTCTCATCTATTAGCAACAGCCTTGCTGCGCTTGCCTACAAGAATTCAACAGACGAAACTTGCCATATGCGAGATCATAAAAAAGTCCCGGATTTACTACACTCCTCAAAGCGTTTCTATGGCTCTTTAATCATAACTCACAGCTGATAACAACAATGTGTCATAGAGCGTTCGACAATTAGGGAGCGTTACTGAGCATGTCACTGGACAACGATGGAATCAGCATTACAAGGGGGCCAATGCAGGGCATTTTGGAGCCCCTCGTCCTTAATCTTTTCAACCTACTTTGGGGTTTCGTTTTGTTGGCCTGAAACTTCGAATCATGTAAGTAGTCAAAGAAGAATGGCACATAGGTCATAGTATTTTTTTAAATGACAGAAGGGCCAATTTGTCAAACGCTGTCAGTTCAAAAAAGCCAACTAAACTGACAAAGCAGTGCTTGTAATAAATCTTCAGTTATCAAAAGGACAAAAGAATCTGCCAAACTATCAACCACGAAAGATGTAATCTGTAGATGCAACTATTTTATGATATGAAATAATAGCGTCAAATTCTTTTTTAATTAAAAGCCGTGAACAACGGAGAACTTCAACGAGTGAAAGCCGAGCTCCAAGCTACCTGCTGCCGCAAACTAAAAATCTGATGAAAAATCCGTGGTACCATAGCTTGTCTGATGGCTGCTTTCTGCAAGTTACCTGCGTATACCAACTCTGTAAATGAATAAACTTCTGCATTGGTGCCAGAATACTACAATCTTCTCGTGGATGATCCAGGTTTCAATTTTTCAATTCCTGTTGACTACGTCTCGGGATTACGAGTGGGAAGAGTGAAAACAAATGGCTCCTAGAACTAAAGCAAACCAGATTGAGGAATAACAAAAAACGCCGAAGAATGCAAACAAAACTACAAATAATTGCCAACATTCTCTAACAAAATGAGCCTTTTTCGGTAATAGGGGAAAATAAATTAATGTTTCATTTCTCTTTCAACCACTGCTGCTGTGCAAGGAATACTCTCTGTGGAAAACAACACTTCAAAATGCTCACATCCATATTTCGCCAACAAAACTCAAAAAGCTCAACTCACATCTTGATATTCACCGATCGGGGTTAGGAATTGCAGTATGAGTTGCTGCTCAACGACAATAGACAATGGAAAGATACGATATTCGCCCATGCGCAACTTCTCCTGCACCGTCCACTGGCTATTGCTTCGTGTATCCATAAGGGCTGTCAGTGAGGACGTGCTCGAAAACGATGTATTCGCATCCTGAAGGAAATAATCATTTATGAAAATATTAGAGCATGAAGTGCTCTTCTGAAACAATATCTACAAATGCTGCAAGGATAAAAAAGTCTTGCGAAGTGAAATCTCATGCATCTAGTGTTTCCGCCCAATATTTTCATGCTGCCTCACGCATTCGACTTGCTGACGTTTGCTCTAAACACACCAAAAAGGGTGGAGAGAGTAAGCTCGATCTCCCTCCGAACCTATACAATACTTAATTCTATGGCGTTTCGTGCTAATTTAGTTGCCTCTCACGCTTGTCTTCAACATTCATTCTGAAGCTCATTTTTCCCTTTCATAAACATATAAGTGAGAGCGCACACATCATACTTTTTAAGTGGTGATCACAAAAAAATCAGGATAACTAAAAATGGGACTTTAAGACAGTACATGGCTTTAAGGATATGCAAATGATACATAAACTTGTTTACCTATACTTCCGCAGATTTATTCTTCATAACTTAGCAGCGGTTTTCATATACAACTAACCTCAAGAAGATTACATCGAACCAAATCAAAACTCAATTCAGAAATGTCTACATCGATGCATAAATGCAGTTATCAAGCATATCTCGCCTTTTCATCTCAACTATCAACACTCAAGGACAAAAGGAATTGCAAAGAGATACCTGTTGCATTCTCTGTTTCTTACGCAGCGGTTCGTCAAGAGTAACAGTATTCGAGTGCCGCACTCTGCTTCCTGTAGGCAGCTCCGCTATATCCAACGGCTGGCTTCTGAAGTGCACATCTTAAGCATGCGCAAATTTTCGCTAAAACGAAAAAAAAAAAGTCGACGTTAAACACCAAGACGCAACAACGACAATGCAAAATTGTAGACAACGAGGAAAAGCTGCTTAAAATACTTCGACGGAGTTCCTGAAGTTCAGGAACTCTAGTAGTCATTTACATATGATTGACTGACATATGTAGAAACTATGAACTCGAAGAAAATTGGCAGATTTAAATTCTTTAGACCGAAATGATGTCGAGATGGAGTTCTCAACGAACTTCACTGCTCAGAGAGACTGTATTCACCACAAAAAGTTTGTTAATTCGCCACTTGCCTTTCTCATCCCAATCCCCTTCCCACTCAGGACAATGCGAAAATTTGTGGACGATGAGCAACAACTGCAGTACTGATCGCTGCACACAATTTCAGTCATTCAGCATACATAAAACTTCAAACGCCTTAAACTCCTCGGACAGGAAGTAAACAGCACCTGAATTAGGCGATTCCCTAATTACACTAACCCTGTGCAGGTGGCAAACGTAGACTGTTAATGTTACGTTTAACGGTGCCGACAATAGCAAGTCACAACTGCTACCTGTAATCCATAAGCCACAACGATGTTTTATACGCATTTAAAGTGTTTTCTCATTGTTAAGCAAGTAGGAGGCAGCTCCAAGAAATCATATACCAGTTAACGCAGCAAAACAAGTGAAACAGCAGAGTCGATGTTCTTCTTAGCACCGTTGATTTTTCGAACTCAAGTCTCACTTAAAACATTCTCTATTACATGGCTAAGTGGATCTATCAACATTAAATATCAAAGAAAGTTGAAGAATCCATTATTGTACAGCAAATATTATACAACAGTCTGGTTTCTGTATTATATGCTGCATCTCGCCATGTGTTCATAACCATATGAATATACTTACGGAACTCTAAGCGTCGACGATGGCCTCAACATCGGTATCGATGGAGAAGGCTCGTTGGCAACGTTCCTTATAGAAGCAACATCACGACATTTCGGAGGTCTCCACACTACCTTGAAATGTGGAAAACTTTTGATGCAGAAATAAACGAAAGCATCTGCCTCAATGAATGCAATCAACAAATTCAGACTCTCGGCTTACATACTGCCATATGCAAAAACGTAATCCAGCTCACTTTCAGCAAAGAAATTTCCACTGAACAACCGCCCTTCTTATTGCAACAGCACCGACCACACCCTTTGCTGATCATTACGTTAAGGATCCGCAAGGCAGGAGGATGAAAGAAAACATGAAACACCTCGGCATGGGATGGTCTCTCATCGGCCTGGAACGACTCGTTGAGCATCCCCGCAAAAGGACCTTCCTCCTCATCAGCTGCTTCCCGCTGTGCTGAATCGCATTTCATATATATCGCGTCAGCATCATCGTCTTTCTCTTCCACGACTTCTTCGTTCATTTTTTTCTGCAGATTAAGGAATTTCACGAACCGGTAGAAAAGGCAGAGCACAACTATGGACGGAATGCACACAATTCACGCACCTTTCCAAAAGAATATCAAAACCGTGATTCCTTTCTTTTCTAAAATCGTCACTGCTGCACATATAAGTAAGCGGAATGGTCTCACGCTAGTAAACTCAAACTGCCATCAAGCGGACATGACGTTGTATGGGAAAGACTACGTCAGAGAGGAGAACAGTTTTTTTTTTTTGACATTTCACAGTCAATCAATATTAACTATCATAGAGAGACATTGCGTCGAAGAGCCAGGTTTACGAAGCAAAACCTCACTTAAGTATATAGCAGTTGCAACTTCCCGAACAAATGCACAAACTGAGGCACACAATTAATTTACCATTCGTCGACTGAACTCAGTCTAAGTTGCATATGAAACAACGCGTTTTTATAGCAATCTTATACGAACACTAACAATACGAACACATTAATTTTACCATTCTCAGCCTGTAGCAATCTTTACCATTGAACTCGGTCTAAGAGGCAGAGAGATCATTGGTCGAGTTGAATTGTTGTATGTGAAAGAAACAATGCATTTCTAGTAGAACCTTTCACGTTTGATTCAAATATTAACCTTGAATTTCCTTTCATCTTCAATTTTATATAAGAACGCCTCTTTAAATGTGGATGTCGTAATAATGTAGAACTATTATTTCTATAACGACAAATACTAAATTACCGAAAATCAACACGAAAATTACAAATCATATGCTCCGAGTTAAAAGTAACTATGTTCTTAATTGGTTTGCAACTCGATTGTGTAAAATTTCGTTTTTTTTTGTATAAGAATGGGACAGTTAGAATAGTAAAAACCATCATTTCAAGCGAGAATGAACAACACTTGGATCATTTCCATCTAGAGAGAAAAATGTTGTCATCCCTCACTACTTAACTCTGATATGATTCTTCCTATGTTTTCTAAAAACTTAACGCAGGGGCTTTCCAAACGCTTTATTAAGGTGACGATTTAAAACGCCGCTGGCTTTATCTGAAGCAAAAATTTCCCCATGTAAATGTGCTAAAATTAAATAAGAAATTCTTGTGAGAGAGAAATAGGGCTCCGAACGAAGATGGACGACTCGATGATCTATTAAGCCAAATTGAAAAATTAACGCGGAAACCATACAAAAGTCCACGTGGATTTCTTCCTCGACAATCTCGGCGCAATCAGTGACAAACACGGGGTAGCGTTCCCACCAAGACATCCCAAGCACGGAAAAAAAGGTGAAAAGACAGTGCAATGCAAATATGCTGATTCCTGCTGGACGTTGAACAAAGTTTTTTCTATAAGGAAAACATAGAAGCAAATTAGCTAACCTTGCATTTAAGCAAGGCCAATTGTCACGCGTATACGTATACATAAAAATCTCCTTCTCCTTCAAATTTAATCCGTAAGTCACTTCAAAAAAAGGCGATTAGACTTTTGAAATCAAAGTGAAAAATTGTACTAGGATGAGGCTTTTCCTTCTTATGCCGAAAAAAACATCGTTATCCAATGAATCAGGCACTCATATATGTTGTGAGGAGGGAAACTGCGACAGAACCCTTACAAAAAGCTCTTTGAGTCTGTTGAGGGCGATCGGGATCAATATCGAGTTTTCATTTTTGAAGTTCGCCGCGACGCCTGTGACCTCGAGCGCCACACCTAGAAGGCAGAACGAGTATGCCCGTAAAGTGGGATCCGTTTCCTCACTCTCGGCCCATCGATACAACTGAGGTATCAGATTCTCGGGGTCCTGAAATACATATAGTTGTTTCAAATAAATGACTCGTATTTATGAAACGATGATTACTTCTCCATTCGCATTTTCAACTTCTTCTTGCTCGCTCTCTAGACGAGGAAAATATTTTCAGAGGCGATCACAATATTTGTTGAAAAGGCAACAGCAGAGCTAAATGAAGGGCATACAAATGAATTTCCTCACCTCTTTGCCAGCATCCGAAGAGTCAGAGAGACTCCTCTTCATGCTCTGTCCTCTCTCTCATTGGAAGGGATGGGGATATGGGACGCTTAGATTTAGCGGTGAATGTTTTGGTAAGTTAAGCACTATGGACTCACGCCTTGAAATTCTATTCTCAATGTTGACGTGTATGAACAAAAAACTCACCGAAAAAACAACCGCACAATCGAGTCCGGGCAGCAGATCAAGTAGTAAACGAGCGGCCGCAACGTTTAGCGCTGTGTTATCTCGTGCCATCAAATATGATACGATCAACTGCAATATCACCACATTTGAAGAGATGAGAATAGAAGCGAAAAATGCAAATCACAAAAGGCGTTGAATAAAGAGTTCGGAGAAGTGAAAAGTGGCGAAACGGCACTCTATTTCCAAGATTTTTATGTATTAAATTGTATTTAAGAAAATTTTCGCAACAGGAATCCGATAGAAAATTTCTGCAAAATCAATGAACAATTTCGGCAGAACAATAATACGTGAGTGATAAAAGAGTATTTCAAATTTTCGAGCGGAATCTTTCATTAAATGAAGCAAAACGAATGGAATAACTCGCAGGTCTTAAAGAAGAATGAAATGTTGTCGCCAACAATGCGCCAATTACGTTAGAAAACAAACTGCCTTAGTGTGCGCATCACTGACAAAGGGTTCATACACTGCGATTCAAATAGTGATTACATAAGTTTTACTCACTATTCTGGTTGCTGTGGTTTTTATTTTGTACTATTTGCTGTAGACTGCTATGAACGCTTTTTGCTGTGAAACTGACGTTCCTAGATTAAGGCTATTAACTAAAAGAAAATTCTGATTTTCACAATGCATCATCAACAACCTAGACAATGTTTTAACTTCGGTAAGCAAGCAGAAGGCGGCTGGCATGACGCTAGTATTACTAGATAAGAGACAGCCCTTCTCACCCTCTCCTTTCTGAAATACCCTCTCAATACTGACAGTGCGAATGCATTAGGATAGTACATCTGGGAATAACCTATCTAGAATAAAAGATGAATATAGAGGAAGTCGCTGTAAAGCTATTATATCTTTAAAAAAACGCTTGACTCTACACTTCCTTTAATTTAAGTCAAGACTCTTTGAAATGGCATCACTAAATGCGCTCTTCCAAGTGAACGCAAAAAACTCAAATGCAAGTAAAAAGGTCAAAAATGCGCAGCCAATATTTTCTGCAGTGTATCGTTTCCAACCCTGGAAGCTCTCCTGTATTTCCCACTACCACATTTTCTGGAAATACATCCCGTTTAATCAGTCGCAATCGTTTAAAGTACCGTCGAAGGAGATGTACAATATTCCAAGAGAATGCCACCTAAAGAAGCAAACGCGATATTGCTACTGAAGCAGCAAAACTGTCAAATTCTAGGCAAATATTTCTCAAACCGTGATTTATCAGGCCGACCGGGGAAATTTGCCACTCCTTAAAAGGGTTTACCTGATACCTGATAGATTTGTGGCTAATTACAATCGCGGATTTTTCTGTTTCACTACTGCTAGTACAGAAATAAGCAATGAAGCAAGGAATCACCTCGAAATAGCTAATCGAAATATCGCTACGGATTGAATCTTATGACGCATTGAACACGCTTCCTTCTACGCAAACCAACTCAGCAGAAAATCAACAACACCTTACGCGCCTATATAAATCACTGCGCTAATACTCATTCATTCGGAGAAAAAAAAACAAACAATCCGCATACCTTATTCATGAAATCGGTGTTGCGAAAAAGCATTTTAAGCAGATGGCCATAGGTGCAGGATGGATGCGTCCTAGACGGGTGTCGATCATCAAGTGGATCAGGATCCTGCTGCAGAAACTCTTCCGCTGCTGCCTCCATAAGTTCCGCAATTCTGAAACAATGAAACATCAGTGCCTGCGTGGAATGAAGAAATTGACGAGAAACAGAAATTGCACTCATTGGAGCAGCTGTTGCCGTCTAGAGACCACGACTAGTCATCATCTCGAAACCATGAGGAATGGTTATCTTGTGGCCACGAAGACACCTAGGGGTACTAAATTTTGGCATCAGGTTTTGGGTAAAACTTGCTCGTGTGAGTTATCACACATGTAGAATATTGAATTAGAATTCATTAACACCCGCTCTGAGTTTCCCGACCGCCACAACTCTCCCAACTCCTCTTATAGGCTCCACTGTTAAGCATCTGATTTTATCGGGTCCTGGATATAGATGTAGCCCAAAGCAAATCCAGGTTCGTGTTCAGCGTGTAAGTGAACTAATCTAACCTCGGACGAGGTGTAGCTGGAACTTGGGAGTGACAGCAGCTACAGAGCCTTGAAAGCATATGTTGCCAAACACGCATCCGACATCACTTTTATCACGACCCAAAGCCACACGACCATACCGTATAAACACGAATATAGGGTCCCGAGTATGACATTGATGCTACGCAGCGCGCGTTAGACAAGAGCTATAAATCTTGTACAACCCACAACTGCCCAGCTTGTTTTTGTTGTGGAGTTGGTCGATAATACCTTCAGACGGTAATCACCGAATGGAAGAGCGCGACATCAGAAACTGGTGAAGACCCCTCTCCCTCCTAGCAGTAAGTACTGTCTGGTGACGACTGCCACGTTTAGAGGGGCAATTACTGTGGTAAAATGTTCGGTCGGTATTTATTATGTGCAAGTTTTGCAAATGAAACGTGTTAACACACAGGGTTTACAAATTTCGCAGTAGTAAAAAGCGCTTTAGTGGAGGCTACATGTCATCGTAACACACTGTACTGAACCATGTGCAGCACGAGGACGTTATGCAATGCAATGAAACCTCAAATAGGCTCTAAAACCCTCACTGTACGCTGAGTCCATATGAGCTCCCATATATGTCTCAAACGTAAAGCGTGAAGCCGTAAACAAATTGCGGCGTCGATTAATTCATGACGAACACGGTCAAGTATCGATGATGGTTAGCAGCTGCTAACGACTATGTGAACAACGGTCACTACAAATGGCTAGCGGCCAATATGAAGCAATCACCATGAAGCAGTGTGATATTATTCCACTTGCGATAACCTGAGGCGCGATAATCACTAATGCAATGGTTTCTACTGAATCCGAAGATGCTACTGCAGGAAAAGGCGAAAGTCCTTGAGTGCTACATACTGTTGGTTGGCAAAAACTGCGGCTGCTGTTTTTATAAGAGAATTGCTGATTAGCGTCGATATGCAATTAGCGATTAAAAACTGACTCGATATTCATATTTTTGAATGTCTTGAGAAAACAGTGCAAACCTCCTCAATGACTGTAAAAGTCCCCTCATTAGTATAATGGCTTCGTAATACCCGGCATCTTCCGTTACCTCATATACCAAATTTTAAGACAAATGTCTTCAGAAAAGCAAGTTTTATCGCCCTTTTTTTCAGGCTAGTACCGTATGGCTTCAGAAGACTATCTGAGGTTAGAGAGTACTCTATATGCAGTGATGCGATACACTTCATTAGTGGCATCAGGTAGTGCTTTGCCGGTGACCATGTACCTCCTTTAAATATTTTCACGAGATGGGCGTCACGGATTCACGCATGTAGCCAAATGAGACGGATTTCGAATTCCGGCGTCGGAAAACGCTGTTTCGCTATATAGCCGTCACTACAGCATGCTCAGGGAGCCAAGGAAAGTGATAATTTCGTAGATATTTCAGAAGCTCTTTAAAACCTTGACTAGCAACACTCACAACAAGCGACCCATCAGACATAAGTGGCAAAGATGAAGATGGTGGAAAATGGAGTTGAAATGAGTGCAGCGAAGAATTGTGAGAATTCTCAACTGAAATCAACTGAGGCCGTTCAGCCGCAAAAACCTACAATACTGCTCACTAGTGAGTATTAGTCCTGATCAAAATTCAGCGTCACGCGGCGACTTTCTATGAAGTTTGATCGCATCCAACCTTCAGCAATCTTTAAAAGGCATTTCGGCACTTCGTAACGAATATTTCAGAAACGGTGTATGTGATTCCTAAGCGTTTTACTAAGTGATGTTAATTAATGGTAAATTCAGTAGGCACGTTTGGCTTAGGAACATCATTCACTGTTAAAGAAATTTGCCGATCATTCCATGTGTTTTCTCAATTCGAACAGTGGTTCCATTCGCTGCTCTCCATGTTATTCCATTGCTTCACTTTAGAATTAATTTCTTGCATGTGCAATTATATGGACTAGACCCTAGTGCCTCATTTCAATGATTCAGAATCCTTATGCACCGCAACATGAAACATTTGAAACATTAGCTAAAATAGTGATCTTCAGGTTGGTTTAATGTGCTATTAGATCTTTTCTTTTTCGGTTATACACTAGATTCTGGCGTTTTTCGAACTGAAAATGGAGAGAGAGGGGGGGGGGTAGTGCAAACTTTTGTTATTAAGCATAAGGGATGGAGGATTGGTGCGTTCAAGTTTTACGATCCAGTGCAAAGGAAACCATCGATATTCAAAAGTGTGCTGAGCGATAACAACATAAGCAATAATCACAGAAGTTGTAGTTAAAACAAAAAACTCTTAACCAAATCTATCGTCCGATGAAATGATCACCTAACAGGACACGGTCAGCATCACCGTTTGCAAGACTGAAATATGCTCGGCATTTGATCCTCTTTAAATATTAGGAGACATTCGATACCACAGTAAAAAAAACTTTTGTTCCAGTTACCCTCTCAACATACAGAGGTAAAGCTTCTAAACTGGATTCGTTGTCTTCTGAATGGTGGAAACTTTCGAATAAAATTGGGCAAATCTCTTCCCCAATCATATGGTACCGTTAATGGCGTTCCGCAAGGTAGCGTGCTGGGCTCCACGTTATTCCTAATATATGTGAATGACGTCACTGATGGTCTGACCAGTACGTGTAAGCTTTTTGCTGATGATTTGAAGATTTATTGATCGACTGGTGATCCCCTTTAAGATTTTAACGACCTTGAGTCTCATTTCGACTGTATCATTCAATGGTCTCACGTTGGTCACTGGATATTAATAGCGAAAAACGTTGGTGAATGCATGTTGGTTTGAAGCATGAATGCCCATTATGAATCTCCGAGGTTTTGATTCCTACTCTCACTTCCGTCAGAGATTCACGAGTGTCCACTGATGAATCTCTAAGCGGGAAGACTTATTGCGAGTCAGTGACAAATGGGGCATTTAAGCTGGCAAATTGCATTCTGTGGGGCTATTCAGTATTGCTCAGCGAACTTAAAGGAAGCCCTCACTGTCTCCTGTCGCCATACCCTGAATATGATGGTTGTCAAGTTTACTCGTGGTTGTGTGCGAATGCATTTCATGGGAATGACTCTTTGAAAAGTTTTTCTCGGACTGGAGGTTCTAATTATGAAAGTCACCTGCGCATTTTTGGTGTAAAGTCACTTGAATATCGTAGCCTTGAGTTGGACCTCATATTGTGTTGTAAAATTATTAAAGTCCATAGTGATACCGTATTTGATTCAATATTCTCCTATTCCGAGCGACACAATTTATCACCAGCCTAGAAGTTTCAACTGTTTCCGTGAATATCAACTCTAAATTCAGCTTATAAATCCTTTATTTCTCGGGTAATCAGAGTGTAGAATCAACTTCCTGCTGATGTCACTTCAATTCCTGAAGTTCTCGCGTTCACTAGTCGCCTAAAGCTTTTCAACCCCCGTAAAATCTTTGAGTTTGTGGTCAGTGAGACTGCTTTTTGATCGCCGTGATCGCAGACTTTACTTCTTCTTCCGTTTCGTTTAATGTTTTAAGTTTTCTCTATTTTGCTTGCGAAATAAAGATTTCACAACAAGCTGATAACAACGCACGTAAGAAGCTGTAAAGCACAACTAATGCCCCTTATGACGTCACGAGATCCTAAATAGGTAGCAACAATTCAAATAATGCTTACTGATATGATTATAGCTAGTCTCGCTTACCCAATAATAGTCGCCTTTGCGTCGAAATCGGGAGTATCGTTTTCTGCTTCCCATACGGCCAAAATTGCTTCCAATTGTCCAGCAACATTTGCTTGCCGCGTATGAGACGAAGTACCCTGATGCAGCGAATGTGTGGACCTGGATGTTATCATCCTTCACGCCTTCGAACGCTTTCCCCGCAAAAAAAACTCCGTCTTTTGCGATAAGAGCCAAACACAACTAGTCAAGACCAGAGGCTGATAGCCAAAACATCGACATGTCCACTCCAAAAAATTAACGAAAAATTGGCACAGCTCCAATTTTTGAACTTATGAACTTAGCAGCTCATTTATTAGCAACATTTCCTGCTATAATTTCAAGACTTAATCCTACAGGCCGTTGCAATTTTTCGTTCACATGTGCAAGGATGCAGTGAGAGTTGTAATTCATATGTTTGTTCATCCAGTGAGCTTTCCTGTTTTGCAAGCTTTAATTCTATTAGTGGCTGTAGCACCTGTATTTTGTTCGAGTTTATTTCCGATACCTGCACTTTTTAAACACACGACCGGGTTCCAACTAAAATCGTAGCTTTAGTGATGTTCAGCGTCCGCACAACATGACGGCATTTTAGAAAGGAATAAGCAGTTAAATAGGAATAAGTAGATACAACAACTTATGGTAAATGAGAACGAAGACCATGTCATATGCGAGTGACTAGATCAGCACCTGCTGCTGCCGCGTAAGTGATTGCATCCTTAAATGAATGAAACTAAATGACAGAACGTTCATAAACACGCATACTACCTTCATTGCCCTGCCAGCTGCTCCCGAAAAGTGGCATCCTGCGCTCGTTCTGAATGGGTGATCAACTGAATGATTTAAGAGCCCTCAATCCTGTACAGGTAGGATTGGTGCATTCATCCGATCACTTGGATTCAAATTGCAGCCACAGTTCGCAGTATAGATTTTCGCAGCAGAAGATGCTGAAAAGAAAAGGTCCTGAAGTATTTCAAAAGTTGTTTGGATCGGTGGATCAGCACACTTACCATCTCAGATATGCTTACGAGGTTGGATCGCCCCATTTCTTATGAATTATGCTTATGAAAAGGTAGTTCTGCATTTCTTCTCTCGCTATGAATTATGCTCAAACTGGAGTTTAGCTGGCACAATGATGCCATTTATAAGAGTGCAATTCATTGCAGAGATACACTGAATTCGTAAAGGCTAATAAAACAGTTGAACAAATATACAGTTGGACGTGACATAGAGGCTCCATTCAGATGCGCCGCTTTTAATCTGAAATAGTCTTTTGAGAATCTACAGTGTTAAAGAAATCTTCCCTTTCAGTAGTCCAACTCTGAACATAGCTGTTTGTTGACAGATGTGCTGTCAGCAGTCCTAATAGGCTTATTGAACGGCATAAAAAGCAACAGATTCCGATTTAGAGACGTCTCCGGAATAAGCTTTTGACTGCGTTCTGAGTACTATTTCCGATAGTTATTATGATTTGATTGTCTTTCGTATCAGACATTAAGGCAAGCAGTATCACTAGATTACGGGCAATATTGCGCGTTTTTTAAATGAAGACCGTTTAGAGAGATCAAATATGGCACGGAAAGTTCATGAGACGAAGAAGCAGTTCAGCAGCAAATTGCAGCGCCTCTATTTGCACGCCACTTTCATGTTGTTGAAGGTGAGCATATTGCTGCACTTACTGAGGTACTCTCTGAATCTTCTGCTCTTCCTTTATTAATTAACAAATTACATAAATAAACCCTTCCAATTCCTATTCGCCATCGATCAGCCCATGATTGAACAGTCTATAATTAATAGTTCACTTCCTCAAAGCGTTATCGATTAATCCTCGTAACTCCAAAATATACCTCTACCTTGATACGATACGCGACACATTGTGCGGATTTCTGTTTGACTGAAGGATGGAAGGCTGCTTTTAGTTGTAGATCCAAGTGCAGTATCTCGAAGAAAAATTAGCATCACGACTAATGGCGTTTCGTATGCGTTTGCTTCGCAAAACTACCTAATGGCGACTTTTGTTTGTGCTTATGTAGATGTGTGTTTCCTTGTACGACCGTTGATTTCAACTTGGAAACCAGTTTACGAGTTTTAACGAGCACATTATATCATAGGATCAAGTCCTATATCATGGAAAAATGGAAAAGCGCGGCGTGGCAAAGGTGTTGACATGGTATGCGTTTTCGCATCCGATTCCACTGGACAACCACCTTCACAGGTAGTTAGTAAAAAATACCCACGATAAAATCTGCATATATTTTAGCTGATCCTAACACCCATATCATTCTTCAACAAAGAATTCGTTTTTGTTTTACAACTTTTTCCCACCTTTAAATCTTTCTTCGTTCAATTCACGTTTGTTGGGGAAGGCGGATTACTGTCCCTTATCCTCGACGTTCTTCTCTCAACTTATTTCTGATTATTGTGTTGCACTGTTCGAGGTTATTAAGTTTTCGCTGTTTGGGGCGACATATGTGCGCAGAGCGCCTACCACTTTTTCAGTGATGTTTTTTTTCACTGGTCAACAGCATTTTATTTTTTCAGCAATCTATTCTAACAGTTGGCGACTTTGATCTTCCGTTACTGACTGGCAAATCTGTAATATATTGGAGCAGTTTCTTATATGATTTATTTACAGAGTTGTGTTCATTCAACTGTTTACTGCAGTTCGCTTTCGAGGCTATATATCGTAACCATATTCTTCACCTTACTATCTGTACTATGCCTCTCTCTGTTACTGATTTATTGATTTTAACGTTCCAAAGTTGGAAAACATACCTCAGTGTATGTGAGCATGAACTGCATGAAAGAGCGAAAGCTTTATAAAACAACGGTCCGAGCGAATATAACATTGGATGCCAAAGATCGGAACGACTAAGCCGCAATTAAAAAAAAAAAAAAGGATATTCACCCGAAGGCTTTCCTGCGGTCGAAACGAAATCTCCTACCATCATACCCTGAGTGTCGTTCGGTTTGGGTCACTAGAATCTAGGTGAACCAGCGGTAACCTCGTGCAAACCTACAGAAATAACTATGCGCTTATGGATGCTGAATTTTTGGATTTTTCGAGTTTCTCGCTGCTGCTGATTCTAGCACTGAAGAAACCCTGATGAGTCTTTGGAATGAGCTTACTTCGGCAGCTGACGGCCTGCAATGTAGAAGCTTTTAAGAAACAACTCGGAAGTGACCGTACCAGCATGAATATGAAATGATGCCTGCCAGAGGCGCTTGGATGCATTCTCCCATTACGTAGCAGCGATTCCCGCGCAGTAACCACACCATGTGGCTGCATTCATGAGGCCTCGGAGGCAGAAGCTATGTGGATGTATGCCTTGCCGTTCAGCGGCAGGGTGTGCGCGGCGGCCACACTATCGTAGTGTGCCCCGCAGCACGGCAATGGAAGTCGGGTGGCCAGGACCTTGCAGATGTCGTGCATGACGCTGAGGGCTCCCACTGAGTCACAGCTAGGGACTCGAAGCAGTGGCATCGCCATAGGGTGTAAGGCTATGTGCCATATTGCATGGTGTAGAAAGACATTGCGTCGACAGTTAGGAAGTGGACTCACAGTCCCACAGTGTGTAGGATACTCCATCATGAAACGACTCCACTGGTCGGGTCATGCGCCACCAGCTCAACTGCAGCACTCGTTGTGCAGCGGCCGCACTAGCCGAGGCCACGACGATATACGGGGCCGTACCACCTATGGCGTGCACCAGCCAGCGTTTATCTACGAGGTACACTGCCATGCGTCCTGCGACGGTGCAGCTCAGCTGCTCCCAAGGTTTCAAGCGTGCTACAGCCCTGTCTATATATGGGCATACGTACCTGATAGCACGTATGGAAGTGTGCCTCGTCGTATGATGGCGGAGGTCGTGCTTCGCTCTAGCTGGTCCACATTTTGTGACGTGGAAAGCACCGATTATCCCATGCGCAGCTCACTTCTATTTGATGGCATTTTATGATCCTAATATCGATCGGCATCATTCAGCATGTATCCGTGAACTCCATCATCTCTTCTCAGTTGTCGGTGACTCTAGATGTCCTGCAAGGCTCCGTAGTTGGATCGCTATCTTTCGTCCTGCATACTAATAGTATTAGAGGACCAACCTTGCGTCATAAATTGTATTCTTAAGCTGATATTTGTAAATTGTACCTTTCCGCTCCCGAAACGGGAACACTGGACACATGTTTGCATTGTGATTTTGAATTTATTGCTGAGTGGTGCTCTAACTTTAAACTGTCTCTTTGACTGTCCTTAGTGGAGAATAAGCTAATGCAAACTTATCGCTGAATTTTCTGAAAAAATTCTTAGGATTGACAGTAACAAATAGTTCAATTTTTTTGGCTTTCAAAAAATGCAATACGGAATTCTTGACGAGCATGTACAAGATTTTCATTGTTCTCGTTGTTGATGATATTTCTTCCAGCTGTTCGCTCCAAACCGTCATGAACAGACAACCAAAAGAACAAGTGCAAAAACATTTCGTTAAACATATAAATGATTTCTCGAAACATTCACGAGCAGTACAGAACGAATTGATCATGTGAGTTTGTTCACATGATGAGCTGAGAAGTCTCAACGATGGAGTTGGAATATATAAAATCGTCTGTAGCATTATGTGGACCCTAGTTCTCTGAGTTCTTGCAGTTCGTAATGCCGGATAGACCACCATGAGTAATGAATTTAAGCTACGAAATGTTCAATAAACGGTCATTCGCCTGGAGGCTGCGTGAGCGGATAATTTTGTGGTATGCCGATCTTCGCGTATCGCGCTATGCAAAATGTATAAAAGATTAGTTTTTCTATGATCCGACTGATGCAAAACGAAACTGCTTATGGTTTCTGCAACTTCTGAACACTTTAGGTGTCTGAAGGTTTTTTGAAGTTAATGGGTAAATGTGAAATATAGTTTACGAGCTATCTTGTGGTGTAAGATAGGTCGGATGAAGCAGGAATTCTTACTCTGGCTGTCCCGAGTGTCGCACTGCCCCGAGCTTCCGTGCTTTCTGAATATCTCCGTGAAGCCTGCAACCCCAAGGCTTTCTGGAAATCCTTGGGGTGCCTCGAGCCTGGATTGCTCCGTGCCTAACTTTCCTGGAAACGCCTAGAGCATTCCAAATTCCGAAGTCTGTCGCGGAAAGCGAATTGCAGTCATTCCACACGTATCTTAAATCATCAATGTCTCACAGCTATAAGAAAAACATCACGGCCTAGTATTCCCCTTCCCAGCAATATAAAAAACGTAGCTCACAATTGACATCTTTTTCCCACCAATGCGATGATTTGTAAAAGATTGACCGCACGATTAAATTAGTATATAAGCGTGTTTCTGATCCAATAAAAACCTTCTACCGTTTCATTACAAAGTCAGGGCTACCAGAGTCAGGATCGCCCACGGTTCGGGGTGAGTCAACGCCCCAGTGTGTTTTAGCTACTGCATTTGGTAACTCTGGCTTCACTGGTTCGCGAGTGGACATTACGAAAAAGCAAACGTAGATTTAAAAAAAAAAGCTTTTGAAAACAAATTTGCAGAAGCATATGCAAACAATGACCGAGTTTTTGATGATAGCAATATCTGTATAAATCATTGCACCGCTAAGAATGGAAAGGGGGTAGGGGGAGAGGGAGCTTCATTCCCAGCTCTCAAAGAATTTATAATTTCTGAACGCATTTATATCATACGACTGTGCAATTTTAATATTGCGCCTTTCCAGAAAATACCGTCGAGAGGTATAAGTGTTGCAAAACATGTAGTCGCTCCCTTGGACAAATCTGCGCGCAAAGTGACAACGCTCAAGTACTGCACATCTTTAAGCTTGGCTGCGGGACAATACTTAACTGTCGTAATAACCTTTTAGGCAAAGAGGAAATATTCCTGAGGAGTCAAAAGCTGCATCTGGTAGAAAGCCGTATTCTATTAAATACTGTAAGGCAAAGAGTGATTCCTTAGTTGTAGATGCCTTTATCGTTCAATAACCGATTAATATCTGATGTGAAAGTATTTCCTCCTACAAGCATAGTTACTTCGTGAAGTGTATGTCCCTCCCCCATCCCCCACTCTGGTGGTATTTTACAAAAAATACCTTGGTAATGCTAAGGTCAATTAATAAATACCTTGGTAGTGCTAAGGTAAAAAAAAAAATGTTTCCCATTGTGTATAATTTTAAGGAGCTACCTCGCGGCACTGCTCACTTCTTCTTTTCCATTTCCAGTTTATACTGTTAGTACTGTTAGTCTTCCGGGTTGTAGTGTTATTTACTCTACTTCTGAATCTCCGTCATCTCACTCTTACTTTGCTTTGTTTCAGTGCTCCTGGTAAAGAGATCCCTTTCCCACCAGTGTGAAATAAACTTCCTTCCTTCTTTTAACTCTGAAATAATCGAGTCGGGCTTTTTTTTCTATATTCGAGCATGATTTGCAGAATTAGAACGCATATGTGGGCAACAGAAAGGTCGTTTTGTTTAGTGGAATAGTTCAAGAAGTGCGATACTAGTGAAGTGAACGATGTGCGGTTGTAAGGTGCATATTCTGTGCCGTGATCGCTGATGACGGAAGCAGTCGTGACAGCAGCAAAAATAGTTAGTTAAGTCGACAAGATTTCATCGCATCTGCCTTGAGAGATTTCATCGTCTCATTTCAGGCATAAGGCGTGCGCTCGAGCTCTTACAAATCTAATTTTCACTCAGTTAGCCACACAAACGATTTAACAAGAAGTCTTGATCAAGCAGTGCTATTCCCTCACAACTACTAGCTCCTCGACTCGAACGACGCCAAACTTTCATACTTTTGTTAAAGCTCTTTTCAAGAAGAGCTTACTTATAGTACTGTCAACCTGCTGCTACGATTCCAAGCCTTCCTTCTGTTTCTTTTAATCATATCAGTATGTAATGAAATTGCTGATCATTTGTGGAAACGTAATGCGAAGATCTGCAGTGCGGAAGAGGAACATGCGCAGATCAGCTATGAAGAGAAGGAACAGCATGTGTAAATGAAGGTAATTTTTTCATTAAGAGTCTCCTAAATATGTACATGAGGTGGTTCAAACAACCGACAAGAGAAAATCTTTATCAAGCAATAATTCCGTCTTAAAAGTTATTACATTGTACGTCGTTCTTCATCATAAAGTACAAACCAACTTCTTTTTTTAGTAAAAACCTGAGTCCTGTATTAGCGTCGCTTTCTTCTCAAAATAAGTAAAGATGTTTAAGAGAAATGCTCTCCTGTCAATTCAAATCCTAATTTGAGCAGCCTCGACTCATCGAACTTAGTATATCTTCCAGAGGTTTTATTTTAATGATAATGACAACGATGAAATTTTATTTTTGTTCACACGAATAAAGAAAATCGCTCAAGGGCAGTGAAAGTAGTATGTACACAAACGTATACAACGACATTTCATGAACCAAAATACATAGAAAAGAAACATAATAGTAATAAAAATATCGACAAAATCAAGAGTAATGGTAACAATGCTAGTAATAATAGTGCTATCAATAATGAGAATAACAACAAAAATAAAAAACAGACAATGAAACACACCGATGAAATCAATGAATTAAACAGTAGTACTGCATTGTACAGCCAATAAGCTGACATACGTCAAATTCAATATTGCAATGCACAAAGCAGTTTACTGTATAGGCATTCTTTTGTTTTGCTGGGCAAATCAGGTTACTTATTTCACGGTAGC
This sequence comes from Ascaris suum, assembly GCA_013433145.1. Classification (NCBI taxonomy): domain Eukaryota; kingdom Metazoa; phylum Nematoda; class Chromadorea; order Rhabditida; family Ascarididae; genus Ascaris; species Ascaris suum. The sequence continues at coordinate 5,731,182 of CM024188.1, read as the reverse complement.
CTTAGTTGTTGCGTTGTAACCGCATCCCGCTGCGACTGCCACTTTCTCTATCCTCTCCCTCCCGCCCCCTCTCGCATTCCCCTTCCCTCAGCCCCCCTTGCTCTTCTTTCAACGGAAATGCCCATTTCAGCTCTGATCCCAGCACAGAGGCGCATGTGATTGGATAGCGAATGTGTCATGTGGTTTCAGCGAGGTGAAAGCGTGAAAACATTGGTTTTTGGTTACGTTGGTTACAAAAACCTTTATATGGTTTTTCGGCTCAATAAAGTCGTAACCACTGCAGTCAGTCCCTCAGACTTGCCCTATCAAACTTGCGTCTATCAACTTAGTTGAGACGAATTATCCAACTTCGTTGGTTTGCTTCTACGATTATGATTTCATTGAATCAAAACGTGAGGATGCGGTTTTTACGTTTCATATGAAACATCCCATGGTCGTACCAGCATCGAACAGGTAGTGGATGCAGTGAGCCTGCAAAGTACAAAAGGGCACGCATCTGCAAGAATGAGCATCTTTCCCTCCTAAAGTATGCAATATGTTGGCATGATTTGAATCTTGAGCTTCCTGGACAGCTGCTACCCGAGAAATGTTGGTGAGTTTTAAATTTCCTGCTCGAGCCTACAGCCGAACAGTAGCAGACAGCCTTAATCTCCCGTCGGACTGAGAATTTGGCAAATATCAGGAAAGCTGTTTTATGGACGCAGTGCAGTGAAACTATACGAGGAGAGGATCGATCGCACCCTTCTCCAGCTTAAACACTTGATTCTTCCCTGAAGCCCCCATCATTCACATTCGACAGTGAAAGATAAACCGCAGAAGCGCAATTCTACTGGGGTTCAGTCACCTTCTAAGCCATTTTCTACTTGACCACCGATGAAGCGTGAAGATGCGACTACAATCTGCTTTTTAAGGAAGAGCTGCAGCGCATTAACAAGAGCTGCCGCTCACCGAATTCACTACCCGTTTATACATAAAACTTTGAGATCAATGCGTATTTGAGGATTCAGTGAATTTGAAGCTGTCTGGTATCTTAGAAGGGCAGGCTTTAGCTGACTAATTCAGAATCGCCTGATATTTTCTGATCTTCTCCGGGTCCAAGTGGTGTGGGAAGCTTGAAGTTTATAATACGCCTGAAATATGAATCTCTTGCTCTAAGATGGTTATAATCGCCTACGCTTACGAAAGAGGCTACAGAGTGCTATAATTACGATAACAGTGAAACAGTTGAAATAAGTAGCGCAGTGACTGCAATAGTGTAATAAAAAATTTCCGTGTTTTTCTTACTGTACATTTTATCGCTGTTGCTGACGTATTTGGGCAGAGTGCTGTAGATGAAAGGACATTTGCTAGCGAGTTACAGCCTCAACGACTTCTTGCTAGACACTTGTGAATGTTTCCTTTAGACTGATTTATTTCAGAGAAGAAATAAATGCTGAAGAAGTTTTGAGTTGGTGGCAGTTCTTTGGTGAAAACGATAGAAGAGGGTATGATGCGTGCACGCTGCGTTGAGCGTCTTCCTAATCTAATTCTTGGTGACCTGTTTGTTGAGCAAAGATCGACAGTGGCAAATAAGGCACAATGCATCCGTACTTGTAGCTACTCAGCACCACTGCAATAAGGCATTTAATGCGTCTTCAGTATGATGCCCCCTATGTACTTCAATACTCATTAAGTGCTTTTGCTTTTCCACTGTTATTAAACGCTTTACTGATCTATCTTGTCAACAAAATGGCGTGCTTCAAGCATGCACTTAGCTGCCTCAAACAAAACAAGCACCTTCATTTCTTTAAAGCAGAGTGCAATCGCGGGCTGACACTGCTATTGCTACTTGCTTTGGGCAATGAATGTCACTCAGACTATGAAGTACTGGCAAAATAACAGTTCAAAAATTCTGTTCGAATAGATCCACATCTCTCTTGCGCACTCTCTCTTTTTCTCTTTCTTTTTCTCTCTCTCTCCCTCTCTCTCTCTACGACGTGTAATTTGTTGAGAGACTTCTGGAGTCAGACCGCCAATCATAGCCTGCGGTTCACGAAGCTAGAATCCTTATTTCGTTGCTGATGATTTTAGAAGTGGTATTGCTGGTCCAAAGTATTCACTTTTTTGCCACAAAAGAGCAAGACTGCCATGTACCCCATGCAGCCATTTTTGTCATCAGACCGCTAGCGACTACTAATGAGCAGTTTTAGCGGATGTCGAGTGTATATTGCCTTTACGCTTGTTCTTCTTTATTCCGTGCACTGTATCGGGAGACATACGTGCAGAACTGATGCTCTGAGTAGAACTGAACTGAATAGAGTTGATACTTGCAAGACTCTTCCTGAATAGAGCAATAAAACTATGGAATCCATTTATTGCAGCGATTCTAGCTGATCCCTGATTCATCACTTCCTAAAATTGCACCTCGCTCGTTTCTCATTTTGCAGCAACATGCATGAGGTTCGATCCATTTATTTTTTATTTGCGAATCTGCTTTGCAGAAGCTGATTATGGCTGCGTGGTGTCTGCGCACATACATATATGTGTGTTTGTGATAGCTTCAGCTCAAAAACTATTAGAGCCAAACTTACGAAATTTGATGGGGAAAACGCACATCGACGATGACTTCATGCATTCAATTCAACATTCAAAGGAGCCGTAGGCATTTATTGATGGGTGTATTTTATGCCGTCTTATTTTCATTTCAGCTGGGCGAATTTCGATTTGCACCGGTCTTGGCACAGAAAAACGATTACTTTTTCGTGGCAGATTTGTGTAGAAGTTCGGATCAGTCAAAATATGAGGGCATTATTCTGCATTTGATAAAAAATATCGCAACTTGTGAGAACGATTGCTCAGCTGAGCTAGAAGCAAAAGCACCTTTTATGGGAGCTTCTCTGGCACTCTTATTTATCTCTTTCAAAGAGATGCTTGCTCCATGTACTGCACTCTGTTTCTGATATTGCTACTTTACACGCGTTCAACTCGTACGTGCTCGTACTCCTACTTCCGTTCATTTTTGATAACGGTTTTAAGTATGATAATTTTTTTGTCGGTTGTGAAGGAAATATTTCAAGCATCTCCTCTGAATTAGAAGCTTGCGAAGAACTCAATTTAATGACAAAGCTTAATTGCGCACTAAACGTGTGAAGCATTGAGCATATCTGTGTAGACTTAGTGGTGTGCAGCTATCATAACGTATTGGTTACTTCTTTCTGAGCATATAAACGTAAAAACATTTCACCGGAAACACATGTATGTAGAGTGCAAAGAAAATGAAATTTAAAAAAAAAAGAATATACAGCGAAGACAATAGAGTGCATGGGAATAATTGCGTATTCAGTGTTTTGTAAATACATCAAAGGGCGTCCTTGCTGAGCATCAAGTTTGGTGGAACTGTTGAATGTTCTTTCAAATGAGGCAATGCTTATGGCGTATACAACTTCACATGGAAGGGAATTTCACAGACTGATAACTCTGAGCAAAAAATTCACGCTGTTTATATGGGATCCCATCTTCGCAGTTTATACCGGAGGTCACGTTTGTTGTGTGAAAATGAATAAAACCCAACAGGATCTTGTGTAACATGCAGATGTCGAGTTTTTTCTACGTAATTCAAGCGGATCAAAGCGCAATGTTAAAACTCTTTCGGTATAGCTCGTTGCAGGATGTTTGCATCATTTAAAGACAATTTTAGTGAATAATCGTTTGACCTTTCCGATTTTGGACATGTCACTCTAAGACGGGGATGGCAGATCTCAGTTGCTTCTTCAAAAGGAGCCTCTTTTAAGCTGAGTGTACCAGTGTATACACTAACAACTTTTGAGATTTTAGGACATGCAGAAGGAGATGAGACTTGCATTAGGTGTTCCTCATAACCGTGTCAATATGCTTATCAGTCAGGTAACATACAACCTAACGTCATCAACACAAAGATGAACAAAAGTACTGTTCGGTATACAATCAGGCAAATCGTTCATGTACATCGGAATTAAAAGTGTGCCCATAAAGGCATCACTCCGTACCTCGAATTATTTGGAAATAGCCATAGTCAATATGACTCCGCATCTCCTTCCAGTTAGAAGGCTCCAGTCCACCGTAAAATCCTCTGGGAAATACCATAGGAGTGAATTTTCGTGAACAGGAATGAAATAGATAAAGAATCGAACGCTTTTACAAATCAACCAATGTAAATAGAATCTGTTGCCATGTTGTTATGGGTACCTTCAATCGAACCACAGAGTGGTGCAAGCAACTGAGAGGGTGCGGAAGGAATCGAACAGAGACTGCATTGCTTTTCGAATGGTGCATAATTATTGAGGGGATGAGAAGGGATTTTTTCGAAATCAAAGCTTTCAAAAATGCGACACAAAACAGATGTCACCGATACTGGCTTGTAATTTACAGTGATATCATGAGAGAACTATTTATAAATTAGGAGAATTATTGAAGTTTTCCACAAGTTTGAGAAGATGCCAGAATCGAAGAATTCTCGGAATAATGTGGATGCAGTGAAGAATGAGATTCCTTTCGGAGTACAATGTGAAATTAGATGGGGCACATTTGCATTTTTGAAAGGAACGCCACTTAAATCTTCACAATTTCATAACAACAGAGTAAAGATCACTGAGCGGGTCGCTGATTCTAGACGTCTTTGAAATTGGCAAATGAGAACGCTAATTAGAAAAGTAGGTTGAGTAAAACTGTGTGAAGGTGTCTGTCTCTGAAGGTCCTGAATGGTAAAATTCCCACCGGATAGCTATGTAAAAAATATCACTATGTTTCGCTTGAGGCGCTCTGAGACGATCGCCAAGCACTGCTACAGCTCTGAGGGTTAGTGCGCCGTTCTAGGTGTTCTGAAATTGCTGAGTCGTCCTGCGTGTTGTCTTGGCTAAAACTTTGTGCTGAATGGGAGGTAGGAATTTACATGCCTTTGCCTGTCAGTTGATAAGTCCGGATGTAGGAACGAAAACAAGAAGGTTTCGCGAAGACACAATTAATGGGATGAAAGTATCAATACAGTCAAATAAACCAAAATGAATATTTCATATTTGGCATCAAGTGTAAATTGAATTGCAGATAAGGAATTCCATTGAACGGAAGACAAGTCCATCGAAATATCTTTACAGTTTCCTTTTCTGAAATTACGAAGCATCCTCTTTTAAGTTCGTGGCATTTCATCAACAGTGTGGAACCACATGGAGCAACGGTTCGGATTTGAGGATGCTAAAGTGATGTCACTTTTGCAAATAAGAGAGCTCGGTTTACAAAGAATCAACTCTGAAATATTTCCTCCGCCAGTAGACTGGTCAATTTCGTCATATTATTCACATACTAAAAGTCAAGTTTAAATAGTATCAGTTTTATCTGTGTTGCTCCCGTCAATTTTGGGAAGGTTGGAATCACGATAAACAACGCACCGCTCATGTGGAGTACTGTTGCGACTCTGATCGCCAGCTGTTGTGTCTGGCAGCGGCGATTTTGAAGAGGGAGGCCGAGTGTGGAACGTGAAGGCATACGGAGATAGTAGAAATGATTTATTGGGGAGCACCAAAGCTCCCAACACGAGTAGAACTGAGACAGGTAAAGGCGTGACGAAGGAAGGTTGCCGAAAGGGGAACTGACGACTGAAGACTGACTCTAACAGCTGAAGCCCTACTTATATAGTCCTCAGGTATCGCCTGAGGCAACACAAGAGCACATAAGAACGGCATTATGTGAAGAACAGTTAACGAGAATCGACTATACGAGTAAAAGTGATTACTGTGGTAATAGATCACAAATAGACATCTTGAGTTGGCTCTTCAGCGCCATACACAAATAGTACAAGGGTCAGAGATTATTCGCGAAACTTGGGGCATCTCCAAAGGATGTGCGGATAAGTCTGCATGTACAAGCAATACAAATGGGAGCAATAAGAAATAACCGAATACCTGACAACTCTAGATTGTGAGATGAGCAAGACATGAGTAGTCTTGAGGAGGGATAACAAGCACGAGTAGTTTGAACAAGTACAACACACCTCCACCGCTCCTGCCCTTTCGATTCCAACGAGGAGCAAAGTGCTTTGCGTCGAGAGCAGGCGTAGCATCAACAACGTTTGCACTCGTCGCCCAGCTTTCTATAATGGAAATAACATCGCGATCATGGATATCAAAAAGAGTTCGAAGCTCAGTAATTTTTGAGAGAATGGACCTAAAGTAAACGCAACTGAGTGGCATATCTGCGGGGCAATGGTGGATTGATAACCGTCAGTGGGAGTTTAATGACGAGTTTCATGAGGGGATGGAGCCTAGCTATTTTTCAACTGCGCATAACGTTGCTCAAACTCACATATTTCAAAGTCGCAGTAATGGTATTTGAAAACACCGGCCTGACCGTTGAATTCGAAACATTCCCTTTTTTCGCGTAATATACTGAAGTAAAACTGCTTCAGCAGATTACCGTTTTGAGGAACGATTTGCAGCCTAGTGGGCGACACCTGGCGAATGATCGGGTAAATTGGTCTCGAGAAACTCTTAGAGGCCTTCAGAATCCTCGAATGACGCTTGCTCATTTCGAAATGCAATTTCAGCTAATACTGATACAGAAACTTCAATAATAGCAATTTGTCGAATGGCGGCGATATCAGAAAGATGAATGCTGTCGTCATTCTGTTGCTCCGGAAGGTTCTAGATGACAGTGCGCACATCTTTTCTTTGATCACTTCCTGATTAGCAATTGCCACAGTCACAACCTTGTGAATGTCGGTGATGCTGACGGGGCATGAAGTTGTGGGAATAGAGGCATGGGAGGTGACAAAGGGATTGTGACTGGTATTTCGGTGAAGGATACAATCTGTTCCTTTATTCGGTCAACTTTGCCAGATGGCATCGTGAGAGGGCAGAATTCCTCATATTGGCGCATAAAAGTAGAATGTGTGCCCATCAGTGCTCGATGGATTTCACATAGTTGATGAAAGTTAGCGAACTGTGAGGATAAGGGCATACCAAATTGTAATGTCACATACGTGCCTCTTAGAAATTTGAAACTGCAAAAAACTGTTATGTTCATTGCTTTTATTGCGTCTTTGGAGCATATTGTATGACTTTTAAAGAGATGTCCCATACATTTATGTCTATTTGCTTCTGTTATCGTCTACAAAATAAAGCATGTACATCATTTATGCACAGGAGTGTGAAACCAAATTTTAGCCGCATTTATCAAATTTTAGAGGATGCAGTACTGAAAGTTATCAAAACTTGCGAAAAATACTTTTCCTTACTAGGAATTTCACTTAGAAGCCACATACACCCACAAGATTCTTCAAATTTCAATTCGAAAACAGAAATTCCCAATAAGGTGTGGATCGATCAATCGAATATTTGGAAAATAAGTACCGGGTAGTGCATTTCCGCTATGTTGAACAAAGTAAGCGATCGCAGTTTCAAAAATTCGCTGAAAGTTTCAAATCCTTAGGTCTAGGAATAAAGTTTTGTATTATCAAGTGCTCGAGAATTGTTTTTTAGCGTTCATGCAAGTGCTCAGTTACCCCCTTCACGTTTGCTGCGTGGTTGTTTGCATATATTAGCCAAAGAGCGAATATAAAACCCGTCGACAGTAACCCGTAAAGCATTTTTCGCAATCTTCAAAGGAACTAAAATGGCGCAGATGGAAACACGACGATAAACCTATTAGGGATATGCACCAGCTGCATTGTTTGTCTAGTGTGAGCAACACTGCTGCTGTAATAGTTCTGTTTGCGACAATTGCGTCCTGCCCTTTTCTTTCAGATTTGAAACTTGACTCGATTCGGGGTTTCATCTGCATCTAAAAGCGAATAGTTTATCTTTGAGTCGGAAGTTGCAAACAACCTGTGCGACGTTTCCTATCATCTTTCTGTTTTCATTTCTAATTTAAAATTACAGCAAGAGAATTACTTAATGAGTTTTCGTTATTTCCCTATTATTTTCAGCACTCTCTTAAGAGCAAGAACTTTGAAATGAAATATACTTACCATTCAAAGTATATAGTAGTGGACTAATCGAGTAAACGAGATGTGTTCTGCCGAAAACAATATCATTAAATAATTGTGGTTTTCAAAGTTTTAGTAACGTTGAAACAGATTTTGAAGTTTTTATTTTTAGCGACTCAGTAATTTCACCTCGCAAAGCAATACAGGTTTTTTGTTTTTGTTTTCGAGAAAAAACTGTCTTTATTGCTGCTTGAAGACCCATAACGCGATTGAAAAACTGATGCCAGAGGAGAATAAAAACAAAAATGAATTTTATCTACGGGTGAGATTCTCATTAGCGGAACCGTTGTGGCAGTGCAGCCCCGCTTCCCAAACAATGGATTTTTTTGCAGCTATTTGCTTGTGAGTGTCCGCATTTTCTATTACTAATGAATCGTGAGAGGTGAAACATGAAATTCTGCAGGCTAGGCGAGCCTCGTTCGCCGTCATGAGCTTATTCAACTTTTTCACCTTCCTTGCTTTTGGCTTGTCCGAGCTGCCTGAGTCGCCGTCCATCTGAGTTACGTGATTTATGGTTCGTTTGAGCTGTCTGACTTTTTTTGCTTTGGCAGTTGGCCGCTTGTGAAGCGCCAATTTCAATTTTTTCACATTCTCGCTCCTTTTATCGACTAATCACGTTCGTCCTTTACGAGAAGGCAGTGTTCTTGAGTATTCTGCAGTTTAAGACTTACAATTATGGCGGTTACGTCGAATTTCGGAGACGCTCGAACTCAAAGAGGCCCTCGGTTACTTTCGGATTCTAGAGCCTTCAGTTTCACAGAGAGATCTCCGGACTTCTATTCGTTGTGCTATTCTTCCATCACCTGGGGAGCCACAAGTCTCTGTGGCACCTGACCACCATCTTTGTGACTTTATACTTATCCATCAAATACAATTTCTATATGGAATACACTGAAGAAAAATTCTTGAGTTTTGCTTGCTGAAGTTCGATTTTCGTCATATGTTATGCGTTTGTTAATCTTGCACGTTCACTTACGCCATAGCACAAACAAAGTTGAGCAGTTTCGACAAGATAGGTGCTCATTTTTGATTGCGAGATATAGCGTATGCTTAGACATTGGCAAGTTGAACTATGCACTCCTCTAAAAATGCCCACCAGCAAAAATAGCGTCTGATTTATAAACAGAATAGGTGGTACTCTCGAGTTGCATCTGCTTTCAGTGTTTCGTTGAATGTACGCTAATTGCTTCCATTACTTTGTTTTAAAGAAGTATGTCTTAATTGCTTGTAATATAGTGAAGATTGAACGATGGAAATTGTAAGAGGAAAGAAGGCTTGAGATAATCCGACAAGAAAAGATGAGGGTACCATCTCTAGCTATTTTCTGTACCCTCATTCTATAAAAACAAATAATACTGAGTGACTCCAATAAAGGCCGTGTTGGTGAGGGCACTCATATTGAGGTATCATTTAGGGCTTTATGCAATCTTTCCGCGCGCACACGGGCATGTAAAATATTGTCGTAAGTGAACAACGAACGTTCACTTAGGTTTGATGATAGACGCGAAATATATGCGGAAACACGTCAAACAACATTTCCCACGGAAATATTGAATTCCGTATTCCGCCTTTCGACTAATTCTGGCTTTTAATTGTACCGAACATACCTTCTTTGTTATTTCTGCTTCTTAGTAATTGCAAATCACCAGCGTCAATTATGATAGATTCAGTACGATCGATATGGCTGCTCCATCCGGTCGCAGTTGGCTTCAGTCGGTGGATGGTGAACAGTAGATTGTTCAAAACTAGATCGGTGGGTCCGCGTAAGTGAACCCTAAGCCTAAATAAAGGTTGATATTGGAAAATGGGCAGAAGTGGAGCAATCATTTTGTCGTACCGGTCGTTTTGGTACAGACCGCCTGAATCGGGTCATAATTATATAAATATTTTGGCCGAGAATACCTAACGTTTCTAAAACAATAGTTAGCAGTGTGGGAAGGATGCCATGATCAGGAGTCATGTCTTCACCCTTTTGTACCTGTGAATACAACAGCTCCTCTCGCTCTCATTTTTTTTTTTTTTTCAGCACCTGGAATGATCTTATACACCGACGCAACCGTTAAGACATTGGCATCAAAAACGTTTAAATAAGTTTTCACGTTATTGCCCACTCATCCATCACCTTTCAGCCACATATTGCTCTCATTTTTATTAGAGGCAAAAGCGCTGTCGGGGATATCGCACCCGCTTAAGATGGCGTTTAATCAGCTTTATTTGCCATTGAAGTCTTCGAGGTGACTTGTTCGACTTCAATGAACATTTGGCGACGCGCTATGGAGAATCTTTTTATGGCATGCTGCCTCTTCAATGACGCCAGTTTAGAAGCCTTAAAGATTGCAACAATGTGCCCATTCGCCTTCTAATTGTCACAGGATTTACATATTTCAGACGTCAATCAATATATCGCTTTCCTATAGTTATCGCATTCATTTGCGTACAAATACTTTCGATAAAAGAGTGCAGTTTGGTGATAACAAATCTTTAACGAATGCGAAAACATACTATTTCAAGCAAGGGAATCATTTTTTATCCGTTCTTTTTGTCGGTGTCGCTGTTGAGGTAGAAGAGAATGTGAAAAAGAAGAATATTGAATTATCATAATCGCTGTCGTCACCTGCAACAAAAACCAATGCGCGGAATTCTTTTCTTGACTGGAGTAGGAACATTCACACTTGCAGAAAGCAAAATTATTATAGCCAATAATTTTTGAGAAATTATTTTTGTATCTGATTTCGACCATCATATTAGCAAACTTGAAACGGTTAATTGATGTGAAGCGCTTCCGTTCCTTCTTTATTTTGAATAGAATTGATTTGATTTATTTTAACTTTTAACAGAGTGGAAGTGATTTATAAATAAAGCGGTTTATTAAATTTATTAAATTTGATTTACAAAGCGGTTGGCTTGCACTAATCATTTGAATCACTTTATGTTAATTTATTCAACTCGTTATGCCAACTTTCAACAGAGTGGAAGTGACGAGTTGAATGTTAATTTTGTAACTAAAAGTTTATGGGTCTTAGTTTGAGCGGAAATGTCAGTGATAAAAAAGTGTGTCGTTATGGAATTCGAAAATTCGTATCTTTCGCTCCTACCTCCTTTCCTCGGCTCCCTCCTTCATTAATGGATGATTTTATTCAGGAAAGCTCATTCAAACCTGCGTTTCATGTACTACAGTTTGAAAGTGTATTTTTGAGGAAGAGAAACTAAGGCGTATGGAGGACGAGTATGAGGCAACGCTATCTGCGGGCATGCTCTACACCTGGGTGAATGTCTCGCAGTTGCTGTGGTGGCTCGTGCTGATCTTTGCACTGCTCAGTCAGCCGATTCTTTGCCATGCGTTCGTAACTATGCTACGTCACCGTAATTCAAATTATTTTTACTTCCTCACCTCGATGATCGTCGCCGATCTAACGATGCTGAGTGCAATCTGCATTAACCTCGTCAGCGATTATTTCTTCCCGAAGTTGAAAGGTTCAGTTTTACGAGCCGACCTTTGTTTTGCGCATCTTTTTACACACTGCTCTTCTCAATACCATTTTGTGGCGGAAGTGCTCCTCTTCCGGTTATTCGTCCGTGGGTGTGAATTGTGTTTGTGCTCGCGGGTGCGTGTATGCTTACGTAAGTGCACTTGTGCATGTGTATGTCTGCGTTTCTCCATGCGTCTCTGGTTCGACACATTTGACAGATCCATCAAACAATATGATCATGACCACCAAGTTTATATTGCTTCACAGTATCCGTTCCATCACCGCATTTCTGCAGAGACTCCCAGCCTATAGATCATGGACATTCATGCAAGAGCGCATCACTGATTTTATATATATATATATATATATATATATATATATATATATATATATATATATATATATATATATATATATAGTCAGAAAGCTTAAAAAGCTTATAGCAACAAAATTTAAAAGGTATATTTGCATTACGGGCCCCTAACACCCAATTTTTGCTCTGCTGATCACCTTTTTCACGAAATGCTACAAAATTCGCTGGCCAAGATTGGATCCACAGCCGGCCGAATGTAGAGAGAAATTATTTTTTGGGTTGAAAACTTGCGTAATCGGTTTGCATAAGAACCGCATTACAGAGCTTTTTTCCGTCGTTGATGGGTATTCTTGCTGAAGAGTGGTCTGGTGGGGTTAACGCAGGAATCACGTGTCGCGATAGCTTTCCTGGCAAGCTTTGCGACTTTCTTCTTGCTGGTGCTCATCATACAGTAAATGAAGCACGTAACATAGAGATTCGTTTTTTTTAGGGTCTGTGATTTAGTGATTGCAGTGATTTAAGAATTATGCAAGGAGGAACATATAGGTGTAGCTGCCCAGGAGAAAGGAGAGCACGCTTTGATCTTCAATAGTATTGCAAAAAAAGGGGAGATTAGAGACGAGCGCATTGTACCGTGTGTGTAGCTATAAACATTGCCAGTGCGTACCACTTTTTCAGTATTCGTTTACAAACAATTCGTACAGAGTGAATTGCCTCATGCCAAAAGCGTCTTTAAGGCAATCTGATTTTGAGTGAGTACTGTTTTTAATTCATGCACTATGTCCTTCACTGTCGACATAGACGTCCGCAAAAACACATAGTGATTCGATTCTGTGGTATACACTTCGCGTCTTGGCGAAGTTCTTTGCTAGAATCTCCGAGGATGCGGCAAGAATACGCAGGCTTGTTTGTTCCAAGGGTCTGCAGCTGAGCTTTTCTTTGGATGTCACCAAAGCATTCATGAAGCTGAACAAGAGATAGGAAAGAAAGGCGTTCCCCATATGCGAATCGGCGGCTTTCAATCTAGGTTCGGCGATGTGCAAGCTGACCGCTTTTGCTACCAACTCGACGGCGTGCTTCGTCAATTGGGTTTGGGTAATAATGTTCGTGCAACGACTTACGTTCGTCGTTTTCCCAATGGAACGTGTCAAACCTTCTGGTACATTCTTTCAGCTAATCTGTAACACGAAGCGAGCACTCGCTATCACTGCATTTATGGCCACAACCACACAGGTTGGTCGCTATTATTCGTCTTCACTCGTTCTTGCGGTCGAAAGTAACTTGTATGCAAACACTAAACAATTGCTAGGGACAGTTTTGTTAGCACGAATTTGATGACTCACGCAGGTGGGATGCTCAGGATCAATTGCCGTTTAAGTCCGACTCTGTGGAAAACGTGCAGTCAGTGCAAACTGTTGAGATCAGTTTATTAGTATCAAGCAGTTTTGTGCTCACTTAGACTGCCCTACCGGTTTGGTATAGAAAACTGCTGTATAACCTTCATCGTGATGGAAAAAAGGCTTTTATCTTGATCTATAAGTACACTTTAAAGAATGGAGGGAGTGTACGGCGTATCAAGCGTTACGATGCAAAAGTTTGATATTTTTAACGGCTTATAATCGAGGCTGTCTCGATTGACGAAAGGCAGTACTATAGTCGGTGTCCGTTTCTGGAACGACATTAACATCCTCCTGATCAGTGTTATTAGCAAGTGAAGAAGCATATCATTAGCATGATTTACGCTTTTTTGTTCTTCTAATATGACCAACCTGTTTCATAAATTACTAACAAGTAATAAATACGCGAAATAATGCCTTCATGCTTTGGTTAACACGATCACTGACGTGAATGCCTTCATAAGCAAGCAATCATGTTTGGCTGTCTATAAATGGTCTTTGCAATGCGAGTGATGCAAAACGGAAATAGGCTGATATAAAATGTGCGCATTTTTTTCACTCTTGGACATATGTAACTTTTTTAAAACTTGCGGTTGGAAAGTCGATATTGCATTCAACGTTATGGTACATCAGAATGCGTAACTTTGACGTTAGTGATGCCCAAGTTGAAACAACCAAACAGGCAGACAAATAGGTGGGAATACGGAAGACAGACAGGCAAACGGGCAGACAGACGAACGGATAGAGGCATAAATAGGCAGAGGCATGATATCGTGATAATGCGCTTTCGAAAAGAAAGCTTCCAAAGGTGCATAGAGGATAGCGGGGAGGTCGGATGCTGTCGATGTGAAAGAATTTTATTGCATTCGCGGCATATGCAGACTGTTTATGCCTTACCATACTCATCCTTACCTACTAGAGTGATAAAATTTTCTTGTGGGAAGAAATAGAAACCGAGGACGAAGTCGGCGGTGGAAAGGCGCACTTATCATCAGTAAATTTCTTTTTCACTTCAGCGAAGCGAGGTCATGTATAAACGACTATAATCCGTCAGTTCATACATGCATTCTGATGAATCTCCCAAACAATGCGAATCTTCAGGCTTGGTCTCCCATATTAATGACCGAGATTACAATACGAGATAACGAAGGTGAAGTGGAAGCGAGTTTCTGTGGAGCAGATTCGACCCTCGTATAGTAAGCGCACATATCATTGTGACTTCATTATTAAGTTGAGGCATAAACGTAATTTTGTTTCTCTAATGTTATTATTTCTTGGTGAGGTGGCAAGGTAAAAAGTAATTCTACGAAGAAATTTCAGTGGCAATTCGGATAAGAGTGCTTTTGTCTAATTTACTGAAACAAATCTACATATAGTAGGCATCCAGTAAAACTACACCGGTTAAAGGACTTTGACATGACCATTTTTTACCGTCATCATTTCACCATTGGCGTGCCGGTTGGTGAAGCTTTGTACGGATGGATTTTTTGAACATCACCATTGGACGACTGAAACGGCAGTAGATGAAATGGCGATACAGTCGAACTAATTCTGCATGTCGAAATATTAGAAGATATCATTCGTGGCACTGTGTAAAGGCTTTTTAAATTCGCCAATTTTCATTAAAAAATTGTTTGAATTATACGCGCTCCTTTTAAATTTAAATTGTTGGAGCTTTTTAAGCAGTGCCTAGTTGATTATTTGCTATTTTTGCCACAACCTTTGCTTCAGTTTGTCGCGAAGTATAGACAGAAGTTTTTTCAAAACTGCATAACGCATTTAAAACCTTGTAAGCGGCTACTTTTCTTCAGGCCCGACTGTTTTTCGCCTATGAAACGTGTCACATGGTGTCACAACTGTGACGTTTCATTAGTGTTGCTGACTCTTATTTGTGACGTCTACACATGTTCAGCTTGAAACTTGTTTATTCGAATAATATTTATTCCTCTTATGAAAATTTTTGTTCGTTCGACAATGGCAGACGCTTCCTTTATAGCTCACTATTTCAGACCTCCGTGTAAGTTTTAGCTAGTGATTGCTTCGAAGCACCAAGCTCAAAGTCTTTTTAGAAAGAGCTGTCTGATAATTTGGGTATTTATTTACTTCCCTGAAATCGTTGCACCGTCGCATCGTGTACTACAGAACTTATAAACGTGACAAAATGTTAAGAATTTTGACACTTTTCCGCTTTGTCACAACAACGGTAACGATAGTGTTCAGAACAGCGAGAAGTTGGCGAGTCAATCATATAAAATCTGCTTAAAGCAGATATCTTATTTTTCAGAAGTGAGGAGGAGTCGATTATGGGGTTGTGTTCAATTACTGCGTCGAAATCCCAAGAGGAGATTCGCAAACCTTTTTTGACTATAGTGAATGACTGGGAAAGGTTGTGCGAGCGATTGCCCTGAATACACCATCGATTACGGAATATCATAGCAGCGTATAGTGTTTGATAACTGGATACGTTCACTTTGAAACTACTGAAGGCGAGTGATATTACAGTGAGCAACTCTTCAAGTGGATAGCTGTAGCTGAATCGATGTGGACATATGCAATTCCATTCTTCGTTACCGTGATCAGCGATATGGCCGTAATTGTATTACATCACAGCAGTACCAAGTTGGTGTTTGCTTATATATTTGTAATAAGTGTTGCATATCTGTGCGGAAAACGTCCCTGCCATTCTCCTAGCCAGCCTTTTCCTCCTCCCCTCCTCCTCCATTCACCCGCTTCCCACCCTATTCGGTAGTAATTTCATCTTCAATCTGAAAAGTATGGCTAACGAAGATGAAGCAGTTCGTGCAGAAACAGTGCTGCGAAGACATGAATCCTCTGGAAGTATGGCTCAATGCGAATTTCCCCAGAGATCTCTATATCAAATATGGTCTAGAACTGTCCAGGAAAGGCATTTTGCAGATACGTACCAGCTTTATAAACTGAAGGAAAGAATTAAAAGTCATGCATGCTTCGACGAAATCAGCCGATCTCTGCCAAGGCAAGCCGCAAAACTGCACGTTCCATTGCAGTCACGAATTTTATGTAATGAGCCTATCAAGGTTTCTTTAAGCAACTTTGGTACCATTTTAGTCTGTTGCAATGAGACAGTTTGATATGACTTCAAAGCTATTCTGTAACGGGCTCTTAGTATGAAAGAGGTATTCAGGTTTACACTGGTATCGCGAGAGGATATGCGGAACTTCCCACTGTATGTCACATCTTCGAGCGGGACACAGCGGAATAATTGCGCGTCGTCAGATTGCGTTGCATTAAAAATACAGTCGACAGAGAGCATCAAGGTTGTCCCACATTCTTTGGGGCTAGTCTCAAAAGCAAGTCATTCTCTTTATCATACGCTACATAACAGTTCGCTCCTTTTCTCTCCTTCTGACGGATAAGCTGCTACAAGTTGCGGTGTGTTTTGAAACTCCATGAATGGGCATGTACAAACCCTGGATTCCTCGAAAAAATGGAAATGCCGTGTTGCTTTGAATTGTGCCAACAAGAAGATGTCCAGAAAATCTGAACCAGACACAGACATACAAGACCTACCCACTCTCTATTGAAGTTCAAAACGGACCGAACGATTTTCTTCAAAGGATGTGCGAAAGCAGTCAGGCTCGCTGTGCAACATGAGATGACTCGCTGGAGTCGGTGATGAAATAATTGTACAAGGGGACCGTTGCGCCGTTGTACGCGAAATATGGCACATGTTAAATATCAGTCGAGTTAATTAAACTGATTCCAGCTGTATTAGTGAAGTTTTTGGTGGCGCGTCTTCTCCGTTACCAGCTGTATAGCGCGAAAGCTGGATTATTCATACCTCGAAATATACAGCATATGGAGGATTCGAGTGCCTTGAATCAATTGTTTTTCAGTGAAACTTTCGGCTCGTTGCTTAATCATTTGAGTTAAAAATCAAACCCAACATAATTCGGTGGCAGTCGTATACAGACAGGTAGTTCCATGTGACATTTTCTCTTCAATTCAAGCGGTTTCCAGCTGGAGTTGTAAATTCGCAGCAGTGCATTTTCACTGCCTAATAATCTAGGGTTCAACTTTCAGCCTTAAGGACCTCGGGACTTCAACCTCAACATCAAGAAGTAAGCGGCTAGTAAGCGTGTTGTTACAAAGCTTGCCCATTTGAGAGCACTTCATTAAGATGTGAAAACTCGTGAAGAACCCATTCTCTGTCTGTAACATACTGCAAGAAATCACCAGTTACTCTTTAAATTTAAGCAGTAAGTAAGAAAAAAGACAAACTGTTATGAATTTGCTACCGCACCTGAAAATGGCACAGAATGTTGACAAAAAGTTAAATGCAATAACCGCCTTCCTACGAACGCGACGTGAAACAGCGCAGCAGTCTCAATTCTCCAGCAAATTCTTCACTAGTCACACCTAAGTGGGCCTGATCACTTTTGCGCGCTTTTGGTTGTCGCCCGGTTTGGATCGGATCAGCCAAATCGGAGATATTTGAAGGAATCCGTTGTTCCGATTCGTTCGAACTTTACTGGCTGCTTGCAATAAACATATGTGAATCTATCGTAGGTTTTTGGGAATGCTATGAAGCGCATAACGTTTCAAAGAAGAAAACAGAAGAAAAGTAGTCGCTCTAACTTTCATAAGAATCTAAGTTAACGCTGCAGAATGCAGATTCCATGTTGCATTTAGCCAATTGGTTCGAAATACAAGGTTTTTGTGCTCTTTTAGCGCATATTGACGACACAATGTTCCAAGCATCACGGAAGCGTATAAAACTATTTGTGGGAGGCTCAGACGAATTTGAGATTCACCGTGTCCGAAATTCAGGAATCTCTCAAGACTGCAAGAACTCCTGGAATGACGTCATGTATGGCATGTATATAATGAAGACTTTTAGTTCCATTAGAGTTGAAACTCGTCTTTTTAAATTCCCTGTGATAAAGTGAAGAATTCCGTAACGCAGCTGCAAAGCATAAATCTAAACAGTAGTATTTGGCACATTTCATTAGATGTGCCAAAAGTCGTTTGCAATGTTTGGATTGTATGTAATTATTGACGTATCAGCCTATGTGTTTCAGACGTGTACGGTTAGAAGACAAAGAGCCATACGTCGGTGCCTTTTGATGGCCACCATTCAGCTGCTTTTGAATTTGCCCAATTATGTGCTTCAGTTAGTGGACGAGTTCGCTTGTTTGAGGAACTCAGAAACAAGCTCAGTATTTTACGTGTATGCGGATGCTGTCTTCTATATTTTATACCTATTACAGTTCCCGATGCTAGCTATTTATGTGCACTTGCTGCATCAAGACGTTCATCTGATCAGGTGAGTGCGTTTTTCATTTATTGTCCTCCTATATGATACCTTTTGAACACTCCTGTAAACCTTATCATTTCTCATTTACTATCAGTTAATGTAGTCGTCAAATAATGCGGAACAATTGCGTCAAAGTCTGTGAAAGCTATCAATTTTGAAAAGTTTTTTCCTTTAACTGTAAGAATGATGATCCATATAGATCTCTCGCTTGGATATGGGAGTTTTAGGATCCATTATTTACTGTTATTCCGTCCGCATATTTATGAGCGTAATTCGTTGATCATTTTTAAGCGACGCAGATAACGTTAATGGTTATTTCACGACTAGCGACTGTATCTTTGTAAGGGCTGAAGTAAACTGCAGTTGCTTTCGCACAGAGCAGAGAAGCGGTGACCATAAGACAGAGCAAACAATAAGAGGGAGGGGATAACACTACGGCTGGGGGGGGGGGGCAGAGGGAGGGGGAGAGGGGAGCCGAGAGGGCAGGATCTCGCCGCGACAGAGGAATGGGGCGAAAAGTGCCACCTCCGCGCCAATGAGCACCGTCCATTCCTCACGCCCGAGGTACTCCGCGGCTCGACTGCGAACATCTAACATCCAAACCCACGATCGGAAGAGCAACATCTGGAAAACCTAATTATACGCAACGACCCTTGCCTCAAGAAATTCAGAGAGAATTTGCTCCCTCTTATGGTCTTCACTTTTCTGCTCTACCCGGAAGCAATCGACCCACAATTGACTGGTCACTCATTATATCGTCATTGACACATCATAACGAGCCGGGAGGGGAAGGGTTGCGAAGACCATACATTGTGTTGCAAAGCGTCACTGTATGCTTCTCACAGAGGCAACGAATTGCCGAACCGGAAACTTCTACTTCATACGATTGATCGGCAACTTAACGGGTCGAGACGACGGAGCAGAGGTGCTAGTGGATCTGGACGCCTAACATGTATAAGATGAAATCAATCGCAAATCAGCGAGAATGTTATCGCATCGAATTATGCATATGTTTCACGTTAATTCAATGGTCTGTTTGACCGGGCTGCAGCGAAATGGAGGCGTACATGTCACCTATTTGTATGGACAAGGAGTGTGCAACTTCGGTAAAGCAATACATTTCCTTAAGCCTCGAGTTTCGGCGTGCACAACGCATTAGCAGGAAACGTTGTAAAGCCGCAAATGTGTCTGCATTTTCTTACTGCCCGAAACATTCCGATCTCCGTGTCGTTGCAGATCTCAAGCATTGATTGGTTCGGATAAAGAGCAATGTATTATTTTGTATCATTCTTAATTATTCATTGGCATCTTTTTCGTTTTTGTTCACTCGGAAATAAAGTGGTTAATTGGTTACTGGTCAGTTATTGGTTGAAGTACCCAACTTTGCGGTAAGATTTATTGCGATTGGGCAACCAGTTACCATTATGCTTCGTAGTTGCGGGTTTTATGGGCTTTTGAGCATTATGTTGGGATAGCACCTCCTAGGGAGATCAGTTCCTCTGTGAGACGTGCTGACTATTCTTTAAAAATTTTTTGCGTACTGCCTACTCCTTTCATAGCGGTAAGCGCATCAGTAAGAGTTGCTGTTCTCATCGAATAATCAAAAATCGCCAAATGTTCGCACACGTAAAGTGAGAGGTGTGCGCAGGTGTTTTCCGGGAACACGTGTGGTGTGATAAATAAACCACTCATGTAAGCCACTTTACGAAGAACCGAAGACCTGGCTGGAACCTGTTGCGTAATGTCTGAACCTTTCTTCAGGCTGTACATATGCAAACGCAGTAAACTTCGTAGTTAGTGTAGCTCAGTCGATGTCAATGACCGCTATCCGGCTTCGCACATCGCTTTAAACTTACCGCTTAAGCGATCCACATTTCCTTCCTTCTCAGGCAACTTGCACGAACTACAACATCAATAATCGAGCTTAGCAAGATCACTAGCACAATATATGACCATAATGCGTTGAAAATTTAAGAAACATCTTCAATCGTGCCATTTCCTAATTGGAAAGCAACATATTTTGTGAAAATGTTCAGCGCTGCGAGTGTTCTTGCATTAAGGAGGTCAGTGCAACAGAATGTACTGCAATGCGACGAATGGTGCAGTTTTGAGGACACCAGAGATAAATTCCTTCCTGGTGCTATTGTTGATGTTTTTTGTTGAGGAATATTTTATAGTGAGTTGTTAGTCACTTTAGGCGAATTTCATAAAAGAGAAGCAGTCTTGTAGGTTTCATAAGCGACCTTATAATATAAAATCCAACGATTTTTGAAAGAAGACGTTGCAAGAATACAGTTGAAAAATGTTTTGGATATCGAAATCATAAGGAAAAAATTTCAATTTTGAGTTGGCAAATATATTTCCTTATTTTTTGAGGATGTTTAAAATGGCTATTGAATCTTCTGATGCGACGTTTGCAATCAATAAATCTGCATTTGCAAAAACCATATCTGCAACTGCATTGGCGAAAAAATGCTAGCAACAGCAATACATCATGCTCTTTTGGCTATGTCGTAAGAAAACTGCATTCTTTCAAGTGAAATCATGATCGGGTTGGTGTTATACGTCACCACATCTATCGGTGCATTATTTGTTGGTCGATATGCTTTTGAACGCCGTCAAGCTATCTATTTGTCATGCAAGTCTGTGCCATTGCAAGCCAGCATTCACATAGTTGCTTTTCTATAGAGGGGAATTGTACGGTTCAGAAATAGGAAGCAAGTGATAGCACGCTGAAGCTGAAATTGAAGCGAACTAAGTTCGTCACTTCGAATTCAAAGCGTATCGCATCAATTTATCATATTTTAGCACTGCAACGACAGTAAAATTTCCATCCCATTCGTAGAGAATAATTTGTTCGCCCATGCAATAATCGTTGGCAGAAAAATAAAAAATGCTGAAGTCGGCGCTATATACGTTTTCATAAAATCTGCGCTTTCGCAAGATAAGGCCAGTTTACCTCATATATGTCTTTGCCTGTTTTTTTTTCTCATAAACATAGAAAACTGCTGGTATGGAATTCGACCATACGATTCATTTTCTACGACGGTCCTTCACCTCAAACTTCATCTCGTTTATGGCACTTCTTATGGGTTCTAAATAGTTTAGTCGTAATAGAAATTCCCTGTAAAATTCATCGTAACCGTTGAAACTACAATACTCAAGTCATTTGTTGAAAGGAACATTACAAATGCAGTCACTATACGAGGAAAAGATTCGGAATTATCGAACAACGTCGATATTTACTATTTTATTTTTTGAAACACTTGAGCTCATGATTCATTCACGATGGTACATCTTGAACAAAATGGTTTCTACCCATAATGTGACAGATCAGACATGACTTTTTCGCACTTATTTACATGTACGATCAACTCACTGATAATCTAAAAGAAATAACATGAGCAGCTGAAGCAGGTTGTGTGGGCGAGATTCCATCACGCGTTGCACTATTTTTTGGAGGACGTGATATTACGATGTGGGAAGTATTGCTGCAACTTCGTTATGATTTCTTGTTTCCTGTTAATTACTATACTTGGCGCCATGCGCGCACTTACTAGAACACCTCAACAATCTGAACGTGACCACCTCTGTCCTTCATGATGTGAATTTTGCCATACGCATAAATGCATTCACCCCTGAGCTAATAACTTGTTGACTTTTCTTACTGACGATTTGCAGCTCTCTTCGCAGCACTTTCGCACGGCGCCTTTTGCGGTAATGCGCACTGCTGAGTTTTTGAAAACATTCGCATGAGTGCAGGTTATTTTCGCATGTCAACTTGATTCAGCTGCGAATATCACAGAAATTGAGAAAGTAAGCGAGAGAATGCACAAAATATATGTCTTCAAACATAGTACTCATCAGCTTTACTGCACGCCATATGCAATGCCATTTTATTTATTTGGTTTTCCTCTTCGGCGGAACGATAGTTTGGCGGTGGTACTTGATCAACAAGTGTGTAAGGAGGCGGTGCTTCTCGATTCGTTCTCTTCCTTGTCCACTTTCTTATCACTCGAATCGTTGATGAGATTGTCAACAGAATTATGACAAATACAGCGCCGAAGCTCTGAAATTTACAAAAAGACTGTTCAAGAAACAGGCTTTACATATGATCGAACGCATTCATTTCCCATGTGAATTTGTTACTTTGTCTCAGGGCAACCGCAACGGCGACAAGACAGTTATCGGCCGAAGCCAATTCCCTGGAGCAAAATAGATGAAATTTCATGTGCCAAAAATGACAGAGGTGCCAGTAAAAAGGCGCTCAGTGTAAAAAGTGCCCAGAATTACCTTCGAAAGTGTAAAATGCTTAACTATAAGTGACCAGTCTTATAACTAATACTCTAAAGCATCGGTGGTGTTCTCATATAGAAAGGTTATGAGATCTTTTATGCGAAACCTCTTGTAGTGAGGTCTTGGTCATATAAATGGTCACTTTCTTCTTAGAAGTTGAACACGTTTCTAAATGCACATTTCTTCCTATTGCTGTTACGAAACGTTTGTAACAGCTGAATTAGATAAAACTTTTGAATTAGATAACGATTAGATAACACAGTTGAATTGAAAAAAACATCTCATTATGAACGAACTGTTTGTACATTTCTGTCTCTGCGTAAAGATAACAATAAATCATAGGTGCTTTCAACGCCGTATGAGTTCTACTACGCAGCTCGAGCTCGGCAAAGCAGGCGAACATGAGGTGTTAGGATGAGTGACGCAACACAGCAGCAGTTGACAGTGATTGATTCTGCGAGCAAAGATTAACAGGTCGTCCTGGGTGATATACCAAAATCCGCACTTCATCAAAAAAACGCGGGTGGGGCTTTCTTTAAAAATCATTACGTTGCAGAAATAGATAAACACTTCGTTCACACTGAAAACATTCTCAGAAGTGTGTATTAGAAAGAGATTTAACACCCAAAAAGTAAACCGAGGGGAAAGTGAGCAAATTTGTGCAAATGAAATATACACAGATCCTTAGAAAAAGAATTTTTGATAAGATCCCTTCAGACTAGAGCTTCCTTAAAAAAGAGCAGCCTTCTATAGAACGTTGTGGCGCGAGATGAGTTATTTGATTATGCGGGCAATTTTTTATCGCAATTTGCAGATTTTCAGCTGCAGTGTTTATTATTTTCATTTTTATGGGCAAAGAATTTCTGTCCTATTTCATATGTTTGTTAGGAAAATACCTAAATAAATGCAATTTTGAGCCGTAGTTGGATATGGAAAGTCAAAAATGTTTAGTGAAAAGTTGGAAATCTGTAACGAACTCATTTTCGCATTACAATTGCCGATTTGATGATGAATATTTTTTCGAACAAATCGCTTCGTATAAAAGCATATCAAAGATATTCATCCACAAATCCACAAATATGGTAAACGCAGTGATCTCCGCCATAGTGACGAAATTGCTTTTTGCCTTAGCGTGTAAGTGAAGTTATAGTTTAAGGGAATATTCCACGAAAACTTATTTTTTGCTGTGGATACAAAAGCTTATGGTGTAATGGTTGAATAAAAAAAATCAGAGGCGATTAGAAAATCAACTTCAGGTATTTCTTTTGTTTTCGTTCAACTCTATTTTCATTCATTTCGTTTTCTATTTTTGCTTTCAACCTTATTCTCATTTTCACTCTATCAAGCATTTCCTTTCGTTCAAGCATTCGTTCAAGCATTCAAAAGCATTTCAACCCTAATTGAGCACTGAGAACGGAACAATAAGTGCGCGGAAAATTGTTGATTAATTTTTGCAAGTACTATGGAAAAAAAGAACTTTGATTCGCTAAGAAAACCACAATTTTTGCATATACAATTTTTGGAACTTTGCACGATTTTGCATAGTCTTTAATACGTGAGGAGGGGTCAGAAGTGAACTGAAATCGATAGGTTGTATTTTTCACAGCATCACTTACTTTTCCAAAACACAAAAACTGCATAAGCGAGTATAATGAAAAACACCGTGCTGCAAAGAAAATTGCAAACGACGACTGCAAAAATTTTTTTGCGTTAATACCCCAACGTTTTTCCACCTGCACAGCACATTTCTCCCAATCAAAATTCATTCCCCAACACTAATGATAATATCCAACCGACCGAATTTAAATCTAAAAGGTCGACTTTTACCGATCAGAATTCAATTTCGAAAATTTTCGGTTTTTTTTGTTATAATCGAAATTAGGTTTCTATTCAATGTTTTCAGTCGGTTGCCGACTGAAAAAAATTTTGGTCGGTAAGCATCACTACCCGCTATCAGTACTTACTAGCTTTGAATTCTCTGCTATGCTGCAATGAATGAATTGAGAATTAGTTAGACACTTTTATGGAATGTGACAAGTTCAGTGATTAGTGAGGTGAAAAGAAACAAACAAAAGAGTGAAATACAAAACGAACAACCACGATATAGATACGTGGCAAGAAGGTGAGTGAGTGTTCGTCGATTGCGGTCACCGTCGAGAAGGTGCATTGCTGTCCCCAAAAACCATCGATGCAATGCTCACAGAATGGAGGTGCAAAATTTGCATAACATTCACAAAGATGTGTGATCACGTTGACTCGACCATGCGATCCACATACTGGCCATTCGCAATTGTCACCCTGATAGTTGGGCATGCACCTGGCTGATCATTGCTTATAAACTTCTCAACAATAAAGTGCTTGAAATGAATGTAAATGTTAGTTCTGTATAGCCAATGAAAAGTTTCTGAGCTTCATGCACTATTATTTCCTTACATTGTGATAGAAGGTGATCAAAAGCAACCTACTGGAAACTGCTAACGGTATCGCACCTGATGAATTCATCAGTCGGAAAACTCATCACTGTGTCATTGTGCAGCAGCTTGTTAAATAAGCGGCTCTCAACGCCTATTAGGTGCCGAAAATGCATTAGATCGTTATTCAGAACTCAACACTACTCAAGGTATTGTTGCATAAATAATGGTGACTAAGTCTTCTTTGCCTATTGATATAATTCTTAATTAATATCAGCGATTCGCTAGTCGGATGCTTTGCAAAAACTTAGTTGGATAGCATTTCGGCCGAAAGCTTGAGGTGTACATTCGAACCCTGTCTGCATACATTGCTTTCATTCATTAGACACACACTGACGAACCGCAATGAAAGCTGAGCGCAAAGTTGATCGTCTCAGAAAAACATTGGCCATATCTTAGTCAAAATATTTCAATTCATCAAGTCAGCCACAGATTTCTCCGGATCTCGACTATATCATTTTTTATTACATAACAGAATAAAGCTGTACACAATGAAGACTCGGTAAAAATGAAAGACCGATTTCGCAGCGACGGGGACACATCGCGAAAGTGTGTACATGATCACAACTCCGGCAAAGATCTCTGCTTCGGCTTCAATGTGCACTGTGAGGCGAAAGTTTGCGCCTCATGCGACGTTAGTTGTAGCTACATAAGTGGAAAATTTATTCACATGACATGTGTGGTACCTTGGATTTCGAAAATTGATTCCTCCTTTCACAACTTATATTGCAGGAATTCAGTGAACTAATCTGAGGCAAATGCTGATGAAAGAGTCGTCTGTCACGAGGGTTTGTCAACTGACGTGGTTACCAGAAGGTAGCTTGGTTATGTATAATATGAATCATTGCACGCTTTCAAAAGTTTGTGCGTTGAGCATTTGCTGCACTTACTACACGACGCTATTAAATATTTATAAGTTATTTGCTTTTGTGCGCTTAAACTATAAGACTGTGTCGACTGGTCAGGTCAAATGCTACTCGCGAGGTAGTGCGAAAGAAATACTAGCAGATCAGCAAATAGAATTTTTTCTAAGGCAGGGAGATCGAAAAAGGAAACATACCTAAAGGGCTTGTAATGGATGCACAAACATATCATCGACGTGACTTATGTCAGCATCTTACATTAAGAACTATTACGCAATATATGTACAACAAGAGTAACTACTATTTCCGAATTTGCGTTGGAAGGGCGGATTATTAGGGAAGAAAGTGAGTCTCTTAGCCTCTAAAACTCGAGAGGGGAAGTTAGTTTAAGAAAGGAAAGTTATTGAAGGGAACAATATGGCAAATAATAACATTGAAAAACTAAGGCTATGCTAGTGAATTCCTTAGAAAATGCGCAGAAATGCGACTTTGAAAAATCGAATAAGGTCTGAGAATATTTGCTTGCAAATTATACGATAATCGATGTGATGAAGCTTGTGCTCGGCACCTTATTGATTTATATGCTTGAAACGCGAAAGTGCTATAAGGAGTTGGTAACGATTTGTTTATTAATTGATGAAGTGAGCTGTTCATAATGGAATATTTCGAATGCGCTCTTCATGCTCATTGATAATGCAAATAATGAGTTTTTTTGCACTTTTTTGAGTGTATTATCACAATTACATCATGGTTTTAGTTAAAGACTTGTCCTCGTTGACCTTCAACACCATTTCAATAATGCGTGCTGAGAGATATAAATGCAATAGTTAAGCATATACGCAATGCTTGCTATTACTTGCAAATTTTATGCTTAAACAGCGTTTTGACTTGTTGGTGGATAGACTCATGGATAGAGACGTTAGCTGAGATGGTCTGCATAAAGTAAAGACCAGACTGCAATTGGCATGAAAATGAGGTAACTTCTGAGATCATCAGTTTTTCTGCAGTGGCGATAGCATGAGCTTTGAAACTTTCAGTAATCTCAGAGAAAATGGCAATCTTTTCATCTTTATCAATCAACGAGCATGTGACAACAAGGTGCTCGACCTGTTAGCAAGCGATAATACCCCTACCACCACAAAACATGAGGCAATCGGTTTGCAAAAATTGCATCGATCACTTCTGATCTTGTTCCAGGGTTGCAGCCATTGTGGCCGGCTCAGGCTGGTGTTGTGTTACCATTGGCAAAAAAGATAGCGAAATTAGGAGCTATCGCGGAGTTTAGGCAGACGTTTAGTGAAGCTTTTGGAGGGCTGATTGGCAAGTTTATAGGCATTGTCAACGAGATGACTGACGTATGGCCCTCACGGAGATGTCGTGTTTTGATAGTGCTATGCATGATCGTGTTCGGCCTCTAATTACCATGCAATACTTTCTATGGAAGGATATGAAAAGCCCGGAGGGAGAACTGCTTCACTGAAGTTCTGATACGACTACCACAAGTGGTGCAAAAATGAACTGAAAACACTGAAAGACGATTAATTTGTTCTAGAAACGTCTATTCATTCTCCAAATGTGCGGAGAAAAAATTAAAAAATCACTGCAACACAGAAGAGTTAATGTTTTTTGCAACTGAACTTATCAGTAATGAGCAAATAAAATGTAAATATTTCTCACCTTTCTTTGAGAGCATTTTAAAAATAAGTGATGAAAACCTGCCTGCTTTCTCGGCGAGAATTGGTACCTTCTTCAACACAGTCACAATTAATGAACAAACTGCTACATGATGCTAACAGTGTGATATTCACTGAGAAGTAGGAACATTGTTAAAAAGTTCCTTTAGTGGTCGCAACTTCGAAATTAATGTTGCTAACTAACAAACATTGTGACGCCTGTGAAGTTACTAATGGCGTAGCACGTAACCTTTTAGGAGTGCTTTTATTCGTATAGCACGCTGAGAGATTACATTCTTCATGTGGGCTTTATGCAGATGATCTTAATATTTATGGAACATTTTGTGAGTTGGCTTCTAATTGCTATGAATTGTGTATGAGACTTGCTAGCAATAGAGGATTGCCGTTATGCCTCACAGTTAGATATATCTGGTGCAGAGCGCCATGTACGCTCTTTCATCACCTTTACGACTGTCCTTATCGACTATTTAATAACACCTTTTATTCGAACTGCATTATTCAAGATAAACGTTTATTTTTTGATGGCACCGGCACTGCTTTAGGATTTTGCAAGAAGCACATGAAATAGGCAACTACAGCTTATGTCCCGTTCGTTGGAACATTACTGAGGCTTTTCTAAAGTACTGTCGACTGATTTTGATGTATACACCATCATCTGGCTCACATCTAATGCTGGAAATCTTCAACCCGCCGAAAGGGCACGGCGATGGTTTACGAGATTAATATTCCGTAGGGTATTTCTGGGGAACTTCCCATTCGCCTCAACAAGCAAAAGCTGAAGGTGTTTGGTTTTGAATCACTTCGAAATAGAATTAGCTTCTAGCTTCATAACTGCTAGAACATTCTGAAGCATTCTTTCTTCGATATTTCGCTCAGTAGTATCTTTGCACGTACTCGTTTCGCATCTCACTCTAAGGTGCAACCGTTTTTAGATGGGGAAGCACGTAAATGTATTATTGACTCATTCGCGTGCGTGAATGGAACATATCGTCCAAACAAATCGCAATGTGGAAAAGCTCTTGATATTCATTTAAAATGCGAATAAACCTCTCTGAAGTGGAATCTATAACAACTGCTCACCTGCAATGGTTTTCCTTTCGTCTGTACAAATCTGCATTCTGTCTTAATCATTTGGGTTACTGTAGTTTATCGTGCTGCACTGCTACATTTTTTCTTTTTTTTGGGGGGAGTTGTGATTCTTATTTACTTCGGTGCTTCATTATTTTATCTTCTTTCTTGAACTTAGGTCATTAAACACTGCATTTCATTCTCTTTATTGCAACAGAAATTATTACCATCTTCGTAATATTCGTTTCTCATTGTCTTTTCTTCCATTACTTCAGGCAGTTCATTAATATCTCATTCTTTATTATTATCTGTAAGCTATCCTTATCCTGTCTTTTAACCTCTTTGTCTTTTTTTTCACTCTGACTCTCATATGGTTGAAGATCATCTATTTGCTAGTGAATCTTAAAAATTGAGAAAGTTCTAGTTCTTGCACACAAGCATACACACATACACTTGCTATCATGCACTCTTTTTTTTTTTCTGAATGTCTTTCTCTATTGTTGCAACGCATCATATAACAATGGGAGCAGAAGAGACTAACAGGGAGCTGGCAAAGAACGTTGCTCCGCAGGTGAGGATTGTACTCTGCCTACGTGCTACAGGCAGGAGAACGCAGGTCGTACAGGTGAATGATTACGTATTGTCAAGGTAGCCCAACGCACATACGGGAGGGGCAAAAAGAAACAGAGAAAGAGGCACTTCAACTGTTGATTGTAACTGAAATTAACTGTCATTACGAATGTTGTTTATGTTTCATTGGTTGCTTCAAGGGGCTTCTATTCTAATTTGCTTATTTGCTTCACAGAATATTTGTTTGGCGCCATCCTCGTTGCTTCACCTAAAGGACTATTCTCTACAGCCTCACATAGTGCATCTTTATTGAATAGTCGCTTTAATATATTTTTAAAACTGTTACCTATTGACCTCAATCATGCCTCCCTAACTGAAGAATAATGAGGTCATAAGATTGTTAAAGATTTGCATCGTACCTGTGGATGATTTGAAAATAAAAGTAAAATTTTCCCTCCAATCTAATATTCGCTCAATTTTTAAGAACATCTATAGAATTACGGTTATTTTCAGGAAATACATTCAAATGGTCGGGAAAATCCATCAGCCTAAACAAACGTAAAAAGTATACTGATTTCGCAGAAAAGGTGCACTCACAATAAAAAAGCAATTTGATTAAATACGCTTCAAGCAGTTGAAAAGTGCGTCGGTAGATATTTTGATATCTGATTTTAAAGATTTTAATAACAATAAGACATGCTTCAATACTAGAAACGTTCACGTAAAACGTCTCAGTAATTCCCTAAAACTCTTCTGAATTTGTTCTTAGGCTGTTCGAAAATTTTTTTGAGCCGTTTGATGAAATGCAAGATGAAAAATCGGGCAGTCAGCCTACTCCACAATGATCTCCGGCTCAGAGCGATATTTAGAGCAAGCAGATGATTAGAATCACTTGCACGTCAGCAATTACTTTATCATGAGGAAATCCGCTGATGCTTAAGTCTAAAAGATTGTTGCGTTTACTCCAGGTTGCAGAAAATATTTAGTACGATTTGTACAGAAATATTCTGCGAGTTCTTGGAAAAGGGTGGAGGCATGAAGTGGGGTACAGGTTATATTTTTTTTATCGCTGACTTTGTTCTCAAATGATATGTACTATTCGTGAAAAGAGGGAAATTGCGGAAGTAAAAAACAACTAAAAGCGGTCTTACACATGATCGTTTTGGTTGGTCGAGGAGCGAACGTCGAGTAGGAGAGGTGTTGGCAAACGAGCGACTGATGTGAGCTGTGTTCACACGGCTAATGAGCAGCACTATTACAATGCGAATCGAAGCTTTTGAGGTGTTGCCGAACGCAAGCGGCACCTCGGAATATCACACGATCGACCGGTTGCTCCCACCGCCGCAGCTTAAACTCATGTCCTCGTTGCGCTAATGTTACTGCTTTAATGATCTAGTACAACACAGTAGAAAGATGTCTTTCATTCTATTCGGTTTTCCTTTTCTCGAACCACTAAACAGTCTCAATTAGAATTTTCAGTAGAGGAGGTTGAATTTTTCAATCGCATGTTTACACTTCTTAGCTGATTTCAGAGTGAGCGATTGTTTTTGCAGCCATAGCATTTTACATATATAGCGCAACATACAAATATGCCGCGAATTGAGGACTAATACCTCATCCATCGACAAGGAAGATATAAGATAATAAATTCGTACTAGCTCACTAAACTTGATAGCTATTATGAGTTTTGTACATTGTTTATTGCCGTCAAGTTTGCTAACCAGAAATCTGAGCGTTATAATAAAGTTTCTGGGTTTTTCCGATCAATGATTTCCCTAAATTAATCCACTTTATTAAAGCTTTGGATAAAAGCGCATAAGAATTCTTCAACATAAACAGAATCCCTCTACGTGCTTTAAAAACTAAAATATTGTAGTCCATTGTTCAACTTCGATATGACGACCTCCGACGACTTCAGAAGCAATGGATATTTGCTTCTACACTGAATGACACAGTATTTTTTAAAATGAAGTAATTCAGTGCATACGAAAGTGCTGTTAGAGGCATTGCTGCATGATGTTCCGTAAATAGAGATCCTACACGAACTCAAAGAAAGTTTTATCGAAATGATTTTATCACACGACACTTTCGTTAACACTAATACATAACAAGAAAATTGAAACACTGTAAGATATTTGGAGTCTTCGACATTTTGCGAAAATGAGAGTATTATCTGACCATCACAGCAAAAATATTTCTGAATTAAGTTACAAGTTCTGAGCGAAATTATGGACAGCAAAGTTTTCTGAAATTTATTGGGGAAAGAATGGGCATAAGAAGGGAGATTATACTATGTGCGATACGTACGACGGCTTGAAAAGCTCGTCAAGACTTTGCAACGTAGAAGAATTCCATACAAAAACGTTCACACAAGAGGTCTATGTTAGAATAACAGAGAATTTGCTGTTTTCACAGCTGCAAACCTGCTTTCCACTTGCTCTTTCATTTGAATAGTCTTCTTTATAGAGCTCAGAAAATGCTTCGTTATTTTTCAGCGGAAGATTTTTTATCAAATATCTAAATTTTTGCACATTATGAATGCGTATAGAGTGAACGCATATTTTTAAAAAGACTATTGCACGAGCGCCGATCGTGTTGCAAGAAGTTTCCTCGTGCTTAGATGTTCTTTTCTTAGCGCGAATAGCAGGTGTTCCGGTGACTCTCTTTGTCTACGTATTTCAACTGCAGGATTTACTTCGAAGTTTGGAAAAAATTTTCCAGGGTTGAAATTCAGGACCATTCTAACCTTAGATTTGAAAGATTACTCCTTATGTCGTTCAGTTCAGGGTTTTTCTCAGCTCCTCAAACTTTCCACTTACTCCTCAATTTCAAGCCTTGAAAATTTCTACTACCTCAACAGGATTGCTGGGCTCAAATCTCGCACATCAGAGATTATTTGCAAAGAATGCTTGCAAGAATAAATCGGCTTTCAGAAAAGTTCGGCCCGGCCGCACGATTTTCAAAAGCTGCTTGAAAGCAGTTAATCCTGCTGTGCAGTATACTCTGTTGCAATGAGGAATTTACCACATGCGTCGGGCAGTTGCGCCAAGGTAAAAAAACTTTACAGCTGCTGAATATAAATGCTTGGTCACTAAGTATTCATAGCAAGTTCCATTTGTAGTAGTATCTTTGTCGTGGTAAGTACTCTTAGTTACCTATTTTATAGTTATCCATGATTTTTTGCGCCTTACGCAGCCATTCATGAACGAGATAGTATTGCAGTGATACATCTCACTATTTAATCCTTCCTTCAAATTAATAAGGAAGCCTCACGTTTTGACGGTTATTTAACATGAACAACCTGTTCTACATAGAACTGCGGAACAACTGCGATTGTTTCACGGTTTCCTCTAGCGCAATTGTTCCTCTTTGTCAACTATAGGTTTTGAGCGTGGTGCATGCTGCCCTAACTCGAATCGAACGTGACCATCGCTTTATTGAAGGAACGTTCTGACACTCAGCAATCAGTCAGCGAGATTTCCCTAATCCTCTTTTTTTTTTTTTTTTTTTTTTTTTTAAATCATTACCATCTTTTTCCAAGTATAGCTATTGCTTGGCTGAATTATTGTGATCGGGATGGACACTAGCGAGGGATTATTGAATTACCACAAACTGCCCGATTATTTGTAATCGGGGACAACACCGATCGATTGACAGTGCTTGCAAGTTCTTTAATAAGTGATGCCATTTTGGCGATTTTTCTCAATGAAATTTAGCGCCTTAACTCATTTTTTCTCAAAAATTGCACATATTTCGTCAAATTTTCATTGGAATTCTTTATAAGTTGAGGCGATCGGATTAATTTCCATTGAAGATCTTAGGCGGTTTAACTAGGTCAACTAATATCCACCAAAATTCGGCTCCAAAAATCTGGATGGTTACTTTTTTTAGTTAGGGCAATATAACGATGACAAAAAGGAAATAGTCTTCTCGAATGCTTCAAAAAAAGGCGAATGTTGAGAGGAGAGATTAGGTGAACAATTTATCAAAGGAGTCAGAAGAAAACTAGCACTGGGCGGCATATGTATGTGAGTCCAAGAAATCGGCTTAGGTGACATTATTCGGGGCTAAGGCATTTGCCCATTTGAGCAATGTGCGCTGCTCATTCTAACTTATCTGCAGTCGACTTTTAAATCCTCACTTATATGGGAGATAGGAAGGGAAAGGATGTGGGTGAGGAACTGTGAAGGAGAAGGGAGGGTGGAACATGAGAGCAATAGCATTTTCCAACTTTCTAACGAAGTTCGAATATACGACCATTGCCTTCCTATATTTCATATTGTGAATTTCAATGGTGCTGTCTCGTAATATAAATTCTTTACAGATTTGATCTCAATGCTGCATAAAGATTTAACCGTTCGTATCACTTCCGACCTTGTTCAACCTGGTCGACAAATGAATTTTGATGCATTTTGCATTGTATGTTAGTCTAGCAGTGACGATTTATGAACGGTTGTAAAAAAAAAAATGATTCCGCGTTGCAGAATGAGCGTTGCCTTTTGCAGCGGAAGTGGTGAAAAAATGCAAAAAGTTTTGATTAATTTGATTCTTCACAGTTTTTAGCACACCCGCCTGTGTTCGTTTCATACAGATTGCAGGAAGGTAGGGGTGTAGGGCGCTGCTTACTTTTACAGAACCGGCTGTGCTTTGCTCCCTTCTATCTTCAACTGGTTAAGCAGTGGGGAAAAAGCTTGGCTGTGTTTCACTTTACTATCTTGATTGCGCTCCTGACAGTATACTGCTTATTTTTTTCTTTTTTCATACTGAGCTGAAGAAAACCATTGGAAATCGCTCTATTCACTATTGCCTTATGCCGACTCACCACTATGTTTTGCACGTTTATCAATGGTCGTTTTCTAGGCTGCAGAGCAATTTTCGGTCTACAGAGCGTAATTTTTGCAGCATCTACACAAGATACAAATCTCTCTTGTGAAAAAAATCCAACATCGACAAAAAGCTAGCGCACAAGGGTACCAGGAACATTACTGTGACATATGTGTGCTGAAATGTTCCACCCGTGACACCGCTACTAACGCATTTACAGTCCCAAACTCTGTGTTGATTGATCAGTGACCGTCTGCCTTGAAAATAACAGAGAGAAACAAGTGGAAGGTAACTATTCTCGCGTTCTTAGCTAAAAAGTTGATATCGGTTGATAAGGACGATTTACAGCGCAAACACAGCTGTTTTGACTCCAGAGACAACGCGCAATTACTTCCCCAGCCCTTCACTCCCTTTTTCCCTCTCTCTTGCTTGATTACATCTTCGGAGACTTAAGAAGTCATAAAGTGAATGCAAATACCGATCCTCTACATAATTAAAGCTGTTTTGCTCAAAGACTGTAAACCTGCTGCAGCTGGCTCTCTAGTCTGCATTTCTGCCTCAACAAGTGATAAGCTGCTGAGTGCGGATAAGTGTAGTTGTTTAGGGCAAGATGTTGTTATTTTGGTCTCAAGGATTTCAGATATGAAACTCTAATCTTTAGGTACACGATTGGCTTGTCAGTGATGACTTGATACAACTTGTCAAGTGATAGACTTCAACGTTCGAACCTCAAAGCGGGAAGATTTCGATTTCTAAGCGGTGCCCACCACATCTCTCACCTCGAGAATCTCTCTACTCGCCTGAGAAAAGCACTGCAGGCAAAGAGGCACATACACACAGACCGATATCTTAATGTCCATTACTTCAAAGTGCAAAACCTCATAAAAACCCAAATCACCTGTCATTCATCTAGCCGCACTTACCGTCTGCAGCGCTTCCTATTTTGGTTTTGCTTCCCTTTGTAACGGAAAAATCAAAACCTCTGCTATGTGTGATATTGAAATTCGAAGGCCTGTACATTAGTTTTGCAAAATGCGCGAAATGCAGCGCAAAATTGTTAGATTGACTGTTTCATCACTGTTCTATACCATCTGAAAGGTTTAGATGAGTCGCCGTTTTCAAATAGTCCTGAGATTTAATCGATTCAATTGATTTTTACCAACATTCCTATGAAATTTGATTCGCTGGACTGGTTTTCCTTTTAAATTAAAAATGATTTAATTTTACCTTCATAACAGTTCGTTATAAACTGCGACAGCCTAATGTAATCGGAACATTTTATTCGTTCTTATAATCGTTTTTCTAGACAAAAGGACGATTGCATTTTTACATTTAAGGCATGCTGAGCGCAACAAATTAGCGCGAACTGTATGAGCGACTGGCTGATTTAATTCGTTCATTAAAAGGTCGTTGTTTATGTGCTATCCAGGGTGTTTCAGTTGGAATCGGCCTAACATGGCTGCACTGGTCTGCATGCATGAAAAGGTTCTGCATCGACTGTCAAAAATTACGTCAAACAAAATATGGTGTAGCATTATCACGTTCAGGATTACATATTGCAACCCTACACATTTAATCTCCCAGTATTTCTATAGTTTACGATGTGTTGGCTTTCCAATAACGGAATTTTACATAATGATTTCAATTTTCCGATGATCCATTGTAGTTGCTGACGTACTGAATCAATCTTCCTTTATTGTACCATCGGTGCTATCAAAAAAGCGGCAATTAACAGCAACATGCCAAAACACTCGCGCTCTCAACAATGTGCAGTGGCCTTAAATATGACATCACTGTTGCAGAATTTGCTCAACAATGTACATCTCAGTTCCTGCTTTCCGCATATAGATAAGCCAAGCTTGGAGTCACCTCGTCGAACCATGAATGAAAGCCATTCGATAGTGCTTTCCGAAACCGTATAAATGGTTGTACCATACTGTCATCTGGAAACAGAGAAATTTGCTTCTACATTCTTAGCGTTCATAAACGATGCCACTGTTTCGGTTAGAAGGAAAGCCGTTTCCGGTATAATTAACTTGCAATGGGGACGAATGATTTTGCAAATGATAAGTAAATCCGAGGAAAATGAGCCATTAAGGTCAATTGGTTTATGCGAGACTTCTATGAGTTTTTGGCGATTTTGGCAACTGATATGCAACACTTGTCAAATTGCAAACCCAGAGATATTGCTAGCTCTAAATACAATTGTTAGGTTCGCAAAGATCAAGTCTCGACTGTTTTCGTAGCCTTAAATTAACTGTTATCGGAAATTATTCTATCCAACAAACCAAAAACTTTCCGCAAGTTTGGGTCGGCCGAGAAAGTCCAAAATGTTTTTGAAATTCGGATGCGACGATGTAGTGAGGGCACTACTCATTAAAAGACCGAAGTGAAGCTGAGTGTCGCAGGCAATCCGCCCCACACAGCGGACCAAAGCAGCGGTCGGATATCGCTC
The DNA here is from genome assembly GCA_013433145.1 of Ascaris suum. Taxonomy (NCBI): domain Eukaryota; kingdom Metazoa; phylum Nematoda; class Chromadorea; order Rhabditida; family Ascarididae; genus Ascaris; species Ascaris suum. The sequence continues at coordinate 5,694,472 of CM024188.1, read as the reverse complement.
GCTCATCGAACGTTAGCGTTGGAACACTTTATTGATCTGCTTTTCTGTACTTTTTCTCGCCCTCAGTACACTATATGAACGTGTTTCTTGTTCGTGAACTGCACAACGTGTGATCAGCCAATTTTAGGATAGAACCAAGCGCTTTCAATGTATACAATCTAGGATACCATATATCGGCTATTGGCCAAGAGGTGTTCACATTGACCTCGCCCCGTTAAAATAGTACCCAGCATCGGGGGCCAAGTCTGAATGAACGCGAACACTCTTTCGCTTAGATGAGTTTTATTCGCAGACAACCGGAAGCGAACAAAGATTGGGAACGGTTAAATATTTCAGTTTTGGTTCTTTAGTCAAATTGTTCCTTCGAGTGGAAGGGAAGGTCTTATGAGTCTCCTGCTTCCATCAGTGCATGTTTCTGTGTGCGCATGCACCTGTCTGCAGGTGGGGACTTTTGGCTAACACAGCAAAACCTATCAAGACGAAGAAAGATGCACTGAATTCGCGTCGCAAGAAAAAGTGCCCCTCCTATAGCAAACTTTTGTGGGGTTCAGCCTGGAATTCTCTAGAGTGTTCACATCATATTCCCCTTATAAAAAACTAAGTCTTGATGTTATCTTTAGGGGACACAGAGTGAGGTTTTGCTCCCTCTAACTGCCCTTAAACTACGTGAGTAACCTTATAATCGTACGTCGAGGAGTTGTACTATAGAGCAATCTTTTAACAGCGACCTACGGAGGTAAAGAGTAGGTTCCTTAGGGCACTTGGCCGAACACCTCAAGTGCTTGCCCTTAACCTCTATGATTTAGTTTATGATGATGTCTCATATTTTCGAATTATTGCCCCAATTGAATAAACTGTTATATTGTTGGAGGTAAGGAGTAGATCCTTTAGAATCTCTGCGCTCCAATGACTAGAAATTTTTCCTCACTTTTGGCCCGTGAAACGCAGCCTCTGCAATGAAGAGGATCTCTGACTAAATTTTGAACTCTTCAAGGTGTGCGCAATTCTGGGGAATCCACGGAGGTCGACAGCCGATGAGGCCTTGTGAAGTATAGCCATCAAGGGGCTGTGCAACATCACAAAAGTCATGCTGCGTACGAGTGGGACCCACATAGTTGATGTTACCCTAGCGAAGCTTGAAAAATAAAATGTTGGAGGTCGGCAGTGGAAAGGTCAAACAATAGAAGTTGCCTCCAACTGTGTTTTATGATTGCTTCTAAATCAGATTTCGCAGAATCAGGCTTGTCTTAATTTTATCACAAATACCGCCTCCATTTGATAAAGTTCGGATCTTTTCAGGTGCTTTTAATGGCAACTATTATCGTAGGGATTTTCCATGCTAGTGCAACAACGGAAACGTTAGCAAATTTTGAGACTGAAGGATGCACGCATTGCCTGTTGAGCTGCATCGTCTTTGATGTCCATCTGACTGTGTTGGTCATCAGTTGAACCACTTTCCCCTCTATTGGCAGTTGCTAATTTTTTTTCAGTGTCTACTGGATGTTCTGTAATAGTTCGCTATTAGGTGCCTATTGCATCTTTTTGCCCCTTAGTGCTGTTCCAATTTCAGAAACCAATTAATCCCCGCCTGCTTCTTAGACATAAATCGGTCAACCTTCGAAAGCCAGATTCAAAATTAAGCATTAAAAACGTTTTCATAGGCAAAATTCGACTACTAGACTTTAGAATCAGTCTGGATTTTGCGATTTGCGCCGCATAATGGTTTAATGATAATCGCACCTATGTGGTCGACTAGCCGTTAGCACTCAAAACGCTTCAGAATTAAGGAATTTGTTCGATAATACTCTAACTTAACCGGAGCATTTATTCCGTTTTATATGAGCAGCTTCTCTCACTCAAAGGCGCATACTTGTGAAACTCATATGGGAAACATTCGAATACACTTCTGAAAGATGGGTTCACTCGCAATCTGGAGGAGAAATCTCATCAATTTTGGGCATATATGTAAAAAATGAAGGCGATTTGGTTGCTGCAGCATGGCGCTTAGCAATTATTTCAGGGTATTGTATTACGCTGCTAAACTCATTCACTAACGAGTGCGCTCTTCGTATACATAATCGGGAACTCTTCTACGTATTATTTACAATTTTGTTTGATTATTTCATCTTCAACAAACAAAAAAAGTCTCCGCAAAAAAACGAGCGCATGTTGCGCCGAATTTTCGCCCACTTCTCTCCTCTGAATAATTACTATTTTTAAATTTCTGCGCAAATTCAGCGATTCGTTAGCAAAAGACGACGTCTTCAATAAAAATGAATTACTGTATCGGGTCACTCACATGACCAGTAGCCAGATTAAACACTGACCGACTGTTGTTTCTATATCGCCAGCCATTGCTACACCGAACCCTGCCAAGAAGAACGAGTGCCAAGAAACCACCATTCCCTCCCTCTTGCCTGCCCCTTCCGCTCACTCATTATTGCTGTGGAGTGCAATGTCAGTTATGCAATTTGAAATCGTTTTTTAATGTTGGAATACATGCACCTGGTGCACAAAACGGAAATGATGAGGTACTGTTTCATATATAAGTGAAGTTTTTATCCCCGAGATTTTTGAGCTATTTTAGTTCGTCTATGTTACGGTATTATGAAGAAGTGATCAGAAAATTTTGCTATGAAAATATTATGTTCTTCAAGTGATTTACGTCATTTTATGTGGCTCAGTTAAGTGTCTCATCAAATATGGCTAATGTCGCCTCCTAAAATTTCAGTTCCCCAATAAATGAAATTATTTCAATAAAATCCAGGGCATTTGTTTGCAAGACTGATGCAGCTTTATCAGACCGAATTAAAATTGCATTTGTGAGCGTCATGCTAGGCTGTAGCCTCAAAACGGACATGGTCGTGGCTATAAGTAAACATCGTGCTGCTTGTTTCTGTATGACAGTTTGCGAAAAAATGCTGACAGCGCTTACGTGGCTGATTAGCTGATGAACTTTTCCTGTATCTTGGCTGCAATTGCTGGATGCTGTAGTAGGGGTACTGCAAGGAAGGTAGTGCGTCAACGAGAACAAGCAATACCAAGCTGACGGCAATAATTCTCACTTGCGGCATTCGCATCACGTCTGTTCCCTTGTTCCTTCACGAAACAGTGACCTGAAATTAGCAAATGAAGATTTTACAGCTGCTGACGATCCTTTTTTATTTGAGCAAACAACTGCATTCTGCTGAGTTCAAATGAAAAGTTTCGATAGCACTAACGTTTAGGCTTATCGAAATTCTGTGGAGTTCTAATGCAATTTATGAATCGAATGAATTGAATACGTTTCGCAGCCATTTCATTTCCGACGGCTGCTTTAGATTCTCTCTCAGAGTGAATTCCTAACTGCAATATCTGTTGCATGGTTGTTAAATTGTCTAGTCCAGCAAAGTTTTTATTCACCAATTTTGTTCCATACTTTGAATGACATTTCTCGACATAATTCTAATTTCCGTATCAATAGAGAGAATTGTAACCAGCTTGATGGTTTAAGATTCAATTAATTCGCCTGTGCAGAAAAAGGTGATATTTCGTTTAAGAGAATCAAGAATTTGTAGACAAATCTAAGTGATACTGCACTACGTTGATACAAAAGCATAAAAGCAGCAAATTCACTACTTGAGTGTACCAATTTCTTAGCTAGGTACTTCACATGCTATTGAAAGAAAACTTGACACTCTTCGTATTCACTTAAGACATGCTACTTTTTAGCTTTGCACTTTTCCGGCAACATTTGCTAAGGAAATTTGCCTTCTAAAAATGCTAATTGCATTAATTTCATGATTGTCGCTTGCAAAATGAATGCTAGTCGAACGTCACCATGTATTGCACATGAGATGGAATTGTAAAACAGTTCATACGTAATTGACAAAGCTTAAATTTGAAAGCAACAAGAAACTGCCAATTTTATTGATAAGCCTTTGATAGAGATGCCGTCATTATTCGTGCATGCATAGCAGAGGGAAGCTGCTAAGATGAGATATGTGTCTGGAGACAAATCCAGCGTGAAGGATGAAGACAGTGTGGCTGCTAGCAGAAGAAGGATATGAAGGCAACTAGCTGTATGAAGGCAATTTTATGCTCGTCAAGAGCGTAGAATGGAATGCATACGCAAATAATGAAAATGCTTGCTGCATTCAATGAAGCACAGCCTGATGATGTGCGAATAAGACGAGCGCTTTATAAGAGCGAAAGGTTTGTGCTGTAGGCGTCGACAAACTAGGTAACTATGATATCGTGTATGCACATCACCCAATTTAGTGACTTTCTCAAAAGTATCCTCTTTCATTTTGCTATGGATATTCACTTGTAATATGACACCGCGTGGGCCCTGGTGTTAAGTAGTTACCACTTCAATTGTTCTTCTCTTTCAACTTATTAACTGAGAGCCTTTCTTGACACTTAGCATTTAGTTGCCTTCTTCTTATCTATAATTCAACTCAGCATTAATGAGGAAAATAGCTTTGGACGATAATCTCCAAAGTTAGCGAATGCTACTTTAAACGTATCTCTCTGAAATAGCTGAAGATCTAATAATTGAAGTAATAGCTGAATAAATGTGTTAGCTGATGCCCTTTGCAAAATATCTCCCTTATAATATCACCCAAGAGTAATTACTGCGTGTAATCATTTGATTCTGCTCAGAGGTGCTCATAAAAGTGAGCGCTGTTGAGCTGTTATCCAAAGGAATGCTTTTAAAACATAACTTTCAAAAATTTCACGCCATAATTGAGATAAAAATGAGTTTTTCCTTTCAAAAGCGATACACTGTACTATTTTTAATACAGGCCACTGTACTATGACTATTAAGACATCTCTCAAAAACGACGAAAAGGAGTGAGCGGAGGGGGAGGAGGGATCTGTTAAATAAAAGTCAGCTTTCAGTATTAGAGTTCCTTGAAACTTGACAAGCTATAAAATTACGATCTTTTATTTTACAGTAGCTGTTTTCAAGTTTACTTCTACGATATTTCTTTTTTTTTTTCCACACATTCAACAGAAATGCACGTTTTGTTGTTTCACTTCAGTGCCGACTGTAAACCATTCTTTTTATACCTCGAGCACTATCGTCAACGATCAAATTTGATCGTTACGCGAAGTGTCGTGTCGTGACGAGGCAGATTCCGCATTCTCCTCGTTTAAAAACAAAACATTTCTTGAAGATTCATTATTTATTTCAGTCTTCGATAATGTGGATCATCAATTCATACTGCGTTCAACACACCGCTGATTGAGTGGTTTTACGTTCAAATGTATCGAGTTCGTTACGTTTTTGTCGTTTGGATGGTACTTCCGAACGACTGAAGTGCCGTTTTTCTCACATCACAATGAAGCACATACCTCTACTTGTCGACTTTATCGTATTTCATTGAATGAATGCGAAAAAGTACTCATTAATTACATAATCACTTCAAATGAGGTGAAATATTTTTTTTCTTTTTGCAAACAAAAGCATATCTTAGAGATTCATTGAGTTTTCTTTTGGCGGAGGAATGTACAACAGAAATTTGGAATAAAATAGCTTCGTAAACTTCGAATATGTGATCCACATTGCGGTTGTCCCACGAAAATGTAAAATACAAAGCAAAAAGGAATACTTAAGCGACTACAGTGACTGCGTAAAAAACACAAATGCCCAAAAAAAAAATACTGTTTTTCAATGATATTATTATGCTTGTAATTCAGTTTGTGACTGTATTGAAAATAGCAAATCAGAGTGGTGTTTCATTGCCGTTTTCTACAAATGAGGCGCTAATATGCTAGAAGCCGAGAGTAACAACTGCTTGCAGTAACGAAACAGAGGCACAAGAACTGTTTGCTGAGGTCCCTTGGAATGATGAATGAGAAGCACTTTTCAAACTTTGAAAGATTCAAGACACCAACGATAGCTTCTTGAAGATGCACACAAGTGATGTTGATTATCTGCATTCCAGCAGTAGTTAATAACTTAAGACAGTATAGAATTTCTGAAATTGCGCACTTTCTGTTAAGAACTGAGTAGTAACTCGTTGAACTTTGTGACAAAAAAACAGCAACTCTCAAACTTCATATATACATCGGCAAGTTGCGATCTAGTTTTGAATGCCCTTTTTTATGCATTAAAATAACAAATTCACTGCTCCTTTGAAATGCTCGTAAACCTGTTGTTGAAGAAAACAAAGCGCAACTTAAACGCAAGAAAGAAAAGGATGCCGGATTGTCTGGGAGCGGTCAGCTGCTCACAAATGACTAGCTTCATGTCAGTTTGTTGTCTATCCGGTATGCAACATGCATAATGGAATGCCAGCACGCACGAGGTGTGCACCTGATACCGACTAATTGCTCACATATATATTCGTCGTTTTTATTTCCGTATTCACTAAATGCATTTTTTTCCATCGGTTACATTTGATCGCTGATCTTGCACGAACAGTTCTGTGTTGCATCTACTTTAAACGGCATTATTTTTGGAGATTCTTCGGAAAGGAATTTTTCAAATGAAGCTAGTAAAATATTATTGGAATAGTATTATGCCAATATTTGTGCACGTTCTTCTGTTCGACAGATTTAACCGAGGAATTCAAAAGGAAATAGGAAATCTGTCATCATCCATTTTCACATGGTAAATACAAGACTAGATTGAATCCCTCGTAGATGCGAGTCCAAGACTACAAGTGGAGGAATGCTAAAAACTTTGAAAACGTTGTGCTGTTACACACATTTTTCCGCGTCACACTATAACATCGATCGCACTGAATGGGTGCAGAAATGGTATGGTTAATGGTTTGAAGAAGCTATAAAGATGTTATATGGCTTTTTTTAAAGTATGCCTTGGCGCCATCAATTCAAAAGCTCTTTTACTGTTCACATTTCACCGGCGCCCATTATTCAGGCTCGCGAATTGCAAGCTATCTGTCAATGAAATTTTGCTAGTACACCATAAATGCACACGGGATCCCAAATCTCATTCCTCTGCGATTGAATAGCCTCTAAAAGAGTTCTGAACAGTTATGTAGAGATGTGACGAACTTTGCAAGTGCAGACAGAAGGTAATGTTAAAGGAAGCAAATGAGTTTTTTGGTGAAGCTTTCTGTTGTCGGACAACTTTAGAGGGAACTTCTATTTTGTTTGATTCTTTTTCGTATCAGTATGCAATAAAAGCACATATCCTATTTGCTAGCACGCTTATACACTTAAGTAGCCGCTCATTCAGCAAAACAACAATACATAATAAAAACTTTCTCAATTGTTTTTTCAAGTATTTATACAGGCAACATAATAAGGGACTGCAATGTGTGCATTGTACTTTATGACTGTATTCACTTTTTCGACGGATGTCGAAAATCTTCAGGCAGATGGAATTGATATTGAACCATTGGCAAGTAAAAGGTGGAATGAATATCGGCACACTTTGCCCCCCCCCCCCCCAAAAAAAATTTAGGAACTGAGCTTAAGGTCCAACTTCTTGTCAGCATTGTTCCAGCATCCGAAGCAATGTTTTGACGTCTGGTTCGACAGGGATACTCTTGATATTTTATGGGCGCGATCCATTAAAGCAATGAGTAGTGATGATTTGGTTACCTGCTATTTCAAGAGAGAAGCTTTCGCAAAGCATAGAAATGAAAAATAGATTAAACGAATTGATTCGGATTCATATTTTTCTAAGTGTGCTTCATGGCCAGATTTATTGGACAACTACAACTCGGCTGGGCATGCTTTCTGGTTATCAAGCCTTGCAACAATGTGAAGCGTCAGATACCATCAGGGGACCAGACTAGATAAAGACGACGTATTCAATGTTGTCCAAACTTCTCGAGAGAATATTTCAAAGCTTAGTACTCTTTTGGTAAGTTGCCAAACTTTAAGCTCAACGCTCTTAGTGTGCTGCAAGCTTTTGTTGATTTGCTTGAACCCGTCGTTGATTTTCGTCCCTCCACCCCTCCTCTAAGGTTTTTTTTTCTTTGACAGTGATGTCAACAGTGTTGTTCATAAATGCCAGATGCATGAGAAGAGGATGAGAGGGATATGTTTTTGACGTTCCGACACCACATCCCATCATCACAGAGATGTGCACAATCGTTTTGATGATAGCATAACATGCCGAAACGTTGAGCATAAATCAGCTCTAAATTCATCACAGTACATTTGGTGTTTTTCAGCAGAAACATCGATGTCCCTCTACAAATCGGCGTGAAGTGGAATACACTCGAAAAAGACGAACAGTGAACTTGTTCACCTTTGAAATATCTACTAAACGGAAAACTGATGTATTTTTTAGTCGGCTCAATCCTGATGACTGGTGAATGGATACATTTTTTTAGCTGGAGATCCCAAAACCTATCCGTAGCAATATATAAATTCATCTTTGTTATTCAGTTATGGTGTAAAGTAGGCTAGAGGTCAAGCAGGAATAGTGCGCGTGCAAGATAAGTCAAAGAAGGTCAAGAGCATAGAGATAGGTCAAACGATTGCCCAGCATGTGTTACGAGGCTAGCCTGAGGCAGAATCTGGAGGTTATAAAAGGAGCAGATGTGCTAATTGTATTCTTTTCGCCTTGTAGACTGTTCTTAAGACCGAGTGGGCCTACGTATGGCCGTGGAAGCGCGTAAGGAGGTCGGCGGCAGCGTCGACTTAAGCGCATGTGACTACGGGATTGTGCCGACGATCGAAGCCATCCTTTTGAACGAGTTCGTACCTGTTTGTTATTTTATTGTATAAGTGCAATAAATCGCTCGCTTTTATACCTGTGCCATATCGCAGTTAACTCGACCGCTTCTCGATAGAGCGTGCAGGTCCTCAAGGAGACCTGGACGACTATGTGAGCCAAGGTAAGCTAGTCCCTACAGCAGTTGTTACCGCTATTGTACGCACAAAGGACTGTGCACAGCTAAAATAGAACGATCAGATGACTCTTGCCGTAGGCAGCCACGTTATCACTGATGAGATTTAGAGGGAATAAGTGGGCAAACCAACATGAAATTTGCGCAGCAAACTTACGTCAACAAAACGTGCGTAAATCCCTCCAAAGAACGCCGCAGGGAATGCAATTGTTGAAAACACTTCTTTTCGCTGCTTATCGTCACTTGGCAACAATCTTCTCTAGTGCTCTACGAAGAATTCCATCATCGCTATCAAATCCACTTCAGATTTCATTAAGAAAATTTTATAAGCTCGATCTTCTATAAATCACTTGGCAAATGACACATTACCTCCTATCAAGAAGTGTAAATGAATGTTTCTTTCAAAAAATCTCCAAACAAATTTACTACTTCTGCTCGAATGCCATAACCTGCTCAACTCCAAGAGATTTATTTGGAGTAGGCGCAGTTATGATCAACAGAGTGCGCATGTTCCATTCGAGCAAAAACATTGACAATTTCTGTTCAATAAACTGCCGGAGGGTTTGTATACACTCATTTATTTTCTGAACTGTTCCTCCTTCATAGTGAACTTGAGCAATTCACAAAACTGATATATGTCGCTGTTCCAAGAAATAAGGTGCTGTGATGTCTTAGAACATAAGATACCTCTACATCTCATCATTTTACTTCTGTTATCGCCGGAATGCAGCTCCAAGCATTGTCAGCTTGCTCTTCTTGGACTCTGTTCAAGTAGTCCCACAAATCGCTGGTTTATACCCCCCCCCCCTCCCCCCAGGGTTTCCGTACAGAGTATATCGTCGAAGATCATAACCTTTGAGCAGAATTCTTTCAATACAACCAGCTCTGATTCTTTGACTCTTTCCAAAAACTGCATCCTTGTCTTGATTTGTTTTTGCCACCTATCGCCGGGGTTTCAAATGGAAAATTCATGCAACCTGAAAGTCATAATTTTTCGCTTCCACATTCCTCTCCAGAAAGCGTGCACAAGCTATTATTTCGGATGGTCTAGGCCATTAATTTTAAAATGCCATACTATCTAAAACAAGACCCCTGATACTATTAATTTCCCACTCTCCCAAAAGGGGCGGGGGATGATTCTGATTACTGAAGGTATTATTGAGGCAGAGATGTCTTGAATACAAAAATTTTAGCGACGTCCAAAATTAGAAATTGCGCGCTGTGTTCATAAAGGCGAAGCATCTTTCCAATTACCTATTAGGTGAAATTTCATAAGAAGGAGAGTTTCGATGAGATGGAAACTATTCTTTTCCTCGAAAGTTTAGAGCGAATCAGCTTTGTAAAGAGGATTACTAAGGTGAAGAATTTGTTAAGGAAATGCAATAATTTCAAGATCAAATCACTCTAATTTTTTGTTCTATGTTAGACACAAATTCACTTCGAATACTTTAATCGGACTTTAAAAAAATATTCCTGTCCAACTTTCGTTAAAGACGATCAACTTTACCAGAACAAATTTAAGTCACCATCGTTTTCTTCAAGCAAGTCTCGTTCCACTGCTCCGTCTGATCAAAAATAATGAATGTTTTTAACGCTTGACTTGTGCAAGTAGATTAAAATATGGCAAAGCCAAAGTAGCTGCTGCTAGTGAAAAAGTCGCTTTCGTTTTACCTTGTAATGTCACAGAATGGTGATGAAATCAATTCCAATAAAGTGCAGTCTAACGGAATTGGAAGAATCACAGAGAATTGTGAACCGAAGCCCTCCTATTAGAACCAAGCATGAAGCAGTGTACAAGAAGATCCACTGGCAACCAAAGCAACCCTGTAAGTGCAGTGTCTAGGCGTTGTGTATCTTCACTGCCTTTGAATAAAGCTCTAGCTACGAAGCCTACCTAGCAAAATGTAAGAGTTTTTTTTGCAGTCTTTTGCAGTAACGCGTCATGCGAACATGAAACCGATGCATATGACTTTCACGTTCATCCAGCAGTTTCTGGAGCCAGCAATCAACGTGGTCCCCAACAAATCGCTTCAACCTATGTTTCAAAAGTGCTAACACCCCCTAAAAATAAGCTGAAACTTTGTTGCAAACGGATGAGTGAATCAAAAAGGAACCTGTTCCTTAATTCAGAATCAATAGACGGAAGGCCGGATACAATGCTTGTGTCAGAGTTACACATGAGGGAGAAGTAGCTAGAGGGCGGGGTCAACCGAAACATGGTGGGATTGTCGCCATTCATGAGCCCACTTCGGTATGGTCTCAGCAAGACGCAAGCAAGAAAAAGCGATAGCGTGCTGGCGGGGAAAACCCGTTCTCGTCTTAAGGGGCGCACCACTCGAAGCGGTAGTTGTGTAGTGTCTTCACTAAAGAACACATGGCTAGGCATCACCTGCTCGCTCTGGTAACCTCATTTCAAACTTCGTTTTTACCATATTCCATGCCTTCACTACTTGCTTACCTCCCTGCATCTGCCCAGCCCGGCAATCTGTCTATAAGCTTTCGGTTCGTCATCGAGGTTCCTGGCCAATGGAACCTCAGCTGCAGCTTTTGAAACTGTTGTTGCACTTGGGAACCTTCCTGGAATCTTTAGACCTTTGGATTCAGCTCATCGACTTTCCTGGAAGACTTTGTTATTATTTCCTGCTTTATTTGAATCCATGCCTTCATAGGGACAATGCGAAGGACTCTTTTATCATTTACAGCTGTAACGAAATTGGATGCTCCCAAACATATAGGCACTTTCTGTTCTGCCCTCCTGTGCCAGCATTTGTATATCGTATCGCTGCTTTTACTTCAGCGGTGGGACTAAATTATGGAAGAATGACTTCTATGCCTTAACACTTCTCGAGCCGCCACATGGTTTCGAGCCGAATGTTGCACTCTTTAAAACAAATTTGCCTTAAGCTGTTGCTGTCGAGACTGTTCTCCAGTGGTTTGAATAAAACATATGCTTGCTAGTGAATTGGCGCAATACGCGCTCTCTTGCGAACTTCACCATTTTATCAGTCTGTAAGTAGTCGAAAACAGCGCTAGACGGAATTACAAATGATGCTGAAATTGGCCTTCAATTCATTCAGCTTTGAAACTCAAGAAACTCAGCTAGTTCGAAAACTGCAGTCTTCGAAATTTTAAACACCATGAAAGTTGCGCTCAACTTTGTTTTTTCTGACAAATTAGAGCTTTATGTGCTTTCGTAAAAACCTTGTATTTTTCAACTCACGATTAGCGCGAACAAAACGATATTGCCATTCATTGCAAAGGAATTGCAATTAAGAATACTCAGTGATTTTTCGCAGCGACTTAAACCGATCCATGCTCCAGTAAAAAAACGGATGTATGACTATGAAGGTCTTTTGAAGCACTAGCTTACCTCATATGCCCAGGACAACATCAATTGCTCGACTGGTCAAATATGTTCGACCACAGCATCCGAATTTGTCATGCCGTTCAAAAAAGGTGCAAGACTTTGATATTTTGACGTTGCATTGAACATTCACAGAGCGGGCTAGAAAATTTGAAGAAATATGGATCGTTTTTATTAATGCACTAAGTTCAAACGTGAAGGCCCAACATACTAAACCGGTTGAACAATAATGGTGGCGTAAAATTTGGATATGTAATGCGTAATAAATATGGCTGTTTATAGTAAATTAGAGAAAAGATTTTCGTTGTGCAACCGGATGTTATACATTTTGAATAGTAACAAAGAATTTCGCAATACAAAGAATGCTACTCGAATGAATTACAGAGAATAGCTCGTCGTTTGCAACCATTGGGACACTTCACATGCATCGCATTGAGATACTTCACTTTCTTCTCATGCGAAGGCGAAAATGAGGCAATATTATGGTATACTTGTTATACGGCTGTCAGTTATTGGGAGGTATGGCGCCAGCCATTCGGATAGCCTCAGGTTCCTCTGAGAAAGTTGCGTTACAAAATCAGGAACGCGATCGCTAAATTAGCGCCCTAAAAACTCAGGTCAAAGTCGAATTGCTGATGAACACTCAGCATTCCTATTGGAGAGGTGTATAATGATGGCGTCACCATGGAGCATTGCCCGACCTGTTTTCATTTAGGCGATTGCCGCAGCGTTTGTTTATGTGAAGACGCAAACACAAAAACCAATATTCCCGGTTAGCTGCTACCTCAATGTTCTTATAATCCTCGATCGCTCGGACTCGGTGAAAGGTGGCTTCAACAGGAGTCGGGATTTTGTCGCCAATATCTCCGATGAACTCAACGTCGGTCCAAACGCACATCGTGTAAGGTTTCTACTATCTCTTGAGATTTGCAGTAGAAAAAAAATGCATTGTTCGAAATCGTCCTGCTTCTAAATTTCACCCATTTCGCATAGAAGCATTTATGATTTTTCCAAACTCGATAATAATAAAGAAACGGTTAGGAAAAAATATCAAATCCATTATAGAGATCAAGCAAAAAGGACGATATCTTGCTTTTAAACATCGAGTTCATCAGAAGATCATTGCATAAAGAAAAAAAATTATCAGCTATTATAGTAATATATTCATAACTGGATTTCGCTATGTTGACTTACATAAATTTAACGAGAACAAATAATTAAAGCACCATAAAATCTTACCACAATTTCTTTTAAATAATTACAGGTGGCGATGATCGTTTATTCGGGACTAAATTATCGAAGGGAAGTTTACAAGTGGAACTTCGCGAAGAACAATGCCGAATTTCAACGCACGGTACTCGGATTACGTGCTATTGGCGGCACTACAAACACTAAGTGATCATTGCTTACATTTTATTCTACGTGTTCTTTCTTCAGATGAATTATTCAGAGTGGAATGAGTTGTACAAAACTAAGCGCAACGAACAGCCATATAAGACTTGGCTGCCAAATCCGTCTAGATCTCGATTCACTCATTTCTTGCAACTCTTTCTTCCACTCAAGAACAAGCACTATCATTTTCCCCTGCAACCGGTTCTTTTTGATGAAAAGATGAAACCGGCATATGGGAACGTCACATCTCTGCTTATTAGAAAGGCGATACGTGGATAGTGTGACTAAGATAGAAAACGCGAACTTTTGAACAGTTTGAACGAGAAATGGTATAGCACACTATTCGCGGAGCAAATTTTCCGAAGGCCAAAGTAAGTTGATGTAAATGTAGGGGATTAACTTTTGCACCATTTTTGTTGCAGTGGAAAGGAACCTTGTTGAAAACATTAAGTCTACAGTCTAGATGGACAGTGATAATCAATCAATGTGACAGTGATGCACTATCGAGCAATCGAATCATGGTAGCTCAGCAATGGATGGTTTAGCGTTACCGTGGATATTGTTTAGTCATGAAGAAAGTTTCTAATCACCTCATATGCTCTCGCATTCCAAATTAATGTAATCTATATAGGAAATGTTATACCTGTTTTTGTCGCTTCTGCAATCTCTTTGCCATATTCGAGTCAACAATAACTTCATCTATGCCTGTCGCCCATGGTCTATATCTTATTTCTTGTGATAACAAAGCCTCCTTCACTCTACACTTTCGTTGCATGATATAACATTGCGTTTCAGGAAAGCGCTTGAAATTGGGCTTGAACTTATGCAGACGAGAAACAAGTCAATTCCAACATTAATTATGGTTGTAACGGATGGTAGGAGTGCCGACGATCCCAAAGAACCGGCCTTGGCGTTACAAGCGATTCCAAATACGTGGATGTTTGCAGCAGCCACTGGGGATCCATTACTCGCTGACAGGTCATCTTTACTATAACAGCACCTCGTTTATTGCTTGAATATTGCTGTTCAGGAGCACTGATCGCCTTCTAAGTCAAAACAGTTCCGTTACCTCATGCTACTTCTATTGATTCATTGCTTCAAATGATGCCGCCGAACCTGTACATTTGCTTATAGTTTTCCCGTTTTCAGCAGTGCTTAAATGATTATATCTCCATCGTTCTCACTTCCTTTCTTCAAGATCAGTACGTTGCTATCTATTTCTGTTTACTTTTTTATTACTTGCAAGCTATTTGCTTTAATATTTTTGTTCGCTTGAGCCATTAGAAAAATATGTGGCCGAACGACCTATCCGTTAGCGTAGTTATATATATATATATATATATATATATATATATATATATATATATATATATTAGTGCGTGAGCACAATGTTGCAGAATAGCTTACGGCGGGGCAAAATTTTTCAAAAAAATGTGAACGTGTGGACAGGGAACTGGCTTTTCCCGATATTTTCTAAACGCGAAAGAAAGGTTGTTCGCTTTCAAAAAAAAGAAAACCGGTCCTGGAGCTGTTGAAACAAACGTCCGAAAAAATTGTGGCACTCTCATCCGCAGACACATAGACGACAAAGGCAACAAAGCGCGCGGTTTTACAGCAAAAACAATGATGTCTGAAGTCGCTCAGAACTTTTTTGAGGAGGTCCTACAATTCCATCACAATCGCAACAATAGTAGCTGGAGATGGGAGGGCTAGTAGATGTGAAGCTAACAAAAGATTTTATAGTGTTAATTAGATTTTAGGGAACATCGAAATCTTCGGCACAGCAGGTCTGCGCCACAGTCGTTGATGCAGCAAACCAGCGCATTCCTCAGGGTCTTTTTTGATGAAGTATTGGCTAAGTCAGTAGGGTAGCTACATCGAAGTTGAAGGATACAAAATGAAAGGCAATAAGGATAAATATATTCGGACTCGTTTGTTATGTGCAAGTGTCGGTGCAAGTTTTTGCTGCCGTGTAGATATAAGCAAACAAACCAAAATACTGTTGCGAAAAGAAATGCAAACTATTGAAAAAACACTCAGAAAAGCGGTATGTCATCTCATTACATGCACACATGCACATATATATGTATTCAGTACTTTTAGTGTTCTCTAGGTAAGATTATGAAGATGGAAAAGAAAGAGGCTGTTTTTTGATGAAAAAGAAAGGGTACCTTGGAAGAACCGAATATAACTTAAGCTGCGGAAAGCTTAGTATAGGTTTTGGCAATCAACTCGAATGATGGGTGTCAATAAACAGATAAAGTAATAATTATTAACACTTTAAGGCATTAAATGTTTTCTGAATACTTGCAACTCTTTGAAAATTTTCCATTGGGAGCGAAATTATACTCATTTAAACAGCACCAATAGGAGCGAAGCTCAGACAAAAACAAAGAAATGTAGAAATTATTCGCTTTCAAACGACCATATTTGAATTCGTGTGAGTCGCCTAGGAAAAGAAGGATGTTCATGAAGGGAACATCTACGCTCAATGATTCCATCTCTTCCATTCCTCATTGGAAAGAGCATTCTGATAGAAGCAGAAGTGAGAAACAAAGAACGGAATACATCGGTTGTGCAGAAGTTCATGTTTTATTTCAAGCGATTTGCCCCGTAACAATTACCTATTGGCCGTTTGTGCACATACTACTAAGAATGTGTGATGCAACGATGACCAGACACATCATGAACGCCAATTCTGCAAAATTGCTTTTATTTCCGTTGTCAACTTGTAACACATTATCCTCTGACCATTACTTTTGTCTTTGTCATCTTTTTTTTGTGCACGTACACACATTTGTTAATTCAGCGATAAGGAAGTAAAAATACCAACCATTTTTTCATTAGTTGTTCTTCAACGAAAACAGGTGACAATAGGTATGCCTGTGCTGCGAAAAGCAGGTAATAAACCCGTTTCAAAAAAACCATGCCAAACAAGTGCTGCATCACTTAAATTCTGTCAAAACAGTTTTTGTGTGCAGCTTGATTATAAGTCAGCACAGGCTCTTTAAAACTAAAACCTGCTTAAATTGGCCTAGGTTGGCCTTAATTCCGTTGAACAAAAGAGAGTGAAGGTTAAGCAATCTCAACAAGAGAGCAGGATGTGCATCTCGATTAAGCATAAACCTGCTCCCGATCAGATGGCCAGTTTTAGCACAATAGGATCAGACATATGGTTTGACTTACCTCCACATGGCCGTAGGTTAAATTGTGTGGTAGACTTGATCGAGACCAGCGTTGTACTTATCAGAACTGGGGCTTGACTCAGATCTCAGGACGTTTTGAGGACCGTAGGCTGTTCCGTTGAAGTGCTCTTAAGTAAACACGACCGACACACATATAGTTTAAGCAGTCATTTTGCCATTATTGCACGTAAATCTCAACCGCTTTCACATTTTACTCGTTCAAGAAGCGTCCTACATATAGACATTGATATACTCTAGAACAATCAGTGATTACCGCGTAAGCGTCATTCCATGTTTTTCAAAAGGAGCTATTGTTTCCCAAGTCCTTATGTAAGTTTCGTTTGGGAAAGTGGAGGTGTTGATGACAGCTCTCATATAGTCAAATAAAATAGTAGTTTTCGGGTGCTGCGTTGTCGTTTTTGCACTTTTTCGAAATTCTTTTAGTAATTGTAAGAGGAGTCGTGACTGGATCTCAAGTGTTCCGTCTATTTAAAAGCTTGTTTGACGTTGTACAGCAATGCTGCTGATCCGACTCAGCGATCAACGCCATTTCAGCATAAAGAAATGACAATCAATCCTGTGCACGCATCTGTCAAATTGTGACTTGCATTCAGTTTGCGACAAGCTGTCACTCATAGGCGATGGACCGTCGTATGTTTGGTGTTGCTTAGCCTTGACAAGAAAAGAAGGATCACACAGGCGTATTGCTTTACAACTTACTGCCGGGCTACACCTGTACTTCCCACTCTCGTAACCTATTAGCCCTATACAGCCATATCTTACACGAAGCCTCTCTTCTCAACCAAGACCTATTCACATTAATGCTTTAAAAAGCTGTATCCCAGCTGTGTTTAGACTTTGCATTCTGTGATACTGCGTGCTTCAAAAGCATTTAATGCATTTGCTTTGATATGCCATCGACAAATCATAAAAGCTTGTGCAACGTCCTCATGGCTGTTGTAAAATGTCTTCCACTTGGAACATATACATAGGTGTCTTAGATGTCTTCATGATACCTGGTCAGTTCATTCATGGAATTTCCTGCTGGTTAAGTTGCACTTTGAGGAGCGGTTTGACTTTCTCGCTAGTGAACAGGAGCGAGGTGATACGAAAATTCCTGAGGAAATCATTTAGTACGTCGCAAATAAAGGTGGGTAGCGTGAAACATTTAATGCATTCGCTTGGATATCTGGGATTCTCCACGGATTTGCTTTACTTGTTTTCGTAACAAGCCTTGCAAAAGATTATTCGTTTTTCCTGGGATTTTAAGAATCGCTTTGTCAAGTGAAATTCTGGCTTGTACGTCATGAATCGGTTGCAATGAGGTAAAAATCAGCAAGCTAGACGATGCGCAGTTTGACGTAACAACGAACGAATTCATTATTGAAACTAATCGCGTTTCCTAACAAATTCGTGAATGTTTTGTTGGGACAGTAGAGAGCTAATTCCATCATTTCCTTCCAAGTCTTGGATCACCAATACTGCGTTGAAACATGCAAGTAGTCGTGCTCTTTGAAATATTTATTTCTCATGATACTCTTTCTTTCATTAGTGAATTATCTCAAACTCTGTTTCTTTTCTTCGCCTTTCAACTTTTTAAAACTTGTTTTCATAGCTTACGTTCATGAAAATACAATATGAAATCCTCCATTTGAATATTTGCAGGTTTTCAGTTTGCAAGATTTAGCCTGATTAATATGTACTTTGAGATAATTGCAGTTCAATCTATCTTTCTTTAAAAAAATCCTCTGCCTAAAAAATTGCTCTCAGAAAACAGATAAGCTAATCAATAAGACACATCAGGTTTGAAGCATCTGTTAAAATTTGCGTTGATATATGAATTTCTGGATGGATTACGAGTTTTTTTTTTGAGCAAATTCGAACCGAAAGTAGCAGTACTTTCACATCATGCTAGGATTTTTTGCTATCTTTTCTAAGTGAGCAGGATTTTTCCCGTCTTTTCAGAAGTAAAAGTAGCTCTGCTTATTCAAGAGACAGGTAAACTAATATATATTGAATGGCTTTGTGCAGTATGTTATTTCGCGGCATGCTTGTACAACTGTTCTTCGATGTGTGCGCCCAACCTTTCACAGCTGGCAATAGTTGTTTGTTTGCCCAGTGTTGTACCATTTGTAAGAATATATGGTTTAGCAGTCTAGACCTCTGCTTACACCCAGTGATTTCATTAGTACTCATTCCTAATATGGTTTGACGGTGCAACAAAAAAATCAGTCGAGACAGCCACTTTCGGCCTCTACACCTTGAACATTCTCACCGAAGTGAGGGGCGAGAAGACGGTTTGGAACGATGAAGGTGTAGTAGTCTAATGAGGTGGCGTATTAAATAAGTGAAAGCCCTCTCCGTCTCTACTTTTGTGAAAATATCACGAAGACAGGAAAATGATTGCTGCAGTCGTTATTTCGTTGCAAGGTGATGATGCCTTAGCTTGGCTTGCTCTTCCGCACCTATCGATATTCCATCTTCCGCTTCTATACGTTGAAGTGGAAATTTTTTTTTGCCACACGTTAACATTGTATTCTTTCGTACCGCTCCTGGTAAAGTTTCTTACCGAGAAAGTCCGCTAAAATAACATACGATCACGGTAGTATACCAGATGGGAGCTGCACTGCACCTTTACTATGAAACAGTTTGTTCTGCAGCCCTCTTTGCAGCATTAAATTTCTTTAAGCATTTGCGATTCCTAGAGGATTTGTTCAATTTTGCTTGCATGTGAGAAAAGCCTAATGGTACTGACGTAACCTGTCCCCGTTAGATGGTTTTGCTTTGTTTTTTGGAGGAACATTTTTTGCATAATTCAAAAATGAGTGACAAAACATCGAATTTTACAGAAATGAGCTACTTGTGATAGCAGGCAATATCGACCACGTGATTTTACAAAGTGGACGAGAGTTGGCAGCTGATATAACCCGTAAGCTGTTGCGGGCTGCGCAGGAGAAGTGTCGTACAACAACAACATCAACAACAACAACTACCACTACTACAACCACCACTACAACAACGACCAATCCGATCTCTGGTTTGTTGCTCACAGTGCACTCGCAAACTTCATCCACTACGGCTATCTGTTGATTGAAACATCGAACTACGAAAGGAGATTTCTGTTCATTTGGTGATCACTCGATGTGACGACATGTAAATATTTTAGAGAAGGAAAGGCACCGTTTAAATTTACTGTGCTGGCAATTGTGCTTGTCTGGTGCGGTAAATACCTGCAGATATTTCACCGTTTACATAGATCACAATAGACTATACTGCATCACGGTTAACTTTTAGGAAATTTTTCATCTTGAAAAGTTGAGGTGCCGCACCAGAAGTTGAGGTGTCACACCAAAAGTTGAGGTGCCGCACCAGAAGTTAAGGTGTCACACCAAAAGTTGAGGTGCCGCACCAGAAGTTGAGGTGTCACACCAAAAGTTGAGGTGCCGCACCAGAAGTTGAGGTGTCACACCAAAAGTTGAGGTGCCGCACCAGAAGTTGAGGTGTCACACCAAAAGTTGAGGTGCCGCACCAGAAGTTGAGGTGTCACACCAAAAGTTGAGGTGCCGCACCAGAAGTTGAGGTGTCACACCAAAAGTTGAGGTGCCGCACCAGAAGTTGAGGTGTCACACCAAAAGTTGAGGTGTCACACCAAAAGTTGAGGTGTCACACCAAAAGTTGAAGTGCCGCACCAGAAGTTGAGGTGTCACACCAAAAGTTGAGGTGTCACACCAAAAGTTGAGGTGTCACACCAAAAGTTGAAGTGCCGCACCAGAAGTTGAGGTGTCACACCAAAAGTTGAGGTGTCACACCAAAAGTTGAGGTGTCACACCAAAAGTTGAGGTGCCGCACCAAAACTTGAGGTGCCGTGTTCGGTTTATAATATCGACCAAAAAGCAGAGATTATATCGGCAATTGACCAGTCATATTTAACAGTCGAATGCAGGATCTGCGGTGTATCGGTATGTGTGCTAATTTGCGGATATCTCTTCACATATGCTGGTCACCTTATTCACTTATTGGAGCTAATGCATTTTGCTGCGAAGCAATTTTTTCATCATTAATGTGCTGGGTGGTTAAGTTTCAGCATTATGATATTATATCATAAGCAAAATGGTATATCATAAGCAAAATATGCACGACTTTATGGACAGTGAAGAACAAGGCGGCTCCTTAGCAGCTTCTTAGAACTCAGTTATGGTTATGTTATTATTGGATTTCTTAAACAGCATTTAATTACACAGTTATTTCCTACTTCTTTTTTCTCTTTGGAAGTCTTAATAGTCTTCCGCTTAAGTACTCACACGTATTGGGCGAAATAGCAGTAAGTATTGAAGGATGCGAGTTGGATTTGGTGCTGGTAATGGATCTATCAACCACGACGCATCCAATCTACCAGCACTACAAGGAGATGGCCGTTGAGCTTGTCGGCAGGCTTCTCATTGGACCGAGATTTACTCGCGTCGCCTTCATCACATTCAGTTCTGTTGGCAAATCACGTACACACTTCAACTTGAATAGGTGTGTTTTGCAAGTGTTTCTGGTTTCGCTCTCACCATTTCTCGAGACCGTTCACCATAAACCCAACGTTTGCCATTAATATTTTGCAATTTTGATTTTTTCTATAGAGAAGGCGAGACAATAAGTTCTGACTGTTGAATTCCGCCTTCCCTCAATCTTTTTTTGTGGAAATATTATTGCGCAAGACCCTTTGCGTGGTTTTCACCGCAGAATTTTGGAAAATTTTCATCGAAAAATTCTGGTTCCGTAGGATTTCTCCTCCGTATCTGCTGTACACAATTACAGAAGCAAAACAGAGGTTCCTGTGCGAATTAATATGGCAGGATCTTCTCTATGTTCTTAGCATGGGGGTGAATAAAACTCGTCGACAGGTGCATTTCACGTTCGTCGATCGGTTCACCTGGTAGGTCATACCAGTGGATGGTCCGAAATTACATTCTGAACTGGCGCAATTGTAAGCCTCAGTCCAACGGTAGCTGTCGGCCAAGGATGAAAAAGAACAACAAGTCCCTACCAGCTATAACTCACGCATTATTCCCATGCTCTCGATTTGCAGGTATGACAATGCACAACAAATAATTGAAGCAATCAGAAGGGTAGAATCTACAGGAGGGACGACTGCCGTGGGTAAGTTACATCCGAGCAAGTTGTAACTTGCTAGCACTTGACCGCAAACAGTTAACAAGATAAAATTTGCGAACGTTTAATCGCAACACATTATCAAGCTGGCGATTAAAGACACTGTGCTATAAGAATCGACCTTTTAGCGGTTTGGGCATCACATTTATGATTGAGAACTATAGTTATCACAAGTGCTTCTTTCGCCCAAATTCGAGAAACTTGTGGAATGAAAATTTGTTGACGGAACTATTAAGTCGTTCAAACTTTATGACATGTCAGAATCGGTATGGATCGGTGCTGTGGATCATTGCATAACGTCCGTCGTAATCTCAAAGAAGCGTATGAAGATGTTTCGCAATCTACGAAACAGCCAAAAGTCCGAATCCGAAATTTTTCTCTTTTTGAAATCGACCCGCGCTCCGTTTAGTGCTCGATTTCACTGGGAAGCGTAATGTAGAACTATCAACGGTTAAATTTCCATTGACATGCTGAGCAAAAATTTTTCTCGCATTCACCTTCTATTAAACAAACCTAACATACATCATATCTGGATACCGTTCTCCTTTAATTCTATTTTCTTATAAAGTATATAAAGGAGACAATAACTTGTTTATTTGCAGTTGCAAATGAGAGATATAATGACTGTTTTAAAAGATTTTGAGGACTACAAACGTCATAAAGATGCAGAGAATATTAAGCGGAATGCATAAACATTTATGAAATTGCGCACACGGCTTACTTCATTTGAAAAGTATAGAAATTGCGGAAAGAATACGACGAATCTTGTTTGGTGCAATTCCATCCAACGGTTTTTATGCTGAGGTGAATCCTTCAGCTTTACTTACAAAATAGGATAAAAGGCGCGACTAATTCCCGACAAATTGATTGCTTCACAGTGAAGCGGTTTAATCATTTCGTTTAAAAATAAAACTGACGCTTGAGGAGAGGCTCTCTAACTTTTCAGCACTGTGGTGTATAATTGCAGTAGCGAGTATGATTGTCAATTTTGCTCCCAACTTCGCTTTTCAGGCGAAGGGATTCGCATCGCAACTCAGCAGCAAGAGAAGAGAATGGGTGGCCGACCTATAAGTATAGCTAAAAAGGCGATGCTAATCTTCACGGATGGCTGGAGCAACAAAGGTCCCGACCCAGAAGAGATGAGCAAAGAGGCAAAGGCGGCTGGCTTTGTACTGTACTCTATCGGATATGAGGTGTCATATTTCATACTTACCTACCGTTCTTCCCGTTGTTGACGTTGTTGAGAATTTTATTTCCCCTCATATCCCTTCGGCTGTAGTGCTAGAATGGATGTCTTGTTAAGTGGACGTTATAAGCGAATTTAGTTTATATAATAAGTCTGGGAGGTTCAGTTTCATGCACATCGATGGAGAAGTTGGTGATTGCCTCACTGTGTAAGTGGTGCTTGTAGGGCATTTCGTTGTTTACTGATGAATGACTACTACTTAGCATTTTAATGAACGTCATGCTATGCAGTGGGCGTTGAATGCTTGTCTCTATGAGTGCTATGCAAACGAAATTCACTTGTGAGTAATCGCTCAAGGACAAAGAAGGCATGACGGCTTGTCAAATTCTTCGATTTCTCGGCAGCCTCTTTTGCGCTCATTAGTGCCCATAATCGCTGCATTTGCCACATTTGGTCCGGTTTTAGAGGCATTTGCTGTGCTCACTAACAACACGTTTTAGCGGAATTTACGGTTTTACGAACGTCAACTGAAGCACAAGAAAGTCGATCTATCATCTCCTTACTTATGTACACTTTAGCGTCTATTTTGTCTAATCACATCACACTTTCACATAAGAGTTTTCGCCGTACGTACTCATCGAGTTCGATTTGCCGTTCTTCTGTACTCTGGCTGCTAAAAAAATCTACCATTCGGGCAACTGCTTCAAAACAGTCTATGCCATCTTGCTAATAATCCATAAAATCCAGAACAGTAATGATGTCATTTATTGCCTTCTTCTTTTTGCTGTCGTTGAAACGATAAAATATGATTTGTTTACAGGGAAATGGACGACCAGACGCAGAATTCGCTGGCCTGAACCAATACACAATGGATGCAATTGCAGACACTATGCATCACGTATACAGTGAGCGGAACTTTAGTGAGCTAGTCGAGGAATTGCGACGACGCAATCTGCCTTGTATGTGATCATCATAAATTACTGCCCATAACATATAGCATGCAATTTCATATGCAAATTTGGTCGTTATTTAACAAGTGGTGCATCAGAAAAAGATAACATATCGTCATCAAGAGGGTCGGCTGTAATTTACGGCAAATGTCCCTGAAAATGATACTCGGTATTTCTTTTTAATGAATACTTGCTTTTTTAAGACCAGCTGACTGCTGTATTATAGATTGCCAACACTTCGTCTCTTTTATAATCGCAGTATGTTTGTCAATACACACTGTTCGCTTTGTCGGTTTATGTATAAAGTTTTAAACATGTTTCTCTCGAAATTGGCAAGCCTGCCTTGATATCGAAACCCTCCGTTTAGTTTATGCGCATTGTACGGTCGGAACCAAATGTTCTTGCAAAGTTTCCTGGGTGGTGCATATGCAGTCCATGCGCCTTTCACTGCTGGTCATCAGTGAGCTTTCACTTCATTCTCTAGATAACTTGAGCAATTGTGCCGTCAGTGTGTTGTATCCAGAAAACTGAGTTTTTCTTAAGTCTTTTTCATTCGCTGTCAAGTAGCCAAGTTGACTGAATAACTTTGGCTCGGTGGATTGGCGACGAGTTGAATTCAAGGAGTTCATAGAAATCACAGGCATTTGTGCAGAGAAAGAGAAATGCGGAGAGGTTATTACGTTTAAACGGTAGTAGGAGATGTGAAAATTGACGTGTCGTGTATTTTTAAAGCGGACTAAGATGTAGACATAAGATGAGGACATATGTGACGTGAGTTACTGTGGAGACGGCTTATGTAAACCTAAACGCGAAGGTGGCGAGCAGTGCGAAAAATTTATATGTTCAAATGGGTTGGTTCTGGGCCGATATCGATTAATGATCCGACCCCATTCATCGCTGTATCGTGGACTTTGGAAATTTCGACCATTGCCCATCCACCACTTGGTGGTAAAGTCAAAGGGAGAACAGAAAATGACTGGTCAAGTCAGTCCGAGCAGTTCGACTTGTTTTGTAAAGAGACTTGAGTATACTGAGTGGGTGAAAAGAAAATGGCTGTTCAAGAGTATATCGAAGTAAAGAGAGTTGAGAATGAAAACGCAGAAATCAAGGATGACAAAATGAGTTTTAGATGAAATGAATTAACGAGAAGCAATGAGGAAACACTGTCATCAAAAGAGCTTCTAGTGAATTTTAGCCCTCATACGGTTCCCTTACGTGAAGCAGTTGAATTACCGTATTACGCACTCGCATTTATCGAAATGCGCACCAATCGAGCAACTGAGACATGAAAGCATGCAGCAGCGCTCACTGATCTCGACAAGAAGTAGTTTGCCCGGATTCCTGTAAGTAATACAAAACCAATGCGTTCTACATCTTTCGTGGTTCAGTAGACTTCGTGGGTCCCAGCTCACAAACATTGGCACCTTCCTGATGGTATTTGAAGCCACAGAGTTCTCGAACACGAAATTTAGAGCGACCACGATTTTTATATATTGCAAGGCACATTATTTTTATGAACAACACAAAGTGTCTAGTGCTAAAAGGCGGATTGCGCGTTTTTCTGCATAATTCACTGTGCGTCAAAAGTGACACTCAGATTCATATCTAGGACGTGTCGAAAAATGGAACTGTTGTTGGACTTCCACAAAGGAAGCATTTTAGATCTAATCTATCAGAAAATTTAATGACTATCGTTGCATTAAGACAAGGCTAATGAGATTTTAAGGCTTTCGGCACATTTTGCCACGACCTTAGAAACCTGTCATCTATCTCTAATAGACTATGAGGTATGGACGTTCACGTTTTATAATCAAGGTATTGCTACAAGGATATCCACATAGGTTAAGACATTTGGATTAAAGACTATAAAGAGCCTATCCTTCAATCACACAGGAATGAAAACTATAAGTTTGCTTTTTAAGTTTGCCTGGTAGGTCAAGAACTGACAGTACTATTACAAAGTTATACAGGTTGAGTGAACTAGTGGCACCGAGTGAAACTCTTTAAAGAGCGGCCCCCTTCTGCCTCCAGCATATCACAAATTATGGAGGGTCACTTTTTTAATTTATGCGCTAAGTCAAAGCAACGGATTACCGCAATAGCGCGGCGCGTTTTATTGCGAGCCAAAATTCAATCTGAGGGGCTGAACAAGGTTAAGGGAATCTACTTTCAACAAATTGCGCAATATGAACGTTCGTTTTTTTCTAACTTTTGCAGTAATTAGGGTGCAGCTTGTGAAGTGCTTCCCCAACTTCAAATCTTTACCAAAAATTTCAAACCCTTTTAAACTTTGTTGGGAAATAGTAAGGCAAAACAAGCTTTTAAAACGCTGTATAGATCAGTGTTCCGGTCATGTGTTGATCCATTTCTGAGCTGTGTCCAAAACTTCGATGTCTTCACTTTTTTACAAGGAAGCAGTGGACAGTCAAAACCTCGCTGTAGAAGGCTGCATGAATAACAGCAGGAATCAGCAGATTCTTTAGAGTGAGACTACTGTGCAAGTGCAAGACCAGCTCCTAGCTTCGTTCCTGTGACTTGCAAGTCCTTCACAGCGCACTTAAAAGGGAAATTGTGCGCTACTCTGCAGTGCACTTCGCAATTTATTCTGCCCGTTGTAATGCAGTTTTTGCCATGACACATCATACTGTGCACCTAAGCATATGATCAGAGTAACTTCGAAAAAATATGTCGAGAACACATCACATGTAACAACATTACTAGGTAATGCTTGAGCTCAAACTGTTCACGTTCTTGTGCCTGATATATTACGAAAATCTGTCTCCAGCGGTTACGAATCTTTATCGCATCTATATCATGTAAGACTCCTATCATAGGGACTTGAATACAGTACATCCTGAGTTGTCATGGAATGAAATATGAAACATTACTTAAATTAAATCGCACAAACCACTAGAGACCCATTACTAAGCGAGTCTACCCCGACTATTGGTTCATCGCAATGCCAGCGCAAAAACTGCTCACCTAGACGGCAGATTAGCTGGAAAAATAGTGAAATTCTGTTCGGCTATATTGCCTCATATTGACTGGTGCTTGTATAATGAAATCTCCATCAAATGTTTTGAACCGTTTTTTATGTCTATATCAATCCTCTCTTCAGTCTAGGCAAAAAGAGAACTCAGAATTGGCCTGCGACGCACACAAGTGTCCTAATTAACTGTTGTTTTGGTAAGTCAATACTCGCTGGATGAAAAGATTTTGCGTTTTTACTTTCTCTTTCATAGCAGCTGTACACAGCGTCATCTCACCAGCACGTCTGATCGTGTTTTTAAGAGACCACACACGAACAAGGCGCCACCAGATGCTTTATTTGGCTGTACTGAGCGTTTTTGCAAAACTATTACATTTACTTGTGGTGCTTTACTTCATGTAATCATAATTTTTTAGTCTTAAATAAATCTTATTAATGAGAACATTGCTTCGACGAAATATCTACAGAAGCTTGTTTGAAGAATGACTATGTTGGAAGGTGAAATCAGGTCGTTTCACTGCATGCCACGTGGCGAACTGCTTTCTTACTCTACGATACAAACGGGAATGTTTATTTCATATCCGATACATCTACAGTTGGTGCCCACTTCAAATATCGCTTTAAACTGTATGCGCCACAAGTTCGTTGGATATTCCCGGTCAACTTACAATTACTTTTTTTTTCATTGTGCCCACTTCACACAACTTGCTTTATACTTCTTATTGCTATAATGGGATAAAATCAGTCACTAAGCAGTTGGCTCAATTTACCTGAGGTTGTATCTGAAGTTTAACAAGTTCGACTGAGGTAAACACGCTGAGTTTATTTATCTTGAATATTGGCGATATCAGCCTTATGGCCAAGCATTTGTCGATCGTGGTTAATTCTCAGACACTGGCTTATAGGTTTTTGCGAAGTGACAAGGTTACTGTCTCTGATAGCTGCTGTTATGGGCAGCAGAACCTCCTCAATTTCGAAATGAGGAGGATCCTATTCGGTATTTCTGCTCTCCACTCTCTGACGAGACGTCTGATGGCTTGGATATGGCGCACAGTGATGAAATATTGGATGTGTTCAGAGAGTGCAAAATTGTTGAGACGTTCAGTGTTGCTCTGTTATGAATGCAGACTTATTTTGACACTTTTCCATAGCTGTTTGCTCGGTTCACATTAACTGATGTCATCTAGGGCTTTAAAATCGCATTTGGTTCGCTCTGTGGTGGGTATATTTGCTCCATATTTGCTTTTATAACTGTGTCAGGTTCATTTCTCAGAAACTCCATGGTAATTTTTATCCTAGGGGAGTTTGAAAGTCCATTGCTCCTCCATCCAATACTTCCTCCAGTTCTTTGCTTCCAAGTTTCCTTTTCAGTCTGGTTTTGCAAGGAAGGTCCTCGTCTGTTATTCGGCTGACCTCTGCCAATGTCTCATTCGACTATTTGCAGGATGATGCTGTTCAATTCGTTTCGGTTGCATCCATGCTAGTATTCCGGGTTGATGTTGCTGTAATGTTGAATTGTGTAGGTTCGTCTTTTTTTACATGAATAGAGAAAACTCCATATGTCAGTGAGGATATACATCAACATGATATCGACATAAATGCACGTCTATACATAAATTATGCACATTCACATGAAAGCATCGAGAAAAAAAATGAGCAGAGGACAGTAAATAAATTTATAGGTCTCAAAGATGTGAAAAAGAAATTCGTATGGCGGGAGGATGCATCTAGTGATCAACAGACAAAATCAAAAACAGCTCTCAAGAAGAATCAATTAAGGCGACTCTCAAATAAAGCAACGTTTTAAACCTCAACTACATTCTGGGGGGGACTGCTCTAAAAACAAATAACCTGAACAGAAAATAATAAAACCTGAAAGCCGTAAAAGACGATTTTATAGCATAAAATAAAAAATTTCGCCCTACAATACTCTTAAAGTCTCATGGTCATGTGAAGATTCTAGAAATACCAACAAAACGCAACGCGGGTCAAGTATTCTTGAACGTTTTTAACACTCTCTCCGCATCAAAGACAACATGATTGGTCACACGTGGTGCAATATTCGCAAATGGATCGGCAGTATACTAATTGCGCCTTACGGAAGTGCTCGAGATACCCGCGTCGCACTGCTCTTAGAATGCACATTGCAACCTTAAAGGACTCCGAAGCAGTATTGGAACACTACAAGTTCCACTGTATATTGGGACTGATTTTCACATCACGTTACGGATCCCGTCATCGGCAAGCAATAAAATCGAGTCATCTAATCTTAGAAAACAATTGTGTTGATAATTTACATGAAACATACGGCACATTTCGTAGGATATGTTTGACTGCTGCAATCGTAACCATTCACAGCAATTATCAGACCAGTTTGGAGGGCGTGAAAGTCAACAGTAGAATCATGCAAAATTTGATGTATCTGCAGATGAATTCACTAATTTGCACGATCCTAACTGTTGTTCGATAAAATTTACTATTAAAGCTTAGCGTAGTGAAAAAGCAGGGACGAGCCCCGCGAACCAAGAAGGAAGACGCTCGAGTATTCGAAGGAAAGTGGGCCCCGAATCGAGCGAGCAAATTCAGCCAGGAAAAGGATCAGCCAGAATCCATATATGTGGCGGCTGCTCGAATATGCACTTGTGTTTACTGCGTTAATTGCCCAACACTGCTTCCCTCCTACCTTTTTCTCCTATGGGAAAAAGAGTACCCTACTCTATGGATATTTGATAACGGCTTATAGATACCGCCGTTTCGGACATGACTATCGCCTCTAGAAAAAGTCCTCATCTTCGCAATATATAAGTGGCTTCGCAAGTTCCTTCATCACTTAGGTACCTCACACAGTCACAGCATGCCATTTGAACTGCGCTGCATGGGTGCTAAATTGTGCCATGATTCATTAAGCGCAGCACCACTCATTTCTTGTGAACGCTGGATGACGCTAGCATTACGAAAGCCTGTAGTGCTTCGGCAAGCAAGCGAAAAAAGGATTGTGAAATGCGATTTTTCGTATCGTTCGATGAGAAACTGCACCTTTCGATGTACTTTTTTACAAAAATTTCACTGCAGGATTTGCTTACTGATGCAGTCTTCTAGGCACTGCAAGGTAAATGCTGTAAGCGATCGCTACAATACCGTCAATGGCTCGCAGCTGTAAAAGACCTATGGCTTGATCGACTTAAGCCTGAAGCAAGAGAGGCTTTCAAAAAGTCATCTGAAGATTACCGTGTGCAACACATGTAATTTGCTGAAAACCAGAGCAAATGTCTGATATGTGGGAGAAACGCGGTATTTTTTGATAAGTGTTTAAACAGCAAGCTGGAAAGCCATCATGGAGTATTTATCTAAAAGGAGGACAGAATGGCTCGACTTTAGAAGACGGACGACAATGCGACATATTCGCCGACTTCTTTTCAAAGATCTCCATAATGGTGTTTTCCTCTGGTGCAAAACTCCGCTCCGCGGATCAGTTTCTGTGGCGTTGAATAGATGTAGTGCTGCGATGACTACCGGTAAACTTACTTACGAACTTTACCCTACACCAATCGGTGCTCCATCGATGCCTCTAAAGCGGCTGGCACAAAAAATTTCACGACCATTAAGTCTCACTTCCTTTGAATTTGTGGAAGCTGAACATTACGCATAACAACCAGGTGCGAGTGCCTCCTTAAGTTGAGTGGTTGGCGATAACTGCTCCTTTGCTGAGTGCGACTTAAATACTCTGCGGTATAAGCTGCATAATTGCCTTTTCACTGAACGCTGCAATGTCCTTTCGTTTCCAAGAAGAATCTAAAGCTGCAGAAGGCTTGTATTTCGATGTAAATGTCTCGAGCATTACCATAAGGCTTTCAGTGCATACTATAGATCTATTCTGGAATATGCAACCCCTACATGTCTCCTCTTGTCGTTTCTATTAAACTACGCTCAAGAGACCTAAATGGCTTCACTTATGCCGCGTTCGCTAAAGTCTGTTATGGTCACATTTTGTGCCTAAGCCGAAAGTCTTAAACTTGAAACTGGAGTACCGTTAAACTGGGCTCGACTCTATCTTCTACTTCAAGGTAGTGCTTGAATTTTCTAACATCATGCGCTTCAGACTCCCTGAAAGAGTCTCCGAGTATGAGCGGCATGGAATGAGTATAAGCCAGCCACAAAAACGCATGCCACATACAGCTTTTTGCATAAACTTCATTATTGTATTGTGCGTGCTTGGAATAGTTTCCCTGAAATTATCGTGAAAGCAGGTACTGCAGAAAGTTTTTTCAGTTGACTAGACCATTTAGTTCTTTATTTGGCTGCAAATTCCATGCTCTAAATGTTTCCACTTCTCATATTCTTGTCGCGGTCGTTAAATGCAGTCTTTTTACTACTCCCGTCTTGAATTTCTTTCCGCAGTCTGTGCATTTGCTGTCGGAATTGCACATATGCTTTCCTTTTTTGTTTCCATTATTGCCCCTCCTACTGCTACTTCTCATATATATATATATATATATATATATATATATATATATATATATATATATATATATATATATATATATATATATATATATATATATATATATATATATATATAGTATACTTTTCTTCATACGACACGAGACGAGACATTAATAAAATACAAATAAGTAGGAACATACAAATCGGTCATACAAATTCGCGGATATATCAACTTCCGTACGATGTAACAAATTGTAGCGGGTATATGCCTGAACTTATGCGAAGAATGCAACCCTCATGTACGAGACTTCTGCAGTTGGGCGAGTCCAGTCGAAGCTGAATGTGTTCGACGATAAAGGATGGCCAGTAATACTTGCCATGTATAACTCAGTGACGAGGAAACTGGAATCGGGGCAAGATTCTAGCTATGAGGTGATTTTTTCCCCGTGACACCATAAATATTTAGAGTTGAGCAAACCATATGATGCTCATAATTTTGTTGCTTATATCCAACATTCAATTTATGCCCATCTAAACATTTTGCATGGAGCACATATTAGGATCGTTCGTAGACGCATCGATCCTAATATATAGCGTGTGGTTTCATAGGAAATGTGTCTACTTCAAATCTACCCACATCCAAACCATATGAACCCAAGATTCAAATATTATGACCACGTTGTATATTTTGCCGAATTCCGCGTTATGAACGCGCTTTTTTGATACATTTCTTGGATTAATACATAAATTTATAAATATGTCGTTATGGGCACAAATCGTATCCTTTTCAAATAGTCCTATGGTGTCGACTACGTGATTTCACATCATAGGTATCCTTCAACGAAAGGAGCAGTGTTAAAACCATGAAATACCCAACCGCGATGAATGTTGACGGTCAGAGTGTTTAAAGAATGATGCGAAAAATTGTGCATACCAAGTCCATATAAAACAAAAAAAGCCAAATTGTGCATGAACATTCCATTTCTTTGAGGTCGGATTGTTCTCTCCAGTAGAAGAAAATTAAAATTACAAAGATCAAGCTGCATAGCAAAAATAATATGAAATCAACAATACGGTAGAAATAAATACTCGTACACGAGAAAACCCGAAATCATAGGAAAGCATATAACATGAGAAATGAAAGAAGTCACATAACACAAGATCAAGCAAGTGAACTTGATATTCATAGACAAATAAACGGGTTGAAGCAAGAGATGACTATTCCCACATGGAGTGGGGTGGGGTGGGGGTTTCACTCGCAAATTCTCGAATTTGCAAGATGTGGGCCACAATCTAAGAATCTCGAACAGCGGTGAAAAAAAAAGGTTGCAATAATTTAATGCAAAAATTTCTTAGAAGTGCAAAATTTTCAGCTGTTATTGTAGACGCTCCCTATTTAAACGTTACTTAAAGCCAAAATTTATGATTCAATCAAGAGAAGAATGTGCATACGTTCGAATTATCGACAGCTCTTAAGTCTTCAGACGTATTGGCGTTTCCCATCTCTTCAGTGCTGCACTCGCTAGCCGGAATTGCTCTTTCATAAACCCTACTAGCACTGTCAACCACGTGATGATTATTCATTTTCAAGCTTTTGTACAGAATAATTATAACTCTGTGGAAATAGCACACGCCCGCATAGCAACCCCCTTAAACCACAGAACTGAAGCGCTTTTAGGGCCATAAGCTTCGTCAAGAGGCATTCAATGATGCAAGTGGGCTATCAATGAGATACTGAGGATTCTCCTCCTCGACAGCTGTATAAAGTCCACGCAGAAATCTTGCTAATGCGAATCCAGCATTGTAACTGCCATTATACCAGGGCTGCCTGAAATGGTGCCAATAACGGCAAATAAACGCCACATTGGATAATCCATTCTCAAGCTCATTCATAGAATATAGTTGTCATCTCTCTAAGGTTAAATGGATAAAGCTCAAGGAAAATCGAAAGGGTTTATGAATAAGCTGGAAAAAGTGCTGTCTAAATCAGCGTAAGCCTAATTAGCTTTCCGAGCTCGCTGCTAAATGTGATCTCCATCCCAAAATTTTTAGAAGTATTTTTTCGAACCACTTAAATGAGATGACCAAAAATCACACTTCAGGACTTCAGTGAATTTCTGCGCAAATTCAACTAACGGATTCAGTTTTCCAACAAGAGATCGCCAAATCCGACATTAACATTTCATTCGTTGGCCTGATAAGCTGGGAACGAAAGAAAGTGAGAAAGACATCCCCAACTAGAGCGGTAAGAAGAGAGTGAGAAATAGAAAATTCCTTCCTACGATATGAAAATAAGAGAAAAAAGGAGTAGTGCTTATTACAGAAGTAACTTCTAAGTGGGTGCTTCGAAACAGTTATAGATGCACGTTTTGAATGACAGTCGAATAGCAAAAACGTTTTAAAAGAAATTTTACTGCTGGTTTCGCTTGCTTTAGCTTGGCAAACAGACGACCATGACGAATCCCAGCAGTGGAAGCTTCTGTGAAGCAAAAGCAGATTTTTAGAGGGTTTTCGGCTCGTTATACTCAACCGAATTTACCAAATGGTTATTATTAAATTCAGCAAATGGAAATGTAAAGAATGTGAAGGATTAAATTATCCCACAATAAAGAGATAAAGAGTAAAATTCCCTCTAAGGCAAGGCCGACTTCACTTCGATTTCTACTCTTGTTAGGAAACGGCGTCATGAAACATCATTTATAAGTTCCAAATCTTATGATTATCCTTTGAAAAATTTTGTGAGGAATGAGTTATCAATGGCGCCTGCATAACCTTCACAGTGTTTTGGGAACGTTACACAATTGTGGATGAACTTTTTTGGAGAGGCTTTTATTGAAATGGATTTTATCTCAGTTTTACGACAATTTTTTCTCTTCCACGTAAAATTGTATCGTCTCTAAGAAGCATGAAAAGGTGCTTTTGTCTGGTTTGTAAAATTTTGTAAAATTGTCTGGTTTTGACAAGAAATATAAATTGCCAAGTTTTTTCTGCATTTGGCAGTCGAATGGCTTTTTCATTACTTGAATACTGATTTGTTTGAAAAGCTGCTCGCAATATTCAATAACAGTTTTCCTTGAAAAATGCTTCTCCCAAACAGCAAAATTAAATGAAAATTTGTGCATGATATCAGTACCAAAATTAAAGAAGTAAATGTGGCCCACTTAAACGATAAATCTACCTGTGAGCGACAATTCTAATAACAATTTTTGCTCAACGATACATGACCCAACCCGATCCACCCATCTTATCTCCTACCCAATGCAGCCCTTGCTTTGGCTCTATGTGTAACTATCGAACATTTTCCGTCGAATTAATTGTTATCGCCAGAACAAGCGTTTTTCTTCGTTCACCTTTCGCACATAAATACTGATCTACTTGCTCCAGTTTCTCAAAGCTTTAGGCATCATTGTGAGATTTGCTGTAAACTGTTTCCAAATCAAAACCCACTGGGCATGCTCTTCCGCACCACGTGCTCAGAGTATCATAGGTTGTCATCAAAATCAAATGAAAAGCTGTTTGCATAGTGGAATGCTCGTATTCTTGGCCACATAACCAGACCACAAAGTAAATTGCAATCTTTAACATTAGAATGCTCAGATAACAAGCGGCCGCTTGCATTACTGCTCCTTAGAAGACTGATGATTTTAGCCGACTAAATATGTGGGAAAGACGACATAAAATGTTCGGAAGACAACCTTTATTGGGAGGTGCACTGAGCAAAACCAATTGAAGGCCAACCTGCAAAGTGGACATGAGGCCCTCGTACTACTGGATAGCATTTCTCCAACACATTTCTCGCAACCGCACAACTGACCGCACCGAGTGCACATATATTGATCCTTTGAAATGCACTCACACACAATACACCTGAAACGCAACTAGACGCAGTAAATGTTAGGTGGGCCGTTTAACAGAGCACAACATGCAACTGCACAATTAACCTTGTCAGTCCTCCGAAACTGCACCATTCGAAGGTTGTTATACACATTCACTGAATCGTGTAGTATTTCCTTCAGGTGGAAAGCCACTGCCTTTTTATTTATGTCTGCTTTCGAGAAGTCGTCATCTATTCAAAGGGCCGTGGGCTTTTAATCGCTGAGTTTAGTATAGGATGAGTCACTTCTTGCAACAAGTTAAACAACTGACTCAAAACATGCGCCTTTACATGGTTGCTTTTTTTTCGTATGTTGTGTATGTTCTGCGCAAAACACTCATAGAGAAAAAAATGCAGTGACGTAACAAGATGTTGATTCTTTCAATTTGCTTACCTGAAAATAAAACGAAATTTGTCGTATTTTTCAGTCGTCGACGAACTGGCTACCGATGCCGATTCCGAATGATCTTCAACGCTGCACAGACCGAACATCGATAGAAATAAACGTAGCACATAACCAAAGTCATCGTAAGGTTCGCCCAATGTGTGCCGAAGTTTTAAAATGTAAAAGAGTAGAGTGAAATGAATGCTGAATATGAGGCAGTAAAACCATGAGCACATCACACTGCAAAACAACACACCTATGTTGCATTAATCACATTGAAACTGTACGTGGTGCCGCATCTCGTCGAACCACAAGCGGCAGAGATAACGTGATGGCGTTCGAGCATCGACAGTGAACTATCCCTTCTCAACGCCACGCTCAAAATTGTTGAATTTTATAGGCGGGTATTCAAATAACCGCCTCGGTATTCAGGAATTATTTTAATTTCCAACCATGTAATTTTTTTTTTTTTTCAAGATTTAGAACGTTGCAACTATACGAATGCAAATGAAAAGGTTTGAGATGGTGACGGCAAGAACAGTTATTGCTTGACTGCTATAGAGGATGTGCGTTGCCTGTTATGGGGGAAGTCGCATCAGACAGGTGCATAAAGAGATACATCATTTATACCATGGTGTACTACAAGAAAGAAATCTTATTTCTGTCGAGCTGAACAGAATTGTAACTTATCAAAAGTATTGGTCAGAAGAGTAAAACGACCACGTTTTGCTAAAAATTTGCGTCAAAAAGACTCAATATCGCAGAAGAGTTCATCATGGAATCTCGTCATCTCAGCGAAGAAATCAATGCAAGAAGGAAACTGGTACAAGCGAACACTATTGAGGGTGTCCCAAATCGTTGCAGTCAAAGACATTTCCAATCATTAGTGCTAAAGGTTGACTTTGAAATCGTTCGCACTTAAATAAACTCGTTTTAAAATTCTTTGCAAAGCGCTGATGCGCACTTCGTTTTTTATTGAATGAGTAATTAAACGGGATCTTTTGATTTTCAGGAAAACATGAACGCCGAATGCGGCACAAAAAAACTGATGTTGCTAATGGGTATTCATTCGCTTTGGAGCTAGCGAAAAATAAAACCATTTCTTGTGACACTGAAACAATACCGCGATACGTTGTTTTCCTAGAACTTGAACAGTCACTACTTATATAGAGTAACTAATACGGAATGCAAAGTTAGGAGTCATAAAGTTTAGGAATGCTGCCCAACAATTTCA
This sequence comes from Ascaris suum, assembly GCA_013433145.1. Taxonomy (NCBI): domain Eukaryota; kingdom Metazoa; phylum Nematoda; class Chromadorea; order Rhabditida; family Ascarididae; genus Ascaris; species Ascaris suum. Next base: position 5,657,494 of record CM024188.1, on the reverse strand, counting down.
CACCTTCGAGTGAGCAAAATAAAGCACTTCAGTATTTTGAAGCATCTTTTAGAGAGAAACTGGATGTGCCAATCTATTATGCCTACTAAATATTGTAAAAAAAATCCACAATTTTTTGAACTATTCTAGTAGACAGCCACCGAATCAAAACACTTAGGTATATTAGCCATATATTTCGAACTCAATATTTATTTATTATACAATTTTTATTCGGATGTTTAATTATTCAGGTACAATTTACTCGAATTCATCTCATTGCCATTATTCAGTTTGCTTCTGCGTCACTACAAAAGAAGACTAGATGATGCAGTGTTTATACACCTGCGAGGTGGGTTAATTTCTATTTAAACTCCATGTTCCGGTTTACTTCAAACAAGCGAGACAATAAAAAAATCGACGGAAAGGAGAAGCTTGAGCTAACACAATGCGCTTTACGTTTCGACGAAGTAGGCCAGTCGGCTACTAAAACGTCTGAAAACAATGACATATTTTCCAATAACGTCTTCTGAAAAAAACCAACCGGTTTCAGAATTTTCACCTTCAATAAAGAATTATTTTTATTTCATGTGATTACAACAAAATCTGCTATCAAATCATACAGCGAAATTTTCATACGTATGTTAGCCATCGTCTTGTGAGTGAAATTTAGCGAAGCGACATGACCATGATGTAAACGAGAACCACAATAGCCAGAGGTCGAGTGGAAGTGATATGATAAGCACCTTGGTATTTTAGGAATTCTTCACATTCTACACTGCGCACTGATATAGCCTGCCTCTTGCAATAAAATAAACGCAATTAACTTCGTTAAAGACATAATGCATCCGTTTGGCATGTCTCATTTAATGAAGTGAAATGTCACAAATTCATAAATCAATGTCACTTGAAAGCGACTGAAACGGTGCACGAACAACTAAAATGTTCGGACAGTTATAAAAACATTGCAGTACATATAAAAGAAAGTACTTACTAAGTGAATTCACATTGTGAGGTTCTAGTCATCTCGAACAGTAATAAATAACCGACATTTTATGCATTGCGAGTAAAAAAAAGTTCATGAACAATGTGCAAATGCATCATCGCATATGGCTGACCTGGTTACACTCACAATCGAAAACACTGATAACTCTGCGATGGTGTTTTCATCGGCGATGATAGAACACTTAGACGCCGCCAAACGTTCTCTAAAAGGTCGGCCACGCAGCAGCATTTCATTACAACAACGAACCTCACTGATTGTGCACAAACACTCACTTGCAAGCATGATGGTCAAAAAGTTCGTGCGCAATTGCTTTGCTCTGAAATGTGTGAAGGTTGGAGAAAGATGTCGCAAGGAAACAACGAAGTATTTTTCGATATTTTTGATAGAGTCTCTACTGGAATTGTGAGAATGAAGGAAATTGTTATAAGCAGGAGATATATGCAGTAGCAAACCAGCAGCGAACACATAAGCACGTGAATGTACCAGTAAATCTAGTTTAAGCGCACAGCAAATGCAAAAATAACGTAAGGGATACGTGCAAATAAAGGGAATGACGATAAGAAAACAATAAGAACGAAGTGGGGAGAGAGAAAAGAGAGCAAATGAAGGGCGACATCACAGTGGAGGAATTAGGTATTCAATAAACTAAATCAATGATCCTTATGTTGAATGTTTCGAAGTAGCTCAAAAATACAGAAAAGTTTTGTGCTTCAGCGATTTCGCTTACAAATATAAACAATTCTAAATTGGAAGCTGAAAAGGACGCGAATCATGGAATAGGTCTTATGCCCTAATTGATAACGACTGAGTTTTTGACTGGTCTTATGATAAGAAGCGTAACCCCAGCGAACATTTTGTGAAATGCGAAACGGGAAAATATTCTTGAACGTTTCCAATATTTTTTACGTCACTGATCAGATGAAACGAGCACATTTGCGTGCAACTTTCGTCGATATGATAGCACTGTGATAGCCTAATAACATACTATGATACACGTTTTACATAATATATGATAGCATATGTACTGCTCAGTGTATCCGATAATTATGATAGTATATGTAACAATATGACACAATATATAATATGATACACGATACTGGTATATGATAGCGTAATACACGCTGTACAGTAGTGCTCAATGTACCTGTCCTGCAGAGCACGCAAAATGCAGTTGGCCACCTTTCATGTCATCGCAGCAGTTATATTGCAAAATGAAACGAACCTTGATCGTGGATTTCGTCATCCACAGGCTGCAAGAACTTTGTCGCACAGCCGTAGAAAGCATCCACACGTAAGAAACATGAAGAATTCGACACTTCCTATAGGAAACGAGTAGTTGACAAAATTTATCCACTCAGCAAAAACACTGAGGTTCCTTTGAAAAGTACGAAAATCAATAGCGAGGTCAACGCAAAGGGCGATGTATTTCTAGATAAGTGCGAACAGTTTGCGAACACTTGATAAGCTATCAGGCATGGCAGTTGTGCACAATATGAACAAAAATAAACCAAGCACGCTCCCTTGAAAAACATTTCTGATTATGTGGGGAAGACGAATGCCACATTTATGGTGAAACACTGACTCATAAGAAAGCAGCTCAGCCACTTCAACATCGAGCCGCAAACACCGTTGACTTCTAACTTTTACGAAAGCTCGCTGTGGCAAATAGCTCGAAAGCCTTAGCATAGCCAGTATATACTACCTCAGTTTACTCTCTTTGATCTAATGCAGTAGTCCAATCACTCGCTGACATTATTAGCCGTGAAATGATCGATCGACCGGGGAAAGGCCATACTGGATAGGCCTAATTAGCTTGTTGTTCAGCATGCACCCAAGGAAGACATTCTCCATTACATTGCGCACCGACGATGACAAGCTAATTGGTCGGTAATTCTGAACTTAGCTTAGTTTAAAAAGTAGTGACAGCATTCTCCCTAGTGGATGGAATTCAGCAGTAGGAGATAGTTCGTTCGAAAATGCGACGACCAAGGTGAGCAGAGATAGTGCTAGTGGTGTTTTATAAGTAAGATATCCTATCTGGGGCACGCGAGATCTTATTGCTTAATTTACCAATGGATTTCCTCAAAACTTCTACATTTACATTCATCAAGGCCAGCCGATCGTCACTTCAAAAGAGAATTCGGGAAATAACCCGTCATCTTTCTTGAAAACTTCACAGAAAAAGATCAGCAAGCAAATTGGACTTGATGAGATCATCTACAATAAGATCTAAATCGACATCTTTTAAAACGCTTATATCTTTTCAAATTCTCGTTGACATATTTAGAGAATAACTTACTACTTTCGCGGCTTATCAGACGCTTTTTCTGATTTTTTGCAAATTGTTGATTATTTCGACGGAAATCATGTGTGCATTTCGAGAAGGAAGGCTTCTTGACAATCGTGCTTTTAGTGAGCGAGCTAAAAGAATCATTTTTAGCTGTTAATCTAATCAGAGCAGATATTTGGGCATGTGGTCGGTGTAGTTGATTGTACTCTTTTTAATGGAATACAAGCAACATCAACAACTAGAATAATAAAATCAATGAAACGTTCATATATTACCTCGATTTTAGAACACTCGTAAAAATACACTTCCCAGGTGATGCTCGAGAGCATTACGCCAGTTTTAGTTCAGTCACATCGTCGAAAATTTTCGTAATTGAGGGGTGCAAAACCGTTCGCCTTGATCGTTATTTCGAAATGCATATTGGTGCAATGGCAATGCCCGAATGGCACTGCCGCAAAGGTTAATTTGCTAAAAAACCGAATATGTGTTATCCAAACGTCTTTCGGAATAGCACCTCTGGACCGGTTGGCCAACGAGTAAAGAACAACGGAATGGTTAAAGTCTTCCTTGCATCACACAATGCCAGAACCTTGTCTTCAGATTCAAAATTGACACGTATCTCGACGTCACGGCAAACATAAAGGCCGATGTAATTGGCATCTGTGAAGCAAGAAGAAGCAATGATCTGGTGGCAGAATGGCACACGGGTGACCAAGTTTTCTTAGGTAGAGCATTCGACTACAGAACGAGAAATGGAGAAGTTGGGTTTATTCTAAGAAAAGAAATGGTGAAGCACGTCAAAAGTTGCGACCTCATTTCATCTAGGATTGCAGTTTTGATACTGAGGCTGACGGGACGCCGCACAATAAAGATTATTCAAGCATATGCACCAGTGCAAAACAATAATCAAACTCCAGAAGAAGCTGATGAAGATTAGAAGGGTTTTACGAAGAATTAGAAGAGGCCATGCAAGTGAGATCAACCTACACGGTGATTCAGGTCGACTTCAGTGCTACTGTCGGAAAGAAGATAAACAAAGCCGAAGGCTGCGTTGGAGGTTTTGGGATCGGTACAAGAAACGAAAGACGATCCCGCCTTATAACTTTTGCTGTTAGCAATCACTTGAACATTATGAATACTTGTTTCCAGAAGAGCGAAAAAAGACAGTGGACTTGGAGAAGCGGTGATGGTCGCACTTTAAACCAAATTGATTTCGTCTTGACTGACACAAAGCGCCTTTTTTCTGATGTATCAGTCATAGGAGAAAAGATTATTAGCACGGGTCACATCATCGGTTGCTACGCTCAACATTAATGTTGAACGTTAAACATGAAAATGCGATATTGAAGAAGGGATGTCCTCCAAGAAGAAACCTAAATGCCGATATATCATCGAATCTGATGGAAACTATCGAATTCTTGATGAACTGCACAAATATTGATAAAGACTACGCGCAGTTTGTTGCTAATATTCTGAAGGCAGCAGACCTTGCAAGTGAAGAAATCCTTCCAACAAGGAAAAAACGCATCCGACACACTACGTTGTTGTTGATAAGAGTTAAACCCAACGAATAACAGATGGCACTGCAATCGGAGAGGACTATAAAACATTGTGCAAAGAGATCCGGAAAAGTTTACAATCGGACTATGACGAAAATCGGAAGATAAAGCTAAGAGAGACTGCATAGAAAGAAAGAAGTATCAAAAGGATTAAAAGGGAGCTGGAGCTGAAAAGAAAATTGCCTATCGCACTGAAAGTTGCCGGCGGAAGACGTTCCATAGATAGAATAAAAATGAAAGGAATCTGTGAAAAATTCTATAATGAACTCTACGCGTCTAAGGTGAAGATAAACGAAACTAAACCGCATATCGAGAAAGAAGAAATTCCAGTTGTAAGATGGGATCAGGTAGAAGTTACCATCAAGAAGATGAAGCCCAACATATGCCCCGGAATTGACAGAATAACAGCAGAAAATACGTGGAAGCGGGGGGTTATTTGCTTCAAAATGCAATCGCAGAAAGATTTACGTTCTATTTAAAAACAGGTGCGATTCCGAAAGCTTGCTCAACTTCGAAAACTGTGCTGTTGAAGGAAAAGGCGACTAAGAAGATCTCGGTAACTACCGCTCGATAACAATCCTGTCTCAGCTATATAAGTCGTTCACAAGACTGTTGTTACAGCGAATATCCCATCAACTGGAGCTCAGCAGAGAACAAGCGGGATTCAAGGCTGGATACTCCACTCAAGATCATATTCACGCTCTCAGTCAGTTGTCGGAGAAGAGCAAAGAATATCAGATGCCGGTGTGTTTAGCTTTGGTCGACTATCCCAAAGCTTTTGATTCTGTGGAAACGACCGCTATAATCAACGCGTTACACGAAGGTGGTGCAAACCCTGCTTACGTCGACATCGTAAGACTCATTGGTGAAGAAAAAACGACTGACATGAAGCTTTTATCCGAAATGTGTCATATACAAATAAATAAACGAGTCCAACAAGGAGACGATCTCCCCGACGCTCTTTGCAGCAACCCTAGAATCTCTTTTTCGAAAAACGAATCACCAGGGCGGAATTATGATTGACGGTGAAAAGCTCACTTACCTACTCTATGCGGACGACTGCGTACTTTTTGCAAATAACCCTACATAACTGCAACAAGACCTTCAATAACTAAAAGACCTCTCAAAAGAAGTTGGGTTGGAGGTTGATTTAAGGAAGACAAAGTGGATGCGAAATGAATACTGCGTCCCGGGGTCATTCGCACAAATGAAGCAGAGATTGAAGAAGTTAAAGATTACATATATCTAGGAAGAAGATTTGAATGAAACAATCTCGCTAATGGCAAGTGGATAAGAAGACGCAGAGCAGGGTGGGTCGCCTTCAACAATAACCGCACAGTACTCGCCGATCAGGCTCCGCCAATGAACATCAGGGCATCCATTTTTAATTCTCTGTATTGCCGGCAATGTTGTATGCCCTGTGAAGCACGAGCTATAACAAAGAACGACGAAGAGAAGTTTGCTGTAACGGAAAGAGCTATGGAAAGAAGAATCTGCGGAGTTACCATAAGAGACAAGATTAGCAACGAAGAACTGAGACAAAGAACGGGAGTGTGTGATGTGGAAGACGAAATGTATGCAGCAAAAGGAAGATGGGCCGGACATGTTGCTCGACTGCAAGACAAACGTTGGACATTGCGCTTAACAAACGCCCGAGAAACCACAAACGACTTCAAGGAAGACTACGTACAGTATGGGACGAGCCAATGGTGAAACTATTCGGCCAGCGATGGAAGCAGAAATCACAAGACGGGATATTTTGGCGTTCGGTGGTCTTGCGCTCAGCGAGGCGGCTGCAGCACGACAAGTCGAAAGGTGAAAGGTGATATTGGTATGATCTCACTTATACACAAGTTTTCCTATATAAGTGCCCCATTTATGGAGGTGAAATCGTTAGTGAGGAGAATATCGTGCATATTGTTCTTGAGCGATACAACGCTAACCGATTGCGTCAGACAATAGCGGTAAAGGAATGACTTAACTCGGCTAAACAAACGGGTAACGCCGTCTTCTTTAGAATTAGTGTTAAGATCTCTAGCAATGGTATATGGCACATTGGTGGAACATAAATGAGCTATGGTCTCAAGAAATTCATCCGTTTCAGAGATAGTAGGATAGCGGGATCGGTAAGCAACAATTAAACAAAACGTTTTATCGCAAGCAAAGTCAACACAAAGCAGCTCATACTATGAGTGAAAGGACACGCTTTCAACCAACATAACATTCAAGCCGGAACATACAAGATTCGCTACGCTACAGCGCCACCTCCCCACTCTTCTGTTAGAGTGTGATCGAAAAATTTTAAGGGTAGACTACATAGAAAGTAAGGAGTTGGAGAATAAGCTAGATAACTTTGGTCCAGAAATAACTGTTACATCAACAGCTGAACTGTCAGCCAGCAATTCCAACTCGGGTGTTGATTGACAACGCTATGAGCACTGAAATAAAGGCATTCTAAGCCAGCAATTTTGATCCCAAATTTAACATTGGCAAAGACTGCCAACTTGTGGCACCGCCTTATCAATGGTGCCTCTCTGACTTGCGTGAGAAAGAAAGGCAGCGCTTAGGGAGGGAACCGTAAGGAACAATCGAATCATTGTAAGTAGTAATTTGAACATCTGGATTCGCCGCTTTTCCAAGAGTGAGCTTCTGACGGAGTGCTCGAGAGCACGACTTCTTAATGAACACATTTTTATTTTCAACAATATTTTTCAAGTAGCGACACACATGTAGAAGTTGTACAAAAGTGTTGCTCTTACCAAAACCACTTTGATCAGGTGACGACGCTTACTGCTGAAGACGCCTATACAGAAGATTTCGATTGGTGTTCTATCCGCATCCAGGAAGCTGAGAATGCATCTTATGGCAGTTTCATCCACAACTTCAACTAAACATGCGCTGATTTTCTCGCGTAATAGAGAGCGGAAATCGGGCTTTCTCATCCCTTCCGATAATGGAAGCATAAAGCCGACCAGCACATAGGTGCTTTTGAAGGGTTTTGCATAGCGAAATACCCATTTGATCACGCAGGAATCAGAAAATGCATTTCTTCTTCCTTTGCTCTTATGATTCCTAAAACAGATCATTTCCTGAAACAAACATTTGATTTCCATCAAACATTCTGCCTTTATTTAATAATATAAGCACATGCATGCGAAACATAAATCTCAAACAAGATTTCCATGGAAGATTGTACCATGGTTCGAAACCATCATGAAATATGCCTCGTCAAGCTGCAACTTGAAAAAACCATTCAGAAAATATCACTGCGACGAAGAGCGCTCAATTTTCTGAAGATTGAGCCGATAGCGCATGACAGTGACGACGTCGGGAAAAAAGAGTCGAGGCTACTGCCTTCTTCATTGCCACGGAATTGAGCTTATATAGAAAAATGTTATGTTTTGAAAGAATGACTCTGATATGCCCGACTTATGCACATATTTTAGTGTTTATGTATGGAACTTTGTATGCACTATTCAATGACACCACTAAAAGCATACTCTCTTTCTTGCTGAAATTGCAAACTTTCCACAAATCTTTGCGTCAAATTTATGTATAACCTTCCGTGATTCGTTAAGAATCCACTAAACTCAGACATTTTTTCTTGCACAACGAAGAGAATTATACTGCCCGATTTGGATATAATTCATTTCAAAGATGCCTCGCTTTATATTTTATTACAATATTGCCTTCTTCGGTACAAACTCTTCATGCGACTTACCTAGTTAACACAACTTCAGATGTTCATCAAGTTCATGCGCAGTTACCTCATGTAGATCACGACCTATTGTCCATGTTGATCTCATCCTCAAGCGCAATGAAGTGAGCCAATGCAGCCGAAAACTTGCTCGCGTGGAACAAGATATCGTCTTCTGCGGAAGCACTACTGACATGTGCAAACTGTCTGTTGCATACCTGAGCCGCGACTTCGCAGCAAAGTGTGCATGCGGTAAAATCGCCTTTTTCTAGGTGTCTCCTTTTCCGCGTTTTCTGATTAACTGCATCGAACAATTTGGATTTCTCTCTAGAACGACCGGAACTTTGCCCTGTTCCTGGCTCATCGAGAGTTGAGACAGTATTTACCCATGAATGCTTCAATGGCCTCGTCGAGGAGACGATGTCAGAGTCGCCAGAGGCGTGGCGTTGTTGGTTTCGCCTACTCTACGTTGTAAGGTGCTTCCATCTTTATGCACCTAAAACCGTATGCATTTTAGCCAGACGCTGTTCATCGGCCGTAAATTCCCTAACAGACGAAATCCAACTGGCAACTTACAAAAATGCCTTAACTTGTTCAATTTCTGGCATAACCCGACGTCTTCGGTGCCAAATCAATGTAACTGCATTCTTTGTCACGAACTTCCTCATGCGTGAACGAAGAGCATGAGGCTGAAATTGGAGAATGAAGGATGGTACTCACTTCGGGAAATCGATGTAGGGCTGCAACAGTCAACTGAAGTTTTCTGATGAAACTCACGAGTATATTTGAACAGGAATATTTTGTTGCAAAATCGCATTCAAAAAGTAACAGGCAATGGAACTCGGCTTAGACCACTTCTCGTTAGCAGTTGGGGCCGCGCTTAACCCATGAACTTAACCCATCTGCTCATTTGACCTAGTGGGACAATCAGTTTTAAACTAAACCTGGTATAAACGTCGCCAGCTTGAGCTATGAGATATACAAACGAAAGCAGAACTGTGAACACAACAAAATAAACACTTTTATGTCTCATCATCGCGTACAAAAACATCAAGTCGACAAGTACACAGAATAATCGCACAGCAACAAAAAAAGCTAAAAAGGGGGTGGCGCCGCCGCGGAGTGCCCGAAGACAACTCCGTGAGCTGCAGCAGGCGTCCGAGCCCATGCCTCACATAGAAACGAAACATCATCGGGCCTACAGATCGTAACAATATTATGCACACATCCATCCACTCCCTTTCGTGCCAAAGACATTTTCACCAAGGCGATAATGAAGAGCTGATACAAAAAAGAGGATTGCGCAACGTGCTGCATCATGTAAACGAGGCGATAGCGCTTAACTCGATCCATCCAGCTACGGTGACGCAACTGGAAAGGCGAGTAAGGCGTGCCAGCTGTATAACAGACAAAACAACGACCACTGCTCACAAAGTCTAACACCGAAGAAACGAACTTGCCGATGACAGCGCTATTCCAAGCAAACAGCGTACAGCGACAACAAGGCGCATAGCATATAAGTCGAGAAGAAAAACAACTAGCGGAAACGAGAAACGATATTTAGAAAATAGGGCGCCGCGAAAGCAAATTAAACACCGGTGGCAACTCCCATTTCAATTCTGCATGATCGTCTTGGAGGAACAACGCAAAACAAAACTGCATCACCTCCACATATGTGCGTCGTAAGACAAAAACTGTAGACCACTTTCGAGTGTCGACCTACGTTATATTAGCTATACAGAACTACAAGCGAATTGCCACCGGCTATTGAGCGTGGATCGTCACTAAAGCATTTGGAGAGAAGCTAAGCGTCTTTTTACAATCAACATTTACGCAATACGTACCTGCGCGCCTGCTCTGCACCTAAAGGGATCCTACATAAATATTACAGAAAGGTGCGCTACGTGTGCCAACACATACGACAATAGTCACTGTAACGCGACATCCCGAGCGAAGCAATTTTTGTCGGGAGCTACAAAACTGCAAAAAACCCCTCTTAAGAACGCCTCATTTAGTGGACGGAGATGAATAAAATGCAATGAATGTTGTAACAATCAATCGCGCATGTGTTAAAATTTCATTGCTTCAGACGACCGGAACAAGGGCCCTCTTCACTTATCAAACCTCGTAGGGCTACAGTCCCCTATCGAATCAAACAGAAACAAAAAAATCTGATAATACTGCCGTAGCACCCACAGCATAACAAACCCTGAAAAAGAAACCCCCTATAAGGCATGCGTGCAAATAAACGCAGGGTGGAAACCGACTAAAAATCAACAGATTTTAGTAAGAAACGAATACGCATGGGAATTTAGGCAAGTGAGTCATACATCTAGCATCCTGGAAGTGGATACAGTGAAGAGTCGGCAATCTCGAACGAGGAAAGTATGTAGCAGCCAAGCAGAGGACTATTAAGTGAGCTCGTTGACGTGATGAGCAACCGAGTGTACGCACTTGCCGAAACACTGCTTCGTTAGCTTAAAACAAACAACGCACTGCTTTCCAAATCCCGTCATACAGTATTGAATAATTCGCAAATTGACGGCACAAGATTCGAGGATGCCTACTTACGCAACTCGATGCATCCCCACCCTAGCAGCTCGGGACATCTGGCTAATAAAACCTATCACAAAAAGCACTGCATAATAGAGCCATATTATATATTTATATGGAAAACTGACATTCCCTCGTAAGTACTCGCATCCGCGTGCGAGTTGTACTGTTTACGATATGCGAAGAATGGAAAGCGGCGCAAGAAATATCATTCGAAAAAAGGGCAGTGCGGTGGGGGAGAAAGAGAACAAAAAAAAAAGAAACAAAACAAACAACTTGATCGACCTCAAGTGCGGAGTGCTCAGCTGCCTCTAGAAAAGCGATCCGAAGCTTATAACAGCAACAGTAAGCCACTAACAGTGCAGCTAGCGAGTGCCACTCCACAGTGATACGCAATACTGCTAAAGCGCGAATAAACCACAAAACAATCAGGCGGAATGTTTTATAATTGCGGCTGCCACCCAGCCCATCACCAACTCCCCACGCATGATTCCACACCGCGCTTGCACGACTTCTTTGGCCTTCTGGAATCTCCATTACTTACATAGGGTGTGCCAACAAAGATCCAGCAGATAGGATAAACATGCACCTTTCAAATGACTGGTAAATTGAATGCATCGTTCTAAACAAAAGGGCCGAAATGATTAGTGCAGCGCGATGCAGCGATACAAAAGATTCAAAATGGCACAAATCGGATGCAATATCGTGGAGAAGGAACACTAAGAAGAAGAAAGAACGGACGGGAGAGAGCGGTGTTCACACCACCGTTGCAAAAAAAAACATTCGTGGGGATGTGAGACTGAGATTCCAAGTGGTAACGCCATACTGAATGATTCTTGCCAGAAGGAACCAATGAAAAAAGCACCGGATGTGCAACGCAAATGAAAGAAAACTGATGTCGACGGCAGTTAAACGAACGTTGACGCTGAATCCTTATCCGGCTTATCCCCTGATGAGCTAACCAGTGTTTTGTTCGGAACATACTGACCTGCAAGAATTGTATCTGTGCGTTACCTTCCTGAAAGAGCGCATTTATCATATTTTTGCTGAGTAATCTCCGTTTTCGGGAGCCATACACTTTGAGCAATACGTTTCAGAAGCGAAACAACGTGACTTTCCGAGCAAATGGAAAAAGCGCGTCGAAAAAATTTGAATAGCTGCTTTCTGAAGAAAAATTCCGTCTCATTTACTTTCCATGCTAATAAATTCACTTTGCACAGCAAATCAAACGCAGCCATCGTCATCTAGGAAAAATGAAATACTCTAAGATCCTTGCACAAACCACGTCAGCAATTTCGAAAATGCAGTACTATGAAGATACAGGCAATGGCTTTTCTAATCAAAACGTTCAAATGGAAAGCATGTTAGAATTACGAGATAACGAAAGAAGATACTTCGAGGGCAATAAAAAGGAATTACAGACATAATTTCTTTTCACACTGCCCATGTAAAGGCAAATTCACTAAACCTCTTTTCAATAAAAAGGAATTCACAACTAAACTGCCGCCTGTGCCACAGCCACGCAACGTAGGCACAGCGAGGGGAACAGGAATGATTTGCATTGACCACAGATGCCAACGATATATGTTAATACTCGAAAAAACGAGGTGTCGCACAAAAAATGATGGAAAGTGATAAAAACTTGAAGAAAAGATTTCTTCGTTTTTCTGCAAGAAAGTTTTTGCTCGAGTAAAGTTCTCTTATGCTCGTTTTTCTCACTAGTGCTCATTTGCGTCTCCCCTATACTGTAAAAACCAGCACAAGCCTTGAATCGCTCGCATGTATCATTGGCTACTCTAATACACTTTTTACCCGCTAATACATAAACACTGACAAGGTTACCAAAAGCGCCGGCATTCTTGTTGGCCTCATACGTTTGCTTACTTTTTATCAATGAGCTTTTATCAATAAGCCATCTTGGAAATTTTCGCCACAAGTTTTCTCTGTGCACAGCCAGAACAAAGACAAGAACCGTTAACAACTGCTTAGGAGATCTCTAAAATTAACCACAGTTCTTGGAAATGTGAGGGCTTTTGTCGATAAGGAGAAAACATTCGTGCGCGGAAATCACTGACCTTTATTGACACAAAAATATGAAGACTTCGCCACTGCTGCAGAAATTTCCCTGACACTACGAATTGGAACAAGCAGAAGGGAAAGACTATAGGCGACATGTTCCAGTTCTGCAATGTGCAATATTTCTCTGGACAAATCACAAGCTCCCTCATCCTCCATCAGCGCAGTCTGTGTTCTCCACTCGTACAAGTAAGTGCTCTTTTAACGTCTAACCTATAAAGGATCCATCCTCGGTGAACCGGCCAGGATCCGAGTCGCCATATTCAGCCATAGAATCGGTTTCCGATTCCGGCTTGCTTCCAGTTAATGAGCGCTTCTCATCGTCCTCTCTGCAATTTAGTACGTTCTATATTTTTCGACAAGAAATGTGAAATCAACAGCACTTTAAATAGAACTTTACAATTTTGTTCACAATCTGCTTACTCTTCAAAAAGAATACCAATTGAAAGAAACTTCATCAATCCTCAAAAGCAGTGACGACTACGGCCTGGAGTCTTAGTGGCGACCAGTTGGCTCTTAAAAGATGTTTCTGCTGCTTCCCTTACACCGGCAGCCGCTCGCCCCTAAAACTGTGGCCAAAGCTAAAAGAGGCAGCTTTTGTACATGAGATGGAGCGTAATTTATGGATTCCTCTCCCGAACAGAGCCACTAAACGATTAGACCGAGCGCAACTAAACCAATCCTCTGTCGGCCCTTAAAACAACTGCATCTAATTGCACTGAATGCTCTGACGAGCAGACAAAAAAGATTCTGATAAAATATGTGAGCTATCGGATGAACTGAAAGAAACAAAGTGCGCAGAAGGTATCCTGCATCTAACGACAGCCAGCTGCTAAAACAAGAAAGCAAAAAAAAAGCTTGTTGGCGACTGTATCAACGACGGACTTCAAAGTTCACCTCCACATGAAAACAGTAACACCACAGTCTGCCATGCCATTAGGTCAATTCCAAAGCAACAACACTAAAAACCAGCGATAAACGAGCCAGAACAACGAGTTTTACAAGATGACGATATATACAACTACTTCGGTGGCATCAACGCAGAAACTGCCAACACTTTCGAGAGACATTATAAAGATAAATCTGATGACTCTGCCGGCTGAGCTTGTAATCAACCGGAACAACGGAGATTCTCCCCTTCAATTTCTGGTCCAAAAAGATAAAATTTGAGTACTCCATTGGTAGCTGTCTACAGGTCCCTTTCTATGCCCTTTTTCCAGAAAAAGCTTTCAAGAAATGATGTAACATGAGAAAAGTCCAAGTAATGCGAGTTAAAATTTTAGAAGGAAGCCGAGTCTTGCTCATTATAAGGCACGACGAATACAGTGGACAATGGTTCTAGATGAAAAGACCAGCAAAATAAGCAAGAAATTATGGATTTAAGGAAGTGGACAGTCGAGCGTTTCGTAAGTAAGGCAACTGAAGCGAAGCAGAATATATATCAAAGCACACTGCACATGCGTGTTATGATTTTTTGGTTGGATGAGCTCGATAAGATATGGGGTGATAGAGATTGCAAGTGCTCTGATTTACAGGGTTAGTTCGCAATGTGCGAGCAAAGCGAGCCATGTCGTTGGTACGCGGCTGGCGGCTTTTAAAATACTGCCCGTTAGAACTTACAATGCCTGCATCATAACATATGACCAAGCCGGAACTCTTTGCATATGCAAAATACTTCAGCTGCGATGACTACATCACCCACTTCTTAAAATGTACAAAACAAAACAAGTGAACATATCCAGCTCATCGCTGGTTCTTAAGGACTTTGGTGTCCAACACTTCGCGGCAATCGCTCGAGAACTCTTTGCAGGTCTCGCGCAAGCTATGTTACGAGATAAGGCTATGGTAAAAGAAGGCAGCAAAGCGCGTAGTACTGATCACTTTCCGTATTCACTAATAACCAATTGCGTGCGGCAGCAACTTTTGGTGGTCGAAGGCTGCCGCGAAACGGTTTTTACAGTTTCATGATAACTCAGCTACTAGAAAACAATTTTTTTTTCGAGGCCGGCTGCGAGCACTGCTCGGAAATCGACTATGGCCACCCTCCATCTGTTTAGGTAGGGCGGAGACGAGATATGGGTATCCGCGTGCAAAAGGAATTCATAATTTGGCGATTGTCAAAGAGGAGAGCGAAATAATCGAAAACAAACGATTATCTAGCTCTCGCACTGACGCAGTGGGTTTTCTGCTTTACATTATTATAATATACTTCACCAACTCGTTGAATTTTTGCATGCTGACTGTTTACTTCCGCCCACCTCAAATCAGCGTGAAAGGTCTTTGCTGCCATTGTCCTTTAACGAAAAGAATTGAAAATATTTCTGACTTCGATAAGCAGCTGAACAAGACTCACTTGAATAGGGAATTAAAGTTCTAAAAAACAGCTAAAAATAGACCGCGGACAAGTGGCTGCAAATGTACCAATCAAGAATAAAAACGCGAAGCAGCTGCGATGTCCTAAGAGAGTAAAAGACGAAGAATAGAAAAAGACCAACTACTACTCATTACATCACACCGACCGCATAACAGCAACATCCACCTTTAGCGGTGCCGCATGAGAAACCCGTTGAAACAAACTCCAAATGGATTCTGGTCTGACAGAGGGTCCTTCCACGTTGCCAACTCCTTACGTTTCACATGGTATTAAATCACTGTGGGTTTAGGAAAGCGCTTGAACGCAGCATGAGTATACGTTTAGAAACAAATGCCTGTAAGAGTGCTCATGAAGGAACTAACGAAGATAGGATGCCTAATTACCGAGGATTCACCGCGGAGAAGAGCAACACCTGAGCTTAGATCACCGCTACTCCTCAAAGTTCCCGATTGTGTGCATATATAAAACACTTCAAGGTTCAACGTGTCATTGAGACCAGAGTTCAGACTCTCACTTTGGCAAATACGACTACGAAAGTATTACCTATTACTGATAATTAAACAGTAAACGAGCACTCCTTTCAATTCGTCTCATTTATGCGTTCATTCTAAACAAACTGGCTAAACAGGATAAAAAGTTTTTTGGAAGGAAAAATGAAAAACGAACGGTTTAGCATATTCGCCGAATCCGCGATCCTTTCCCCCAGGAAGAATATGCTGCCTGCCTTGTTGACGTTCCTTTTCCGACACCGGATAGTTGGCGCCACGTTGCCTTGCTGCGACGCACACGATGCATAGGATTATCAAGAGCAATAGAATAGTGAGCAGAATGATGATCAGCCACCAGATCCTCCCGCTTTGTGGAGCTGCAAGTTAGCCGCAAGTTTATTCACATGCTGCGCAAGCGGCTTGCTCATTGAGGTAGGCCCTTGCATAATCTCGACCACACTTATGACCACCGAGCTGTGTACGGCAGAAAAATGTCTTGAAGCGCACACATCAAACATGAAAATTGTTCACCATATTACAGCTGATGACATATTGCACAGATCTTGGAGGACGCCAACATAAGGCGCGCGGCCAGTGTTAAGACAGACGCGTCCTTTACCCACTCTATCTGTATACTTCAGCTAGTTTAAGAAATTGTGAAAATTAGGTGGTGAGTGGGAACAAGTCTATTAAGGACGGTGATGGGTCGCGCTACCACTGTAAGGCTCTGCCATAATATAAACTGAATAAAAATAGTAAACAGAATGGCTGGAACGGATCCAAGTAGTCGCTTGTTGAGGGTGAGTCGATCTTTCTACCGATAAGCGGAAGGAATGATTACGTGCAAAGATGTGAAAGCTGGAACCTCAAAACGGAACTCTGCTAAGAAGGGGAGACAAGAGATAATGACTTCAGCCTCAGAAAGCGCCGCATCCGAGATTTAGAGTCAAACGCGAAAAAAGCAGTACTAAAAACGCCAAAACAGTGCTGCGAAATGTTGAGCGATTGTGGAAAATAAAAGATTTCAGCGAAACGAGAAGCACCAACCAGTTCCTGTTGTGACAACGTGCACAACACTAGACTCCGTTTCTCGGACCTCACCCGTCGGGTCCTTCTGCAACGCCACGACTGCTACATCGTATTTGGTTCCCGGCTCCAAATTTCCGATGTGCACTGTTAAATTGTCTCCTGAAATTTGAACAGAATAATCGATCGACAAATCATCAGTAGTACAGATGGCTAATCTAAGAAATCAGCAGTCGCGTATCAACACCTTGATAATCCAACGGCAGAATATACGGAGATCCGATTTCCATATTTAAGCTCTTATCGGTTACTGCCTTTTTTGCATGAAGCAAAATCACTGCTAGCATCATCCTTAGGACATACAGTCTGCAGAGAAAATCGATATGCAACAACGAAGATGCCGTAATATCGAGCAAAAACCTTGAGGGATCGACGATGACGATCATGCACTAAATACAGACAGACGCACAGTGATGCTTAAGAACCATGCGGGATAGTCGCCCCAGACTTATTAATTCGAACTCAACCGCAGCCCCGTCCCTCACCCCTTTAACATGCGCACCGAATTTGAATCCGGAAAGAGATTGGTCAAACTGACGATAAACAAGTAGAGGCAAGACTGCTGTAGAAAAAAGTAAACAAATAAGCATATAAATAAATAAAAAACACCTCTGATTCCAAATTCACATTTTTCTCCATGTGCTGTCGAAACTTTGGATTGAAATAAAAGTGCAAGGAAAATTGAAAAACAACTGCTGATGTCTGCAATCGTTTATAAGCGCACACCAACGACAGATTACACACAAAGCGAATTAGAATTGCTCCAAGAATCGATCACTGCTGTTGTTTATGAAGTGCAATTCAATTGAAGGAGGCGGGAACACGAGGCACACCCATCTAATGGAAACAACGAGCATGTGAACCCGAATTTCCACTAGTTTCATAAAGCTACATGCACCTATCGACTCGAAGGTGCGGTTTCAAACGAACGAAACCACCCATAACTATTTGACGGCATGCAAAACAGCAAAAAAAAAAACCAAATAATGTCCCATGCAATCCCATCCCTGTTAGAACTCCAAAATTGCCTTTCCCTCCGCCTATTTCTATTTTGCTTTACTTTTCTACCGTGGAAAAATTCCATTTGCTGAGAATATGGAATCTGTGGGTGTCGTACAGTTTATCTGCTGACCAGCTCCTGGGAATCAAGCCTCCGTTGAAAACATTATGTACAATAATATTCAGCTAGCAAACACATGCTTCGAATTGTGCGACCAGCAATTCAGCCCTTCAAAGAAGATAATTAATCAACGCGGAACACTTCAGCAGCTTGCAAAAAATGCTGCCAGAGCAGTCGTTTAGCTTGAGTGATAGCGAACATAAACAACACCTGATCAACCGTGACAAGCCTCGATGAAATCCTAGTCGACAGGCGCCTATGAGTATCCAAAGATCGCTTCAGGATCTTGTAGCATCTAACGTTAATAAATCCAGTATCAACATAAAAAAATAAGGTGACAAATGATGCAACAGAAACGCTTCGCAGCTTAAAATATTCGGAAACATATCGAAACTGAGGGTGCTGTCAAAATACAACAGCGAAAATGTTTCATACAATCGACAACCTAACAATAGCTCAATGTCGGAACCATAAACACAAGTTCTTTTGCAGAATTAGCATAAACAAAAAAAACCTCTAATAAATCGTGCAATAGTGCACCTAACCAACGATTACCTTGATGAAATCACTGCGAAAAACGATCTGCCCAAAGAAGTCGCTGGTTTAATTTCCTCAATATTGTAAAGACGTCACATCTATTGCGAAACAATCAATAAATCCAACTTTCAGGCAGAACTTGTACGTGAAGCACAAGTAAAGCGACGAAAGCAAAGCAGACGTTACCTTGTGGCTGAGCCATTTCCCAATCGTCAGAGTCGCTCTTTTTATATTTAACGTACATCGCATTTCCAACCGGTCGCTCGTCGCTCTCTTCGTATTGGCCAGGTGTGATCGTGATATTAACATGGTCATTCCCGACTCCTGTTTCTTCCAACAATGGTTGTACGGGCTCCACTGTAAATGTGACCGTAAACGAAAGCTACACACCATAGTACAGCGGTGGCCTATTATCTTGGAGCATTTTGAATGCATCCACTTAACAAATAGAGAGGTTTATGGCGGCTTTTAAGGAAAAGGAATCACTGCATGGCCACAACTGTTGTGGCTAGTAAACTTGCGATGCAGCAAAGACCGCACTACGAAAATCAATGCAACTCAGCGGGCTACTGAACAATAGATGCTGCAATGCTGCTCTTGAATTGCGTTCAAAGAGTCTGAAAAAAGAAGTTGCGCATGAGTGCTGTTAGCAAAGAATGCATCGAGTTGTTCAAATCGCATAAGATCACCCCATATTCGCCGAGTTTGTGCGCCGTCCCAAAATCGAAAATGCACTAAAACGATAACAAAACGGTTGCCATTTGGCTTTTTAACTGACCGCTTAACGGATGGCCAAACCATTCTAAAAAGCGCATCCGAAGCCTCGGATGGGATCGAAATACATACACGCATTTATGCACCAGTAGCTAATCAGGGCAAGAAGAGCGCGAGAAAAGGAAGTGGCCAAACACAAGAACACCTCTTAGAATTTTCCCGCTATTAGTTTAAGAGATCGGAATGGTAGAAATTTAGAGAAAATATCTGCACTGAAAAGACCTTTCCATTTAAAATCTGCATTATCAAGAAACGACATCGCTTTCGGAGAATATTTACACCATAACATCACAAAGAGGCCGCAATCTTGAGCACCAAATACGTACCAATCTGATCAGTTAGAGCAAGCAACATTCAGATCTCTGAGATTTGCCCATTTCATTTGTTACTATTACTTTTTTGCTAATAACGCACTAACAAGTAATACGCTTCCTCAAATTTTCATCACAGTGCTTCTGCGAAGTTCTGAATAAATAATAACTTCTGCATATATATTAAACTACGCTCTGTGTTTTATGTGCCGTTACTGCTGCGCCTTAGTGCCCAAATCAACTGTTTGCAAGCGCTGTTCTTCATATAAATCTAATAGCATAGCCAAAATCAAAAGCCCCTTGCCACCAAAAATACGGTCCCCTCTCTCTCTCATTAACGCGTCTTCTTTTCCCACTAAATTATGCTTGTGTACGTGCATCTACTGCACCAGTCAACAAAACCGAGTAAATAGCGATATGTAACGCAACCCTTTGCAATCTAAAGGAAGTGAAGCGAGCCGATGTAAGCTCGCAGCCTGGTGGCTGCCGACGCAAACCGCCAAAAGGCTGAGAGACATACTAGCAACTTGGTGCAACTTCCACAATTCGATTGACGCTTGCTGAGCTGGAGAAAATCTGCCAAGTTGTTTTTGAGATGTATTACTACTACCTAAGAAAAGTCGCTTGAAGGTTCTCCTATAAAACCAAAGATACCCTCCGCTCTCGCTGACTCTCCAATTATCCATAGTTTGTTCTTTGACTTTCATCTAGTGCCCTTTCATGATGTCCCCCTCGCGACGATTTCCGGTGGAAAGTTTTTGTTCAATTAATTCGGATCACATTAAAAAAAAACTTCGTATGAGGAACAACAGCTTATACAGGTATTTTATCGGACGCACAAAGCTTCTAATACCTCCGCTTACCTCAAAGGCTTTCCTTTTGCTCTTACCTCCTCATCGATAAATTCAGACTACGCTTATGCAGATCTAGATTTTAAGGGTGGAAGCCGCAGCAGATGAATATCATCACAAATAAAGGGTTCAATCACTTAGCCAGATTTATCGCTTTACTGCGAGTTACTCGAAACGAAATGATTGCGAATAATTGATCGTGAAAAGACGCACAATGAATAGGAAGTAGGAACCTGCACGCTGTGACGCATCAAGGCGAGTAGCAAAAAGTGAAAGGATGGCTAGAAGCAGAGTGGCATCGAGATGCTTGCGCATGATGGTAAAATAATGCTGTCAATGTTGTCTGGCTGGACCCGAGCAGTTGTAGCCAGCCTGTCGCCAGCCGTTTCAATAATCGCCGGGGCCAGCTAGTGCGACCGTGTGTGCCAGCTGCGTCCCACGTTAACTCTCAGCAAAACCGCCTCGTTGCAACACTTTAGCCGGCGTCTCTTCTACTCTATTCTTTGGGCACGCCGTCGACACACTCTCTCTCCCACGTCACTCTTCACTCAGCTCAGTATCCTCTACTCCAACAAAGCACTACCACGTTCACGTGCACATGCGATGTTGCTGCGCCATTCACACAAGTGAATTAGCCTCGGTTTGCAGGCTCCCATATAAATAAACTCAACTTGCAAGAAATCGATCTCAATACGATCACTCCCACTAAACCTTTCTATCAATCAGGTCATGCAGTCATACCCGCAGGCGATGGATGATTCTTTTTGCAAAGACGGATTTTTGTTTAGCGAATTACCTATGATGGCAGTGAACAAAACTGCAGTATTAAAGTTTATGCACGTTTTAATATCAAATACTCATATGCATAAAGGAATGTGTATTTGTGCGCATACGTATACAACCTTTGCAGCGAGCGAGCATGAGCTTAGCCTCATCATCCTCTTTCCACAAATGAAAAAAAAAAGAACTATTGTTACAAAAAGACATCTTTTCAGTAAGCTCATAATACCAACCAGCTTTTCCGATGCATTGAAATGCCCACTTACAAACCTTCGGATGCAATGAAGCGACCAATGCTTACCAAAAAATGGATGAACAATGATGGCCCTTACAAAGATATGCGACTTCCGTCCCTAGTGATTCACGAAGTCGCACTGCACACAACAATGCTGAGGATTAAATCACTAAATAAGCTCGTTTTTGAGTGGAATCCGGAAATCCATCGAAGAACTTTGTTCTCGAAAAATACAGAGTGTGGAAAAAAAAGAATTCTGTCGCAAAGTGGGAACTGAAAACAAGAGGAATATGGGAGGATGAGGAGGGGGAAGAGGGATACCGAAGCAGGGCTGTATGAAAAGCGATAATTAAAGTCAACTGTAACAAGCCAAACATTTTGTAGATCAACAACACGCCAGTTTAAAACAATGCAAAAAAGCTGTGGGATGGCTGTGGCGCGCATCGCCATCCGAAAAACTGCACGATTCTATGACCAATCACATCAGTGAACAACTCCTTTAAAAAGACAGCGCTTACTGAAATAAGTCACAGAATTGGTGTAGGTTTTTACACTGCTGAATGTGGAGTCGTGAGCCATATTTTCTTCATATGAAAGCTCGCAAGTAGGCTTGGATCTGACGTATATTAGAAGTGACCTGCAGTCCTGTGTCATATATGTAAGCGAAAATCCACGAATCCTATATTAGCCCAATCAAGGTGCACACTTGCTGAATAAATTTGTAGAGGCAGAAAACAGAGTGGGTGCGAACAATTCTGTTCAAGAGAAAAACCAGAAATACATAACGAACACTCACGTTTTGGACGGTAGTATTCAGGCAGTGTAATAACGTCTCTCGAATTGGGATCTCCTTTGCCGGCTGCCGTGCTGCCATATACTATAAAACGATATTTGCTCCTGTTCTCGAGGTTTGTGATTCGCACCGATCGCTCCTCTGGACCTGTCACCCTGAATGGCTCTTCATATAGAGCCTAACAGCTTTCAAAGATTATCAATGAGCATGACGCGCACACGGAAAACGACTAATAAACATAAACCTGCATCATCCCAAATTCAACAAACAAAATCAATCAGAGCATTTGCGCGTGGTAAACCACCTAAAAATTCAAATACCTCGCCTTCACTGCGCGTTGAGTAGCAAACAAACAGTGCAAATTACTTCAACGAGACAACTGAGCAATGCGGACGGGTTCAAAATTGCTTACATTGGTGACAATTGACATCTTAGCGCTTAAGTTCGGGAAAGTCTTTCGTTCTGAGCAGAAGCACGAGGGTGGGTGGAATAAAGGAGGGAGAGGAAGCGCAAATTTAATAAAAACTTCGGCACAGTTAAGTTAGATATTTTAGAGGATAGATTGTCTCCATGATTCAAAATCTGTGGTGAGAGGGGCAAATGAGGTGCAGGATTGCTGAAACGAATCCTTACCGTCACCGATAGTAAACGTACCGCCAAATCAGAGAGGCTCACTACCCTCTACATTATGAACGCTCCATGTGATACTAAAAGAGGCTTTGAAGCATATAAAGAAAAGACATCAACCTCCTCGGACATGATTCCCTCTGAGCCATCTGTCCACTTGGAGATACGAGGCACGATTCAACGGTGTAACCGACGAGTTTTCCATTCATATGGAAAGGTTTCTTCCATCGTACAATTACGACGGCCCTCTCGTTCTCGTGCTTATTGTTCATCGGAAGTGCCTCGAGGTTACGCACTGGCGTCGGCACTTAAAAACATATCGCACATATCACAAGCATCTTCTTCCATCAACCATTCTGCCTCAAGTTAGCCGCTTCTTGGCATCGTTAGCCTTTCTTCCTTCCTTTTTCCTTTCGACCTTTAACATGTTTGGTTGGGAATTAAAGCTCTTGCCTAACTACGTTTTCGCGTCTGTTTACTAATACTACTACTGCCACAACCACACCGGAAGATGAACGTACCATCTGAACATCGCATAAACAGTGACTTGATTCAAATTTGATCGGCGGTACAAAGATAACATCCGAAACAAGGACAATGAATCATTATTCGTTTAAAATCTGCTAAAAGAAGGAGAAAGCATTTCCTCTCTTCTTTACCTATTCTGTTGATGGGATTTTGATTGTTAGGAAATCCATGCCGCCTGGAGGTCTACCCATCTTCCCTGCACTCCTCCTCATATTTCACGATCTTATCCATGCACGACACCCTTCCATGAACATTGATCGATTGGGAAATCGATTCGACAAACAGACGTTAAGCACGGCTTCAATCTCCTAGCTAGTTGACAAGACCTGTTGACGTACCCCGCTCCAACCCCCCTCCATTCGAGAAAAAAGTGAATACGGACGTTGCACTTCTTCGTCCGAGGTAGCCACTTGGAACTACAAGAACACAATCATCAAACATGTGATGAAAAAGTAACAGTATGCCGCCTCGCAGTCACTCATAATCCCTTCTAAGACCTCGTTCACTGCTTTCTGTGTAATCGCTTCTTTACGGGCGATGCGTTTGTCTAGACTTGCAAATCAGCCGACAAAGGTGAACAAGCAAACGCATAATAGAAGCTCCAGCAAGCAAGCAATCAGCCAACATAGTGTAAATGATTTCTAAAATGAGAAATGAGAAAAGACGAGAAGTAACTCAACTCTAATGACCACTGGACCAAGATAGAAATTCAAAGAAAAAAGGATTGGAATCAACCGAGAAACAAATGAAATTTCCACTAAAAGCTTCCACCGGTTATTGCGAAAAACTCTTCGGAAAATAAAGGCGAACTAGTTATACTTCTTGCGCTAAAAAACGTTTCCTGCTATAATTTTGAAAACCGCCTTTCTGCCCAAATCGAAAAAGTGGACGAAGGAGGGAACGGCGATGGAGAAGGAATGAAAATGCATAGCCAGGAGGATGGCGAGACACAACACAAGCGATTTTTTTTCCATTCAAATACCAAAGTGAAAGAAATATAACAACCATTTAAAACACAACTGCATCGAGCAACAGGAACATTTTATCAAATGTTAGCTCATAAATTATTTTCTTCTATGTGCGTACTGCCAGGAACTGCAAAAAGGTGAACAAGTGAACGAGTGACTGCAGCAATCTTTTTTGAAAAGATTAGAGAATGCGAGTGGCCAAGCAAGGCTATACTGAGAAAGATAGATATTACGAACGATACGGTTGGAGGGTAAAGTGTGAAAGAAGACGAGGACCTATATCCCTTAGTGCCTACTGTCGAAAAATATAAATTTTTATTCTGACAGCCAGTTCACAGTCTCCTGTCTATGAGATATCTGCATACCACTTCAAGAAATGTTTGCAACCATCCCTTACACTCAAAGTCCAAGCAAACTTGCGCATGTTTAAAACGGTACAGGGAAGGGGAGATGATAGGAAACACGCAGACGAAGTAGTAACTCTGGAGACGAGGAAGAAAAACCGCTCGCAAAGACGGCAACGAACATTTCGTTAAGAGATGAATGGACGAAGGGAGTAGAAGAAAAGGGGTGCTAACGCATAAGGCATAACTGCGAATGAGCACACTCACCTCCCTCTTTCAAGCGGAATGAAATCGGAGCTGAAGGTGCCCCATCATTCTGGCCGTTCATCACGGAAATCTGCGCATAGTTCACAGCATTGGGTCGCAAATTGAATACAGTGGCACTGTGCTTATCAGGCGAGATGATAGTCGTCTGGCGATCCGACGAGGCTGCCCCATGGAGTGCGACATCATCTCGTTTAGTTCGCACCACCTGCAAACTTCGTCACAATTAAAGCACTTCTCGCGCCAGTTTGGCTTAACATTCAGCCAGTAAATAACCCAGCTGCCTCAATTCCGGCGATTCCAATGAACGCCGAATCACTTCAGAAGAGCAATTCTGGCACCTCATCCTGACAATATTAACCTTGGCTATTGGAGCCTTCAGATGGAAGAAACAGTGGAGTTAAACACAACAAAATTATTATAAAACAATGATTTCTCTGCCCTGCTCAGTTAAGCATCTTCTCCAAGAAGCCTGGAAGTATTGAAAGTCCCTATTATTAAACGGCCGTACTCATCTATTTCAATACCAACTATTCGAGATCGTGGAATGAGTAAAAACAAAACGTCGGCATTGTAGAGGCGATTCGACGAGCACCCAAGTTTTACTATACAAACACCATATGATACGCGATGATGACCCCTTTTCCTCGTATTCTCACCTCTCCCACCCCCCCCCCCCGCCCCACCCATGCTTTGAAATACCATCTCCTCACCCTTTCATCCGCTCCTCCCTTCTTCACATGCACTGGACCATTCTTCACAACATCAGATCCAGCACTTTCGCATGAAATGAAAACGTTCCATATTATCACCTCCTCTAGTGTTCCTGTGAATTAGTTCAAATTAAGCAAGAACCCTTACACGGAGACTTCGTTTCAAGCGTGATGCAGAGCCCTCCTCGATCTCTTCTTCGTCGTCCGCCCAAGTTGTTATCTGTAAACACAGAGCGGCATATCCAGCCCTACTAAAAGCTTAATGTACAATGAATGCGCTATATAATCAGAAGATTCCAGTTAGTCATGAGGCAAAATTCATTCATCACACTCCAGCAACAGTCGGGTATCTCAAAACTCATCATATCAGTGGAAGGAATGAAGAAAGAGGAACCCGAGAAAAAAAACACTTGCGACTCTATAAAATGAATGAGGTACTCACGACCCAGCCGCCAACCTAACAGCACGACATCGAACGCAACTGAGAGCGAAAATCTGGAAAACTGTTTACACTGCTCTCGAAGATGCGGGAATCGAAAAGCTCACAACATAAAGAGTCATCTGATAAAAGTTCCGGAATTTACTGCAGCAGACTGTAGCGCATTAGTAGAGAAGACAATTCGATTGTTCGCTTTATTCTAAGACACGCTGAAGGAAAATTAGTGAATCCAAACTCAAAAATAAATCGAATGTTCGAAACCAGGACCTCCATAATGCCCTAATATTTGAACTATTATTCATAAATTGACGTGCAGCGCCGTCTTAATCGCGGCCAACCCACACAGGTTTCAAAAACGACTGAGAGTTAAAAATCGAAATAAGCGGCAAGGGAGGGGGGTATTGACAACAGTCAGGGATTAAATCGTGCACCAACACATACCTTAATACCAGTGAAGTTGCCCTGCACTTGCTGTCGGTCGATCGGATCCCATACGAACGTGGCTGAACTGGAATCAGAACTAACCAACTTGAAGCCGGTGGGTGTATAGTTGGGATCACCCTCACCAGTATGACCCTCTACCGATTGCGGAGCGACATTCGACTGACCCTCTTCGTTGACTGCTTGCACCTGAACGTGCATACTAAAACAAGACAGACATCAGAATCCATGAAAAACATTTCATACCATCGACCGTGATCGACTGAGAAAACATTACAGGCTTATGAAAAAGGAAAAAGTGTCGAGTAAAGAGAACACCTTGCAAGCATAGTTACAAAAGAATCGGGAAACATCCTCTAAATTCGAATCTTTCCTTACGTTCGTGGTAAATGTTTGTGCAAATTAGCCACAGATATGATCAGAGCTGAACAGGCTCCTTGAATATCAAAATGATGCAAAGAATGAGCAAAATCTTTAAAAAAAATAATAACATAAAAGAACAAAAGGCAATGAAAGCTGAAAGTCCTTGGAAAAGCAAAGTCTGGAACACATCGCCTTCAATTAGAGCAAACACCAGCAACGGGGCCCTGTCATAAACCAAGTTTTCATGACAATCTGAAAGAGTATCTCAAGAAACGGCATATCGCATGCCGAATCAAATCCACTTCCAGAACCCCAAGTTCAGGTCGATCTTCGTTCAAGAATTCTGAGCCCATCTCTGTGCGGTAAAACGAAAATGCTTTGCATATATCTTATACCACTTACAGCTGTGAACTCTGCAGAATCATCATATGTGAAAGTTCGATGAATATTTGCATGCACAAATTCGACGAGTGCTTCGAGAACTCTAGCATGCGAAATCACTCGACTATTTTCGCATATCTGGAGAATCCTCGCATTTGAAGGTTTGAAGGAGGAACCTTCGCATGCGAAAGTTTCGCGAATGACAGAAAAATACTCGCGATCGTAAGCTTTGGTGAATTTTCGCATACTTGAAGACTCTCACATGCGATGACTGAACGTGCGTTTAGAGAAACTTCACATGTAACTATCCCAAGTTATTCCAAGTTTATTAAACAAAACTGCTGAATTGGGTTCGAACGGCTTCTTTTCGCAGCGAGTGAGTGGTGATGGGAACCGCTCGGCTTTCTCTTCTTGCCAAAGAGCGAGTAGCAAAACGCTTTTAGATGTCAAAAACGAAATTTAGACATGACTGGTTTGAGAAAGTATGCATGTAATTCCAGCGTTTACAATGTCTGCAGCGGTGAACTGCAAAGTGGGAAGCAGTTTGTTTACCAGATAACACTACCTTCGGAAGAAAATGAACGAAACGTTGTATGCAATGGACGCATCTTCCCATTTATAATTTTGGAGGAAAAAACATCAGAAACGATGCAGCGTTCTGACCTAAAAAAATCGTTTGCTACGAGAGCATAACTCAAAATGGTTGAGAACAACTTTTGGTTCCCTAGGACGAAGGGAAGCCTCAGAGTCACACAACCTCCCGGATATGTCAAACAGGCTTTGAGAAGACTCAGTAATACGTCGCTTTCATAGTTTCTAGTAACCTATTCTTGCCGGCGTTATCGAATTCTAAAAATGATTCTATGCTTACGCTTATAATTTGTGCGCCACTACTAATAGCGGTCAGGCAAACGACATGCTCACCCTAGCGATTCTAAAAACATAGAGAATTAAATTCCCGCCCCTTTCTTCTCAAAATCTTAGAAATCGCTTCACGATGGAGATTCTTATTATAGCAATCCTTTTTCTAGTACAAGAAGACGTTCTCAGTGAAACCTCTCACAATAAATGCCAAAAAAAGATCAGTGGGGATTCATATGTACATAAGCAAATACTGCTATTCTGCAAAATAAAAAATGCGCCATAGATGATCACCGCAATGCAAAAAACAGAGGAATTCACCGAAATGCAGAAATTAGAGCCATGACACCATGACAGCGCTATTACCTAAAAACATCCACTATCCTACTTTATTCTAAAAAAACTCGGGTTCTCAAAAAAACGCAAGACATCCAGATATCACAAGTAAACATGAAATAAACGGCAAAGATAGCCGGATTCAACCAGTGTGCTACGGTCGGTTTTCCCCAAATCTGAATAAACACTTTATACCCCACCACAGTCACGTAAACAAATTGGCTGGATTCTTTATTGTGGACAGCCGAAAATTTCGGCGCACTCACTCCGAAGGCACTCTGTCCTCCCTCTTCTTCCTCTCTCTTTCTCTTTCCTCTCTTTGCGTCCTATCTTCCGCCGAATACAGACTTGCACTCCTAACCACGGAAAATATTCCTGCCTAGCTTAAGCCACTAACCCGATATTCGACAGATGAACGTATACTGTGACAGATTTACTCTCGGAGTGTAAGCAACATACTTGTACTTCATACGGTCGAAAGGGTTCCTCCGCTGACAACTCAATTGTGTGTCGATCGCTATACGGATCATCAACCTTTTCTTCCTTCCATTCTCCATTCGAGCCCGACTGCAAACGATGGATCATTCATGGAATATTAAAAAGAAAATTAACGAAAACAACAATGTTAGGCCATATCATGGGTATATTCAAGTACTCAAAGATGTATAATAAAAAGTGCGCATGTAGAGCGGAAAGGAAATGTACAGATGAAGAAAAACAGTAAATCTTATGGCCTTGAATTACAGTCAAATTTAGAAAAGACTTGTAATAATTTTAAGAACTTATTACTATGTGGAGAGAGGTTGAAGCGAAAGCACAAAATAGGGATACAAATCCCCAACTTTTCTTATTGTTAAAAAAGTTTACCAGAAATTAATCAGTTAAAAGACAGTAAAAGTGAGCAATTCATGCAGATATCAGGTCAAAACGAATGGCGAAAACAAAGATGCCAATATCTAAAATGGATACCATAATGTTAAAAATAATCTAGCTGAAAACAAACTTTAGAAACAACAATAAACGCGATAAAAGGTTTACGTGGAAATCAACTCCGAGGAAGAGGGCACAACAGAAGAGATCTTCATTAGCTGAAAGTGAATAACGACATCCGATTTCTGCTTATATTTATTCCAAATTAAAATGGACTTCATGCGGCACAATTCTGAATATAACTCCCGAAGTTTTGAAGCATACGAAACATGCGAATGCATCCATCGATATTATGAGCAATTACTTCGAATGAACAAATTTCAAACAATGGTATTACTGCTGATGTCAACTACATCACGCTGCAAACAATACAGCAATTCAGAAAGTCTCCCTAGCACAAATACTGTTTTTGCAGATTAGCGATGAAAACAAAGGCCACGAGGAATGAGTGCTGCAATCGCCCTGAGATTGTAGTGGAACTATGGTGCTTTTCTGATGTACCCGTTTTGTTGTGTTATGATTGTATCAGGACTCTGGTGATTTTTTGTAGTGGTTTCGCTTTCTAAGCAAAACCCATCTTAATGTGCATAAGGCATCACAGTGACGGATAAGCGCATTCCAGAAAAAGTTTGCTTTGCAGAATTGCATCACTGACCAAACAGCCTACCAAATCGGATGCGTCAATCTTCTTGCATCGTTAAACGCAAGTATAAACTTTTCTTAGCAACATTAAACAAAGCCTTAGACATTTCCACACCGGGCCGAAAACAACATCAAATTATGTTCAATGACACTTACGGGACGATAGCGAATGATGTAATGGAAATCACGTCCGTTCCAATCCTCTCTCGGCATCGGCTTCCAGAATACGATGAGATTCTCAGGACGGGACCCGACTGCCGAAACGCCTTCTGGATTTTTGTCTGGGACTCGCGCAGGAGTCTTGCATTCGCCCTTGACATTCGTTGGCGCACCGTCGCCAAAGTCGTTACGACCGAACACTCGGAAATGATACTACAAAAGAGAATTTCAAATTTCATTAAGTCAAAAAAGCAGAACAATGGAAGTATATATGTTCACAAATACAATCAGGAAAGCAGCTGAAAACAAGCAGATGATGCTACCGCTCGAAATCATGAACGACAAGTGAAGCCCCACATCTCAATGCGACTAGAAGCCAACCTTCACAAAAACGAAAAGAAGTCAACCCCGAATTGTATATACGCTTGATTTATGGTGTGATCTTATTTCAGTTCTCATTCGTGAGGTAAATGAGATCGACGCGATCGGCCACTGATCCAACCTACAACTTTTCACCGCTACACAGCAGAGGAGGTCAGCAGGTCAGCAGGAGACATGGAAGTGACAAATGAAGTAGTGCTACGGATTTCAACTTCAAGGAAATAAAATTGTACCACAAATTCACATCCCATACCCAGCACAACAGCATGAGAGTTGTAACCGCTTACGTTGCCAAATGGACGCATCGACACTTCCAAGGAGCCTTTGACGATACGCTGGTTGTTCTCGACCGATTCTAGCGAGTCGGCCAACACAGGGTGCGGATGCGTCAACCATACAGCACCATCCGTCTCCTCGTCGATCTGATATTGTGCCCTGCCAAGTGAAATAACCAATCAACAAGACAAGCAATTTCCCTCAGCCATTTAATAATGAGGCTGCATTGCCGTACGACTAATATGGGAAAGGATCGGTAAATACCCGTCAACAGCGTTCCACATCTATGCCATCAACTATAACTTCAAAAGATTACAGACTGAAGAGGATGTTCCGATAACAAAGGTCCATAAAACGACGCAAACGCACGCTCCGGTTGTCGGCTTCAACCAACAAAAAACTTGATAATGCTTCCAACACTAGCAATCGATCGCCTTGAAGATGACAGCCGAATGTTGAACATTAGGAAATAGAAATAAGGTGCTCTCAGCATCACTACAAAATAAATTTGATACCTTATTGGCACCTCCGATTGCAGTTTTCGGCTATTTTGCTTAAATAACAATAAATATACCAAATTTCTTTGATAGGAGAGCTGAAATCGGCGTTCTCCATATATTCGAACTTGATCGACGTCACCTGCGCTGTTGGGTCGCATTTCGCTATATAGGCCGCATGGATCGGATTCGGTACATCTGCAAGTGATATTCACATTTCACGTCCGACACATTATACTAAGCTCGACATACGGAAACGACGCTCTCCAAATACCGGCGTTTGCTTGAATAACCGCAACACGCAAATTTCAAGTTGATTTCTCATTTATTCCTCAGCATTGCTCAGTCCCTATTTCTCTACTCCTCCCCGAAAATGATCCTCAAAAAAGTGACACTAAACACTTTAGTCTGAACCAACCTTGAAAGACCTATAATTTTTTGGGGTGTCTTACTATCAGTAAAGGATATCTGAGTAGGAGAAAGAGACTTACTACACAAACGACTAAGATTTCAGTTCCCGGGTACAGCTGAAAAATTTGAGTAACTCACAACTCATAATTAATTTGAAGCGATAAGAGACAGGCGATCACATAAGTGGTCACATCTGTGAGCGGCATCATTATTCCACCTCTGTACGCCTAATTTAATAAAGCAAACGTTATCTAAAGGGCCGTCTACTTTACGCTAAAGCTGAAGGATATCGAATAATATTGAATAAAGAAATGTGCATCAACAGCACGAACCACAACTACTGGCCACAATCACAGGTTAGCCTCAACTAAGTTGAGACGTTTGAGTATACCGTAGGAAACTAGCTAATGCCCATAATCTGAAAGCTCTTTAATCGCAAGAGACAGGAAACAGCTTCGAAACTTAAATCTGCGACGACGCTTCTGCACATAAGGACTACTATACAAGCGAATAAACATACCATCAACATGTATTTCGATTGATTTTTCGACTGAGTCGAGAGCTGTCCTCGCAACACAGGTATAGTTGGCAGCGTCGTACCGTGACGGATTCGAGATGACCAACGAATTTTTATCCGTTAAGCGATAATGCCCGGACATCAGGTGTTGTTGCGATAAAGGCTGCAAGCTCATTACGGAATAAACATATTCCATATGTAGAAACAAAACAAAACAGACGATCGTCTTACGAGGGAAACAGAGAGAAACAGAACATGAAGGACAGGAAAAATAGGAGCAACAAAGACAGTGTTAAATAATACAGCATTCCCATGGTGGATACTTTAGTTTATAGGATGGGACCGGAAGGCAGCCTGAAATGCGACAGGAGATGGCAGAGCAACCATCAGTACTGAGAACAAATTCGGATGTGACATTTGAATATAGACATCGACGATCGACATCTGCAATGAACAAAGCATCGAAGTATGGTTTGCAGCGCTAAATATCGGCGGAACATTCAACCGCCATAATAAGCAACTCGGAAGCAAAATGTTTTCTGCAAATCCAGAACGCAATACCTCGCCAACAACCTATGCGTTACGCTAGTTTGAGATACATCTACTTTATTCAATTCGAAAATGCGCACTGCACTGTCCATTTAGCACTTTACCCAAACTCGTTTCATTGTTTTACAGCTCCGAGGCAAAATCCATAAGCATTAATTTTCAGCATATTTGGAATTATACACAAATTTCAATACTAGCTGAAACAGAACCTCCTTCACCTCCAGAAATAATGAGATGAGCGATAAATATTAATACCTCTATCCCTAACGCTGCGACCTCACACCGTCGCTCGTTCCCCCCCCCCCTTCTCTTTACATTCCCTCACCACTCCGTCTTCCGTCCCCTCCCTTTCCCCACCCTCAGCCCAGTTTTATCCTAGATGTACACACACAGTGCTGTGCGCTTTTGCATCTGCGCTTGCTATGAAAATAAACGCATATATTTGCTTCGCATTGTACAACCTCAAAAGAAGCCTTCTTGACTTCAAATGCAAGCCCTTAATTGAAAAAGCGTCTAACAATTCTTAGGTCGGCCTTCAGAAAACACGAATGACCATGCCGTTGAAACACAGAATTTTAAAAAGCTTCTGCCGATCTCACACGATGTTTTGTGCACAATGGATTATCTCGAAATTTCAAAAAACGAGCTTTCCCTTTAGAGAGATGAGCAAAAAAAACATCGGTGAAACAACAAATACATAATTATATAACGGAAAAAGCAGGAAATAAGATCAAAAACAACCTTAGCATCAACGAGCCATTCATAGGTGACCTGGAGGTTTTCGTCATGCTGTGCCTCGCAAGGCAACTCGATGTGATGTCCAGCAAGAACCTTCTCCAACCCGCTCTCGAACGGTTCCAACCTCGTCGCATCTTAATTAAGCATTCATAAACCATACGCAAACCCATCTCGATTTCTGAAGCCCCTAGTTGAATAGAACAGTAAAAAGACCTGCTTCCCCGCAAAACTTTCAAGAATATGTAAATTTTCTGAAGGAAATTTGCATCGCAATCTGCGTCAACATTTTCAGCAGCAGGTTGAAACAATTGCGTGGGAGAGAAGCGATCAAATGCAGAAGGCAATCTCCCCTTTGAAGGAGATAGGGAGAGCTGAATGGAGATGTCAAACCAATCAATATCGAAAGGTTTGAGTGACGTGATCAAACTAATAAGGGGAGGGAGTTCACAGAGAGATGCACCCCCTCCTTCCCGCCCTGTGTTCCTTCCACTGGCACGAAGAGCGATGAGCACAATTTTCCTGATGA
The DNA here is from genome assembly GCA_013433145.1 of Ascaris suum. Lineage (NCBI taxonomy): Eukaryota > Metazoa > Nematoda > Chromadorea > Rhabditida > Ascarididae > Ascaris > Ascaris suum. Next base: position 5,623,097 of record CM024188.1, on the reverse strand, counting down.
ACATAAAGTTAAAAGGTCGGTTTCACAGGTTCGTTTCCGTTCAGTCTGCTAAACAACAGAATGACATTTTACAAAGCATGTAGACCCACTGCTTACTTAGCTGCAAAAGGACAGAAGGAGAAACAGGAAAGGAAGGAATGAGAGAAGTCGTTCTGGTTACTAAACGAGACGGCAATTCCTCGTCACGAAACAGTGGTCGTTCCTATTTGGCGCAGCGAAACACTGGGTGCAATTACAGTGTGGCATATAAGCCTGGCCGGTCACTACCACATTATTCAATCTTTCGTATATAGTATGTATGACGTATGAAATGTGTCTATAGAAGGTGCTGTTCAGAAGTTCCTAAAATTTGAAAAAAGCACGCCTGGAATTAAAAATTCGCGCTTAAGGTGCTGCGTCAGCATCTCTCAGATGTTATCGTTGCCGCGGAAGTCCACGGCTTGCGTTGTTGTGAGGATATGCTTGCGATGTTTTACAATTGCTGAGATAACCGAGTTGGAAGAAAAAAGGATCTGCATTAAATTCTTGACAAGATGGCTGCGGAAACTCATCGAATACTGCAAAAAAAAAAAAAAAAAAAAACTCGTAATAAAGAAGGTACGGCTCGAACTCAAACGTTTGAGAGCTTTGACAGTTTTTAGAACTGCAGAATATTCGTTGCAGACGTCGAACTTCTCAAAGCCCATTAACTAACATCAACAACAAGAAAGTTGTCGAAATTCGCGAAGATCATCATAAAACAATCTCTAATATTTGTGAGATGATGTTACTCTCACATTTGAATCGTCAGAAAACCTTATTGCAAGAATTTGGAATGTGCAGCATAGTAGTGAAATGTGTGCCATGAAAGCAACTCAGTGAACACTGTGAAAACGACTCGAACTTTGTCGTCAGTGGTGATAAAATAGGAGTGCGGGTAAGATCCGGAGACCACGGCAGTAAATAACAATCACCAAAATAGATATCTAGTGTACCACCGAGACTGAAAAGGCTCGCCAACTTCGAAGCAACACGAATTCCACGCTGACTGTTTTAACAAAATGTCCAAAACACAATTCATAAAGCATCTGTTGCACAAGGCCACATAGTGGATTCTAGTGCGATGTTTTTGAGGCGACTTCAGAAAGCAGTGTGGCAAAAATGTCCCAGATATGCATCGACCAGTTACAAGCCTTTCATCACGACGACGCTCCAATGCATTCATTTGACCGTCAATTTTTGGGATCTATATGTGCTCCTCATTCCCTTTACTCTCCCGACCTAGACCCTCCAACTTCTCCTTGCTGTCCCAAATGAAACTCAGTCTCAAGGGCAAAAGATCTGAATAGAAAAAACAAGTTCAAGCGGTGTTGAAAGAGCTATGAACACGACGACGGAGGCTGATATTCAACAGTACTTCTTTATGAACGTTAAAATACGACTGAGATCGATGCAAGCGACAGGAAACTATCCCGAAGGAAGAGAAGGCTACTGACGTCTAGGATCTTGGAAAGCACCTCATATACGATGATCATCTTCCAAAACTTTGGAAAGTGTAGCGTGTGAAGTATAATTTCATCAAAAGCTGCTGCAGTGAACTAGTAAACGAAAGAAAACGGTCAAAGATTAACCTCTGACAACGAGTTTGGTCGATCCAGTCGCAGTGTCATACTTGTTTTTGCCGATACAACGATACTCACCCTCTGCATCACGCCCGACTGCTGAAAAACGAAACAACATGAGTTTCAATCACAATAGCAATACCGCACTCCAAGACTAAAAACCTCAATGCTGAGGCCTCAAAATTAAACAATAAAAGAACCGATGAATCATATATCATAAACACAGTCTCTCTGAACTAACTACATTGACTTCAGCACGAGAGATACAAAAAGTATCGCACTTTTCACTTTTAGAAGCACACTTCGAATTTGAGGAGAAAAGGAGGCAGTATGAAAAAATCTCGCGGGTTCTTTCCTCATGAGAGCGTTCCTTCGAATATGACGCCCCATCCAAAATCCACAAGTTCTGTGAGGGTTCGCTACAGAATTTTGCTATAAAGGAAGAATGCGGTCCACTGCTACGTTTCCCAACATAACAACCGAACTAAATACGACAAAAATGCTTCTGGAGCATTTTTGTGCATATACAGTGTGGCCCAGAAGTTGCAGTAATTGTTCCGCGATCAATATCTTCGCTACGCTTTTGCATCCCGTATCGTTTTGTTTTTTTAATTCGACGACCTAAAAATTTTCAAATTTCAGGACGGATGAGCTTTACGGGCGCTCACTGCAAGAATGCATTTTGATGGTGAAGGTTTTTTTCAAATATGAGAAATTCGTCGGAGTTGCCACGGCCTAAGCATTTCTCCATGTCACAACCGAACTCTGGAGTGATCAAGATTGCTTTAAATAGTTTTGAAGGAAGGGGTATGTTAAGGATGCACCTCGCAGCAGACGGCCGCAGTCCAGCGAATCTGAAGGAAGGAAATCCCAAAATTTAGGCTGAAAAAGTGCGCTAAGCTCCATCGTACTCAGAACGAATTGCGTTGGTCACTGTTTGCAGCGATGCTTAATAACTATGACCGTCTTCAAATAGAAAAGTTCCTTTTTTAGATTTTCCCGAATGATTCAAAATTCGCAGAGTTATGTCTCCATAAATGTCTCTTATGTCTCGCTGCTACTTCTGGACCACCCTACATATATAACTGTGTATCCTTATAGGTGTACATTCTCTTATTTACATGCTTTATATATATATATATATATATATATATATATATATATATATATATATATATATATATATATATATAAGCATTGCGGAATCACGATTTACATTTCGCCCCGCAAACTTAAATATAAGATGCAGGCAGTCCCTCGCTGGCATCCTTGAAGAGCTAGATCTTAAATCATAGCGCGTAGCTCTGCTTATTAAAAAAAAAAAAAAAGACAGATGAAAATCCTCTCGTCCTCAGCCGTTCAGTGGACTCACAAACGAAATGAACCAAATTGTCGAACGCTTTTTATTTCACTGAAGCGAAACGAGATGAGTGAAAAAAGGAAGGCGGACGACCTCATAGAATGCCTTCAAGCAAAATTTCAAAAATTTAGACACAGTTAAGGCATATGTGATGGAAAAAGCAAGTGGAAGCAGCACCGGCATTGTGGAATCAAACTGCGTTCGTTCTGACATGGTTAATTCGGCTCATTCTAAATGGCATTCTCTCTCATAGCAGCAGTCATGTTGCAAACCAATAGTACTTGCTGCCAATTCTGTTTATGTTTTTCACTCGAATGCAAACAAGCACGCACATTTTTGCTCTCCGCATTCGAGTGCAAGCTGCATTGCCATCTAAGAACACCCTCTGTGAAACATAAATTAAGCAAATTTTCAGAATCACGAAGCATTTCGCAGCCAATTTCCGACTGCACGCACAAAAAAGAAAATTCTCATGAAGGACTGCTGTAAGAAGGCGAGCATCTTACTCGACGCGCATACAGTAAGCACCACGCAACAGTGCTTTTGTATTTTGAAGAACCAATCGCTTGCACATACTATTCATCAAGGACATTCTTTTTGTGATCTAACCGACATTAGATCTATGGAAATTTTTTTCACCCATGTAAAAGCTCACGATATTCTGCAGAGCTGATGGGACAATCTAGACTACAGCACTTGTCGCGCACATCATGTCCACCGAATTATACTTCTTCAGTGGCCCCAAAGACGGAACTACTTGACATCCGTACAGCCGCACTGCGATGGGTACGACGCCTCCATTTATCGTTGCAGAGAAGATTAGCAAAAATTCAAAAAAGTCGCTCAGGAAAAGAAACAAAAAACATCGAAACCTACGCAATTTGAGCGAGTGATATCAGCCCTATAAGCATTTGCTTTAATTACTGAGCTATTCTGCGAAAATATCTCCTCACCGCACATATCGCTTAACACATTTAGACTTCAGTTCGCATGGTGGTTGGTTTTATGGCAATACCAACACGTTTAGCAGACCCCTCATCGCAAAACCACTCAGAACTGCAATGCCGACCTAACTATGGAAGCTTAATTTAACAACGGCCTCGAGTGAGTACAAAGTGAAGATGACGTTTTCAAAAACGATATCTTCTATGTCGATATAATACATTCGTTTAGCGATATCTTAAGGTGTACTGCATGGCAAATTATTTTAAACGCCTTCATTTAGAATTTTAGCACAAGTTGCGATTTATAACAGCAAAGAAATCACAATTTTCGGAATTTTCACAGTGCGGACGGTTTAAACAGAGGGTAATCAAAAGGTGGGACATCATTAGAATTTTGCATATCCCATTCACAGATGAAACTGTCGTTTCACCACAAGCGACTTCTTCCAAGCGAACTAAATCTTTTTTATTTTTAATTACTTTTCACTCAACTTTTAAGAAACACTTTAAGCACTTTATTTGTTTGAAGTCTTTTACACATCATCACATCACGCTAAAATAGTTTCTTAATATTACTGGCACTCTAGCACCATTTCCATGCAAAAGTGCGTTCTTGAGGAAATCTAGCACGCAAGTGCATGTATAAAGTACGTATAACTTGTATAACATTATATATATATATATATATATATATATATATATATATATATATATATATATATATATATATATATATGCGCGAGAGAAGCGTACTTGGTGAAGCTGCCCTAGGAACACACATTGCCTCATACATTCAAGAAAAAGAAATAACCGGAGAAATATGCCACATAAGTAGCCAGCAGCCCCATAAGCGGCCAACAAAAAATGTATGCAATGATGTATTCGTGCGTTAACTAATCCGATCGCTCGTGTGTACTGTCTGCACAAGTTTCTTTCAGGCACAATCAACGTAAAACGAAAATCCAAATGCATCAAAATCAGTCCAAATTTTGCATCCCACTGTGCATATAACTCCTGCCAGGATGGTGAAATCAACTTTGGCATTGGGGTAAGATGCCAATCTATGATTAAACAATACCCCTAAAAGTTCACTAGCCTAACTTAAGTGGTTCTCAAAATATATAAGGCGATGTGCATATGAAAGCAGAGATGACATGCTGATACGAGGAGCTATGCAAATGGATAGCAATCAAATGCAGGGGAACAAACGAAAGCACTAACAATTGATGACGAGTTTGCCCTCTCCTTGAGCGTCGGCGGGAATGATATTATGAGTGATTCCTGGCAGCACACTGCTCTCCCACGTGATATCCGCGATAGGAGATGCAAAGAAACGGCAAAAGAGTGTTACCTTCGACCCGATCACTGCCTCTACATTGCCGGAATCATTCACCAACTGCGGCTTGAAAGCTGCAAAATCAACACTCTGAGGCCATTCCTCAATTCCCACCTAAACATGTTCTGTGAAACGCCACAGCTGCTGAACATTCAGGCTCACTGAGGCGGAAAACAATTCGGTGTTGCCCATCCGCCCTCCGAATGCTGTTTAAATGCATCAGGCAAGGATGAGCACAGCATGTGAGATAATCGGTTTAGCATATGGTTCATACCTCTCCTCAACACCCGGATCTGGGTTAAAGCCAGCTTCACCCTCGGCCTTGACGGAAACCGAGACCCTACTTAACAATTTTCCATGCAAATACGAGTTAAGTGTAATCCTGGTTGCAGTTTAGACAAACATCCGGACAGGATCTAACCCAACTCTCAATACAGTACATAAAATGGGAAAAAACGGGAAGTGGGTCAAGAAGTCAGTCAAATAAAGCTAGAGGAAAACCTGCTACAATCGAAATTGGTATGAAGTACTGAAAAAAGATCAGGTAAGCGGACCAACAAGAGTACAAATTTAGAAGAAGTGATAAAGAAGAACTCGAAGTGAAAAATGTCACTTAGCATTAGTGAGCCTCATAGCGAAACGAGGGATCAACTTTCTATGAGAGAAGCGATGAAGAAATCAAGGAACCCTACGATTTTTCGACGCAAAATGGATAGCCGGAAGTACAAACTAAGAGTGTTATCAGTTCCACTTTTCCGAAAGCAATCCGGACTCGGATATGCGTTTTCGAGACAAGAAACTTGCCTAGAAGATTCAAATAGAAGTTCGCCCAGATATACCCGTGCTTGTTTTCTGCTTTACACTGATACACTGCGTTGTCACCATTGCCATGTAATCCTTTTTTCACATCGTATAATGTTAATACGCTTCCATCGATAACCCACCGATCTCCGTCCTTTTGCTTGCTCATCTCTGCAAACGCACTCTTCAGACGTTTCTTTGAGTAAGCAATGTCGCTGATATGCTCACAGATTATTTCTCGGCTACTTCCCCTCTTAATGGACTCAAGAGGCGAAATCTCAACGCCGCCGATTAGAAAATATTGAAACACTCTAGACACACCTCGGTTTGCTAGATGCCTCATGACATCGCTTTAGAGACAGTCACATGGTGTAAACTTGAAATAAGTAATTCTGAAATCACTGTTTTCTACACTGAACGTAATACTCGGAAGTGTTGTAAGACATTTTGTACAACCTGCTGCCAACTTTCTGCAGCGTTCTCGCTGCGATGCACTGTAGTGTACACTAGTACGCTCTCAGTTACTCTCCTGCTCATCATTAAGAATTAGGCAACAACGTCAATTTACCCCTTCTTGAAAAGTAGCTTGCCAAATGGTTTCGGCGCTCCGACACTACACACAGAGTGTGAATTCGACCCCACAAAAATACGACTGAATTTGAGCCCTTTAGTGCATACAATTTACTGGTGTCACATGTAGAGCAAACACGGTCCTAGTCATGAATGCCGGTGAAATCTGAATACGAATTAGCTGCTAACCATCTATCCCCCTCTTGGCTACTCAAGAGGTGGCTTCACAACATCATTGGGTCTCGATGGTGAATTAAAATTTATAATAGAAGCATAATGACTGAATATCAAATTACTACAATTATGTCAACAGTTGAATGTGACTCCACCAATCAAGTGAAGAGAGTAATTAAAAGAAAATGCTCAATAATGAAGTGCTCAATAAAATGCTCAATAAAGAAAATGCCTCTGTACTTCATAAAACACTCACCAACGCCATTCTTGTAGAAAGTTATTGTAGGTGTGGGTTTTCCGCTCGCCGAACAATCAAACTTCACCGTTTCACCTTCGCTCGTTTGCGTATTGGGTGGTGGACCACTCGGCCAATATGGCGCCGCTAAAATATACGACAATCGATCTACGACTTGCACAATAACAACGAAGTGACAAAGACAGGAGGATGAGGACGAGACAAGATGGATTCTTCCTATATAAAACGCGGCATTAACTCCAAAAATTTTATGCAGAGATCAGAATGCGCAAAAGTGGAACGACTTTCAAACGCAAAATCATTATTTGAGGCGACTGAATTCAAGGACAAAAAGCGCACCCACATTACACAATCAAAGCTCAATCACTGTGTGCCAATTGCATTGTGTTAGTCATAATGACACATCACTCAACTCTGCCGCCACACTATAGACGCCACCCTAAATTGGACCAATTTCATACACACATTTGCGAGCACTACAAACTGACGACGCCGTTACGTTGATTCAATATTACACATGCCAGCAGTGTGAACAACGACTGGAAAAGACAAAAAAAACCCTTCAGAATACAGTCAGGTGCAATTCCCCTGTTCCAGTATCGTCTTCACGATCCCCAAATACCATCTCTATCTCCCTCGAAATTCACCTAAAATTCATCCCCACAACGCATTGAGAAATGGAACGGAGAAACCTACGGCTCATCTCCTCCTTTCCATACTCATCAAGGACAATGCACTTCACCTTCTTTAAACAGACCCTAAATATATCAAGATGTCTGCAACAATAAAAAGTCATCGTAAGAATGAAGAAACCTTCGACAACGACATCGAACTTCCGATCGAGATCTAGATGATTTGGGAATATACACTGGTACTGTCCAGCTGTTTCGAAGCTTACGTTGAAAACGAGTGTTTTACCATAGGCCTCAAACGTGAAACGGTTATCATCCTCGGCGATCGCAACGCCGTTGTGCTTCCACTCGGGTTTCGGCTCAGGGCTGAAACAAATCCGATATACTGGGCACAGTGTGGCATGACTCCATTCTCCCGGAATGAATAACTGCCAACAGACAATTTGTACTTCCAAGCTCACAACAAATTCCCACATTCTGCTTTCCTATCCTCTGTTTTCTCTCCATTTTCCCAATATTTCTGTCTAAAATTCCTGCCCAGTCGAACATTTCCTAGCGTTTATGACTCTGAACCTTATTCAAAGATTACGATGTATTCATAGTTCCACCTTATAAAGTGGATGCATTGAAAAGTTTGAATGTGAATGCGAACCGTACTCGAGTACGTTAGATGCGTCCCCAGCAAGCGTCGCATATAACTGCCGCACACTCGAAATTACGCACTTAACGTGCAGTGGTCGTCATGGCGATGCTAATGCACTGCTTCCTAGCGTTACAATAATTGAACAGCAATTTTCCATTAAGAGCATGTGGGCGCGCAATAAAATGACCGCACAGCATACAGACGGTGCCTCACGTTGCTTTACATCAAAAAACGCGAACGCTACGAGCAGTTAAATGCATCCGTCGCCCAACTATGCATTCTACAACAGACGCCTTTCAAATGGTTCAAACGTCCGTCACCTATCTAAGAGCATGGAATCGAAGCTTCGCACAACGAATCACAATGATTCAGCGGGCATCAAGCATCTTTTATTTGTGCAGCGTCTCCTCTATGGCGCTTATAATGCAATCGCTGATTGGCATTGAGTAGCTATCGAAGGAAACAATGAAAAGTCAGCATTTACAAGAAAAAAGAACCCGCTACAAATATGCATAAGCGAATGCAGTACCTTTTTACTTAACGAGTTCGTTGTTCACAATCGATGCAATTTCTTTGGATTGTGTGTGCATAGGCTGGTTCGTGCAATGAATGGGGAATGAACGCGAATAACGTCGCAACTTATCAACAAGACTTCATTTGAGAGGGAATCGAATGATGAAAAAAGAAAGCGCGTGCAACGACTGCAACACAACACTAAAATGTGCGCAAAAAAACGAAAGTGCAAAGTTGTGCACCCAAACGAAGCGCATGAAATGAACGAAAAATTGAAAAAGAATGTGTGAAAAAATTTGGCAATATTCCTACTGATTTAAAAGAAGCGAATAAAGTTAAATATTTGCACTTCAGAGATATGCGAAGGAACGGATATGTGGCAGGAAAAAAGCGACAGAAAATGTTTGCTTAAAAGCATATTAATTTTTCTATGTCGCAAACAGTGAACAGATATTGCGAGCAGTTGCTGAAAAATGGAACAGGTGACCGACGCCTCAAGAAGTGTGCTTGTTGTCAAATTTTCAAACACACAAAACAGAACAGCTTTTTTGAGCGCTGTTTAACATCAGCAGACCTCATCAATCTGACAGCTTTCCACTGCTAAAAAAGACTGCACTCCCGTGAGGAATCGGCAAATGTCCGATCAGCTAACAATGCAGCATTCGTGCAAACGAAAATCCCACCATATTGTGCACCAACCAAGTGAAAGACACAGAGATCATGTGCAATCATCTATCTGCATAACTTGACCTCGAGGTCCATTTTATGCAAATACACGAAATTCCCATGGTCAGTACTAACAACAATACCAGGATCGGCTTTTAAAAAAAATCACTGCTGCATCTCGCTATTTTGTGCCTTCTCGAATTCTCTCTTTACTAAAGCTCGCCGCTTGTTTTAACGTCAAAAATAATTACTTCTATCAAAGACGATTCCGCATTACAAGAACTCGACCTAGCCTGTTGGACTCGCTATTCGGACAGGAATTTTGAGGCCTCACAATTCTGTTATAACGCAGAAACTATTCGGCATTAAACAAGCTGAATTTCATCAGGGCAGTAGGAATCCCCACTCCTTTGCCCCTTCGTGATTTCAAAACGCTGGCAAAAATCCAAAAATCTTAAAGCCTTTGTTGTAATTCACTGGCGATTAAATAACTTGGAACATGCTACCGCTCACATGCTGAGATTTCATCTCCACTTTTGAAACCCCCTAAAACAATCCTCGTCATGCAATTCAATCGATAAGTAAGAAAACATCTTCGTTCACAAGGTCAAAGATTGTCCTATAGTGGTGCTGAAATTTTGTCCTAGAACGCTGTGCAGAGACAGCGGAAATTAGTTGATTTCCTATCGCAACACTATTATGCATAGTGGCAAAAGCGGCTCTGAGTTCGCTTTTCACTCTGTTCACTTGGTTGTCCCACCCAACCCTCTATCCTAAAAAAAACACAATATCCTTTTAACTACACTCCCACCCGCTTAATTTTGCATTCAAATTCCTTGATTATTTTACTGCACTTCATAACAAATCATGTCACTCTTATTCTTCTTGTTGACAGCCAGCTATTGGAGAAAGCGCTTTAGGTTTGCGTTGCTGCTCGAGCACCGTTTCGTACCTTTCGAACGCATCCGCATCTTGCCCACAATTACCAAAATCCGTTAAGGGTTTTACTTTATCAATCAGCCATATGCAAATCCTTCACAAGTGCCACATTTTGATATTGATACCAGTGAACAATAGAAGATCGAGGGACTGCTCGGTTTCCTTCCAAATGAACCCATTTGCATGTCGATCGCGTCTGACAGTTTTGCTACTTTCACTTGCCAAGGAGTCAGCTTTCGTGGCCGTCTCATGTTTTATGGCGGCTAGAACACGATTTAGCATCAATGACGGCCTCACAAGAAACGTGGAAAAAAAGTAAAACCTGACTTATCGGTAGGTGTGGAATTACTAGGCGTTCATTGGCGCTGACCTCATGTCCCCTTCCCTCCCCTTTCTTAATCGCAAAAGTCACCTATAAACCTCGAAAAAATTTCGACGGAGGGTAGAAAAAAGTGAAATGAAAATTCCACTAAATGCAGACACTGATGAAGGAAATTTGAGTCACTGCTGAAAAAAACGATCGCAGCTTCAAGAGGAAGAATGAATTCCTGCACAGAGGAAGTTGGCACTATTTCCACCTTGTTTCGCTCCCTCCCTCTCCATCAGAAAATGCAAATTGTGTTGACGCAACGACGGAATGCAGCGTGCTCAATAATAAATACTGCGCTTGTGGTGTAAATAGACGCTTTTTTCTGTGCATCATTTATACGATAGCGTCTATGCTGCCGTGCATTGAACGAGTGCCAAATGAAAATGCTATTTGACGCATATCAAGCAGCACGCACCTATAACGAAACAATTCCCTTTAAATGAGAACGAACGCCATACTGCTGTCCGAAAATGCAGCGCAACGCACCTCCTAAGCCTCGTAATACTACCCACTCTCACCGATGAACATCACACGCTGTATCGTCGGCAACTCAGATGCTTAGCCATCATCGAACATATCGTTGCATCTAAGGCTTCCTATACGCTCCAACATGTGCGTATCATCCGCACGCAACGCTATGGTTTTGTTGAGAAAGAGTGCACCAAGTGCCATCAAACCAACTGGAGCACTAATTACCTCCCGCTAGCACCATTCAATCGATCCACAGCCCACGATGCTCGAATTGTTACATCGCTAAATGGAAAACGTCATCAACGACTCAAAAACAATGCCATCCGCATACATCAGCAGACCATGTTTACCTCTCGACCCCTAATTTTAGATATTCAGCTGAAGGGTATAACATTTTACCCGCCATTGATGCACATCATCCACGAAATGCAAACAGTAAGAAGAGAACGGTATATGAGGATAGGAGAGGAAAGGACAGGAATTCAACGTAGAAAAAAATTGGTAGATAGAAAAAATTGATAGATAAGGCGATGATAAGGCAATTTCAAAAAAGCGACAGAACGAGAAAATCAGTGCCTGCGAGCTCTTGCCGAGGAATTTCGAAATTCCCTGTCGACAGCTGAAAACTGCATCAAAGCAGTCAAGAAAGAGGCGCTAAAATTGTTGGAGGTGGATGAGGTGGGAATACGACATGTGTGAGAGTCAGTGTTCAGGGAACACTAAATCCTCAACCTTCAACTATAAGCACTCGGAATCGTTCAATATAGTTTATCAATGAATAAAAGCAGTTTCTGCTCAATAAATTAGAGTGATCATTGACTAACACGCACAAGTGGACCCTCTTCAGCACAAGCAATCAAGCAATTAGCAAGTGAAGTGGAATATGGTATAACAATCGGCCGTCAAAACATATCAGTCCGATAATGCATATTATTTGGTTGATACTAACAACACTCTAATGCAACTCCCAAACACAGCAAAACAATGCCCATTGAAAACTTCTTCCTATTCATGAAGTGCTAAGCATTTGTTCAATGGAACCTTCCCATCACAACAGTCCAAACCACTTTAAGACAGTGGTCGGAGTCTTTCACATTATGCTCAGTTAAATCTCACCGATTCTTCGATCAAGTACTTGCATTATATGTGAGCAACAGTTTCATAAAAAATTCAAACCACCCTCGTGCTCATTTTATATAGACCTTATTTATATTTGGATGACAACCTGTTTGCACCATGCCATACTCTGCCAGCTATCATATGCTGCATCATATGAGCGCTTTCTTGAAAGGATGCTTTATGAGTGCGGCATCTTAGGTAGAGGTTGGAGAGAGGCAAAATGAGGTCAGTGATGTGAGAAGAAATGGAAAAAGATTGACTCTCCCCGAATGTATACGCAAGCTGTTCTCCACTATCCCCTCCCCCCCCCCCCCCCCCCCCCCCCCCCCCCCCACCGAGATAGACTGCAAGAAAGTGTTTTAAAAGCGATACTGGTGAACGAAGCCGATATCCTGATATGGTGAGCTTAGTATGTGCGATGCCGAAAATTCGAAGCAATTGATCAATTAATGAATGACGAAGTGGAAAGCGGCATAGACAGAGAGTATCGTTCAGCTGGCTCTCACAAGCGCACTCTCGCGCGACAACCAATCCTCGCCAACACACCGTAAGCGTTGCGTTTCGTGGACGCAACAATCAATTTGCAACGACAATACGCCTGAGTATCATAAAGTGCACTCAAATAAGGTCGTTTTAAGGACAGGTAGGAGACGCTCGAGTTCCACCATCAATATCCCACCCCAATCTTGTGAGGTTTCTAATGGTACCCCACCTTCCATAACCCGTGAGCGCGGTTTCACATTCAACGCTTCTCATACGAATATAAAACATTAAAGCGCTTTTATTCGATTCAACTGCTGCAAATGCAAATGTGATGGAAGGAACGATTGTTGTGGATTTATTGCTAGGCATCTGCATTAAAAAATATATTGGTGGCTGTTGCCCACATATAATTTCCATTAACGCGCGACATAAACTACAGAAATAAAAACTCCGCAGGCACTTCATCAAAGTGAAGGTTTTGACTGAGTGAATAAGAGCAATCTCACTTGAGAGTACTCGACATATCCGGTCTTTAATAGGACGAAGATATATGTGCAATGTTCAATAACTCATACAAAAATTTCAATACAGCAAGTGAATAGGAAACAACTAACAATCCGCTGAAGAAGCAGTGCAGTTTATGTATAGTACCCTGTAGCGCGACCGGTGAACTCTGATTGACGTATTGCTCAGTAGGTGGTATCGGTGACGACACTGCAATACAAATATGCAACAACCGTGACTGCATCGAGAACAAAAATAAAGAGAACGTTAGAGGTGACTCCTCCAGCAGATAGCAGAAAATGACGTTATCAACTCATTCTTGACCAACTTCATTAATCAAATCACCCCTCACATGTTAGATATGTTGAAAGTCACGTAAAACAACTTCACAAGCGTACAAATAGCTGAAGTAAAACAAGCATGAAGTCAAACTTCGTGGCTGTCAGTTATAAGTTCAAAAACAATTCGAAGCGAAACTGGTTCATCAGATGAGCCGATAAAAAGATGCGCTTAGGCATTATCGACTAAACGTGAAGGATGGGGTGATTAATGAAGAATGACACACCGAGGGCAAAGAAGATGACGGAAATGCAAGATATTTAATGTTTTCGGCAGGTGAATAAATGAACGCTGAAGATGATCGAAGCCATAAAAACACGTCACCTGCATCGTGTAAACTAACAATATCCACACAAAGCACTTTGTTTTCTGCAGCATCGTTTACAGCTCTTCGTGAAAGCCGAAATTATCGATACTACACTACTGCACAAACCAATCATCAAAGATCGTCAACGGAGTTTTGCAGAAGCAAAGCTGAATGGATGGATACTAAAAACTGTCACTGACACCATCATTATTCAAACTGTCCATTCAGCGATTGTTCATCGCCATGCATAAACATATAAACGTGTGGTATTTTACTACTTTAAAGTCACTATAGAATGTACGACTTTATAATGTAACAGAAAATATGTCAGAAACGCAATGTCTCTAAAATTACATATATATTATCAAAAATGATTCGCAAATTTCGGTTAACATCTCTCGGCTAATACAATCAAAACAGAACAGGCGCACGATGAATAGTTGTTAAGTCAAAGGAATCATTAACTCATGGCTCGCTAACTTCAGTGCCACGAACCCTTTTGCTGGATGAATTATTCTCATACCTCACAACTAGCAAAAGTTTCAATTTCCACTACTTGCTCGAAATTTCTAAAATCGCTCTTCAAGAAGGCAAAATTTATGGTCGGTTACTTTCAGTTAGAAGCAGGAGACAAGGGACGGATGGATATGTTTAGGCGCAAACAGAAACCAGTAAGGTACCTCTTAGGAGGAAAATGCTCCGAAAGAAATATTTATGGGGAACTGTTTTTGAGAACACAAAAGATGCGTTATATATATATATATATATATATATATATATATATATATATATATATATATATATATATATATATATATATATATAAACATTCAAAAATTAGGCGCTATTTTACTGAAAACTTTGAAGCGAGCTGAAGACTTGTGAATAGAACTTTTTGCGATGTTCGCCAATGATAAGATGTCGCAAACTTTTACTTCCGTTTATATGTTAACGTTCGCCACTTCAACTGCAGGAATTCGCTCGCATTTAAATTCTACCACTTCCATTTCTTTTAACTCGCTTGCTCTTACGCAGACTTCGATTGCCATATCACTCTAAAATACTGGAGTCCAACGACCATTTCCAGCCAAGTTCACTATGCCTATGGTAAGGCTGTGTCTGACAGCACTGAAATCGAATGTTGCAGCTTCTACTCCAACAGAATTTTAGAGATTCCTCGAACAAAAACAGTAAGGCAACAAAATTCGCTAGGAAATTATGAAGGCTGACGAGTCATAATATAGAAAGGTTTGGTGATTGAAAAAGTGAAAAGAAGACGACTGAATATCACATAATTCTGAGAAAAAACTTTCATAGCATAAATTCTGTCCATCAGTGCCCTATATTTTACCCAATTTTTCATTAATCCCTTCATCGCCACACACCAACGTCAACAGAATGCCAAACACTGCGCATACCACTGCCCACGTTTACAACAAATTTAATAAATTACACTCGTTAACACTAAAATGCACTGAAAAAGTGCGAGTTACAGCGAATGAGCATAACCTATACAGCTGCGGTCACACCTGCACAGGTTTGCTTCAGTGCCTGTCTAAATGTTAGGGAAGACCAATGCATGGAGAATACACATATAAACAAACAAGAAACCCTTCGTTTTAATTCCGTTGACGGCGCACCTCAGGAAACTAGATAGATACATACGTGAATGAAAGTACAAACAGGTACACAGACAAACAGAAGAACTTATTCAAGCGCGTATTCAGAGTCGTTTTGATAAATTTCGCCGTTGAGATGTTGTTGTGGAAGGAAAGATTTGAAAATTCAAGTGAGATGTGCTTCAAGAGATTCAAAATTACCAACAAAACCTTTCTTTCGGCAACAGCGCTTAAACGTTATGACCAAACACTGAACCAACCACAGATCCGTTTCTCACAAACTGCTGACGCAGACCTCTCAAAATTTTATTACATTTGCTTTTGCTGATTACTAAATCCTTCTAAGTAGCTGTAGTTACGGTATAACCCTCATAAACAGGAAGTGTTCGTAAGATGCACTACGGAGAGGAAAACGATTGCGGAAGTGACTCAGTCATGCGGAATATAAGGAGCAAGGTTTAGATGATCGACATCTAATTCAAAAAATGAAAAAAGTCAAAACCTTCTAGTGCGTTCTCGAGTGACCTGCTTCCGCTGAACGAAAAAAATGCCGTAGGAAAACCGCTTCATCTCAGTCTACTAACAAATGAGCTGTTGTCATGACTACAAGGCATACCCACGTCAATGCTTTCGTCAGCGAGTCTGGATCAGGACGAAAACGACGAGCAACAGAATCGGCGGATTGTACGATAAAATGGTCAAGTTCCTGAACGATAACACAGCTATCCCCACCAAGGAAAAAAGATTTCCCGATAGCAGTCCCGCAAACCAATCACAGTCTCACGATATAACATCTATTATTAGCCAAAAGCAAAATTATACTGCGACCACAACTTTCAGATGTAAAGCTATGCAAATATGAATAGCACCCTACACAATTCATCACTTCTAAAGACGTATTCTGAGAGCAACATCTTATTCAACAGCGTTGTCACTACTCAGCTATTTCCAAGCATGCAATTTGCATGCCAGAGAAAAGAGAGTGATGAGCATAAACTCGTCATGGAGTTATGATTGCGAATTTAAGGCCGAAGAAAAATAACGAACGAAGGAAAAACAAAATGCGGAGAGACACGAAAAAAAGAGAAAAATATTTCGCGTTGCATTGCTTTATTCTTCTCACGATAATGTTTGAATTAGTCTTCGAGATTCTACTTTTGAGAGAATAGAATGTCAAGAATTTAAGTAGCCGTTGGAGCCGATGAAAGAAAACTCCCAGTAGCAAACAAGAACGCCTTCGTATTGTCATGCCACTTAAACCTAAGATGCCCGCAAATGCGAGAAATACCATCAGTGATGGGAAATATTGCAACAAGTGATACGAAATGAGACACTACATGGACTCGCTCGAGCAGCGGAACTATTTTAAATCGGCAAATAGAGAGTGGCCCTCTCGCTCAGAGAACGCAACCCTGCTTTAGATGGAGATCGCATCTTTTTTCAGTGAATCGATTTAACAGCAACATACAATAGTTGAATCTCGAGTCGAAAAAAGGAAATGCCGCCTTGTTGCGACCACTTCCTACGCCGCCTAATGACATCTCCCTCGTGCTTGGTCTTGCAAGAAATCCGACTGCATTCAACATGCTAATAAAATAGCGGTGGCCTCCACACTCAACGAAAAGGCACTGGTCAGTGACATTTATCGGTCGAATGATCGACTGTGAAATAAAACAATATTGCTGATCGCCTTATGCGATTACGAAATTGCAAGCACAATCCCCGGCAATCATACCTTACCTTCGATCTATCTTCACCATACGAGCATTATATGCAGCAATCACAGCGATACAGAAACCGCTTTAAGTGAAAACACATGATTCTGTAACGTCGCATCTACTACATAACGAGCGATTTAATGATAACTTACGGCTTCGCCTCCGATTGGTGGTGACATCGAGCCGGAATTGGCTTCCAAACTTGTAATCCTTGAGCTTCGTATTCTCGGCCGTGCACGTATAGTATCGATTCGGCTTGAAATCAGTGTCTTTAACGTGATGGAAGAAAATGGTTCCCTGCAAACGTGAAAACAATGTCGCAAGTACTTACCAGTAAGAGTTGAAGTGAAAGTAGGAGCAAAGCAGTCGGTAACATATTCGGCGATGTAACTTTTGGCAGCACTAAGAGTCGGCGAGATGTGCGCAAACAGCGACAGTGAGTAAGGCAAGAATCAATCGAACGCCGAATAAACAGAGCAATGCTGTAACGGGAATCGATCACAACTGACGTGTGGAATCCTCTTGGATGAGACGACGTGAAACATAAGCAGTCGGCAACCCTTCACTCAGCGTGCTGTTGCAAAATGATATCGCAACCTGCACCCATGCGCCCACCCTGAGAACAACTTGATGGCGCACAACTGCGACCAGTTATTCAACGGAATCAGACTGCCCAAAATGCTTACTGCTGCAAGCGGATAACCGAAACAAATGCAAGCTGTGTGTGCGCCATCGGGCAAACAACCGCTCACACAACAACCATTGATTCGAAACTCTGCTGCTGTCACATATATGCGAGTCGGCCGGCAATTCTAGAAAATAGCACGCTGCAATAGCCGACGCCCAATGCCCGCCCAGATACGCGCACGCCGCTACGCATCCGCCCCGCATACGATACACGCGAACTCGCTCGCCTCATAGCACTGCTAATCGCACTTTAAAATAATTGCCCCGCTTGCACAACGATAAAATACCACAAACAATGCGCTCAGGCTGCAAGCATGATGCCAGCCGTGCAAAGATCACATCAGATCATATCCCTTTGCGGCGCTCAGCAAACTTCATCAAGTCTATGGCCACTAGGATGGGGCCCACATGGACTCGTAGTCCGGCGCATAACCACCAACCACCCAGTGACCTATTTATGTACTCTCAGGTAATGGACAAGATCCTTAATTATTCACACCCCCTCCTCTCTCAAGCACTTCGTCAAGCTCTCTCTCAACCTCCATCCTCACATAAAATTGACCCCTCATATTTAATAAGCTTTACTGCAAATGTGCTGTCAGCGCGCCAGAAGTCTTATCCAATCAATTCGAATTTAAACTCATTTTGCCCTGATTTCCCAGCGGAATATCCGAGCAAATTTCCCACTAAAGATACGCTTTAACGCCGTGAAACGCCACAATAGACCCTTTCTTAACAACTGTTCACATCCGAGCAATAAAGAAGAAAAAAGTTCCCAATAAAGTCGTGAACAAGAAAGATGAGCATCAGCATGCCGAAGGACAACAACAGAATAAAATAACAGAAGACAGGAGAGGAAAGCCTCACAGGTATTCTACCAAACCTCAGTGAAACAATAGCAGGATCGCGATGCCGATCTCTCAGACGTGAAATATCGCAGACTCTTTGTAAATGACAACAATCGCTCATACAGTGACAATCTTAACCTAGCTGGTAATATGTAAAAAAAAATACTGCTGTCAGTGAACTTTTAGCCATATCCCGATTAGTGCAGCGAAGGGAAAGCATGAAGGGGAGAGCCGAAATCGACGGCGAAAAAGAAGAAAACCTTTTAACAAAACTTTTACAAAACGCTTAAAAAAATGATCCTAACCACGAGCGAGTATCAAGGCTGACACTGCTTCGGGCATATATGCTAATTCTATTCTCAAGCTATTACTCACAAATTCGTTTGAAAATGAAAAAAAAGACACTGACGGATGCGCAGTCCATCGTCAAATCATGTAAAAAAAAAACGGTGTGAAAATACAGAAATAAACAATCAGAATTCACTTTTCATTCCGCAAAAAAAGATTGGATACATCGCAGAACTGAGAAAAACATATAAGACATGAAAAGCATCGATAATTAGTGCCACTCTAATTGTCTGGTGGGAGCTCAAGAAGCGGCTGGAACTGCCACTTGAAAGCACCGAAACATGCCGGGAAACTGGTTGTGGAAATGTGGCCAATTTACAATGACTTCAATGAGCGTCGCTAACCGCAAAACTTTTTAAAAAAAACTGAAAAAGGCTAGCCAGGATACGTTTTCAATATTTCGAAGATGCTGTTAACGGAACCTGAAACCTTCTTAGCATACTGGCAAAACTGCGATTCAATTTAACCGAACGAGGGGAAAATGCAAAGAGAAACAAATAAGGTAACTGCGACAGACCACCGACTTGCAGATTACTTTCTCAAAGATTCAAACTAAGGGCTCGATCCTATCTATTTCAGCTACTTAATTAACGAAGCTTACAAAATTCGCTTGCGTATTCATTTAAAGGCATAATCTTACCTCAGACAACCACAAATGAATCGTTACTATCACAACTACGTCTTCATCGTAGTGAGAAAAAATTTTTGACAGCGATGCACAGTGAGGACAAATTTTGCGTAATGGACGCATTTAATGCAACAAGAAGAAAGAGAATGACGTAAACGAAGGAAAGCAGAACATTATGGAAACGTTCTGCATAACGATGCGACAAGAAAACAAAGAGAGTGTAGTTCGAACATTAGTGCTCAAGCACAACCATTGTCAATGCAATGTCGGCATCCAGTCCACCGGAACTGTTCCATTCGAACATGCGAACGCAAACATGACAAATGAAAAATTACGCAAAAAACATTGTCTGATTGTTTTTTTTTTTTTGTGAAGTCGCCGCTAAACATATTCAAAAAAAAAAAAAAACAAACAAACAAACAACAAAATCTGCACGACGCTAAGGCAAATCGTTGGAACCTTTGTAGCCATAATAGTTGAAATTAATAGACAGTCGACAGTATTATTGGCTAAAGGAAGCGAAACATCGTGCGTGACAAACGACCAAATCACTGTCAAATGAGAGAAAAAAAGAGCAAAAATAAAGGAGGAAGAATCACGCAGCCGAAAGTTCAACTGGCTATAACTGTGAAAAGAATCTTGGAAAGTGAAGGGAGAATGTGTTCGCATATATGCTGGACGTGTACTTTGTTAGAGTTTTTTATGAATGCCGAATAAATAAAAAGCATTGAGGGTGACATCAGCCGTCTGAGAAAATTGCCGCTGAAAATGCTGAATAGCATTTTGGTAAAAACTGTTAAGGTATTTGAAAGGAAACGCTCTCTCTCTTGTTTCGTTGTTTAAAGCGATTTCCTCTGATCTTCTTTTCTCAATAACGACGATAAAAAAAAACTCCATTTTGAGCAATTGCAATTTGCGGTGAATTTCCCAAACAATTTCAAATTTCTACTTTAATTGGAGCATTAGCGCGTGGAAGCAGCTACAAATACAACATGAAACATTCACAACAGCACTTCCTGCTTAGGCAATCATCCATGCAGATAGAAGGAAAGAGTTCAACTCTGATCATGCTACTTCCCTATAAACCATATTTCTGTCTGCCTATCTCTTTACCATAGATGACGACCCGCATAAGACGTCCGATAGATCCTCATCTGAAATCCCAATTCGATTTATCAATATCCGATTCAACAGCAAGTTTAGCGTTCTCTCCAAATCCCTCTCTTAGTTGTTTGCATGAGTGAGCGCTTCAGGAAAGATAAGATAGGTGAAAAATGTGTATTTCGTGCAATGCAGCATCTATATGGAGGAGACGGAGCCGTGTTTGAACTTTTTAATCGGTGAGCTAGTTTGAACAATCTGAACTAGTTTGGCTGCATCTGAAGCACTTCCTTGGATGTACCACTGGACTCTCCAAAAATTCAAGAAATATTTGGAGATGATCGTGAAAGCATTTCTTTCTAAACAGATCACTGATCACATCACTAAACACTCGCATGGCGGGCTGTTATCTCACATCTTCCTAGGTGGCCGATAAAGATGCTAACAAGAAAACTACACAAAGACCCCGATTGGCAATATTACTACCACGCCTTTATGTGGTGAATTATTAGATAAAAGTCTGGGACTGTTTCTCTGCATAACAGATAATAGCAGTCAGTAAGAGAAATTCAGGCTATAGAGCAATCCACATACAGACTAAAACAGTTAAACAGCTCAAGCGAAATGCGAAATAAAAATAGGCAAGCATGCATGAAACATTCATCAATGATGAAAAGAAGATAGCTCCGTTATATTCGCTTTCAATACGCATACTTTCTCACTCTTGAAGTGTGTGTTTGCATAATCCACAACCATTTTATTAGTGCACTCAGATGTTTGCAAGACCTGCAAACAATGTCTGACAATTTCTCGGGATTGCTACAAAGTGATAATAAACAGGTTGCTAAAAAATTGAAACGACACGCATGCAAAACAACAGTGCAACTGAAAAAAAAAAGCGTGCGGGTAACTGCCAGCAAAAAAAGAAGCATGTTCAAAGAAGAGCGTCCACGTCGCAATGATATGATATGATTAATTTTCGATTGGCATCTAGATGCATCTGATAAACAGCTGTCGAATCACATTTTACAAACATCGCAAAAAAACTCCTAAGGACCGAGCATTTGCTTCTTATGGAGTTGCTAAAATCAACCAATGTGCAATGACGCCCTCCCATATTGCATACCGTCAACGTCGTCCTTACCCTCTTGATTCCATTAAACCTTCACAAAAGTTTCTACACCTTTTCTTTCATCATATCAATTATTTTGGTGCTGTTTAAATTCTCATTTCCTTCCTTTTATATTGCTTTGAGATTGGTGCACATCACTATTAAAACGCTTTTAGTAAGACAACAAAGACAAAAACAAAGGTGCATGAAGTAGCGAGGACTCCAACCTCGATACTTTAACATCCGGGCTAGGTCATTTAACCGTTATGCGAAATGAATAAGTGGCCTAGCCGAATGGTTCGAATCCCCGCTGCATTCTTTACTTTTAGCTTCTATCTCTTTCCTTTTATGAACGATGAATGTTTCATTCCAACTTATTTGACGCGTGCATAGTTCATCAAAGAAAGTTGATATCCCTATATGCGAACTGTGCTCAATAAACACTAGCTCGTATGACAACGACGATTTATTGCATTTGATATACGTAACGATTTATTATGCACCCATCCCCTGCTTGATAAATGCGGAACCCTCTCTCGCAGCAACGACTTGCCTATCAACTGCTTTACAGTTTCGTCAAAGAAACAACTCAGGAACCTATATTGGTTGCTGAAAGGTTTCTCTCCACCTGAACAATTCCTCTCATTAATTACCACAGCACTATTCATATGAGTGCTTAACTGTTGCAGAGAGTTTAAAAAGACAACGAGTGGAAAATTTCCAAGAACTACATGCAACAGAGCTACGGTTCATTACCTTTAAATGCGGTTGTCATCAAACTGCAACTTTAATAAATATTGCCATGAAAAATAACCGTCACCTCATCAGAACTCTTTGTATACTAGACGCCATCTACGAGATAAAACATCAGTAAAAAGGTATCGAAGGGAGGAAAACACAATCGCTCAGAATCATATCCTCTCCCCCCTCTCCAATCTCACTAACGTCTTTGTTGGAATCCTTTCCCTAGAACCCTTTCGGCTACCATAATCTTCGATAAACATAGCGACTGCTTACGCAGCGTAAACTTAACAGCGCATTGTCGCATTCACGTTCAACGGCAGATAAATGAAAAGCCGCCAGACGATGCACAATTAACGACTTAATGCAATAAGCGCAAAAAGATGTGCAACCGCAAGCATACTATATCACCAGCTGGACGAACCAATGAGATGCGTAGCGGACAACTGAGTGGACAATCGAAAGCACAACCGTGATACCAGTCGGCAAAACAAAACGAGCGCGTTGCTTTGCTAAGAGAAACATGCTGCAACGAGAGGCGGCGTGATCAAAAGCGTCCATCTCATAGACGTGTCAACAATAATATGAGCATCCTCCTTCTTGAAAGTCTATGACCTTCGCGATCAAGCACTGCATAACGTTGGTGACAGCAATCATATGAAACGTCGTTCAATTGTTCTTTGAATAAAATGACCGAAACACTCAAAAGAAAACGCTATAAAAATATCAAGGCTAATGAAGCTGTCAACAGATAAAAGATGCAACAAATGTGGCACACACCTCTCCCAATGGGTAATTTCCATAATAAAAAATGACGACGTTAAAATCGAGCTAAGAAATTTGAGTGAAGAGATCCTGCTTCTAAAACACATCTTCTGTTCACCAAAGCGCTCTTATAAGTTTCGCTAAAGAAAAACTCAGCTTTTCAACGTGTACAGCGAAAAAGAAAAAAGCAGCTTGAATAATCAAGGAAAACGAAATTAAATTATACTGATGGGAAACGGTAGCGGCATAGCTTGAGGAGAAAACTGCAAAAACAGTGCTAAAACGAGAAAGTTCAAATCAGAAAAACCAAGAGATTGGAAGAAGTGAGAAAAGTTGAAAATAATGGAGCTGTCATAGAAAAAAAATGTGGAGAATGACAAAAGCATGCTGCCGCAACAAAGGAATGAAATACACAACCTTTTAAAAAGTCCGTATTATGCATCACAACAACAACTGCTTACGGAATGACTGAAGTCATTCGAGACTCGAAAAGCAGAAATGTCAGCAAAACAAAGCCTACACTTCAGCAGTGACATTCCCCAAGACCCCAACAAACAATACCAATCATCGGCACCTCCACATTTCACAGATTCTCCAATCCTTAACATATGGATGCGCTCAAATGGAAGCTTAACAAACTGAGCAACTCGAAACATGGACACAAGGACCCACCAGCTCAAAATTCCTGCAGCAGTATTTGAAAACAGCATCTCCAAGAAAAGATACAAAGTTGGAGCGCGCGGACGTATAACGGACGGTAATATTATGTTGTTAGCACTGTCAGCGTTCAGCTGTTTCGCTTCCTCTTCCAAAGCAAAATAGATAAGAGCCTTTCTTATGATTCTAGAAAACTTCAGGATGCGCTCTGAGAACAGATGGCAACGTTAACAGTATTCTACGAGAAGATCGTCGTGGCTCATTTGTGACCGACAGACTAACAAACAACCTGATGTCAGTCTCGCTAATCCGCTCATCTTACCCACTACACTTCCTAGCCGACCACTCCAATGTCAGAATCTCGACCACCTAATATTTAGAAACGGAAGCACTGTGCGGCTATCGTTAACGATGTAATCAGATTCGTAAACGGAACCAAGAAATACGCGACTTAAGTGAGTGAAGTAGAGATACATAGCGACAAAGCGCATGATTAGCACGCAAGCGACTGCTGAAGACGCAAATGCCCCAAACAACAACAAAGCTTTCTGGGATATCCTCTGGGGAAACGGTGAGAGCAATCAGGCAATCTGGGAGCGGTCGCCTTCTCTTAGTGAAATCGATGCAAATTTTGCGTTATGCTTAGGCAATCGCTCGCCTGTAGACGCAACGTATAAAGGTAGTTTTATAGTGGACACGCCAAAAGAGTCCTGCTGATTTTCCGGAAAAAACCCATGAAAAGAGAACTTTAGCGTTCACAATACAACATAATAGCGAGCTAAACGACAATATTTCAATGCAGTGCTTGAGTGTTTAACGAATACAATAAACGGTCTCTCTGCATCCATAAAGCAAACTCCACTATACGGAATTTCAAAGTTCCGTGAAAAAAAACCGATCTCTCTGACTGTTTTTGGAGTGACGGTACCTGTACGTATGAAACGGCGAGCGCGCATTTGAAATAGTTGTGACATATACGCGTATACAGTCAGAGAGTCACATGGGAAGCTAAGCATGACACGCCAACAAGACGTCGTCCGACAGTGCAAACATAAAGAAAATATCAGCAAGACTCCCTAAGAAGAGCGCATACGTGCGTCTGCGCTATGAGAAATCTATTTCGAAGTACTTCTCGCGAAGGAATGGCATCATTCGCAATGCACCATACTTTTCGAGCAACTATATTGAAAGTGAGGATGCAAATGACGACAGCGAAGAAGGTGTAACCACCTTATTGCGGGTCTCCCGTCGAGAATGGGTGAAGCTGCCCATTAGTGATGACTCGCACATCACATGGCATATGCAAAAAATCACAGTGTTTGCGATCTTCATAAACAAAACAAAGCGTTTCTTTCGATCCTTGCAGAGAACTAACTCTTCTTCTACTAGCTCACTATGCCGTTGCACATACTGCAGCAAAACAACTTCAAATAGCAAAATAATTTCACAGATTTCATAGAGCAAAACTAAAAACACGCGGGAACTTGCCAGCTCATTTGTCGATATATGTGAACTGTTGATTGAATCGAACGATCCTTCCTCATCGCCCTGAAATAAATCACTAGTTAACGTGACCTGAATCATTGAACTTATGTCACATTAATGAACAGAGCATGTTCTTACGCCAGTAAACTAAAGGCTAGACAGGACGGCAGGTAAAAAGAGGAATATTGCGATATCTGATAGCGAAAAATATTGACGAGGATCTATATACTTCAGTTACTTGCATGTATGGTCCCAACTCAATGAATTCATGAGCAGCACTTCATTACTGCAGACCTATAAATGCGTCAACCCATTTGCACATCTATGGTGTGTTGTTAGAGAAAAACGCAACAGCCGTGAACTTGCACATTCATTGAGCACCGTAAAGTTTCACCAAATTGGAGCAAACTTCATAAATTCATTCAATTATAAAGCGAAAGGCGAAAATTTGCTGAAAAACAGAAACTAAAAATAATACCAGAATCGCTCAGACTAGCACTGTTTATGTGCCACCAAGAACTGCTTCTGTACTCTGCCGTTATATTCAAGACTAAAAACCTGCACAGACTTTTCTAACGTCTGTAACTCCTGCTTCTAGCAGACGCGAACCAATCCACTAATCGTATCACGGCGTCCCTCCTACTTTTCCTCAACATTCTATGCCTTTGAAGCTCATAGCTGCAGACAAACAACATTATATGCCACTAAATTTTTTGAAGAACAAACATTGTAAAACTCAAAATATGTCTCCCCTCTCTGTTACACGCTCTAAGCTAAAAAAGCCTTCTGAAAATAAACTTGAAATCAGAATAAAAAATAGCGTAAGATGCGGAATTTATGCAAGTTATTGGTTTACATGGAATGCCTTCGTGAATATATGGGATAGCACATTTGCAGCAAATACACTTAAAATCCCCTATTAGGATTACTAAGACTCTGCAGCACGCCTGGCAGCTTCAAGGGACTAAGCGAGTAGACTGTTACCTAAATCGTTTGCACGAACCAGCATTCCTTTATATTTTTCGCTGGTGCGACTTCACGATACTTGGCTGGTTGTCTCCTGTCACCGCAAAAATTAACAGCACCAACTTGGCAACTCGTAAGAAAAGTGAAGCGAATCAAATTTTTTCTGAAATATCATGTTAAATTACTACTCTCACGACCTCTGGCTTCCTGCCCCAACAAACGCTGTTCTGATGTTGCTGCAGACTATAACCGATGCTGTGAAATTCAGCTAATTGTCTATCCGCAGCCGAATGCTTACCACGGTAAGTCAGGGGCGAAAAAAAAACGACGCTAACCTTGAAGATCCAGTACACTCTTGCAGCTGGGTTCGATTCTGGAGGAGTACAATTGCGCTGATAGGCATCACCTAACTCAACGCGAACTACCTCTGGTTCAGCTTGCGGGAAATAACGAATCCCTAAAAACTACCACATAAGCGTGTGCATAGTATCAATTACACACTTCATCACCCATAGAAAAAAAATTAACGGAAGATAACACAATGCTATACAATCAGTTGCTATGATTTGTTGCGGTACAGCGGGAAGCAATTTATTCGGTGCAATTGAATCAAAAAAAAAAAAACACATCGACAACTCTACTGCTACATTCATTTTATGCTCTGAACGCCGCAAAGGGAAATAGAAGCCTGAGGTGTTCGGGTGAGAAGCGAGTGAAAGGTAGCGTAATGAAAATGAGAAAAAAAAAAGAATTAAGATAGAGCATCAAATCGATCGACGTAGAGAGAAGCAATCTCCACATTTGAAGTAATGCCCGCTTTCATTGGCCACAATGAAACGAAAAGTTCCGAAAAACTACTCGAAAATAATCAATAAGCAACAGGTGAACGCCACTAGATAGAAATGTCGGAAGGAAAATCCAGTCAGCTAGAAAGGAGAACTTCGTTGCATTCTTTCAGCGGTGAATTGTCGCACATTTCTTTTCAGACAAGTAGATTCAACAGTTCTGCTAACACATACAACAACTTATGAAAAACTCTGTGAAAAAACCTCGGCTAATAAAGTCCTCTTTTTTTGAATAAGGGAGTGTGATTTGAATAAAGAGCAGAAAATTGAAGGAAATTTCCATATTTCTCTGAAAGAATCTGGAAAATTTGGAAACTACTCATGTGAATAATATTGAACAATTGAAAATAATTTCTGCCCTTTCTGCATCGTTCGCTAATCAGTGCGTTCAAAAGAATACAAAATTGCTTTCATAAGCAATGCCCCCTCAAAAAGAGCCAAATCAAGAAATAAAATAACTCGGGTTGTGCACTACTGCTGCCAAGCAGAACATGAAATAGAAGAAACCAATAGCACTGGATGTCAAAAAAACAAATAAACAAACAAAGAACAATTATCATTAAACTGATAAACGATAGTCCTCTTGAAGACTCTTACTATAGTTGTTCTCATCAAGTGCCGTAAGATAAAGAAAAGAGGTAGATTAAGCCGGATGAATTTAAAAAGAAACACCGATGAAAACGGCAGTTTACAGCTCTACTAGCTGTGCATTCAACGAATAGCTACGACAAGGGTTAGTGAGAAGGGGACTAAAATTGCAACAGTTATCGACGCTGAATGAATTCTCTAGAAGTAATACAAAGAAATGAAATATAATGAGCAATCACGACCTCTAGTGCACTTTGCATTCGCATACTTTGCGATAACATTGGCGAGCAGTTGTGGAAAAAACAATGCGTCTAATGCGAAAACTTTATGCAGTCAATCGAGGCAAACACCTGTTGCATTCATTTAATTCTCCTAATAAAGAACAATCCCAATTGCTACCTACCTGAAAGAAATTAACAGCAATACCTTCGAACTAGACGAGAAACACGTTTAGATTTGACTTTTAAAAAAGCGCAACGAGTAAACAATGAGAGCGCGAAATAAAAAAATACTAAATCGAGATGGTTATGTCCCACCATGTATGCACAAATGCAATCGTAGGCGACCACCTAATAGCAATATGAGATAAAACAATCATCTCCTATCGAAAGCGCGCAAACAGACAAAAAGACAGTCGAAAAGCGCCTGACGAGATAAAACCTCCTAGACAATGGTTAGTGCGTGAACACGAATAGTAATTCAAAGAATCGTTCTATTTTGTAAAAACCGCTTCTGGTTCACAATGTCATCAATTTTCACTTGTTGTTTCCAATGCAGGAAGTTCTGTCGAGGATATTATCATAATATATAAATGGTTGCCAATTTACAGCTAAAATACTTTAAACAACTTGCAGTAAAGTATGGAGTTGCCTAAATGAATCCAGCACACTGAAGTCCAGAACGAGATGACTGTCATTTCTTCTCGCCGTTTTTGGCAAAATATGCTCATCAGAGAACACTGTCGAACGATCCCATCCATTTTTTATGGCAGAAAATGTTCATAAATATTCATGAAACTGCAAAACTAACAGGTTTGCTGAAGTGTGATTTTCTCGGAGACGGCTGTCCCGTTGTCGTTGGTCGCTTCGCACTGGTAGACTCCTTCGTCTGCGACTGTCAATTTTGAAAAAACGAACGACCCTTCCCCAGGCACCTGCGCGACCCTGTTCGAATACATATTCAAATTAAATGGCTTCCCGTTCTTCTTCCATTTGTACCTATAAAGAACCACTCCTTCACGCCAACTGATAACAGTGATGCAACTTTAACAATCAGAATACTGCAAAGCTATATATAACACTTTTCTAACTGAGAACAAAAAAACCTGATGGTTTTTCTTAGTTATATCGACAAATTAGGCATGGAACTTGAACTGAAGCCAGAAGCAATCTTTGAGGTGTATTTGGAGCAGAAAGACAGAAGTGGGGGAAAACCAAGCAGCAATTCGATAATACGAGCAAAACGCAATCTAAGACGGCAATATCGCATCAATCTCGGCATTTCGATGCATATATTGGTAACAACAAGGAAGTGAAATGGCACAAGGGGCGGAAAATGATGCCGTGCTTTCATTGCACATTTACAAGACAATATACGCCTTGCAATTAATTGTTCGCATACATACGCAACTACCACCCAGTAATTGAGGACCGCTTCTACGATTTGCAGTCGTTACCCTTAGAAATGAAAGCCTCAAAGGGGTTTCCCATATTGAATCAACCGTTAAGTCACAAATGCCACAATTAACCAACCACCATGTAAAACACTAAAAAGTTACATTTACTAAGTGCTCGGAAGGCAGAAAACATAATTGGCTAATACTGATTACCAAACTAGTTTAGAAATTTCACAGTCACAGGTCGCTTACGGTTTAGACTATTTAATTATCAAAAAGGCCCTAATACCTACTGCCGGCTACAATTACTGGACAGGGTCAGGTAATAGCAGAATACAAGTACGTCTGAAAGTGTTCAATTTTTACGACTTCCTTCTGCAATGGTGAGAAATTCTATTTGTTGCATATCTAAGGTTAATGCAGTCACCTGTGAATTTTTGTGATGAATAACTTAATCTTTTTGGGCGGGCAGTGACTTGAGTATAGATAGACAAAAAACATAACGCACACAGGTGCGGGATTGCCTTCAGCTTTGCAGCGAAGCGTTCGCTCCTTGAGGTAGTCGAGGTTTTGCCCATTGGAGGCCTGTGTTGATTCGAGCGTGAAATATATTATTGGCTCGTTTGGCTCATGTATAAAGTATGGAGGCGTCGGGATTTTTGATCGGTCCAAATTCACATAGTCAAGGTCGCCTCGCCCTGAAACAGAAAAAGACGATGCTTTGGTGGCAGCAGTACGTCAGCAGGGAACGGAAACATTTCAAGAATCGTCGCTGAAATGTTCTTCTACTAAATTAGTTTCCCCATCACTCCCTCCCCCCCCCCCCCCCCGCCGACCGACCTCTCCAAATTTCCAGCTGCAAACAAAACATGCATCAGTTCAAAAGCAAGTGCAACTTAAGAACCACACATTCAATTAATTTCTCAATAAACGTGAAACTATGAGACCGCTTTCATGAAAAATGATGCATATCCACCCGCAAAGGCTTTTATGCACTACGAACTGGTGATGCATATTTCGAACATGAGATCTGCGGAATGCAACTGTTCCAAAAATGATCGAGTCGTTGTCGAATCCCATTTGCAGAAATTTTTCGAAGATGGCGACTGATTTCTCCCAAAATCAAAATGTCACTTCTTTAAGCATGGAAAACAAATTCATGGCTTAAATGTTTTTTTTTTTTGGAAGACTGCGCCTAAGTCATTTCCGGAACAATAAATCCGAAATCCAGTCCATAAAAGTACAACAACATGGAACGTTAAGAACATGTGGAAATGAAAACTGTGATGCTGAAAGTGAAATTACGAAAACGCCCCGAAGTAATCGACAATGTTGCTTCAATAATTTTTACTGCGTTTTAGCGCATTCCCCATACCCTCAAATGATCGATCATCTCCTCTAATTCACATAAGTCCCCACTGGCGTCTGCACCAGAAAAAATACTCAAACAATAGGACGCTGGCTAATTTACTTGCTATTTTTTCATATTAAACGTCAGTAAACAGAACACACGCAAATATTCCGATGACTGCAAAAAAGTAAAAACAGAACTCACCATGAGAGAGCAAGAGCACTGCCACCACCACCAAGGATACCAACCTCCTCACGATTGTCATAATGGCCTGGAATATAAGTCTTCATAGGACAGAGGAAAATTACAGGGAAAAAGGCCGCCAACGTAACGCTTCACTGATCACAAACTAGCAAACCAACAAAGCGATAAAGAAGATCTAATGATGCTAAGATTGTAATGTTGATGGTGAATAGGCGACTGCGGACCACGAAAAACTGATCGAAAAAGGAAGGCGTTTGTGTGAGGAGACGACGAAGAAGAGATGGTGGGGGAGAGGGGAGGGAGGGGGGAGGGGAGGGGAGGGGAAGAAGATACAGAGAGAACACGCACAGAAGACTTCCCTCACCTGAGGGAAATGTTTCTAGAGCGTCTTCCAAAAGGGCAAGAAAGAGCAGGAAAAGGAGGTCACCAAAGGGCAGGGCAAAACAACCTGCCCTAACAGGTGAAAAATAGCTGGCATCCATGGCAACAAACAACGGCTTCAAGCGAGAACAAGGAATAACACTTGCGCGCAGCCGTCCAACACTACCTCGATTGTTCCCTAGCGATTTTTATCCTTTTCGTGATGGAAAAAGGATGGACTGTGAGGATCGTATACCTCCAACAGTCTTCAGAGTTAGCTTCACAACTAGGAGTGCAATCTTAGCTTTTTCCCCTTCCCTTTGCGTCTATAAAACAGGCACTGTACTTGGGAAATGAAAAAAGCGCCCACTTAAGCAGTTAAACGACATAACTATCCGCAAGTTGCGAAAACGTTGCTAACAAAGCATAACGACCCAGGTACGTAACCATCGTTGACAGCTCAATAACGCACTTATTACCAGGTGATCACAATTTGTCAGTTTTTGTGAAAGGTTTATTCGACTATGACTGCGTAACGTTGAAAGCGCATTGCCTCATCGCAACGTGCAACATTTAGAGATAATCGCCAACTCGCACTACCCCCGTTCGCGCTAAATTCTTTACTTCCTTTACGCTTCAATGAGAACCCATTTGAAATATCTTCACGAAATGCCTCGTTGCATCTAAATGGCTTATCAATATTGCAATTGCACTAGTAAACAGAGAGCGGGAGGGTGGGGGGGGGGGACGGGGGAAGGTCGGGGGATAGTTTTCCATACTATCTAAAACCAGGAAAATGGCGGTTCGTCTCCCTCCACCAGATAGAATAATTTTAGCAGATTTTGAGAACACATGAGTACTTCAGGTGTCTCAAGTACACAGCATATAAAGTGCAGGTTTTTTCTTTGAACTTTCAGATGTGAATATGACCACACGATTAAGTTCGCACTGAAATGCTCAGATTTGCTTTCAATTATTTTTGGTAATCTCATACATCGAAAATGTGAATGCTCTGAAAAATGGGTCCCCTCTCTCATCGGGAAATTCTCTCTTAAGGGTTTCATCAGCGTGATAGCAAACATACAACTTTTTTAGCCTCATAACAAAAAAAAACCTATCACAGATTGGCGCACACAGATGTGAAGATAGATTCGCACGAAATATGAATGTTTATATAGGCGATAGATGGTACGATCTTAATCTGCCGGAGAAAATACACCATAAAAGCGCTGAACTAAAAACTTTTGATGCTTTATTTTCGAGGATGATAAACAAATGAGAAGTTATTTGCGAGATTCATCATATTTTTGTCCATAGAAAAGAGAGAAGAAAATAGGTTCCAAGACGCTAACTATACATGTTGCTGCTGTATGACGAAGAAACAACCGCTGTGTAGAAGTTGCCCCTCAGAATAAAATACTTAGATGAGAAATGTGGGTCGTGACTTACCCTTAAGCTTCTCCGTCATCGCTCCTTCGCTTTTTTTGCTCGCCTTCGAGAAAAAATCACCCCTCCCTGACCCTCTCGTCTTTCCATTCAACAGCATCCTAAGTCAAGCTACAGAGAGTACCCTCACTGAAGATGCCGTAAACTCATTCCTTCTGTGATGACTTCAACTTCAACCTCACGTTACAAGAAGGGTTCACTAACATTCGAAAGAGTGGCGTCATAATTGCAGAACAATGCGAAGTCAACGGTCACTGTGATAACTTCAATGCAAAAAAAATTGCCAGTCAATAGTGATTCGGCGATCGACAACTTACCACAGGTATGATCATAGACAAATTTCTATAAGCACTAAGATGTGAATACCTTGATCGGAAGATGTGTCGATATCGCATAAACAAAGGCGTCCTATCGTATTGTTTCACAAGTGTGGAACGCTATTCTCTATACGTAGTAAGGTTAGGCACTCGAAGAAATATGCTTCTTTATGACGATAATGAAACTGCTTCATTTATTACTAGGAAGCCACTTCCGCATTCAATAAACCACATCGATATAAATAGAAAAAGCAGCGAAAAAACCATCACAACCGAAACCTCAATGTTATGAAGTAATTGTCTTTAACATGGGTCCTCGTTCTGTAACATTTTCCGATGGACATCAAGCATCACAAGAACGCGCGATTATTGTGGAATTATTGCGCATCGCTCGGTGTTACTTTTGACTAAGCATATTCTCAGACAATTTTACGGCAAATTAAAAAATCGTAAAGTGTTCATTTCTGTTTATGAAGCCGCATCTGAACTCATTCTACGTCCACGGTTATACATAAATGAACATGGAAGCGGATCGCAGTTTGTGTCACTCGACGGCTGCGTATCAACTGAATTTTCTAAGTAGGAGATGATGGCTTCCAACAAAGAGTCCAAGCAATTAGACAATCGTAGTCATGCTACGAAAGGTCGTAGTAGTATGCTAAGTTAGCAAGAAAAAACATTAGCTTTATTAACTTTTCTACTGCAAATGCGACCAATCTTGTTACAAACTGCAAATTAAAAACACAGAGATAAAATCGGAAATTGATAGCGAATAACGAGAACGGTGGAAAGCACAAATCGTATATTTCAAAATATCTTTGGGTGTTAGATAGCGACACGAACAAATCAGCCATTCGGCAGCCAGCAATAATTTCTTATGTGGAGTCGTTCAAAATCAGATGACGGTAGGTTTTCGTTGATGGCTCATTTCGATGTCTTAAAGGAAAATCGAATGCAGAGAAGAAGCATCATTTTGTTCTCTTGAAGATGCTAATATAATGCATTTCATACAAAATAGGCTGATACCACTGTTAAATGAAATAAGTGATATACGCCATCATCACGCTGCTAATCCGAATTGATGAATTGGAAATGAGGATTCACAAAGTTTAACTTGAAATGTCTTTGAATATCGACCAAAGGAAAGAAGCCGATGAAAAAAACCTGCAAAACATATAATATTATTGGGAAGTGATTGTAAGGGCGATATTAATATTAAAAAAAGTAGACATTGTGAAGTACCTGAAGGATTATAGCAGAACAGCAATGAAGTAGCCATAAGTGTGGAAGAACAGAAAAGAAAAGAGTGTTAAATGAAGCGCTAAGCGATGCACCCACAAACGGATAAAGTTGCCTTTCGAAGCGAAAACAAAGCAGCGTCCAAAGAAGGCATAAGTGCATAAGAAGCGCTTGCAAACATCGATCCCGCGCCTCTAATGGCATTCGTCGCGCATCCACATCCAATCAACGTGCGTTGTAGTTTGCACTGCCCAAGCAATAACCACAATGCATCTCCATAAATGTTGCAACTTGAGCATTTTTCATCTCCTTTCTTCCCTCTGTCCTCCCCCTCCTCCTCCTCTCCTCCCCAGCCTGCTCCTTCACCATCCATTCAAGCAATTAACTATTCAAATTCTAGAAGGCAATGAAATTCGAGGCTGATTCGCTGCCAAATATTCAGGTTTATTACGAAGAAAATGTGCAATCTGCTAACTGAATGCACTTTTTATCAGAAGGTTATGTTGAGAACGACATATGCAACGGCTGTGTAAAACTGCTGCAAGCACACACAACATCGAGTCAGCATGTCACGCAAAAAGCGAACAGCCGTGCTAATGCATTATAAAATGAGCAATTCCCGTTGCTTCATTCATTATAGGGATTTATTTAACAATCAACAGCGCGTTACACTGAACCCCCTCCCCCCCACGAAGTCTTACTTAGGAAAATACAACTTAGACAGCAGAGTTTAACTTCAATAAAAATAAGGCACTTATTTAAAACTCATTACAATATTCAAAAACATCACTACAACGTATGAAAACAACCTAGATGCACTGCGTTGTCTGAAAACGACTAAAAGTGCAAAGGATTTTTGAGAAAAAAGGAAGGCTCGACTTCCATGTGTGTTGCACCAAAGTGAAGTGGCCATGGCAAAACGATGAATGCGGAACAACGACAATTAGATAATATGTCACGATCAAATGTGACGATTTAAGAACGAACTCCAACAATCATTACATTTTAAAAATGGGTTTCTGAAAGCGCAGTGAGATGGAACAGAAGCATGAAGGTGTTGACGACGGAAGAAGAGTTGGTAGGAAACTGGAATAATTTCAAAAAACAATAGAAATTCTACTAATAGTGGCAAAAAGTTAGCAATAAACGCAAAGCTGAAATAATCAAGACAGTGCTGCGTTCTCCCGACCTAGCATTCAAGAATTCGCCAGAATTTCAACTGCCGGGTCGGAATGAGGGGAACTGCTAACATCTTTAATTTCCTATTTCTCTATACGAGCTCATCAAAGTAATCGCCACTCTTTGGCATTCTTCTTCGGCCATTAAACACATTATACTCAAAGATTCGCCATGCTATTTTACTCGTATCAGAAAACATACAAGACTTAGGTATGGAAGGATTAAAAATGAGCTGTGATCGTCATCAATGAAAAAAAAGAGCATGTTAAATGAAAGCAAAAAAAGTCAGCTAGCTGGGTGGCCAAGACGAAACTCTGGAAGAGAAGAAAGCGAGCAAATTAGCGTTGTGGTCAGCGACGACCTGCCGGTGCACACATCCCGACGTCACGTTGCTCGCAGAGACAATCGCCATTGCAGGAGCACACCGAAATTGCGGCTATCGACGGCCTCGTGTCACTCTGGATCATCATTGTGGGCGCGCATAGACAGGCCAACGCCAACACATCAAATTCGTCTATTCCATTTACTCAACGACGACTGGCCTGCATCATGGTTCATAATGCTTGCATTGCTAGTTACCATGGGAGCATCTAAACTTATTACTCACAACGAATACTGCTGAGCCGACTGCATATGCTTCAAACTGACTGCAACCTGCCCACTGCTACGCTATACAGTTTTAGGTACAATGTGCCACTGTGTGCATAGATCAAGCCTTTCACATATAGATGCCTCTATCCGAAAAGACTGGATAACAAAGGTGAACGCACGTGCCCCTTTGGCACAAGTAAACGGCCTTCCGCATGCGGTATAACCCGTTCCCCGCTGCTCTGTTTTAATAGAGCGTCCAAGGAGTGAGAACAAGGCTGCACTAGTAATAATAACAACAAAGTGTGGAAAATGGACGAAATGAAAGGCTTTTAAAAACTGGCATCCTTCGCCAACCACTATTAGACCAAAATCGACATAACGGCTGAATGAACCATCACTAACGAACGCCTCTTGCATAATAAAGGAAGGAAGAAAGCAGAGTGCAAACGCTGCTGCAACAGGCAACCATATCTCACCTTCAGTATGAATGCACACACCTAATGCTTAATCCCTCTCTACGTGGCTGCATCGCTCGAATGGACAAGGCCTTCAATTACTATAAAATGCTTTACTACTCATTCATAAGTCTAGTAGCGAAGGGCAAGCGCTTGTTGTAAATTACAGTCGAAGGCCTGAAAAAAGCGTGCCTCAAATGACCAGATACCAGTCCCCGTTACAGATGTAACAGAGAAGGTCCAGGCAATAATCCAACTGGGAATTCGCTGCAGAAAACCTTCATGACACTGACAGATGCAATATCACAGGTAAAGCAAAAGTCATCAAAGAGCCCATAAAGTGAGCAAGCCTGTCCGGTGGTCACGAATGAGAGAGCTTAAGCCTAGAATCCGATCACAGCCCGAACTGGGTTTTCAAACACATAAAGGAAATCCGTGCCTGGAACCAGAATATGCTCCAGAGCAATGCTGGCGACGAGTTGGCTCACGACGTACAACTGTGGGCAATTCGTTCGAAGGTATTCAAAGAAAGATAACGAGTGCATAAAATGAAAGTTGCACTGACTGAAATCAGTTACAAGTCTAATTATGCTTCACACAAGGGAAGGAACTCTAATGTTGCTATTTCATGTATGCAACGCATAACGGGAACGTCGAACTCACGTTCGCTTTGTTTCCGAGTAGCATTTGGACGAATACCTCGGAATTGCGAGGAATTGTTGAGGAAAGAATCAAAGCGGATGCAATGGCAACACTAACTGCACATCGAAAAAGCCGGCAGTCTCAATAAAAATGCCGACAAGTGGCGCAAACCACACACACAGAATACCATTATGAAAGTACCTGCACCCTCTATACAACCCGCTTTCGAACTTGCAAGCGCATTTAAATCAGATGCCACTGAAGGACATCACAAAAATGCAGAATCTGCCATTCTCAATGAATGAACCTCACTCATTTTAAAATACACAGACGATTCCATTTAGCACTCGGACAACCCTCTTATCGGAGATGGAAGAGAAGTAAAGCGACCCGACTGGAAAACGACACGCCAGCGACCAAAACCGGCATGCGTCAGCAGCCTTAAATGATTCGCATTGGTCAGCAGATATTTCGTAATATTGCTTTCCGCCAACTAACCCTCTTTCATGTGTCGTAGGTTTCGCTATCAGAAACCGAAGTGCTACATAAGTTCACAAATACTGATTTTCTTTTTTTGCTGGAGTTGGTCGTTTAATTGTGCAACGGTCAAATATCAACGGGTCGATTCGGATTGAATGGACAGATCGGTCCATTCGCCCAACGTCTTTAAGCGAAACATTGTGGCTGATTTCTGTTCTGATTCACTAGCACTCATCTTATAAAACAGTAATAATTGCCATGGAATGGGTTTTTCGCTCATTAACTAACCATATTTCGCTTCTGTACACTCTCCACTTGCGACATAAATTCAATAAAAACACAGAGTTAGGAAAACGTAACACTTCAAATATCACGAGAGAGGAGGCAGTTTGCGCAAACGCAACATAATTCAACCTCCGGTCACAAAAATTTAACAGTGGAGGCGATGCTGAATTATAAACGTAGCACAACAGCAGAAATTACGTATGAGAGGTAAAGCAGGTAAAGCTGAATAAATTCTGCCACCTTTGCAGCCATATATTAGTCGAAAAAAATCCCACCAGCGATCGACTGCCAACTTGGTGAATTTTTTTGTTACCTTGCTTCTAATTCTACTGAACGCAATATTTAAATCGAATGATAGCGACAAATAGCTGAACTAAGACCGCGAGACGACATCAATGAAGGCATCTAACAATTAAGCAGCGTACGAGTAAAGCATTCATTACAGGTGACAAAGTGTTTCAGGTTTAGTGACAGTCACAATCAATTAGTGATGATAGCAGACATCCCAACTTGTAAGACAGTGAATGAACCTGACAGCTCGTCTAACCGTTCCTCAACAGTTCATTCTTGAATGTGTCGAACGCTATGTGATCGTCTCTAATTGCACGATGACGACTGGCGTCAAATGTAGTTCTCGTCAAAAGATTTATTACGCACTCAATGGACCGAGCAGGTTGACGTTGATGTGATTCTCTGTACTGTTTCGTATTAAATTTCAGATTCCGATTTTGAGTGGAAAGCACCTGAGCAATAGCAATTTGAGTCTAAAACCAAATAGAGAATTATGATCCAGAGGATTATCCCGTTCGAACGGACAGATCCAGAATCAACGAAGAACGGTAACGTACGCCACCTAAGACGACAATAAACAGAATTATTTGGTAAATGTGAAACGTGACCTCTGACTTTTCATCATTTATCAATATGCAGAAAAACAAATTATCGCTTCATTTTCTGCGTTCCCACAGAGAAAATATTCCTGAAAGGAAATCAAAAATCACCCTACGAAAATCTATGCGATTAATGTTTGAGAAACATGTTCGCCTATCTTGCTTGAGCGATGTTCAGTCAATTTCAGAAGTACTTTGTTTACAAGCATGCGTTAGGGATATTACGTACACCAAAGCAATCATACCTTTGCAGCGAATGTAAGCCGCTGTTATAGAAATTCAGACGACCGGAGCTAGGTTCTCCGATCCATTTCGGTGGTTTCATCTCAGATCGATTTACCCATTACATAATAAGACATAAAAATATAGGTTTCTTTTGACTGGTGCGAACTCTAGCTTCAATATAACCCTACGAATTGCATGATCCAAGAAACTGTAGAAGTTTATAATGGTCCAGAGTGCCTAAAACTGCGGATAGCGCAAACTTTATTTGTTTGCAGAAAACAGCGAAATTTAGGAAAATAGGTGGGGCGGATAAAGTCTTCAGAGACGGCGAATGGAGCAATTTGTAGGCCGCATAATAGCATAACGCCGATCGCACTCGACGTAATTTGCGTGTGCTACGCGCTAATTAAACGCGTTCCTTTCAATCTCCAGTATTGCAGCTATACGCACCGTTCCTTTCCCTTCTACAATGCTTGATGGTACGCGACATTTGCGCCTTGGTTCCTGTGAAG
The DNA here is from genome assembly GCA_013433145.1 of Ascaris suum. Classification (NCBI taxonomy): domain Eukaryota; kingdom Metazoa; phylum Nematoda; class Chromadorea; order Rhabditida; family Ascarididae; genus Ascaris; species Ascaris suum. The sequence goes on along the minus strand of CM024188.1, from coordinate 5,583,171 downwards.
TTGTCGCACAAGTACCTGACCAATGGTACTCTCCTCCGTTTACCTGTACTGTGCTATACATTACGACACCTCTGAATTCTCTAATCGAACACCGAATACATTCGTTCTAATTATAAGAAAGCTCCTGGCTTCGTCTCTGGTCTACTGAAACACCTCAGTGCATAAATCCCGGTAGGAGCTCGCCCTGTGTGGCTGGCATCCACAGGAAATGTTTTCTGAGGGAGGCCACAAGTTTATCGTTGCACAGGAAACCTTAAAAGAGTGAGTACTTAACAGCGATTCGCACGATAACACTGCCGCTTCCTTCAAACCGATAGGAATTTTGCACTTTGCCAGTTCTTTCAATTTTCTGAAATTATTCACAATATCACAACTTTTAAGCAAAAATGGAACTGAATGAAATTAAATCTTCGTTTTTTAGATGCCTTTAATAAGACTTTTACTCACATTTCAGTTTCCTATAAGGACAATTTCGTTGAAAGGAGATGAACATCTCCTTTGTCTCAATTTGTCTAGGTCACTGCATGGAAGCGTGCTATACTTATTTCACAAATGAGCAAAATTATTTGAAATGCGAAGGGATGTATCGAAATCAGACTGCAAAAATACGTGTGCTTCGACTCGTTCTCTTAATCCTTAATGAGATGTCAGACGCGATAGTAGATGCAAAAAGCGCTGAAAAGAGATTTCATCGAAAACACCCTGCGAAACTTTCCAAGATTTGGTGAACCCGACAACTGCCTTCGGAATCACACGCAAAGTCGCGTCCGGCCATAACGTTAATCGAAGAATACTGTAAGGAAAGCGATACGGTCTCTGAAAAAGTGCAGTCGAAGAAGCGCATAGACAGCCAACGAAGTATCATAGGAGAAGCTGTGAGTGAACATACGCTTACCTTGGCGTGCTCACCACTGTGACACAAAACGATATGCCTTAACTCATTCACTTTTGACAGTAAGCGAGGGGTATCGGCGATGCGCTAATAATCAATACAAAATGTGCTGTTTTCGATGCTTTTAAGGAGGAGGAAAAGGTTACGGAATGTTATCCAGTACTGGTTTCATGGAAGAAAGGCAAAAACAAAGAAGCTCCCACAGTTCGACGAATAAATGATAAGCTAACTTCATCCTCCCTCCCCCCCCCCCCTCCTCCCCTCCAAAAACCACTTTGCAAAGAGGAAGGGAGACACTCGTAGTCAGAATGAGTCTCATGCGACGAAAACGTGGTTAAATTTAAACCTGTTGAGAAAAGTGGTCGGAAAAAAGGAAGCGACCTATAAAAGAGCACCAGACACTCACTCATACGCAACAAATTATATGTTTCACTTGTGTCGCTGCAAATGTGTACATGCATCACAGCATTAATGAGGTGTTGAGTTGTTTCACAACGATCAGTGAGAAATATCAGTAGGGCGGGATGACTCACGATATGGGTGATGACTCGTGTTACGCCCTCTCAAATAGCGCCAAACAAACAAGAAGCATTTCATGCAAATAGCAAAAAATAAGAAACGAGCTGCAAAAAATAGGTTTTCGTTTAGTGCAAACTGACATCACAACTCAACGAAACAATGACAACGACTAGCAAGAGGATCGCCTCAGTGGGATAAAACTATTCATGCAAATAAGCCATATAATTTGCATCCTCGACAAACTGCTGCCTCAAGAATGTATGGAACCTGCTTTAAAGGTTCACTGATTGGCATGTGCATAAACTGACTATGCAGAAATTAGCACTAACGCCGGAAAACTTGCATTTGAATTCGACTGACGGTGGCAAGCAATCAGAAGCTGGCAACATGCCAGAAACGTCAAGATGGCAGTTGCAAATGATGACTGGACATGACAAAAAAATTGGTGGTATATCTCAATACTCGACGCGCACTGCGCTGTTGAACTATTAGCAGTAAACGTGGCATTAACCAGTGGCTCTTATTGCTTTTCAACACTTGCCAGACCCCTTCCGGGACAAGTTCAACTAATAAATCGACATTCGTTGCGAGATGAGCGGCCGGAGAGAGGGATCACTGCACATTTTAGCACCTTCGGTCAATGAGTGGCAAACAAGCACCAGAAAAAGTTTAAAATTTAGGAAGCCTTGACGAGAAACTTTTTGGAGAGAGAAATTTGCAGCGCCTCTGGCGCCCTTTCGAATTAAATCAGCGGACAATTAGCTCTAATCATTTGGGGATTACTGCAAAGCGCACACCCTCTAGCAATTCTAATACTACGATTTTTAATTCACAGTGTAAAAAGTGATCTTCAACAGCTCACCGAATAATGAGCTGAAAAATTTGTGTTGAAAATGGCGAGTTGAAAATTTGCGGCAATTCGCACAAAGTGGTAAGTTCGAGATTTTCAACATGCGATGGAAGAAAAAAAAACGCATGACCACGTAGATATAACTCTATAATTCTACCACCATAAAAGCCAACCTTTTTGCAAGATTTTTAGATCGATCATAGCGATCGGATTGTTGCAGTTTATTTCAACTGATGCATCGGATAATAATCGATACATCACCTCAAATTACAATGAACAGTTTCTCAGCAAATACAACAAATTGCCTCGAAAATGAAAAAAAACACTTGTGAATGCAATGCATGACTGAACATAATCCAAAAATTGCTACGGCAGTTTGCAAACACATCTGCAATTAGTACATTTACTCGCGAGTCGGTCGCCATCTTTCCGTTTAGTTGTTTTACACAGTCGATTTCGAACCTGAAAGCAGTTGTCACCTAAAGATGTCAATGCTCACGCTCGAATTATAAGCGATCCGAAATAGCGATAGCTTTTATTTGTGTATGTCTGTGTCTGTTGGCAATTCGATCACGTTTGATTTCCAAACTATTCCACCACAATACATTGCCGTCACGACGACCGAAACAGACATGGAAATCTGAGCAAGAGAACGGGAAACAGCTAACCTTTATTACGTTATGTCAACGCTGAGAAAAACCCATCGTTAACGCTACACTATAACTATTACAGATAGGCATCTCTAATATATTTCCATTATTTCTCCGTCGGATTTTGTTGAAAATTCGCCCAACGTTTAGAAAGCAATGATATTACCTTACGTATTGGCTTAGACATCACATCAGTTTCACTTACACCTTCTCTCTTTTACCTTGTGAATAAATACTACAGTGTGTTTTGCAAACAGAAAACAACTGCCAAGATTGCTGCGTTTCATTTCTCCTGGGGCTCGAATTAAGCACTTTTATTTGAGCAGAAAATTGAAGAGGTCACAAAACGGTGCGGCTGGAGATATCGAGTCTATTTCTGGAACAGGGAGCCAATAATGACCTGAGCATGTTGTCCAAAGATTCGGTTCTAATTATTTTTTAAGAGCAAAATATGTGAATGAGCAGACAAACGAACTCACAGCACCAATATAATATATGCTTATTGCGAAATATGAAACGTATAAAAAGAGCACATGTGAGAGAAAAAATTCGATGGAGAACAATTGCGCAGACAGAAAAGTCAATCGCAAAGAACGATACAGAAGAAAAGAACAGAATCAGGAGAGCAAAAGCATTTTCAATTAAAATTGGGCTATTCACCTCAAATGACCACTGCAAATTTCTATCCGCAAGCATCTGATAAAATATTCACAACCCCATAAGCACTGGCCGCCTATAAAGAAGTACTTTCGTTATAGACATATAGATAATAAATAATTCGTTTTCACGTATAAATCTAATAAGATAAATTCGCTCGAAAAACCTTTCTTACGAATCTTAAGCGACATAACCCTTCGGATGTTACTTTAAAGCATAGACAGTGTACTTCAAAATATACCATATCTCCTTCGTTTATTAACCAAATTCGCTTCGCAAGTTTCCCCTCCTAAGAACAAACGTTGTTTGAAAAGCTGCGAACATTACAACATCCCCTGCACTCTATTATAAACCTTTAATTCGAAATGGCATACTCTAATTGCATTATTTAGCGTAGCGCAGTGCCACTCGAAAAAGTTCCCGAAATATTTTTATGCAAGATCCAGGGTAGGTTTCTGCCGAACACACGCTTCATCAGTAATTTCCTTCGATTCCTCCCTTCCCTTAACGAATGTGCGTCTGTTCTGAAACTTACGGATGGCACCAAGCCCCTCCCTCAAAAGATCATTCTTGAATACACAATCGCTCCGGACAGTTGAGAGTACTATATGCTGCAGGGTTTTAAACATCGCAGTACGGTAGATTTTGCAACCTCTTCAAAACTCATAAAACGGTGGATTCAAAGTGCCCTCTAATATGCAAATCGTTGTGGGTGATGGCAGAGAATATATCTGACAAACTGCTGTCTAATGATGGATATGCCATTTTATGGTTAAAGATTCGGCCTTGTTTCTCTGCTCCCACCGGGCCTTTATGACTTGCACCGCAGCATCTCTACCTTGGTTGCAAGCGTTGTTCAGACAGAGTCGTTAAGCAGTAGTGCTCAAATGTGGCACCAGCAATCTCAGGTATTGTGCGTATGCCTGCCGGTGTAGGTGGTTGCAGCAGTGCTTCGTAATGTTTCTTTGTGAACCGAACGAAGAAAAAATTCGGCTTCCGCAGATGTAACGGCGCGTCTAATCGACAGGAAATAGCGATGACAGATGAAGCGTGCATAGTGACATATTTCAGTTGCTTGAGGTGCCGATACAGGAAACTGCTATCAACAGATCGTGGCTACACCATGAATGGTTGGTAGCGTCAGCCGGGGTTCACTTCCGTAAATGAATGTTGCATCATCATCAGCACTGCACTCATAACGTAGTGACATCACTAGCTTTAGGATAGAGAAGCCGGCCGTTTTCACTAATCAAACTGTTAAGCTTTCACGAGACGGAAAGGAAAATAGCTTGCATTCGATTCGGCTGTTTGCAACACAAAATATAGGCGATCCAATGTGGATAGTGGGGATCGCCATGTAGTCAGCTGTGCAGAACTTGTCCACATGTGTGGTCAATGGCCTCGCTCATAAACAAATGCGATGATATAGCGAAATGCGCCCACCAAATACTAATAAAGGCATTAAAGCAAACGATCATCGAATGGCACTGCACTTCGCTAGAGTACGCATAAATTGCATTCAGCATTCGCTGACACTTATTGCACTTTTTATATATGGAACAAATTCGATCTACCACTCGCAGAATTGACCTCTATGATTCTGCACTTTCAACAGCATCCTTTTAAGCGACCGCGTTCTCCTTCATTAGATGCATGTTCAAGCACAGTTGTTTATTTCTAATTTTTGTAGTTCAATAATAGGAAACAGATCGAAATTCAAAATTATTGCAGTAGAACGTCGAAGAAACCTCATCATCAATACTGTTGTAATAAAAAATAATTAGAGTCCTACAGCCTTACTCTCCCCTCCCCCTCCCCTCTCCTCGATAGTCTTCTCGTACATTTGAAACGTTATATATTATCGTTGTACCTTGCTAAAGTTTCAAAGTTTTAGCAAAAAAGGTTACTTTTCCTTGAAGAAATGCCACTCCCTCATCGACCTTGAGCACTTTATTCGAGACCTCAGATAGTTAAACAACAACTAGAAACAAAGAAAAACATGGACGAAACAAACACGGTTCTGAATTCCGCAATAAACACACATTAGCACTGAACGTTCCCAGCTGCGATCTGACACAGTTGAGAGCATAGCAACGGACGTTTGAGAGATCGTAACAGACCTCTTCATAGATGGCATTCGGGGCAAGAGGTTGCTCTGGATGGCCGGCCTTTGAGCCGGATGCATGAAAGCGGCATTTCACCAATTCCACTCTGACTCTGTGTATGTCGGACGCGCCCCACGATGCGCATTTCAAGCATTAAAAGCACGCTGCCTGTACACAAACGCAATCGACATTCGACTTTTTGCATGTCCGCCGTGTCTTCCAACAAACCACTAACAATCCCAACGCCTCATCCACCTTGCTTTTCATTTTAACCAACATCGAAATCGATAGACGGCAAATATTGGCGAAATTCATTTTTGGCTGAAGGGATTTCATCGTTAAGCGACGTAAAAAGGCTGGAAATCCGAAAAAAAAACGGCCATTAAAAAATTCGAGAATAGTCCTCAACGACATATCCGTAAGGGGCTAAGAGGTGGGGGGAGGGACAATAGAATCTTTTCCGCTGTAGGGTACATCTTGTTCATCACACAAAGAGAGGACTTATGTGCACAAGTTATTGAAGAACGACTGCGGCACTTATGAATGTTTTAGTTTTGTGCTATAGATATGGGAGTAGAAAACAGTGCAAAAGATGAACAATTCAGTCGAGACAATCGTATCAAAATTTTCATCAATGTCTGCGTCATTTCATTCGTTCTTCTCAGCTTCAAATTCCCTCAAAAATGAATAACTTATACAATAATATTCCCCTGCCGAAATTTTGATTCCAGCCCTTTATTCGTACTGAAAGCACCGCTGTGGCAAACTTAAAAAAATGGCAAATTTTTCGAAGCTGTTCAATTGGCAACTAACTTCAAAGCTGTCAACCCTCCTGCAAAATGACTTATACGAGTGGTGGGGTTGCGAGGTAAAAATACATACGAGGTCTCTGAGCTTGACATTTTTCACTGAGGGGAGGGACTAGGAATTTTCAAATAGCGATCTTTTGTGCATATCGAATCGTTAAATGAGGTCTTCGTTCTCCATCAAACGCAGAAAGGACTCAGCACTTTCTCGTTTAATGTCAAGAAAACCTCCATACTTTGGCTATTTAATTTCTAGTACGTTTTACTTTCCACTATTGCCATTTGACTAATGATCTATTGCAGTATCCCACAACCTCCACGATTAAAAGAAACCCCTTAGGCGACATAGAAAATGTAGAAATATTTTTGTCTTGTCCAAGCAGTCTATTTTTGTCGATAATTCGATACGTTTTTCCACATGAATTTTTTTCTTCTGAAATGATCACCTCATTCTTTCTTCGCACGTTTCAACAATTTTAGTCGTAACGAGTGGAAAAAAAGTTGTGCGACGCAAAACTTCAGTTTAATTTCGCAGCAATACTCACACAAGCACTACGCCCTGTAATGTTGAATTCTCTGTCAAACCATCACTATTATACTCTCATATTAAGCGCATCTTAAATTCACTGTAGCGAACATCGCGCAGTATTCACACCGGCCTTTGAAGAAACTGCGTTCAGATGTCCACGACTTTGGGGACGTCGAATGCTGACACACAGTATTCTTTGTTATATAAATTATCAATGGATTTTTTCAAAATATGAGTCAAAAAACGATTCATAAGAAAAAACCTGCGAAAGAAGCACTTATAAGGATTACTCCTCTACGTACAGGAAATTGTACTGAATAAGTCTCAATAAGGAAGTTGGCAAAGGAAAAGAATGAATGAGCACGTTGGGTGTGTTGATGTTTCGAACCTCAATCACAGAGATGAGCACGCTGGCCATGACAGCGTTATCCTGACACTGACGGGCATATTCAATTGAAATCCATTTCTTATTGAAAAAGAAAAGAAGAAGGAAGAGATGAAACAAACGGCAAATATTTTCGATAGGCAATTCAATTCTAGGAGGAAGGACAGCATAGAAACTAGAAAGGGCAGAGTACAACAGAAATATGCACAATGAACTAAATACTGCAGAACGAGGGAAGCAAAACACCAAATAATTGAAAGATGAGGTTACGTCAGTCACCTGTACAACATCGCACTTTTTTGGATGAATGCTTCGAGATATGAGAGCAAAATTTCCCTTCGAAAAAACGGTTGACTTTCTGAATAAGACTTCAACATTGACACTGACTGCACGTTGACGGATTGCGAAAACAGTCAACAGGTGAGGAAATATTTCATGCAGAAATATCCCACGTGAGGAAAAAAGTGGCGACTGCGCCTGTTTGAGCAACCGCCTGCACCATCCCGAAACCTTTATAGTGGCATTCAAAGCAGCCATCTGCACTTACAGTACGGTTTAGCAGTAAGAAGGGCTATGAAGTTATGTTCTACACTTTTGTCAACTCTGAATATTACTGCGATAAAGACTATTCAAAACGTTTAGAGAATCTTCGAAGCGTCCAGATGTTCACAGAGTAATTCTGAAATTCCCAAAGACATTGTAAATCCAGCTGAACATGTCAGAGCATAAATACTGCCAATGTTTAATTTCATATTTGAGCACGTCACAAAATACTTGCTTCTCTCAATATTGACACTAAGAAAACGCTTAGATTCATCTCAAACAGAAAGGAAAAAGCATGGATTTCAACTGGAATGCAGCCTAGGATATTATCGAGTAGTTCCCAAAGCAGTTTAAAGGAGTTTGAAGTGAAGAGCAGTTCATGCCTGCGAATACGACCAATATTTGCTTTAGACAGTGGCTTGAATAATGGATGTCATTATACTGCTCACCTCTTCTCTTGAAAGGATGGACATTAAACAGTCGTGGATGTGGAGAGCGTCGGAGGGAGGGGGAGGGGGAAAGAGGATGAGAGTGCCTTCATTTCAACCTCGGGCCGACTACCTTACTCGCTTTCGTCACTTAAACCGTACTTTCTCGCCAAGCGCTTCGATTTGACAAAATTCTGCCTATAGCGGTGCGAAATCCATCCCACAACGTGCTTATAAATCGAGTTTACTATGATTTCGTGCTATTCTCGACAGCATTTATTGAGACGTAAAAAACCTTCTCAATGAGTTTATTGTCTCCTTCTTCTCTTTATCAATTTTAGCTATCGCTCTTTTCATATTGTTTCCGCGATTGTGCCTATTTTTTGTTGTCTTTAAGCAACACCTTTCTGCACTGAACGTGAATAAAAATTAGACTAGTTGTTGCATTCAAACACACAAAAACATTCAAATCGCTGAACTTGCTTTCAGCACATTATGAAAATATGCATAAATGTGCTGTTGCATTCGCGACAATAATAAAGACGTTTCGTTGATTCAAATATCATCATCACAACCAATGAATTGTTCGCATTTGATGAGAAATACGCTCAATATTTGTGTTTGTATGCAAATGCAAAAAATGCTGTATTTATAGAAGTTAAGTGCATTCCATGCGTATTTAAGCATCGCTATCCGGAAGTCGACCAACGGCACTTCAAACCGAATAAATCAGACTACCCCTCTATGACTCGGACGCATCGAGAAAATGCAGCAGATAGAAGCGAATGATGGGCAACGACGATATGTACACATCGATGTGCATATTCTCAATCACCACTTGCAATCATGTACAATAAAATCCAACTGTATAATCAGTCAACTTTACAGCACTTTTTACTGGAAAGTTACGTAACACAACTTGAGGTATCAATAGTTAAATCAGATTACCTCTCAGGTGGAAGGCTAAATGAGTTCATCGAAGGGATTTCTTCGAAGATCTTTGAAAAACGCAAATTACAAATTCGAAAAGACTGTTTTTATATTGTAACAAAAAAGTTAACATGATAGCGGCAGAAGATAAGATTTCAGAAAAATGCGTAATTTTAGTCGAATGAAGTAACCAAAATGCAAACAAGAACGAAGAAAGTGGGCCATTGATAGGAATGATGACGGAACAATGCTAAACAGGCCCACATAAATGCAAATGCATGGGCGTTGAAACGAAGGCGGCGCTATGCATAAAGCTGCGACTTCGCTCAGCGCAATCGGCACGACGACGTTGAGGCACTACTGCTTGATTCCTTCCCGACGACCATCGGTGCAGCTTGATATGCTCGGAATACAATCAACGAGACAGCGTTGGTTTGCATGCGATCGTATAACATCATTCTACGTTTCATATACTGCCTACTGTGAGATTTCATCTATCTTCACATTTCGTGTAGTGCAGGAAATGCTTACCTTACATCATGCTTCCGCATTACAGACAATAGACTGCGTATTTCGCATTGCCCGACTTGATGTGTCAGTCCATCAAAAAGGTATAAACTAGATGTTTTGCCATAAAACACTGTCGACGAAACACTAGCTAATCGTGATAAAGTGCAGTGAATAAGAACCAAGCAGCCAGCTGCTGTTTTACGTTGAAAATGAGGTGTGCTCAACACCACGGCGATTTACCTCTTGGTTCACCTTAAACTACGCTTATTACGGTATTTCAAATAGAGCAGCGTAGGGATATGCTTTGGAAGAATTCAGCATAAGTCAGTCAGTAACATAGAGGATGGCTTTCCTCCTACAAACATTTCCACAGTTCATATTCGCAAACACGACTGATTTGTGCTTACCATGACACCATAACCAATAGCGGCGGATACGCTATACGTAGTTGTGCTTAGTGATAGCATCGGTTGACTAGCTCAAGATAAGCATCACGCATTACTTCTTTGATCGGAATGAACCATCTGCGCGGCTCTGCATTAGCATTCGCAACATTTGCAACACTAAAGTTTATTTTAGATTTAGATCCGAGTAACACTTTTATGCGTCTATGTCAGGTTTGCATAGCACTAATAATGGTTCCATGCGATTGTCATATTGTGAAATGCTTGCATTGTAATTGTTCGCAAATCGACAACATTCCATTTGCATTAATGCAAATAGAAATCATGCCGGGATATCTGAAAATTCCAAAGTGGGAAAGCACGTGCGGTAAAGAACTCACTTAACTTGGATACTGCGATAGCCATCTATCATTCACATTGGTGGCTTCGATTCGTTTCAACTTTATGGGAGCACCTAGAGAGCTTTCTACGCTTAGAAACGTGCAACCGTCTAAAGATACGAGAGATAAATAAAACTGCATTCGGATTCTTTGTTCAACCGGCGTAGCAAGGTTTACTCGACACAATGATGCTTTACGGTTGTCAGTCGCTCTTAAATAGCGTTGGTGAAATTTCTGAAGCCATATATCTATCGGCAATTTAAAAACACCTCGGCTTTCTTAGGTTGCTTAAAAGCGCTCAAGAGTCAACAGAGGGAGAAAGATATTGTCACAGTGTCAGAGAATGCGTACAAACAAAATCAATGAAAATGATGCGTTGATCCATCTGTTTTTTAGAATCAAAATCCCCTTATAATTCCTCTACGGCTTGATGCATCATTCTCCCATTTTCCGATGCTTTGACGAGTTCTGGCTTTGATTTCTTTAGGAACAGTTAATTCCGGTATTTGATTAATCGCAAACGATATGCTTCATTTCCTCGGCAAACGAAAATTGCACACTTCTCTCTTTGAAAAAAAAAAAAGATCATAATAGCAATATGGACTAAACGTTTCCCTTCATTCATAGTAATAAAACACGGTATCCTTATAAGTATCGCCGTCGCTATTTCTCAGTGATGCAAATGCAGAATTGTAAGCAAAATCTTACGTTATTAGCGATTCTCTCTCAACTTTCATCTTCAAAGTTTTTTAAAACGTTACGTGTTACTACCTGCTTCATCACTCAGTCTTCCTTCAGAGAAATATCATTCGTTGCGAAAAGAACACTCATGGCAAATTTAAAATTAGAGCGTAACCTAGTGGTAACACCGAATGCGGAAAATAGATGAGCGCAAAACGAAACACCATAGATTCATTGCGAGAATTATCTCACATAATAGAAAAACGTTCGAAACAATACGTGGATAGATATAAACAAAATTATCCAAAAAATAGTAAACATAAAACAAAAACAATAACCATTGAATGCTCAATAAAAATCGGAACATATTAATAGAGCAGAACGCACATGTAATCGACATATATGTGCCCTCTAACAGGTGCTGCAAAAGGATCGTCAAAGGCTGGTTGATGTATTCGAACAGTTAGTTCAAACATTAGGTGCGCACTGTCGATGCACTGTGCAAATATCGGCAAGCATTTCTTGGAGCGTCCTCCGAACAATCAAATCAAAAAGCATCCGCCTGACAACCATCATTTCATCCTGTGCCTAGTTTTCTGCTCTGATCATCACAAAATCTTCATTCTCGTATTAGCATTCTCCGGCATATCTTCCTTTTTCTTTTCACTCGTAATAGTGTTTATTCTCGAGTGAAGGAACACTCGACGAGTAATCCAATAAACCAACATTAATTATTACACTTACCATACATAAATATAAGTGATTTACTTTAATATGTCGTCACTTGCACATTGTTTTTTTTTACGTTGTTAATATCACAGTCACTGCGAAGATGCGACCTAAATTGATCCTTAAAGTTGCATTAACAATTCGAATTAACCACTAGCGGTCATTAGTAAGTGACCGGACAGCACGGGCTTTTATACTCTCAACGACGGTAAAAATGTGGAAAGGGGGTAGAGACGAGGGTAGGGGGAACAACGCTTCAGTGATGAATGAGATAGTGAGAACTAAGTAGCAGAGCACATTGTCCGTTCAGTGGAAGACGTATATGCGAGCTCGGTGAGTGCAGAACGCCCTCGTTCATCTTAGAGAAGCGTGCAACCAAAAATGTGCTTTGTCCGTCGTAAGAAGTTCACGATGCACGCCTACTGATGACATAAGCACTAAACCACAATGAAAAATTCGTCAACACCAGATGCTTTCTCTTCTGAAGAACAACACACCTCCATTTCATGCAGTATTCTTCTATGGAGTTTCCACAAACAATTTAGTGCTTATTTCTGTGCTTGTGATTTTTTACATGATGTTCATCTGAAATGTGTTAGAATTTTTTCAATTTTCGAAAATAGCTTTAATATTTAAAACAGAATGAAATAAAACCATGATCTCCACCTTTCTGTAAATGAATACCTGAAGGATGAAGAAAGGAAACAGTTGGCTCAATTAATGATAGTTTTGCATCAGAGATATCAGCAATCTGTGAAGTTTATTTTATTTTGTTTTTGTCTGTTATTTGCTGCGATCAGTTCTATTCGCTGTTCTGCAAACTGATCCTTTGTAGTTTGTTCCGTTCCAAAGTATAAAAGAAAACACGAATGCTTAGTATGCCAGTATGTAAGAAATGTGGTTGCAACAATGAAATTTGGCATATGGTTTTCATCTTGAGGAACGTCATTCAACGGAATTCTCTCCCAATGGAACCGAGGCTTGCGGACTGCACTTCTCAAAACATTCAGTTCATCGTCAGAAGTGAGATCCATTTTGCCTTCGAGGGAAAGACTTTCCGGTATATGAGTCCCAAACGAGTGAGATGTAATTGTTCTTTTTTTCTAGAAAACCTACGACGTAAGAACGGAAGAACGGTTTTATCCTTCAGAGGAACTGTGGACGATTAAAGGCTTATCTGGCAACGATCGATTTTTAGTACCTTTTAGTGACAGTGAATGCTACTTTATATTCCTTTATGGCGTATTTCAAGCGCCAAAGTAATCTAAAGCAGTCACAAGCTGCAATTTGAAAGGCAACAAAATTATCTACTATAAAATCCCTCGCTATTCAGTCTTACTGAAACGACGGGGGGGGCGCCTAAAATAGGATGTTTCACTGCGCTTGGAAAAAAGAGGCTGAATAAATTTAACAGCCCTATTGAGGACCTTAATGAGAGTAGTTAGGAGTGTGGATGTATTTTGAAGGCGCTGAGGAATCATTGTTTGCAGAACGAACCATCACAGCAACAGCAGCGTCGTTCGTCGTGGGTGACCTTTTTTGCTGAGCACATCTCGCCGCGCCTCTCTGTGCTGTTTGTGCGTTCTGCGCTCATAAAACGCTTCGACGCTATGTAACGCTCAAAGCTGCACCCAATTCGCGCCTAAACGGCCACCATTTGAAAAGTTCTATGAGCCGTTCATTCCCTCATTACCATCACTCTGAAACTCGATCGTTAACAGAAGTGGGCTCAGTTAGGCTGATGGCCGATTATCAATGAGTTGTCAGATACGAACGCCGATAAGGCAAACACGTCGATCACGCTTACTTTGCTCAGTCTGACATCAAACAAAGAGGTTCTTCGTTCGCCTACATGTGCTTCGCGGAAACACCCCCAAATCAGACCGCTCAAAATTCCAATTTGCAAGAACTGCCATTAATGGGACTCATCTGAAGTGCCCACCAATCACACAGGCGCAAGGAGAACAGCGAGTAAGTTCAAACTCAAATTCAAACAAATCATAAGCAAATAAGGCAAAAGTAGGTTACAAAAGATGGCGTCAAAACCCTCATCGAAACATGCTGGAAATGTCTGATAAAGTAGAGATAGATTTGTTACACTGATGCATTGTAGGAGTAAAATTAGCAGGTTTTACTGAAGGAAATGCGTAAAAAACATGGACTCTAAAAATGCATTAATCATAAACTTTGGCGTGAAACAAGAACGTCATTATTCAGACTGCCAAGAAGAAGCAGCAAAACAACGCCACAATGTAGCTGAGCACGAAAAAGTGAGTAAGTGTTGAATGAAATTGCGATCGTAAAGGAATAATCCGACTAGAAGCAGCTAATATCTATCGATAAGACTCAAAAATATTCCGAAATTAAAAAGCATTGTAGCAAGACGGATATTAAAACACGAAGAAAAACCAACTGCAGCATTCATAAATGACAACACATCCATCAAAGCACTCGCCTACAATGAGTTTAATTTATGCACGCTTGCAATTCACTGATAACACATCAATCATCTCCAGTCGACATAGTAGACAGCCTTGATAGGTGTCTCCTGAAGAAGCTGGATGCGTCACCAATCCAACGCAGCAGAATTTCTGCATTTAAGCGACGCCGACAAAGCAACAAAACGTGACAAACATCATGCACACCTGCCTAAACATCCATTCGTTAGCAAAGCTAAGCATCACAATTTGAAAGTGAAGTGACTCCTCACAGATTGAAGTGAACAGTAAAAACGAAAACAAAAAAGTTCCATCCTTGAGGTGCAAAAGAAGGGCAAAGCATCGGTGGGGGCCGACCAATGAGGGGGAGGGAAGGCCATTTCGGTGCATGCAGCGCCGCATCATCATGAGGCAATCCTTTCCATCAGCAATCGCACGATCTTGCCGCGCACTCATTACCCAAATCGCTTGCACGCCCCGCTCAGTGCAATACAACAAAGCTAGCACGTTGAATTTCTCATCGTTCGCTGGCTGCCTCATCGAGGCATTAACGCACACTTCAATTTATGCGCTTTCTTTACAGAATGCTATTCATGTAGTGGCGTGCTTGTTTCTATCGTTGATTAACACTCGGCATCGCTTCACTTAAAAATTTTCATCTCAGAGATATCGATTTTCACAAATTGCCGGTTGTCTTGTCGAAAAAAAACGTTTCATAGTAAAGCATCCTCTCATAGTTAATAGCCCATCAAGTGCCTTTAAATTACATTCTTTCCGGAACTCCGCTTAGTATAGCGTGGAACGGATAAAAATGAATGAATAAACAATAGATAAAGATCGTATAAATACAAGAGTATAAACATTGTAATTTAAAGAATAAAAATAAAAACAAAAATAAAATCCTACAGCAAAAAGGTTTTGACAAATCATGCAGTTTGCTAATATAGGAGGAACTCGAGCGAAAGTTGCATTGCATTCACGCATGACTGAAAAAAAAACGATGGATACATCTATATATAATGCAACCAATGTTCATTCAAAAACGCATCATGACCCGTAGTAATGTTCCGTTCAAAATTCTCGTAATAAAGGCCACAGGTTAAGCGGTAAAGCGGCACTGAAACACTTTTGTGACTGGCAAGAGATTGTTTCAGGCGCTCTCGCATATGGTGTTGAACTATATGAATGCATGAAATAAATACGAGTTGGAATCGAATGGCAATACAGGCTTCATATGAGTGAGCATGCTGACGCTTTGAAATCGAGGCGAGACGGCACTCATTGTTCAGTAAGCGCGCACTATCCTTCACGCAACGCCACCAATGTGATGATGACCGCTCACCTGTGGCTTTCCGTTGTGTAACAGTGCTGGCCAGCAAGTGGCCGGCGTGACGAGTGCAGGTGAGTCGAGGCAAACAGCCAAAAGCTGCAGAACATGTGCACGTGCACTTTCTCGCGTAAACGTGTAGTGCGAGCACATTTATTTTTTTTTGCGTCAAATTGCACGATTTTATATGCGATACGCACGGCGCGCAGACGCTTCGCAATTGAACGAATTGCCAATTAAACGTAATGTGCACACGGTTGATATGAAAGGTTGTGGAGAGACACACGGCCCGAAATGGTGATTCTTTGACTGGAAGGGCCAATCTAGGCGCTTTTTTCGTCAAAATATGTGTTACGATAAATAGCACTTCTTTTTTTTCAGCGAAGCGTTTTTTTTTTGCAATTTTTCCTGCAGATTTAACCTTGCAAAAGCGCAAAAGCGGCTCAACAAACGAGAAGCACCATTCACTAGGTAATGAGATATTGAAATTTGACAGGTGTGATTTATTATCTGGATAGATCGTAAATGCAAAGCTGCATTCGATGCATTACTTAATGCATTTTCGGCTAAGCAACCATGTCCATCCCACACCGAACAGCAGATTCATTGAGTAATGCGCTTTAAGAACGCTCCTCATTCAGATGTTTTACCACTCATATCGATGATCTTTCTTGAGCTCGCTACGTCACACAGCCGATCGACCTCAGAATGCATACTCTAATAAAGCAAAAATTTGCATAACGGGGAAATATTTGTCTAGAGACGATCTCAGACTAGTATAGGAAGAGCACAAGCAAACCGTGAACTGTTGAATAAATGAATCAGTTCCATAAAGGCATGCATGGGGTGCCATTACAAAACAACACCGATAAATAATGAACGAATCTACGTAAGGAGTGATTTTGCGTAGGAATTAGTTCATATTAGCCGAAATAGGGTTTAAAAAATAATCAACTGCATGGAGTACAGGGTAGACTTTTTTAGAGATGGGGAAATAAAGACGAGAATTGCAGATGGTGGATTATGTTGTGCGAAACGACCCAATGAGCAATAGTAATAGCAGTCTGTAGAGACATCGTTCAACGGGGATTATAGTTGAGGAGAGTGCATTACACGCTTTCGTACGATTGATTTCAGCGATATTCAGGCTGTCCATTGTGCCGACACGGAAATGCTCAAAGCGAAACTTGTGCATGATACGAGTGCAGCAAGTACGCAAGAAGCCGCATTAGACAAGAAGCAAGTGTGCTAAACGCTTCCGCTCAATGAGTGATCGCTCGTAACACAAGCGTATATTACGTTTGTATTATCTTGCTCCTGGAAACTTGGACACGGCGTCTCCCATTGAACGTGCAATAAGTGTTTATAACCATCGCTATCTTAGATTCGGTGAGATCTAAAAGATGAGAGGCGTTTGATATCTGAATTGAAGATTGTGATAATATAGAAAAAAACGTTTTTGAAGTTGGCTTAGCGGTGTCCGTTGTCCATATTTGCAAGTTAAAAGCACTGACGATGGCAGCATAACCTTGTTGTCCCTCTTGACCTTTTGAAGGCTTCGCCGCCATATCTCTTTCAACAGAACGCACTTCATAAGAATTCAGAAGTTGATGCAATGGCACAGACTTAAATATATGAAAGGCAAAGCTGATAACTTAATACAGTATAAGAAACTCACGTTGAACATAGACAGGATGGGAATTTACATGGGAAAAGTGCTCAGCGACAACGGCAGATGTGAAACGTGATTGCTGCTCCTTGTAGATATGAGATGCAAATCTTAAAGCGTGACACATAACAACGCATTTTCTCAGCATTATTGCATCGAATATGCATACACAAACGGCTTATGACTCATCTTCCGTTGTATTCATCGACCGTACTTCTCACATTCCCTTGCATAACACTCGGCAATCGAAATTAACGTTTAGCAGAATGATATACGAAGAATTGATTGATCATTCATCAGATGCTTCGTAAAGCAATCATCGGATAGGCTGGAGGATTTGAGCGTACGAAAGAAGGAAATTAGACGATAATGAAGAAAGGTAAAAATGGGAGAAACGTAGTGAAAGCTTAAAGTGCTACAACGAATACATGTAGAGTGACTGAACATCCGACTGAAGCCACCTAATATTGCGAGAATGATTGCTTAGGCTAACAAATTTGCGCGTTTGTAGAAAGCATCGTTAAAATTCGAACGATGCACTACCACCATCGCCTCCCATTGACTAATGCATCTTTGCACTTTGAGCATAGTAGTGATAATAGGCTCATTTTAAGCGTTCAGAATGCCGACACGCCTATTGTCACGAGCGCACTCATTGTGATCGCGAAACGTTGGTGCTGCTACTATTAATTGCACTTAAAATAGCTTCTCTTCTTTTTTTAATTTTGTGGGCTAATATGCGCAATGCGCTTTCCACCTATAGACGAGTTCGGCTAAAATTCGAGAGGTACTGCACCAACGCGCGTTGGCTATGAAGCAAAATGGCAGAACTGAAACCAAACTTTGGCATTTAAATATCTGCCGCCCATTTTGATGAATTGCTCGTTTCTTATCGCAGAGACCTAAACATTGATTTCAGCGTGGCAAGCCGGTTAACAAGCACAACCAATTAGAGGAAAGCATCGTTTTTCCAGCTATCAATGAGGAGGGGAGGAATTTCTTTAGATTATCGGATCATTATTGCTACCCTCACCTGAAACGTTGGTATGTGCAGAATGACGTAATCAACTTATGAGACATTTCACTCTTTACGAATCGCTCATATGCTGCTAGGCTCATAGATGCTGAAATCGCAAAGCACTTCAGGGGCGTTGTTGTGAGCAACAACGCTCGCGAATTACTAGAGTTGAGCCCTTCGTTTGTACCATCAAGAAAAAGTATGTAAACGTATTTGGCCTAAGACAAATGCTTTTACAAACTGCCTTATTGCTTTATTGCAAATCTCAAACAGAAGACGCTGTATAACAGTGAAGCGAACAAAGCTGGTACAGAGGCCGTATAAGCCAAGTGCCCACCGCAGAAAACACTAGACTTTCAGCTGCACCAGAAATACCCGAAAATAGAGCGAAGCATGACCCTCACCGTTGCTGAAACCAAAACTACTTTTGAGACATCATACAAGAAATAAATTAACAACCTCTCATTTGTAATTGTGTTTGCACTCAAGAAATTTCAACGAAGGAGAAATATCGTAAAAATTCGTTAATCTATGAGCGACAAAAGGAGGCAATTTTATGGTTATTAGCTGGTCACTGGACAAAGCAACTGCGCAACACCACCTACCTAATCGCATTATTTGTGCTGTTCAGTGCAGAAACGATGTGAAGTATTTCGTTGCAAATGTGAAACACCTGTGAGAGGTGGCACACACAATGTATAGCATTGATGACTCTTTCAAAGAGCGCACAGTAAACACTTACCCGACGTGCCCTATTAATCATACTTAATTAAAACTTATCGACTGGATTAAATAAAGTTGCATATGTTGCACATCCTTTCATTGAGGCTCGTTAGTTCACCTCCTGTGATGAACGTCTTGCAAAATGTTGAGTAGCGTGCCATGCTCCTTGTTACCACCTTAAATTTAATCTTCTTCCGGTCGCCCTATGAACACCAACAAATTTCTTGAGGGTTTCTATGGGAAGGAAGCTCAGAAACGCTAATTACATCGACAACTTTGACGGTCAGGCTGCAGGCACAAAAATGGACAATTGTGGCTAACGGTGAACGGTTCAGTCAGCCTTAATCGTCAACCGTTTCAGACAACAACTTGCTCCTTCGATTTAACATTTCTCGTTTTGATGGCCAATGCTATAAAGAAGCTCGGCGATTAACCATGAATAGGCGACTGGCATTCTTATTGCCATCACCAACATCGACTCAAATAAGAAACGATGCATAGAGATGTTACCGTAGAATACTAAAGGCGAGTTGATTGCATTATGTTGATTATTGAGCCCTTCGAAGTAGCTGATGAATTGCTGAAGGGGTTTGAAAGTAAGCGCTGAAAACATTCGAGTTAAGGGTGAAATGCCCGACAAAGATGGATGGGCAGCATACCTCAACGTTGAACTTGGTACGAACGGAGGTAAGTGTAAATCTTCCGAACCGTAAACTAATGGAGAAGGATTTGTTCTTATCTAGTCGGTCTTCAAACCCGCATGAGGTTAAGAAAAGCGTCCCTCAAAATATGCTTCCACTGTGGCCTCGGTATCTACTTCATCATATTCAATCGCCCACTTACATGGCTTAACGTATGGCTACTGTGAACAGATATAACTCGGTTAACTTACAAAAAACCTGCTTCGATAAGGTTTTTCGCATTCTGGAAGTGTCATTTAAAACCAGTTCATTTCCAATTCCTTCACCGAAAATAGTTTTCTGGGAATAATATCAGACCCATCGGCATAACCTTAATTTGAAGACCCAAAAAATTCTTTTAAAATATGATGTGGACATTAATTTCATATTTACACCCTCACTGAACCTTCACCGTATGCTCAGCATTACGACGCCTATTGTTCAACGCAAAGCTGCCATATTTACGCTGCTAATGAAGGCAAGCGCAAAATGAAAGATGCCGTTTGTGGCAAAAACAGGTGGGCGATTAGAGCTGCCTGGCAAAGACCACCGGGCCGGCGTTCGCCAAAATATAACTGGGTCGACAGCATGGGCTTTGTGCATGTATGAAAAGCACAAATTGCCCTCCCTCTTTTCTTCCCCGAATCGATGTAGCTGCATGAGCCTTTGAAAGAAAATTAGGAAGGTGAAAGATAAAGAACACCTGGGTCATCAAACAACTCCCAGCTACCATTAACTTCAAGCATGGAATGAAAGATGTCCTGAAACTCATAGGTTAAGTTTACTTACAATCATTTTGTACTCAGTCTTTTTTCACTTTTTAAAAAAATGTTTCATATTTGCTTCACTTTACTTTCAGTTGTTACTCGCCTTCGATCACCTACGTCAGTCCTTTCCGCTTTAGCAATTATTTCTAGGAGACCGACGCTATTGGCACCTTCACACTTTTCGTCGCGCCTGCTCTTCTCCATGACGATTCCTGTGACTAGCAGAGATCACGATCACGATCGCTCCTGGCAAAGCTCAACCCTTCCAACTGTTAATTCACCTTTGGTGATTTGCCCTTCATACAAATTTCATAGACGACGGGCTATTTATCGATGGTCGCATTCGTTTGCTTTTTTAGAAGTTTACTTGTTAAGCCATTTTACTGAAGTTCCCAATGAGAACTTACTTCTTTCTTGTTAGCTCTGTTCATTTTAGTTCTCTTGCGTCCCCTACCTTTTCTGCTCGCCCCTGCTCCTCCCTTCCCTCCCCCCCTCCCCCCACCGTCTCACATCCACTACATATACCTTCTGCTCCTTGGTTCAAGTGCTGTCACTGATGATGCCCGTGATTGCCGAACGTTGTGATACTGCTTTTCGTTGCTATTGCTTCCGATGCATAAAAAGAGTTTC
Source organism: Ascaris suum (assembly GCA_013433145.1). Lineage (NCBI taxonomy): Eukaryota > Metazoa > Nematoda > Chromadorea > Rhabditida > Ascarididae > Ascaris > Ascaris suum. The sequence continues at coordinate 5,561,921 of CM024188.1, read as the reverse complement.
TCTCGCTTTCTTAATCACTATCGTATGGTTAAAGATATCACGAATCAGAAGGCATAGGAAACATAAAAATTTGAAACAATTGAAGGCAACAACAAAAGAGAGGAGAGGTTACTGGAAATGTTCACTAAATACATGGATAACGCGAATGCCCACATATTAACATTAGAGAGGAGTTATTATGAGGAGCAGACATTCACCTTTCTTATTACCACCAAGTAAACGTTTAGGCGAGTAAATGTGCAAGAGATGCATTCAGTGCCACCCGGTAAAACATATGTATAATGCAATGAAAATAAATGGAATTCAAATTTCTAAGACACGACAAGATTCGAGTTAATTTGCATTGCCAAATATGCGAAGTACGATTACAACACTTTATGCGAGCACAGCAAGCTTTTTAGTCTTTCGACCAGACCACCACACAACCTATTAGGTGAAGCATTAACCTCTCAAAATGTCTCCGTGATGTCAAAAACTTACCTCTTTGTCTCACGCAATGAAAACTTACATGATGCGACGATATTAAGCCATCTACCCCTCTCTTTAATCCCAAGTGTGCTGCACCCAAAAGATTAGCTCAAATGAGCATCACTTGGGGAACATTTCTTGAAGTCGTGTCAAAAAGTGCCGCAACTGTCCAGTGAATACGATATAAACGTAAATGAGATAAACGGTGGAGAAAATGCTAGCAAGCTGTTGTGCGTAGGGTTGCCGATAGCGTAGAAGAGGCTCAATTAACGTTATTCAAGAGTGCTTCGCTCTAATTAAGCACATCAACTCATTGCTCTTGGCACAGCTATGCATCAGTCCGCATAAATATTTTCTGGCTGATTCGATTCGCCCCTCTCAGTTGCCTTTTCGCCTTTCTACCATGCATTTCAATTCAAACTAGCACAACATCTCTATCCTTTATATTTGGTCCAACATTTCAAACCTGAGCAAATCCTTGCGAAAACATTTTGAAAACCTGTATTGCTGGCCGAACAATACGGCTCTCACTGCCAGAGGATAGTCTTCTATTGCTTCTATTCAATTACACTGTCAATAAATAATATCAAGTAGTTGACAAATATTCACTAAAATGTCGTGAAAGTTGGAAATGAATGATAGATGTATTTATTCAGTGAAATGCTTCTGCGAAAACGTCATAGTTATTAGCCTATTGCGGCAACAGAAGCAGGACGCAGTGCATATGAGCAGGAGCGAAAAATAATTCATCAACATTATTCTCTCTTGCAGTCCACTTTATGACACTCTTCATTAATTATTGATCGTTGTATTTTAGTATACAGTGCTGTTTATAAAAATATATGTAAGCGATAGGTAGTGTGACAATATGTTCGTTATTAAAAAACGATGATCGCTTAGTAGTGGTTTTAGAAGGGAAGACAAAAAATTGTCCGCACGTACTTAATGACAATGCAGATGAAAGGGATATAATATAAGCGTGAACAAAGTCGAACAAACTGAACAGCAGTTGGTGTAGCCGATCGAGTCAAAATTGAGTGGCCGTTCGCTTTCATCTGACATTGCCATTTATCACAAATAAATGAAAACTGAAATGCACTAATATGCTTTCATATGATAATTGATCACTCTACCTAAACACCAATGAGAAATGCAAAAAAGCGGTCATTGCATTTGCATAGACGAAATAAAGCAGTGACGGCATAATGCTCACCAGACGGCTATATATATTACCTCATTGTTGAACGCCAACAAACCTACTCGCCACATTTGAGCGAGCATTTTTTAATGCATGTTTTAAAGTAGTAGTTAGCCTAGCGAAATATCGAAACGCTTCTCTACTCGTAAGTTTCATGGAGACATCAAAAAAAAAAGAAAACCACAACAGTGCATGTGCTTATGATTTTTTATATTATTGGATTTTTTTGAATTTTGGATCCGTTTTCAGGTATACTTCGGATCAAAAATTCAGAGGAAAACCGGAACTATGAGGGTGGCGAAATAACAAACTGTCATAGGAATAATAAAGTTCTTCATTCTTTTACGTGGCTGATTTCTGTGACATAGTTAATTGGGTCGTTTCTCATTCTGAAAGTTGGGACTGTTCTCGCAGTACAATTTGTGTCGCCTATTGTAACTAGGCTTCTGCCTCTTTGCTGCCTATTTATTTGGAAGCGATATTTTGGAAGGACAAAATTCAAGAGACAAGTCAAGCAAAAAAAAAAAAAAAACAATGCACGTATCATAAACATATGGCCCAGAGAACACTGATGTGCGATAGATACATCATGCGTGAAAATAGCGTGAGGCAACCATATGACTACATTGAAGGAAAACGTCTCAATGACAAATCTACGATGCATTCAGCTTTCAGGACGAAATTTTATTTAATAATCAAACACACTCGAAAGTGAGCCATAGAACTCATAGCTGCCACAAATTTAAATGCAGGTTTATTATATGGAGAGGAAGGTGTATTGAAAGAAGTTCCAGCACTACTTGGAAAGAGCATGTTATAAGGGACAGGTGAGGTTTGTATTAAAGGGGCTCACCTATGAGATTGTAAGGTACATTTGCAAATCTGACGCTTCGAGCTTTTTTCAAAATACTCAGCGCTCTTACATGATGATTGGCTATACTTCACACATTTCTTTCACGAAATGGAAGAAAGTAGATCGCCGAAGACATTGATGTGAGGCCTTAAATTTTTGATCAAGTTTCTTATGTGCATCGCCCAAGCGATTACATCGTATCTGTTTCGTATATAATATACCCATTTCCTGTTTTCACTCGTCTAGCAACGCATCAGCTTCACGCGGCTTCTCTCTTTCAAAGCTTATGCTGCTCCACCATTCCTTTTAAGTTGCAGGGGAGGAATAAAGGAATGAGCATTGGAAACTTACTCATGTAAGAGCAAACGTCTTTTCGGAGCAATTTGGTTCTTCTAAAGCCGAACGGAAAGCTGGTGCGGCGAAAGTTTGATCGTCGACATAAGTGACTGAGCAGTTAGTACAGAGCTAGAAGAAAAGATGAGTGACGGACAATTTTTGCATTATTTTGAAGAACATTGCTTCTTTTAAGAAATCATTTCCTTCCAACAACCCTATCCAACTTAATGAATGTGCTCATTAACCTTTATGATTTATAATAAACTGTTCGGTTAGGTATGGTATTCATCATTGCAAAAACTGCATTAGCGTTTCGAAAGAAAAAAAAAGCAAAATAAAGAAGATAACAAAGAAATGGATCAAAGTGAGAAAAAAAAAACAAAAGTTGAGACAAAAGATGATTCATAATGAAGCAACTGCCTCAGTTCCGGTCAACTCCTCTTACGACTCCGTTCCGACACTTCAATTGCATTGTTCCTGAAAGTGAGTTCTAGTGCAACTCTATCATACATCAGTTTTTTTGATCATCCAGTATCATTCTCTGATGCTGCAGTTTATAATATTGCGTAACGCACACCACACATCGATCTACGGGATGTCAACAGATTTCTTTAAACACCAGCAGTTTATGATCTCTACACTTCCAGTATCTTCAGCATTTGTGCGAACTTTCAGATTGGATTGTACAATAATATCACAATTAAACGGCACTAGGAAAACAGACAGCAAGCAACACTAAGCAATACAACTTTTGCATCAAAGTAGTTCGTCAGCTCTGTGCTGAAATTTATACCACAACAAAGAAATTAAAGAAGCCAAGAAACAAACTTCCTACCTTCAAATCTAAACAACAATTTTTAAAGGTATAATCTAAAAAACAATATAATATGAAGATATGTCAATATTGTGACACTACAAGAAATATGTGCTCTAGAGTGTAACATTATAAGCTTTGGCCCGCAGAAGGGAAATTCATGACCTGCAAGGATCAGAGCTCCTATTAAACAATGCGATGATTTAAAGAACGTTAGTGAACGCAGTAAACGCAAATAAATCCACAGTCGATCGATCTTCTTTTCGATAGTGAGCTGTCACTCAATGGGGGGTGCAATGAGGCGAGAGTGGATTATCAGACCGCCCTGTATCATCGCACCGATCATCTGCTTTTCCATGTCCAATGTAACATCGCATGCATGGTTTGTACAACTTATAATGCGATATTTACTTACGCTCCTCTGCATGATTAATTGTCTGCCACTGATGTATTTAATACTATTTGGATAACAAACACTTGTGAAATTCTTTTAAAAAATCAAAAATTTAGAGGGTTTAATTTTATTCTACATTTACGGCGTCAACCTTTTCAGAAACAGTGTTATCTGTGGTAGAGTTTTTGCGAAACTCTACCAGAGCGATAAGCACAGTGGCCGCAACCAGTGGTTTTTCTCAGAGTCAGTCTGTCGATTAGTCGTTGCGTAAATTTGTTGAAAAAAGAGACAAAGCCGTCTGAAGAGGCAAAAACTGAACAATGGAATATTGCGTGAAAGATGCCGGAGGAGTAATTCAGACGAACCTACTCAACCTATACCTATTTTCGTGTGTTGCGCTTTTATTTGCACAGCATTGAAATGCTATTCAAACGTTCATTCGGCCATAGATTGACTTAGTTATGTTGTCCTTAAACTATTTATTTTGATGCTTAAGATCGACGTTATAGGAGTCACTGGAAGTACCGAAAAAATTTGCACTAGCAGTAACGTCACTACGAACCACTGTAAACGTAATGTGCGCTAATTGCCAGTATATTGTACAAGATAAAAGCTGAAAGAAAGACATAACAAAAACGGAGTATGTCGTATCGCCAGATTCCTATCGAATTCATTGCTCGCTCATACGCATTCTCTTGCTGTTGCTAGAAAATCCTGATTCACAAGGAGAGAGAAATTCAAAAGAACAGTAAGAAGGTCAATAAGAAAAAGAGCGTATCTTTGCAAATTTATTCACTTGAAGCGATCATTATGTGAGATCAAAACTTCACATTAGCCAACACAATACGACGTAAATGGAATGCAAATTAAAGCTGACATGACGGTTCATGAAACGACTTTGGCACCGACACATTTTTTGGCCTCAGCAACTCTTTCCGGTAGCTGATTCCAAATTCGGATAAAACTGAATTGAAAGCTAGTGGAAAAAAATTGTTCAGTGTGCAAGTGTTGCGTGCTAATTGCACATCATTTACAAGACTCTATCGTGGTCGAGAGAATTGAAGCAATTTTCTCGACAGCAATGCTTTTTACATTCTTACAATAAATAGCAATTCAGAAATAAACACAACGAGATCCCAATGAATTCAAACAATTTTTGAGACGAATCTTGGTATATCAACTCTAAGATCCGGCAAAGATTTCGTAGAATGTGATGTAAGTAAAACGTTTTTGAACTTTTGCTATACACTGAGTATCAAAGCGGAAACGTGATCACCAAACTTGATGGAGATAGTACTTGAGGATATGGCAATAATATATAGTGAAGATTTACAATAATGCTCTACATGCTAACAACAGAAGCCTCAATGAACGGGTGACGTCAAATGCATGGACTCAAAAGTCCGAAACATTTGAAGTGCCGGTGAGGATTAGGAGAAATTTTTACAGCGAAATCTCGGATGCTGTAAAACCATTTGCTGAATCGCAGCAGGCATTCATGCTGAAAGTTTACATACGTTAAATTTTTTAGTTATCAGGAAAGTAAAGATCTAAGAATGCTTCTTTACGGTATCCAACTGATCACTGCATAACTTTCAAAAAACTATGTTCCAATCTTAACCTCGAATTAATCATTTATAAGAAAGGTTCATTCTATTAGAGCTGTGGCTCACAGAGAGCGTAAGCCTTCTATTTGTGGAGAAATTTTTGGTCGATAACAACGTCTGATACTTCAGCGCAGCCGAAGAGACCATGCGTTCTCTTCTACTGAACGCTGTGATCTAGCACAAATAATAGCAGCTGTGACGCTGTTGAGAGTCCTAGCATAATCTGTTTTTCGCAAGACTCAGCAATCTTCAAGTTATCATTTGCTCAAGAATAGATTCCTTGGTATCCATTTCCACCACCTCACACGCAGATGACGCGAAAGCAACAGACCTGAGATGTTTTACAGAGCGTGATGGAGGCTTTTTCAAAATGGGTCTGAATGCGGGAGCTTTACGGACAGAAACGGAGCTGCACAAAATGCTTTGCTCCTATATTATGTTCAGAGGAAGTGAGACAGTAGGAGACGTATAACTAAGAAAATAGGAAGAAATATTATCAGGTGTTGACGAAATTTTCTTACGTCATATGCTGATTGCTTCTAGGACTAAACTGGTGGCATCGTTCATACCTCGAAGGTGCTAACTGCTTCTTGTGGAGGAATCGAACAGTAAAACTCTGTCCTTCCGAACACTTCAAAAATGTATTTTGCAGATGCTTTGCTTTTGGCTGAATCGGCAACAACCCGAAGGCTATAGCATCGACAATTACACTGAGCAAGCTACACTAACTAAGAAATGGCTCAAAGGCCTTAAGCGATTAAATCATCGTTCTTGAATACATATTAAGCTTTTCTGCTAACGTCTGTCCAGAACGCTTTTTGGTTAACTGGCCAAGAGAAGTACACCTTGGTTTTTTACAAACCATTCATATTAGGCAAGCATGCCCTTCATGCATTCTTTAAAGGCTCTCTGCGCCTTATTTAGTTCAACTCGAGCCGCAAGAAGTCTTTCAAGCTGCAAGACTGACTGCAACGCATATGCAGTCTAGAAATTTTTAACATCTGTTGAGTCGTTTTTGTAGCGGAAAGCAAGGACTCATGACAGGATGCAAGTAGCCATAAAAGCTAAAACACACACAGTGTCTGGCAAAGCACGCTAGCTGTCATGTTTATTGCTCAACGCGATTTGTATTTGCGCAGGTTTTGATGCCGAATTGGAGGTGGAATTACAGTTATGTCATTTATCTCGAACAGCGTAAACAGCGTAAACATTTACTCTCGCATCGTCTGCAAGACTGGGCGTTATTGATAAGCAAAAACTCGAATATGCTATCCTCATGCGTAGTTTCGGTGATTAATTTGATTAACCTACATATGCTAATATTTCTCTTTGAAAACAAACCGCTCCCCTTCCACATTCGCTTGGTACGGAAAGCATGCAAATGCATTGCTTACAACCTCTGCAAGTAACTATGGAAAATGGAACCTTCGCGTAAAACTTTCAAGTAGGAATGCTTATCGGAAATGAGCATTAATACAGACAAATAGCAACAATGCCCGAAGGAAATTGGTTTAGAAGATATGGCGGAAGAACAAAAAAATAGTAGATTCATGCAACTAACTGAGGATGCGAAACAACAAAGCGGTACTTCGCCCATCAACATTAAGAAACCGTTGGCCACACCCGGTGCCTCAACGTCAGAGGATGAAAAACTCGGGATAACGAGATTTGGCAACAAGAGGCAGTGCCTCATACAGTCCTTTGATAGTTTATGTATGTATTTGATGCTGTTTTGTGTTGTAATAGATGCAATTTTTTATCCGCACTGTTTCATTTATCACAGTAAGCTTTGTATCAATACAGTGTCGTTTTAGCAGCCTACTTTTCCACAGTTGTTAGTGGGGACAGCTACAGAGTTCCCGCAAGCGATAGCCCTTCAACTCAATGCATCGATAATCCATCACGGCCTTCACATGTTTGTAGCGACAACTTTTGTTCCACACGCGACAATCACAACGACCACCCAAGATGGCTACCGCGGTTGGAGGCTGCCATATTAGCTTGGCAGCATGCGTTGTGTTGATCCCGAATGTCACCAGCATGGCGTCCACGTCATGAGTTCATTGCTGTTATTGGTGTAAAACGAACTTCCATATTTGAAGCCTGCAATTCATCCATTACCTCCAGGAGCTACCAAAGCAGTTACCAAAGCAAAAACTCAATCAAATTTTTCAATCGCTAAAGTCGATTCAATTTACCTAAATCACCTCACCATCACTTCAAAAAAATTTTGTATGTGCAAAGTGTGTGTATGCAAAGTGTGTGTGCAAAGAACCACAAGAGAACAGCTACACCATATACTATCTTGCACGGATGATCATTTGTAAATTAGTTTAATCTGCTTGAGAAGTGCTCATGCGGTCTTTGGAAGCCTCACATATGTACTCACTGTTGTTTTATGTTATAACAAATGTATTATTCTTACTTGCATTGACTTACTTATCACAACATGCTTGATACCTATATAGCGTCGTTTTATCAGCCCCTCTTTTACTCACCATTGATATGTGTATGTGAATATTCCCTGTTCATTTTGCTTATGAATAAGTCTTTTTCGAATGCATCGAGGAGACAGTGGAATTAAATGAGTCGAAAATTAAACGGTCATTATTTCTGAACAAGTACTCGCGTCTAGTACTTCTTCAAGCGAGAACAAGTTTGAATTTGCATACAATATAAATTCATAGTAATTACTGTTCGGAAAATGTTTGTGGGGAACGACTATTGGCAGTCCATTCAAGCGAAGCCGTACTTTAAGAGTCCCACTTTTAAAATCTGGGAAAGAATAACGAAAATTGCTATTTGCGCAATCAAAGTTTTCCCCTGCTGGAACTTTTGATCCTAAAACTTCCCTATAAAAAGCAATCATGACCTGAAAGTTATGAAAGAGGTGATGAGTGCAACGTAATTGCGAAAGATCGGATATGTGGGAGTAATGCAGGTCCAAAAACTAAGACTGTGAAAGAAGCGCTCATTTAGCGCAACGTATAGAGTCCTGCGTTCTCATCAATGATACGCCATTAGAAAATGATGATGACCACATGCAACTTTTCCCACGACGCGTGCCTGCCCATCTCATCCGCTATTGAAGTTGCCGCCGAGTTGATCAGGTTACCACTGAGTTGTAAAGCTGACCATGTCGATTAGTATATGCGACAGTTTTCGATCATGCAAACTCTAATACTTGATCAAATTTATATGCGCGTAAACACAGTGAGAACCACGAGCACTTTTTGGAGCAGCGCGATATCATGGTGACCACTAACTTTGAACGTGCAGTTGTGGACCTTGTTCACGACATTTGCGGAAGCACTTCCTTCTGATTTCCTTATTATCTTGCGAGCACTGAAAAAAAAACGATAGAATATACGCACTTGTAGAGCGCAAAGAATAGTATATAAATATCAACAGCGTCCGATCGAAGAAGAAAGAAGGGCAGTGCAATCTTCCATGATTAGATAGCTGTTGAAATGACGAGACGCTGAATAGATAAGCGACTGTCGGAGAGTAGCGTTTCTCAAGACCGACGCAACGTGCATTTGCTGCACCTAATAGTTTCGAAGTTTCGCGTCAGAGCCAGGAACGGCAATGCCCCACTCATCCTGCTCGTGCTTCAACTCAAAATCCATTCCTTCCGCGGAATGGAATTTGATGGAAGAGTACTTTGTTGACGCTTTAGTTGAGAAGATCATTTTGAGGCAATTTTGAGGCAATAACTGAATACCTTCCCGGAAACGCGGTCACTACGATTGGATACATTCAAGAACTATTTTTTGCTGTGTAACTGCGGTGGGAAGCTGAGTTTATGTCATCGCTTAGAAAGAATGTATGTAGTCTTTTTGAATTTAAGGAATCGCTTCATTCTCACTACTGTTCGTTGTATGAGAAAATGAAGCGTCTGCAAGTCGAATGTTCTGCTAACTTCAGCGCGTAGCTTCGAAGCCATTTCTTTTTGGAGAGACAGGCAAAAAGCAAGCTCAGTGGTGCCCTTATAAAGTACTCCAGGAATATCGTAAAACACGCAAGAAATGGGCTAAAAACTGTGAAACGTACTTGATTTTTGCTGCAAGCGTGATGAATGCATGAATGGCAAAATCAATTTCCGCCATTAAGTTGAGATCATTATTAGGGGATGACACTCAACCTCTTTTTGAGTATCACATAAGTCAGCGCAATTCACCCTGTCCTTCGCTTAGATTTTCTGAAGAAATAATGCCGCCCTTCCCTACATCTCCGCCCTCCGTCCCTGTTCCAGTTGCCTTCCTCAGCATATACATGCAACATTACGTGGAGGTCGTCAGAGTGGACTCAGAGGTTGTCAGGGAAGGAATTTGTGGACGGGGTGAAAAGGCATCTTTAATACCACAAGACGCTATCCCGAGGTGCTGTTAATCTTTGGAACCCTCCATGCATTCGGTTTAGGCGTAGTCTCATTTTCGAGGCCAATTTAAACGTTTGAAAAACTGCAAATGTGACATCGCTATCGACAAAGCCACCATTACATGATCCCTTTGCAAAATCTGGAAGTTACACTTAGAGTGCCAATTTTGAGCCATTTTAGCTTCTCCAATATTTTCGGTGGTTATTCGTATGCTTTCTCTCAAAGAGAAGTTTGCTCGTGCAGGGAAGTTGATAGGCCACCAAGACATGCAACTCTTAATGACGGTTTCCAATAGATGTAACTAAGTTTTTTGACTAGCGACTCATTCGGAAATGAAACTTGAGGCCTGTGACATGAAAGTTTTCTTAGCGTTTGTCGTAAAAGAAACGAAATTGCGAGTCGTATGCAGACGACAGAAAAGAAAACAACAAGACCGCTAGTTTATTAGAGAAAGAAATAACAGGGTTAAGATTCACGTTATATGCATAATTAAACTCGCAAGTAGTACAGGCCTGTCACAATATCGACAATAACAATACAATAAATAGAACAAACGACCACGATTCGGGGCAGGTTGTGCGACGTGAAGGATCCACACTGTGGGCGCTGTGGAGCTGCTTTACAATACGGCACCTGTGTCAATTATGTCAGGGTTTGATATAACGAAGACCAATACAAGTATTATTATGGGAAAAGATGTGTCGGACTCTGTGACGTGCTGATCACCAGGTTATCTGGAAAATATCGAACCACCACTGCCTAACACCTGCGGATTTACAAGTGTCTGCCGCGGATCGCTTTTTTTGGGCCCTCGATATTTCCTTATTTAAGCTCTTCAGCTTCTCTGCTGCGTTCGAAATTGCTCGAGGTCTTCAGCAGTAAACAATATATAAATGCGCTTAATAACCAAACTGGTCTCTGAAGAGGGCTCGTCCACCTGCGCTCCTCCTTTTCTCAACCACTCTTTACCAACCTCCTGGTTGATTCGTCACAAATTTGTTCAGACGGCTCGGGAGACACTCTTCAGCCTGCGACCCCACGACGGCTCAAATTTGTGTAATTAATCCTTCATGTGCTTTCAAACGACATTAAAAGGCGATGTGACCAAGAAACGAATACAAGAACATCATAAAACATGACCTTAGATAGCTTAAAAAACTAGCTTTCTGCTGGTACGTCAACGAGCAAGATGTGAACACATGGAAAAAGATTGCTGATTGTCGATGCTATTGACAACCAACGGTGATAAGCAAGTCGAGAAAAGAAATTCAAGAATAAAAGCATAGAGACAGAATTATGCTGAAAAAACGTAAGAAAGTTGCGAATACACACGAACCGCAACGTCAGTTTAGTGATACGATGTAATTGCTACTGCAGGAAGTCGATCTGATAATTTCTGAGTTGCTGCGTTGAGCCAGTTTTCAATACCATGTCTCTAGCAGTTCATTAACTCACTCGCGTGTCTTCGCGACAGCATTCTAAAAAAATACTCGCGTGCCTAAAAAAAAATTTAGAGTGGAAGTTATCCTCGTTTCGTACTGTGCTAAATGAAGGACATAAGGTGCTATTGACGAGTCTTTTGTCTTTCACTTACTTCGAGGGAACATCCTAAGCTGTTGAAATGTTCAGATTGATCATGTTCGAATGTGCCGACGTATGTTGAGACCTGCTCGATTAGAGACTGCTCTGTTAAGACTTACTTTCAATGGAAGCATGGCCACAGTTTGGGCAACCTGATATGTTCCTTGAAAGCTGCTTCGTTTGACATACAAATTTTTCAATTGCATATCCCTAAATTTGCGGGGTTTAGACCTTCCCACAAGAGAGTTGGAAGCTAGTCAAATGGCAAAACGTGTTTTCTTGACAACTCGCAGTGCTCCTGTCTAGAAGAACTTTACTGGAAGGATATCGTTTTTTTGCTGTCTTCCTATTCTGGAACTGTAGCTTGATCGTTGGTTGTGGCAAAAAAGTGTCGGAACAACTGAATAAATTCTACAAGAATTCGCTTAGGCGCTCTCCACAAAACCATTCTTTTTTTTTTCATATGGGACCTTTTTGGCTCCACAGAGCTCAGTTCGAAGTACATTTGCGCTCGAAGGTCGTTATTTTTCTAGGATACCGTTAGAGAGTATTTTGCCCTCTACAAAATTTTGCTGAGCTGGGCAACAATCTTCTCAAATCGAAAGGAATGGGTAAATCGAACTGATGTGCTTAATTCATTTGCTCTCATCTTATCACCATTTGAAATTCCGTGCCATGTCGCGCAGTTTTGGCTGGTAACTTGTGGTGTTTAAGCGGTATTTGGAGCGATGCGATTCGTCACTGTGATTTCTCATTCTTAAAGCTACTTTTTGAGTTTTCAAACAAGCAATTACGAGTTTCTTCGCTGCGAAATAAAGATATTTTATTGTTGATAAACTACGTACTCTGCAGTGCTCTTTAGCACCACAGGCATATGCAGAACTTGCTCAACCATGAGAGATCAACTTATTTTTCCGCAAATGAAGTCATTATGCCCGAACGCAGCGGGTGCATCAGCTTTGTAATTGCGGGCTGAAATCTTAAACTTAACAAGAGAAGCTCTTTGAAGCGAGCAAAGCTAGGCACCAAAAGTAGGCATTTATATGGAAACTTCATTTCTCTCTACTGCTGCTTCATTTCTTAAAGGGCGAGATAACAAACTCCATCCCCTTCCGCTTCCTCACCACAGGAGACTGTGAAGGCTGACGGTAAATGAAACAAGAATATATAGTGCAATAGAATGAATTGGAGAAATGCTTTTTTTTTGCATTAATGTCAACTGCACGCCGAAGAAAGCAGGCTTTCAAGGGATCGCTACCCCCCTTGTAGGTCAATTCTGTTGTGGGCGGTGTATAACTTTCTTATGAAAACTTAGAGCGAGGGTCGCAGATGGGAGTTGCGTATGAATCCCTGATGTTCATACTAATAATGGAATAAAATTTCTCAGCCAATAAGCAATTCCGCCCTAGGGCAATACCGTTTCAATACGGTTCGCCATTCGGTTGTTGCAATTTTTCGCTTCAGAAGCTGTTTTTCTAGGCGGTATGCTTGAGGCACGGAGGATTACCCTTTTCCACCACGGTACGCTTTTTTCCCGATACTCTTGCTGCTAGCGGAATTGAGTTGAAGTGCATATATATGAAAGCTTGTAACCAGAGCTGTTGTATGCATGCCCATCCGTTCTATCAAATGGCTCCCTAGATGACCTATAGATTTGAATTTCGCTTGCACAATTCACTATTCGATGCAGCAAAGCTGAAGCGATATTCAAGACTGCTTGACCTAAAAAATGAACTCAGTAATCAGTACCTCCGCTTGGCGTACGGTTGCCAGCAGCGAAGTCCCGCGCTTCCATTATGGATCTTACGAGCCCCTTCAGTCGTTTGTGGCCTCTCGCGATGGATTAAACGAGCAAAGGTCGCGCGTTTCTTTGATCTTTTATCCACCCGTCACTGTTACCCCTACTTACGTTCCATTGGTAGGTGCTTTGCTCCGTATGTTCTCTGTGAAGTAATAAGAGCTTTGCTTCGTGTGATTTTTATATGATGCTTCGAAGATTCGCCTACACCTCTTTTCATTTATAACACCCTTCGAAATTTATTTTCCATGTATCTTTATCGTTGATCTTCCATATTCGATTCCCTGAAAGCGCCGAGGCCCGATATCACTTCCGCAGTCCCACAATTTAAGCATCGGGATGCTGCTTTGCCAGATGTTATCCGCGAATTCCTGTATTCTTTCTGTCCGAAGCGGCGGAGCGGTGATGCCAGCTTTCGATATTCTTCGTAGACGTTTCTGTAGAATCTTCTGGGGAGAGGGGGGCAGCGAAGCCGCCAGATTTGTTCTCTTGTGTCCTCTTGGAGATTATCTGAAGCAGGCAAACTGTCGAAGCTTTGCAGCTGAGGTGGCGCTCTCGAGATTTCGCCTCGATTAGAATGCTACTCATTTCCGACGTTATCCATTTGTATCGAAACGGTAAAGCCGCATGGTTACCTTTAAAAGTTCCTCTCAGACGTTTCTGTTGAATATCTGTTGTCCGTGACTTTCCTTATTGGTTTTGCGAGCGCCGGGGCCGCAAGTCTGTTATCCATTCCTTCGCCTGCTCTCTTCCCGAGCGCCGGAGGCGCGAGTCTGTTGTGTATTACTTCGCCTTCCGTCTTTGCGGGCGGCTAAGAGGCGAGTCTGTTTCGTATTCGCCAACCATCTCCGCATATTCTTTTGAGAGATGTAGTCCGTGAGAAAGGATGCGCGCGCGTGGCGGAACGGCGCGTGCGTTGTTGTGCGCATCCCTGAGATCTCCTGTGTCAAATCTGAGCCCCACGTGGGCGAATTTTTAATCCGGTTTCCTGCTAAAAACTTCGCTTAAGATGTGGAAAAGTGTAATAGTGGACAAGTATAACACGCGCTCGCAGAATACAGAAAATCGTTTTGTTGAGAGGTGTCGCCATCTGAACGAGAACGGATCAACTATATAAAAGTTACTAGCGGGTTTCTTTTTGCAGTTCTATTCACCAATCGTTGTGAAGAGCTCCATTTTTCTATAGTGCTCAAATAACGACATCCATGCAATGTTGCTATCGTTTCTCCGAACCCTAGGTGGAGGTGCATTCGATTTAAATAAATTGTTTATTGTGACCAAGTGTCCTGCCTTTTCTTTTCACATTGCAACAGTGCTCTGTCCTAAAAAACGCGGACTCCCGAAAATCTGAAACAAAATTTCTCCTTAATAATGCAACTTGCAGGCAGACATTCCAGCCTAATTTCTGTTCTAGGCGATATCATTGCAAGAATAAACGCCATGTATACACAAACATTGAGCTTCGCCTTTCCACTGATTCATCGAGTCTCTGCGGTGATATCGCCGATGTATTCGCTTGTTGTCACTACGCGGCAAAAGAGGGAAACAACATGCGGGGGCGCGCCATGTTTGCTATCCACGCTTACGCATCCACGAAGTATGCTAAGTTTTCGACAAATCAGTTTCATAATCCAATTCTACCATATGTATTCAACAGCAACCACCGTTGCAATGTTTTTGTAACTGCCCATTTAGTACCACTAAGGTAAGTTCTTAGCATGCCCAAAGTATGACTACTCGAAGAGCATGCTATTAGGAGGACATAATCGATAAAAAGATTCAAGAAAAAGGGTGCGCAGCAGGCAATAACAAAGAGCGTATTACCGAGTGAAACGATCAAAGGGTTATGCATGAGGCAAAGTCTCTACGAAACAGTCGAGAACTCATACGCGAAAGAAGGTACCGCTTCACTAACGCATCGACAGTTAAAGTAAATCAGAGGATGGCGGTATAACCAGCAGCTGCTTAGGGGGTTTATAAGCCGGAGCTTTTGCTGGCGATTTCTCAGTGACTGGCGTTTGATCTGATATAGTTTGCTGGTATGCTGAATCGATCCCTTTGTTGATATCAGCAGCTCGCGTTCGTGCCGGGCAGGGACAGTAGTCAGCATCATCCCCCGGTGGACCCATCATTCCCTGAAGTTCTTGCAGACCTTGCGAGCCAGGAATACCAGGTGGACCTGCATCTCCTGGCCGTCCAACATGCCCTTAAATTATAAATCATCGTCTTCCTCCCATTTAAATAACTGCCACAGGTCTATTAAGGTACCATGAAATTTTCAGTTGTTCCAAACATCTTATGTGAAGCGGACTTTGAAAGTACTCTGTTCGTGATAGCATTAGAATGTTTGATCAACAAACACTGAAAACACTAAGCGTCCGTCATTTTCCCGCAGCGTGTATACTTGCAAAAGTGTTCAGCAGCCGGCTGTGGGCAAAAAATGAACTCAAAAAGATTGCGACAAAAAACTTTCTTATGGGCTGCGAGCGCAGATGCCTATGAAAGAAACGACGATGAAGCACTCATTCGTTACAGAATCTATATCGTAAGTTGCCTATGGTGAAAAAAAAGAGACCGAGAAGATTTGTTTTGCTCATCCAAAAATTGCTACGAAGAAATGAACACACCTGCATCTTGGTAGCAAACTTGTGCGCTAATAGCGTAACCTCATTTATTTCCTAGACATATACGGTAGAGACTAAAACTTTCGTAGCCTCGCAACGAATCTGTAGCACTTAAGAGCGCCCAATGCTCATCAATACATATGGTCCTACAAATGCATTACAAGAAAAGTTGGCCCCGAAAGTGGGAATGAGATCTTTAGTGACGATTTTTACGCCTTTAAATGTTTGTCATGAGAGACCAAAGGTCTAGCAAGTAACCATTATGTCCTGGTTGACCATCAAGACCTGAAAATCCAGCTGAGCCATCGAACCCAGGTAGACCTGTTTTGCCTTTCAACCCACGTAAGCCTCGTGAGCCATGAATTCCAAGCCACCCAAGAGCACCTGGTTCTCCGGCTTTCCCGTGCTTGCCGAGCTCTCCTGGAGCACCTGGATTTCCTACAAATTACATACTTGCAAAAACTGAGTTTTATTGCTTATTAATTTGAACATGCACTGTTTTTGCTGATATAATTTGCACAACTCAAATTCGCACTAAGAGAACTTCATGAGGACATTGTAGTGCATTTCGGATTTTTTAAAAGCTTTACCCATAGGGGACCATTATAACATGCAATGCAAGCACAAGGACTTCTCCCACTAGGCGAAAGCATAATAAAATTCTGTATAAGTTTACCCAGAGTAAACGATTTAACAACCTTGCTAGTCTGTTTTTTGTGGCGGTGTGCATTATAAAGTGGGATGAAAATCTGCGCATTTTTCAACTAAGAAAAATTCAAAGCAGCGAGCAGATGAAATTACGGAAAAGAGGAATAAGTGAGAATTTTTTCAAACGATTTGCACAGGCTTCCTCAGAGGGGTCAACTGACTGTCACCTTGATGTCCAGGCATTCCGACGTCACCGGCTTTTCCGGATTTGCCTATGATCCCGTGCTCTCCTGGCAAGCCAATCTGTCCAGGATGACCAAATGGGCCTGGCGGACCGCTTGGACAAACGCGGCAACCAGCGACCTGTAACAGAATATATCTGAGCTTTTTCCATGGCCCAAAGATCATTTGCAGTCTCTTTTTTCAACAGCCTGGTATAGTACCGAAATTAGGCTGGCTAAAATGTGTGTAGCGCATTGACCGAAACCATCGCCCCAGTTGTTGCCTGCCCCGATATGGAGAATGAACACTCACGGTATTGAACGTGTACGAATGCACTCTAATGCCAGTTTGAAAGAGAACAACATACTGTGTCAGTCGTAACAGGCGCAGCGTTACCAAGAAGTCCTGGAGCTCCAGGCCGTCCATCAGCACCAGGAAGACCATCATCTCCCTGAATATTAGATTACGAAAAAACTTTGACCCTACAGCAAATGGAAGTTAGAAGATGTGAAGGGCAAAATGATACGACGGAAAATGCCTTCCACTGCTTCCTTTTTTAGCCTATATGTACCTGCCTTCATTTAAGGAGCACCTCCTCGCGGATCTTTGTCGTTGAAGAAGCTCATATCGAAGTGTCTACATCCATAGCATCAGCTCATGTTATCCATTCTGTGCAATTCTTCTATTGTGTCATCTTTTCTCCGTTTCCGGACCGCATGGTAGAAAAAACCGCCGATATTTCTGCTTTGCAATGCATGAACGCGTACTGTTTATTTCCGTGAAATTTTCTGATTGTCCTTAAACACATTTATCAGGCAAGAGTGGCGAGATAGTCTTTTGGTGGATTGGAAATAACATACACCTAACGAACTGCTTACCTGTTTGCCAGGCAACCCCTGAGGCCCAGGCGGACACGAATTCACTTCTTCGCATGCTGAAAAATTTTCACCTCTGTAATTAGGGCGATCCCGCAAGTTATTGCAGCTAAAGAATGGCGTCAGATTGGTCATATGATAGTAACTCTAAATTATGGCATTATTTTGAATGGCATCGTTGCAACTTGTGGAATAATCCATTGTACCGAGTGGTATGTATCTTCAAGCAAAAGAGATCAGTAATAAGGGCATATACTTTTGTAGGTTGTGAATTGCAATGGTATATTCAAGCTGAGCAAAAGAACAAAGTAGAAACTGTAAATAAAGCAAAATGTTTTCACTGCTCTCTAAGACTCATTGCGAATAAAATGTGCTTACTCGTACATTACATAAAGAAATATCTGCTTCAAGTGAAGAGCGAAGAGGAACACAAAATGTCATGTATTCACCCAAATGCTACTCAAGGATAGTTCAAGGAGATCACACACGCAACGTTGCTTTCCTGAGAAAGGCTTACTTAGGTAGAGGATTTAAGAAAACAGAAAACATTCAGCCAATTTCCTACACATATCTGTGATAAAACTGCGAAGAAAACTCAAGAACGTCCAGTACTGAACTTTGTGAAAGCTGGACTGCACTCTCCTACGCATCCTTCGAGCTCTAGACTGAATGCGACACTGGATATTTCATTGCACCAGAAACGCGGTAGCTGTTGCTGATTGCTTACAATCACGTCATGAGGTGCTAACAGTTACTCTTCATCGTTACGCGATACGTTACGAGATATTACTCTCAAAAAGTTGCTGCTCCAGTTGGAAATGCCTTTGAACACTGTGCACAAAGTATGAGGAGCTAAAAACCTACATACGATCGCTATCAAATTTTTCGTGCGACGATGCAACCCCCTGAACTGCGCAGTGACTTCCCTACAGTGGTGAAATGGCCGTCACACAACTGGTCTCACTGCTTTCCAGCGCTCCAAAAGCCGTATAATCCGTTCCTGAGTTTACTGGAAGCCTTCGGAAAGCAATGATCGACGGCGCTGCGTGGCCGACTGCGCAAAGTTTGCTGCAGCACGAAAAGATGAGTAGGACACGCGAATTTTATGATGGGCCATCAAATCTTATTCTACCGCACTCATGAAAGTACAGTGGCGAAGGGAATGCAACAAATTTTAAAAAAAAAGCACCACAAATTGCCGTATATGGCGAGGAGCCCGTGTTCACGTAGTTGCCACTCAGGTGATACGCCTTTGGAAGACTGCTTTCCACCTGAAATCTGTCAAACTTCCTTCACATTTCTTTTCATTCTGCAACAAAGATCCTTTAAGCCTAATGCGTTCCGATGATGTATAGGTTGAGATGACTCAAACAAGAAACTGAACTAGCAACTTGCTAAGGGAAACTGGAAGAACAGCTATCAGACTGAGAGCATAGAGTTGCTCAAACAGTGCTCTGCTTGGAGCTATATTCCTCGTAACTTCGCAAATGCCTCTCAATGAGTTGAAAGGTCGTGAAAGCTGCTTGAGAAAATTAACGATAAGATTCTTTTAAAGCAGACGCTATTATGAGTTGAAAATAGGAATCGGTGCTGCAATGAATACTCAATTACAGCTATGGATTACCTGCCTATGGTGTCTGTGGCCATCACTTGACCAAGTCAATTGTTCCCAGGTGTCGTCAGCGATCGCATGAAATTCTTCTGCATCACTTTTCACCTCAACAATATATAGTAATTTATACTGTCTATTTAAGTCAGCTGTGAATGATATAAAGAAACAACTTCACTGCGTACAATGAATCTGAAGAGGAATCCGTGCGAGTAAATGTCTTTTCAACGAGAGAAACTTATTTTAGTCTGGTATGACGCTAATCTTCTTTAAAAAAATTTGCCATAGTTGTATAGGATATTCTCGTGCAGCAACTCAAAGGGATTGATGATCGCAGTTTAAGTGACTCAAGAAATCATTTCGAGTTAACAATGAACTGGAATTTTCCAAATGCAATTATTTATATGAGGATACCGCAACGTGCTGTAACCTTATCAAGCTTTCATAGCTTAGCAGTGCCATTACGCTAGTCTATCAGATAAATATTACAAATTGTTCACAACTAAATGCAATTGAAATCTGTTCCAAATAAAAAAAAAGTTGTGCATGTTGACAGAGGCACGAAACTGAGCAATAACGGAAGGCATGTCGTAGCCCATTACTTGGCTATCTCCATTTTATTACCGCCCTTTGAGAGAGCATGCTTCTGAGAAACGTAATGCACTCTTGGCGTTGATCAGGCGTCAAGCTCAACATTAGAAAAACAGTTTAAGAAGGGACAGTGCGATACTATAGTTGATGAGGGTCAGCTAGAGCAAGGGCGAACGAAGGAAGCAACAAAGAAACGACGACATGGAAAGCTGAAAAAAAAACAAGTGGAGTGGTGAGGTGACGTAGAAAAAAATAAATTTCTTCAAAGGATCGAAGAAACTGAGAGCATCTCGAAATCGCAAAGACGAAATGATAGCAACTTGGTGAACGCAGCAACATTCTGAACATAGGTGCCACTCACCGATGATTCCGTGCCCCAAACGGGATTATAGAAAACGTTTGCCTCCAAATCAAATGGAAGAATATTTTTTCAGTACGCTGAAATAATGCGAGGGGAGGACCACAACACCCCCCCCCCCTCCCCTTCTCTTCCCCGCTATTGTTTGCAAGGACAAGCTACCAGCAAGCTGTCCCCTCAAGTGTGCGATTATAAAACGCTCATTTATGTTCACCGCATCAATGTTTAACAACGGTGCATGTAAATTCCTCAAACGCTGATGGAACAGAGTGGGAAGGATGGGTAAAGAAAGGATATTAAGTGCAATATCGCAATAACATTAAGTGCAGTAAGGCTGAACCTGCTCGTTGATCTGAACGATTTTAACAATAATGGGAGGCACATAGCAGAGGGTTGCGATTAGTGTACCCACGGAGGTGATGATCGCGCTGAAGCATACTGCCTTCGCCGAAAACATTTGCACGAATTGAAGGGACGGCGATGAGCGCGTCAATTGTGTCACTACTGCTGAAGATCCATACTACAGCTACGCCCACCGCTTATTGTCACCCTCCGAAAACTCCACTGTACAAATACAGTGGGGCTTTTAAGACTACTTGAGAGGGTGCCCACGAAATAAATGAACTAGTGGCAAAGACGCGATTACATCTGCGCGATTTGCATTCAAATATTCATCAGTTTTCGAAGCAAATTCATATATTTTTTGAATTAACGACAAAGATCTGTTAGGCGCTTGTGCGAATTCGAATCTCCAAGGAGCACTTTGGCAAATCATATCTGTGCCTATGTATATACATATGGCTGTATATGTATTTGTCTGTCCGGTAGTTTCAACTCGAAACAACTGAAGCTGGAGTAACGAAATTAGGTTCACATTATTTTGCCATAGGCTGACCGACAACACCATCCTCCACGTTGATGGATCCACTTCGAAGAAAGCTGTAGACGTTTAAAGGTAGGAAGATATTTATATGCATTTTCGATCGCTTGGGTTTTCATCTAACAGCAATCGGATCACAAACAAACAACATTTTGTCGAAGATTCTGTGGAAATGAAATATAGATGCATCATTACGTGCGCTTACGAATCAGTGGGAATTACTGCAATTCGCTGGCTCGATATGTGAAAATTCGAAAGCGCATATTGTGCTACGCCTCTGGCATACTATGTCACTTGTTTACATGGCTGTCTCACGAGATGGAAATCGACAGCAATACTTGCAACTTGAGAAGCATTATTAGAAATGGAAAATCGGGTGGAGAGAAATGCTTACAAAATTTTACTCATCAGAGGATAATTCGTTCACAGCTGAATATGAAAAGGTGTGCTGACTGACGAAATGTTAAAAGAACTAAACGAAATCAAAATAAAATGAGAAAAATGTGTTGGAAGTCTGCTGAAATAAATGATTCCAATGGATGTAAAGGAAATGACAGAAGAGGGCATTATCAATAAGAAAGAAAGGAAACAATAAAATGTTGGGGAAAATAGGCACGCTGAGCATTAATGCCAGAGCAAGAGGGCATGGTAAAGTGTTCATATCGACCATCTAGAGCAGCACATATGATGAAGCGGCTTTATGAACGCGGAACTATGGGAATTTTTAATAACGTTTTGAATAGAGCGAAGAAAGTCGAGATTCTTCACTTACCACTCTTTTGGATGATTTTTGAATTTGCGTAGTTTCTTATGAAACGCTTCTCAAGATACTTTTTCCGGAAGTGCGTTTCCAGCCCAGAAACTATCGCCACAGCGGTTTGAGCAGTTGGTACAAAACAACAGGTATTTCAAAACAGATTTCAAAAGAAGCCTCCAAAAGCAAGTGGGAAAACCCGCCAGAGAGGATGGCACGACATGCGCCTCTTGCATTTTCACCTACTCCATTAATAATAAGCAAAGTAGGTGTGTACTCGGCCTTTGCTCATGAAACCATCCAGTTTTACAAATCATCCGACAAAAACCCATCTTATCGAATTTGTGGCCTTTTGCAGAAAAGGACTGTGATGTTTTCACGGAGACTTTGGACATATATTTGAGCGCATATCTGTTCGTCTTCTCATCGGTACAGTAATTGTGATGAAGCTTAATAGATGTAGCGAACACATTTTGTTCTGGTCAGTAGCCTTTTGTTTCAGTTATCGTCAAACTTGCAAGCCTGTTTCGTTGTGGAACCGGTCGACGGTCAACCAGAAACATCCCCATTTTCCTCAAGTTTTAAGATGATGTGAACCAATCGCCTTCAAATAAAAATACCATATCCTGGCAACTTGTAGATGTGAACAACTGATTGGCGCTATCATACCGGTGTTTTCGTAATGCCCTTTCCTACTCAATTCTTTGCGTTCCAATAAACGGCTGCAAAACAAGAGTAGGTAGTAGATTCCCGGCATTTTGATATGTTGGTGATGCAAATAGAAGATGGAATAACGTCCAGTTTATGGAAGAGCGGTAGTTAGTGTTTCGCAGTTTGAAGAGCAGTTCAACCCAAACTGATCCAGACTGATGGCATTCTATATAAGAATTTATACAGCTAGCATGTTCAGATATTACACGTCTTGACGGTAGAATTCATAATCGAACTCAGAATCGCCTACAGCGTTCTGCTTAACTTCGTATAACTAATAAAACATGCGCAGTGCACTGATATTAAGTGATTATCGCATGGAGAAAACATTTTCTGCAATCAAGGTATTGAAAGCTGTACGCATTTCCTTTTATTGCCGTCTATGCGTGCCAAATCGTTTTTGTTGCGCAGATCGAGGCCTACACTGTATGGAAAGTACTGCGAAAGAGGGCCTCTTGCCATGTGGGGAATGTAGGCTTATGCCGACTGTGAGTTGCTAGCATGGAGGTTGTACAAGCGGAAGGCCAAAAAAGAATGAACAGAAGGTGCAGTAGTGATCGCAACCTTATAATGGGTGAGCCGAAATTTCTCATAGATTGTACTTCGGTTTTTTGGTTGTAGAGTATTTGAAAACGGACTGAATTCCCTGTTTCTAATCTCAGTAAGGACCGTTACGATGAGACAATGACACGGCTGCAGCACTTGAAGCTGAAAGAAAAGATCGAAAGGTGAAAGAAATTCTTCTCTCCCCTCCACTTCCCAAGCTCTCCATGCATATATAGTTCCAAAAGAAAGGATGGTGATTCAGGACATATGAGTACTCGCATCAGCACTGTGATTTTTCACTACCAGTTTCGTCTTCGTTTTTCAGATTAGTTTTTACTGAAGGAGACGGAATTAATAGACTGAGGCTTGTTTATGCACGCAAGTATGAGAAAATCGATAAGATCAGTGACGGTTGAATGGAATTCGAAAGGCGTACGGGATATCTCTCTAACAAACTTAGGTCTAATTTTGCTCTTTATTTGATACGATGCCGGCGGCATCTCTTGATGACAGCATGTTGGAATGCTTTGGGACATTTTATCGGACACTGAATCATCCAATGTTTTGTTTTCTTTATGCGTTCACGCACGATCTATGGATAATTGTTTGTTTTGGTTAATTCACCGTGCGTTTTTTTTTCTGCGCATTCGTTCCTAAACGATAGACTGCAATCCTGTTTGCGCTATAAAACCATATTCACTATAGGCGTCATTAATTGAACAAATGCGTGGCAAAATGCGGAAAATATTTCTTTCTAAGAACGTATCGTTGCTGTAATTCTGATACATCCACACATACAGCAAAGATTACTATAGCTTTGTGTAGATTTATTCATCTAGGAAGCCACAATTTATGCAGCATTTACTAAGTTAGGTTGTTAGTGATTGATCTAGGTAGATGGTTCAGTGCTCGAACAATTCATAAGCATTCGCAGAGGCCAATGATAGGGATATTAAAAAATGGCGAAACTAATTATCTTGATGTATGGAACGACTGTTTAAACTTACTACATCAGAATCTCATGCTCCAAAGGATTGGTTTCACAATTGTTCCTAACACTTTAGTTTGTTACAGCTATAATTGTGAGTAATGAAACAATAATGTAGACAAGTTCAAGACAGAATTGGTTTGCTTAAGGATCAGTCACTTCTATGCATTTCTGTCCAGCATCTGATCTAAAAGATGTGCTGGGAAACAATCATTTCAGATCCAAGTGCAACGTTTTCGGACACCAAGTATTGGTCGGCTGTGAGTACAGGACAATAAAGCAGATTCCACCATCGAATTGTTCGTCATAGCGTTCATATGTGAATTCAGCATAGGGGCGAGTGCTTAAGATTTTCATGTTTCTTTGCTTCTTCTGCAAGTAACGGTTGCGCAGGACTATCGGCTCACTGCAACATCCCTGCTGCTCGGTAAGCGCAACTTTAACATCCATTATGAAACTTCCTCCGTAGTGTCAGCAGATTTCCGTATTATTGATCTTCTTCAATTTTGATTTTATTATTAAAACTGTTTCTCTTTGATTCCATTCAACCACGCTGTGAGGTATGAATTGATGTGACCTTCTACACTCAGATGAAATTATATTTATTGTGGAGAACAAAAACGATCTTAGTTGCACCATTCCTTGGGAGCAGTCTCCACTCATGTGGCATTCGCTTTCGTGGCTTTTTAATGCCAGAGAATGACAATATTAAATAGACTACTTCATATAAAGAAACGTTTTGAGTGGTAGTGTGAGCTACAGAAGTTGTGCCCATCGTGTATTTAGGAATAGAACCGCCGAAACCTAGACCTGACCTCTTGAGTCTGGTGGGAAGGGGTGGATAGGAGTTTTGGAGAAAGAGATGGATGTGTCCGCATGAACTTCGAGATCATGGAAGAGATAGCGGCGGCAAGTTGAATCCCATTAATCTGGAAAGAGATGCTAAAACGATAGAGTTATCGCAACTTTGTCTTCATGCCATTCGTTCGTTCGTCCTTTTCATAGTTTCACTTGAGATATGATGCACGTCACTGTGAAATTTCACAAAACAATATTCCTGGATTCGACAGCAACCTCAGATATCTGTTGACTTTTACTGCCGTTTTTTCTGAGGTCCACTCAAAGCAATCGTAGCCCGTTACTTTCTAGAGTTTATCGATGCATGTATTTCTTAAACAGTTAAGTGTAGGATGCATATTTGTGGCGAAAAGTTCAATTCGAAATTTTTTTTCAAGTTTGAGCAAATTTACCTAAAATTTCGGCCACCTTTCATATGCAAGAGCTGGAAATTTTTCTGTTTCATAACAGAAATGAAAATTCTTCAATTTTTATTCGACTTAAACGTTATTTTGAAAACTCATCAATCTGCCCCGATTTTATAGTTAATCCTACAGTCGCCTTATTCCACATCCTCGATGGAACTCCCAGAGCGCCCACGACAGCATAAATAGAGCTCATATTCATCCTCACTATGCACTGTGCCTAAATTTACATCATGACTGGGCTGCATATATACTGTTTCTGAATGTAAGCGATGAAAGAAGTGACGCAAATTAAGCACGCTATATGGTTGCTGTTGAAATTCATCTTATGTTTGCAGTTTCTTACAGTTCTGAAATATTGCTCCAAAGTTAAGGGACGTTAGGAACTTTCAACTGTTCTCTTTTTAGCGACTGCAGAAGTGAACTGTGAAGCGCAGGATGAAGTCTATGGAAAAAATCCAGATGTGAAGATGTGACTAGAAATTGATGGTAAGCAGGCAGGAATTGAGCTGAAAAAAAAAACAACTCAATTTTGATGAAATAATGAACCCGAGGAGATGTTCACGTTTCTTCGATTATTTTATTCGTGCATACAACAGCAATATCCGCTCTGCACAGTCTCATGCAAAACGCATAAACAATAAGCTGCCCAACAAAACGTGATGTAAAAATAAACCAAGCAATCGATTGATTGTAATAGATTTTATAAAAGTTATTGCGTTACATGTAATAGCAATTACTGAGCTTGAGAAGTCGACACATTGCTTGGATTTATTGAGCTCGAGTAGTGGGTTCCTTGCAGTATAAACTCGCGAAGTTATGTTGAGAATGTGTCGTCCACTCATCGAATGTGTACTCGAAAAGTTGTTGAGTTTGAGTAACTGAACGATTCTGATTCATACTGTAGAAGCTCTTGCAGTAAACTCTATAGAAGCAGTGAAGCTTGAATGATCAACTCGTCGAATTATGTGTTTATATAGAGTTGTAAGTTTGTGCACTTGTTTGTTTATAATGGATGCTATAAAAGTGATTTTAATATATAGTGTAAAAGTTATGTTGAATGTTGAGCAGTTGACTCATTACAAAAAATGCTAAAGAAGTTGCGGTGTTTGCTTGCAGCAACAAGCAGCTGCCAGGTGTTTGTTAGTGCGTGTGTGTGGGAGTGCAAAGCAAGCCGGCTGACGAGGAGGGCATTAGTTGTGCATACACACCTAAAGTGCCGCTGTCTTATCCGTTGCAGCAAGATTGCGCGGATGCGCCAGAGAAATGGACTAATCAGTTTCCGTAGGATTCGTTCCTTCGATTGCCATTTTGCTTTGTTAGCGGCTCGATTTCACGCGGATGAACGTGCATCGCAACGACGATTTGTTTTCGGATGTTCGACGAATTTGATAAAGGCGCATTGCGCATCTTTTAGGCCCATATGGGATTCTTCGAAGAAAGATGAATCGCCGCGCTATCCTTGGAGTCTAATCTCTACCCATCTTCCTCCCATTCGTAGCACTCATTTTTTTCGGTACTTGTCACGATATCCAATCACCTCGCTGCATTTCTTTTAATTTTTCTACGATTGTCAAAGAATTCGTTTCAGGTGATTGTCCGAGTATTTCTCCGGTAACTATTATAACAGTTTAGAGGCAATATTAAAGTTTCTGCTTCCCAAACATCAACGATGTTTCGAGATTTTATTGACCTAAAGTCATCTATCCAGTTCATTGTTTGATCCGTTGATGCTCTGCTATTTACTATGCGAGTAACTAAGAGAATTATATTCTTATGATTTCAAGAGTTAGCAGTGAATTAATATTGCAATAATATTTCAGAAAGAAAATCGCAGCGGTCTCTTCATATCTAAAGCAATCTATTTCTATTAGACAGTTATTCATAACTTTATTCCAATATATGATTCGACAGTCATATCAGCACAACAATTCTCCTCGATTAAATCGAGATTTTTGGTCATTTACGAGCAACAAATAAATAGAACGCTGTTCGGTAAAAACTGTTGGGGAGAAATAAATAGGGCTATGAATTTCTCGACTTCGCTTTACCGGGTTTTTGAAATAATATTTTTTAAAATATAATAAAACACGTGTGGTAATAAAATTTAGTAATAATAAAATATATAATAATAATAAAGAAATATTAATCTAGAATTCAGTCTGAAAAAGTAGAAACGAAGGAGAATAGAAGAAGAAGAGCTGGAAAACCAGAAGAAGGAAGAGAAACAGTACCAGGAAAGGGAGAAACAAATGAAAAGTTAAACAGAAAGGCCCTCATAACGATACCTTGTTCTTACCGTTGCTTCTACCTTTCTCCTTTGCTCTTCTAGTTTTTGTGGGTGTCACTTGATGTCGATTTATGATACATCTGTTCTTCAGGTCACTGTGCTTTGAGCCTTTAGACGTTATCGGTGTTATAAATAAGGCGTAAGGAAACCGATACCCTAGTTTTTGGCACTGATGCACTCATGAATTGCAAACCTGCTTTGCACATCTCAAAGGACGGTTATTTGCGCTTTCTTGAGCAGCAAAACCGCAAGAATGAAAGCGCAAGGTGTTTTCCTAACAGTAATCAAATGATTCGTAAGCGCGTCACAGAAGTCGGAAATAACAGTGTTTGCAACCACGATAAATATCGTTATAACACCTTCTGTGGCTGCAGTATTTGTGAAATGATGCTGTCTGTACTAAAAATGGAACGCATATGCACAATCAGCATTGCCGCCGCAAGTTGGTCAAGGTTCTAACAGATGGCTAAAGTGCGAGCAAGGAGAGGAAAATGAATTTTTTGGACTATGAGTGAACGTGAAATGTTGAGCCGAGCGTTCTTTCGCAGATGTCGCTCGTTTGATGCATTAATTGCGTGTATTGCATACGGAAGATTCGTGGTTTATTAGTATTCTTAGTTTATATGTATTTTAGTCGCCGTATACATGTAATAAAGGTGATGTCTGCATATGGACATATGCTGCTCCGAAACAAGAGTAGCAAAACAGAGGGGCAATGAACGTTGTGATATGCAACAAACTTGTTAAACATGTTACCGAAGTGTTCGAAACAGGGCAATGCTGCTCCGAAACAAAAGGGCAATGAACGTTAAATATTATATTTCAGTCAGGAGTGGGCTTATAACGCGCACTGGGAGCGAAGGCTGGCGCAAGCAAGTCGCCAAAAATCTTTGAGATTTTTCGTGATTGGAATGCATGTAACCGAACTTAGGCAGGAGAACAGCTGCGCATGCATGAACACCAAATGTTGCGTTTTAGACATAAACACGCTGAAAAACTTAAAATGCAAGCGGAATCCCGAAAAAAGCCACTTTCCTTCCGCCCCGAGGATTTTTTGCTGTTGCACAAGTGCTGAACCTATGGTACCATTCTTTCCTCTTCCTTGAATGTTAGCTCTCGGCCCAAAATGTCACCTATTGAGTGTGCTAGGTGACATATTTCAGCAATAGGTTTCGAAAGTGACAGTGAACTTTGCAATGCAAGCGGATGATAGTATTAAAATGAACGTTCTTTCTAATAGATACCTCGTAGTAATTTTCCTCGAATATATGAACAACTCTTTTTTATCAATTTCCTCTTGAATATCTGTTTTGAAAGTTGAGGATAGGTCAGACTCCTTTTCCACCTTCCAAATCGAATCCATGCGCTTATGAATAAGGAAATTCCAAATACGGTAATCATGAGAAACATGCGGTCAGCCAATCAAAATATGCCAATCTGTTGATGCAGCAGAAAATAGGCTGTGATTACTGCTGCTAGACTATTGCAAATATAAAAAAGCTGCAGAGCACATCGATCGAATGGGCTTGCGAGACATTCGTTCAGAGTGGAAGTCAAAAAGATGCTCACTTGTTTTGTGTTTCTACCACCTGTTACCTCGACGAGTTTAACTGCTCTAGCGGGTGCGCTACTCGCTTCGCCGCGTACTTCATCGCAAAAAATGAATCTTATACGTGTTCAAATTTCCCTCCACGTACCAGACATGACCTTAGGGGCTTGCACGATCCACTCTGATGCTAAACAGCATGTAACAGCCACCCTGTTGGCGATTGCCTCGTATGACGTTTTTGGTGTTGTACCCAAGTGCCGTCATGCGCGTGTTCAATTTCTTAGGATTGGCGATTTGCAAACTTCGACAAGCTGGGTGCTACGCAGTCCATTTGGGTGCATAGCGATTCGATGTCAATCTCAGTCACTCTTCCTCATTTCTCAGCTTGGACATGGTTGACGCCAACAATGTTGTCTGACCGCATGTCACAAAACATATGTTTCAACCACAGTACTTTTGTACCAGAAAACTGAAAAGCTGTACTAGGCAGAAACCACTGTTGTATGTTGGAGCGATGCTGTATGAATTGCATAACTGGCAAGGGCAATTGCTGTAAAGTGTGCAGAGTTGCAGTGCCATTGCGTGAGACGGTGAAGCGAAGCATCTCTGTGACGTTTGTGCTATGGGACTTCTGCTTCAGGACCCTTGTGCAGCTCCAGTGTTTATCTATGCGAACAACGCAAGGTGGTCTGTGATCAGGGTATTTAGAGGTATAAATGTCTTCAGTTCAACTCTCTCGCCACGCAAACCTTGCAGTGGTCAAATCTTAATGGCCAAAACGTCTTGTGGTCGAATGGCCCGCTTTCAAATGTCTTACGTCCAAATCTCATGCAAATCTCATGTGCTGCAAAACTTTGTGGGTAATTGCTCCATGGTACAAATATCCTGCTGCAGAAAGGCTTAGCATTCAAAGACACCTCGCTTACCTAGAGGACATGTTCCACGGACCGTTTTGAAATGCAAATCTCCAAACTTTTGTCTTGTCTTCCATAGGGTATTTAAGATAACACTTGGTCTTATGAGATTGGTGAAACCCATTGATGTCAGGCCTACAGGATAGTGCTGTTCAAATTCAGCCATGACTGACATAGTGTATATACCTGCCTAGCTCTGAGACAATAAAATTTTGAGCGAAGGTAATTTCGCAACAAAAATGGGATGCGAGTCCATGGCATAGTGTATCGTAAATCACTTTATTTTCCTGTATTTCTTAGACCTGATAGTTGTCTTCAGAACTATCCTACGTTGCGATTATATTTTGCGTTGGATATTGCACTTCTGTAGTATAGAGTCGCGCTCCTTGAACCCGAAATTTATATCTAACTGATGTTATTGCTAAACTTTTGTTCATTTGCGGCGAGATTGTCGGTCACTATTCGAACAGAATCACGTTGAAATTTTATTGATACATTGCAGTGAGATTCGCTACCTTGCACATTCGATAAGGTATGGAGATAAGACTTAGAGTGGTCAGCATTCATAAAAACGTACTATATGAGTGCAATACGTTTTCCGCTTACAAATATAGTGCTCATTCTGCCTAAGAAAGTTTTCCTCCGAGATTACCTGACAAAGTGGAGAACAAATTCTTCTCTTCTACTTTTTAATCATCGTTGCATGGAGAAATTTCAGAAGAATATGCCCGATTAGGAAATGCTTTGCTTATTCTCCAGCGACTACTAAATTGGTGGAAGCGTGTGAGATGACTTTATTCGTTGCATTTTGCAGTAAACTTACTAGAATAAGGTTGTGATCTACAAAACTAATCACATATTCTTTTAAATGTTCCAGTTGACTTTGGATGAGAAGAAAGAAGTTCTACCCCCCCCCCCCCTCCCCACCCCCCAAGGATAATCGAGCTGTCTTCCTGTTTTCCTTTTCGGGATATGCCAGTGCTTCTAGGCTCTTACATCATCAGAAGGAGGAAATGCTAACTGCGATGTCTTTCTGCTGATTGGCTTTGTTAACGGCATGTTGTCGGCACTCCGAAAAGGCGTTCCGTTGATGCAGGAACAAATAGCAACGTCAGGCATTGTTTTATTTGTGTTATGGCTGGGATAAATTGGAGTTGAAATGTTGTTTTACCAACAAGTTCTACCAATAAGTTAAAGTTTCTGTGTAGTCTATTTCATTGTGATTGTGGTGTATGTTCTTCGAAGGGTCTTTTCATTCGTGTTATATGATGGGCTCGAATGCGCATTGCATTCTTGCCATCGCTTTCACTCTTTCCCATGGGAGGTGCAGGTCTTTTGCTTTGCCCGTAAATTGTTCGCGCGAGCGTCTGGATTGTCAGTCGTTGCCGAAGCGCTTTTTAAATATGATTCACGTATTAACGCTTAACTTGTATTGCATCATAGCATTGCAGGAGAATTCAAGGGTGTTAATATGAACAAACTTTGGCAACATTTGACTTCCTAGCAAAAGCCAATGAAGGAAAAACTTAGCGGATTAGCCGACAACAACCGATTTTTCGCTCATTCCACGGACTCTCCTCTTAGACCTCCTTGCTTCTTTTTTGAGAAATCCTTTGTTATTGTACAGATCAATATACGTAAGCCATTTTTTAGATTGGGGCTGTTATATTTCTTGTCCAACTTGCGCCATGGTATCATCTGCAACGTTCACTACATCATAGAGTTTCATATTGAAAATCATGATGCTCGTTATTTTTTATGTTTGCTCCGAATTTTTATCACAGTGCACTTTTGGGGATATCTGCGTGCGATCAGAAAGAATTTGCCTACAACATTCCATTCTTGCGACCGTTTAAGCCGTCATAAAAAATCTTTTTCAAAGGACTTGATATCAAATGAGGTGCATAGGTTTGTTTGCGACCCAACTGCAAAAAGTGTGCTGCTCGTTACGTTTTAATGGGAACTTCGCAGCATTTTCTTCTTATACGCTTTTGCATTGCAACGTGAAAGATATACCCGATCTCTGTATGCTTCTTATCTTCTAAGATTGCGCGCAACTTTTGGAAAAGTTATCTAGGTAAAATTATTAGATATAATCCTTATGCTCCTTATGTGAATAGAGGTTAGAAAATCAATTTAATTTCAGCATTCCTTGCAAATTAGGCAGCTTTTGATGCTCAAAGAGTCGGATATTCCTCTTCTGCGTATACGTAGGAATTTTATATACTTGAGAAAATTACTTGATTTTCCCAGTTTCTCTTTCCTAACCGATGCACTTGTAGCCGACCAGGAAATTGCTAATTCGTCTCCGGGATTTGGAATTTTGAAATCAACAATCGACGATATTACAGAAATGGATTCTGCTTTGTTCAGATGGTCACAGTTGCAGCGGTACTGCTGCTGCACCTAGCACATAGATTCCAAGAACTCTTAGAGAATAACTCTAAACTCGCGTTCTTCAACTATCAGACAAAAGAAAGAGGAGCCAGTTTTGTCTATCCAGGATTCTTTACATTGATAATAAAAGGAAATTTGCCCGCTATTCCTACGCATGAACGAATAAATGGGTGGAGCTGGAAAGCTTTGTGATTTATAATGCACAATCATGCATAGAAAGACATATACAGACATGTGGTGGTTACTTTTTTCAGATATTGCCTTGTTTTATGCTCACGAGAGAGGCGTCAAACTTTCTGAGACAATCTCGTTGGAGCGCTGATACATCCTGTTCTCTGATGTAGAAATCACCGTTTGTTGCACATCGATTTTTTGCGTCATTAGCCCAGTGGAAACACATATTGCTCAGAATCTGTCTGCCCGTATCTCCGCGTATTGCAATCTCGAGATCCCTCGCAGTGACTCGAGCGAAATTTAGAGAATGGGCGCCATTTGTATTTTAGGCTGAGGCTCCACTCTGAACTTGGATTCTAAACATCGCTCCAGTACGCCCACCGCTTCCTTTCTGTCACCACTCAAAACATTTCGTTTGCTGAAGCAGTCTTGTTCAAATCCCGCCACTGGCAATATTTTTTTGTAAATAGTGTCCACTTGATTAAATCAAGTGGTTTTGTGGATTAAGAACTAGTCCTGTGATATGCATCTTGTGCCAGACAGCAACATCATTCCCAGAACGTTGCAGATATACAGAGCTCTCACAGTTTTTATTGTAGTACACCATTAGTTTAAAAGAAATTTAAAAAAAAAAAAAAACTTTTTTCGCCCGGAATACGCTTCGGAAATAAGGTTGGGGAGCAGGGGAGAGAAGGCGTTCGTCCACAAAGTTGACAGACGGCAATTTCAGTCTAAGAACGACGCCGGAATTTCAGAGTCCAACAGTTTTTAGGATGAAATAATAATGGTGCTGAAACTTAGTTAGAGGTGGCGTCAGTGTGGGCTGCGAACATCAAAAACTTATACCTTAAACTTTCGACAAATGCTCGCCTGAAATTCAGCATTTTGATGGGCGGTTAATTTGGAAAAAAGAAAAAATGAGAACATCTACAACAATCTGAGCAAATTGTTATTTCCTCTGTGTGCACAAATAAGTGGCGACATTTTACGCTAGCTGGACGCTTTTCATGCCTCAAAGGGTTTCTTAACGCCTCATTTCAAGCTGGAAAATTGCCTTAAACATTTTCAGCAAATGAGAGGAAGTGAAGTTGCAAAGTACTTCACAGTAAAAGAAGTCTTAGTAAAGCACACCTGAAAAGCAGAGAAAGAAATTTCTTTTCTTATATTGCTACTAAGAAGTGATGCTATCATAGTAGTTTTTTAATGCGTTGTTTTATCACACTAACATCCACATCTTAATCACAGGTTCTCTTCGGACAAAAGTACGACGTAGAAGCGCTCGTCTATTCCTACTACGTTAGTCACTTTCGGCGCATTAATGCTCATTGTGCCGATTACATCGCTGAAGCGAGACCCTTCAAATAAGAGTTCATGGAAACCGTCTTGGCCATGTTGAGGCCATTTAAAGGAGCTTACATTATTTGTACAGAAATGCTGCCTCCTATAAATACGATCCTTGCAAACACGATGCCAATAACTTCGGAGATTATTACTATCCATCATTGTCGATGCGGTTTAAGGATTTGCTGGCTAACGTTTCTGAATGGTGCAAAGAAAATGGATTTGCATGCTAATATATCTAGCGAAATGAGTAGGAAACCGATGTGAAGAATACTGGAGCGTTAACATGATGTCGGATACTTCAGAGAGTCGATGGCAACGCTGCACACGTGAAATACATCGATCATGAGGGAAATATGGCGTTACGTTTGTGCAGGATCAACTCTCACGCCTTTTAATTGAACAAACTTTTACTATGCCCACACAGCCCATTTGTTGCTGCTGCTGCTATCAACTCAACTCAGAAGGCTGCCATCTTCGTCACAAGAAATCCTGCTTCATTTCTGCATCACTTTCAAAATGCCTATCTGAAATTTGACGTCGGCGGTTCGTTTACACTATCGAATGCGGGTATTCGGTGCGCTTCTGCTGTCATTAATCAAATTCGTCGTTCCATCCGGTACGTTTTAGCTCTTCCTCTTCATCTTCTCGCGATATATTGATGCAGTTATAGCAAAAATGTATGCGATCATTTCTGCGAATGAAAGAATATAGCTGCTATTATTTTTGATGCAATAACGACCATTGCTCACTGCATCAGCTATGTGAGAGCCTTATATTTTCCGCTTTCCTTTTCTACCAATTCCAAATGAGGATTAGAGGAGTAGAAGCCGGGCCTGCATTAGAGAACGGCAGGAGATCGGAATCGTGTGGGATCTCATGCCCCACTCCCTCTCATATCGCTAAGAGGACAGCTAATCCCCATCTTCCTGTTTCTACCCACCCAAAAGGGATATGGAATTTAATATTCCCGTGAGAGGAGTGCTGAAAATGTTCAATTGCAATAAAAATGATCTCAAAATACGCAGTGATGTAGTTTTTATGATAGGCTAAATTTTGTGAGAACAACTGCTCATCCGTCTATCACCCACCAATTTCTCAAAACGCTTATCGTAATTTCGTTTTTATTCATGCCGATGGTTTCTGTTGTATAAACTCGAAAAAAAAAATGACAGAGGGGACCTGTTTTAAGTGGAAAAGCAACAGAATTTTTCCTTAAACCTTCCGTCACACATTCATGTTATCTAAATTACTAGCTCATTCCAAACAGTAAAATAGTACCTAAATAATTTATTTATCTATCTATCCAGTTGGATATTTCACAGTGCCCTTAATCGTTGATAACTCATGATTTCCAATAATTTAAACAAAATTCGAAGAGAATCGTCGTATGACAGAAATTATCACACCATATTCCATCACCCTAGTTTTTATGTTTCATGAAATGAAGACCCTGGGAGGTAAGCACAGATGTGTAAACTCACACGTAAATACAATTAAGGCGGTGCTTTGATGGCGCGATTTTCATAGCAGTTTGTAAGTGCGTTACTAACGATCGCTTAAGATTACTACTGACTTTGGGAAAATTTCTTTCGGATATGAGTCACTAAGTTTCCGGCTGTGAAACGCGAAATTTTTCATGTGCTGTCGTCGACATGCAGCTCATCGTTTCAAATGTATATCAATTTCATTAAAGTCACTGTGCAGTAAAAGAGTTATAAGGTGTCTCAATGGTGAGGCTCTTCATGACTGCTTCAAGGAGCTGACTCCATATCGAAGCAGTGTGACGTCATACGGAACAAGTCAATTTCTTGAATAGACTTTACGAACCGAACTACACAGACTTTATGAAAAAGTTTAAGAAGAATGACTAAAAAGATTTAAAGTGCTTGCTATGACTTATGAAAGGGGCATAAAAATAGTAGAGCCCGAGCTGAGACGGATAGGTGCGGATGGCAGGGAATCAAATTTTATGGACATGGCATTCGAGATCGCCTCTTGAAAGATATTCGCATATACACTTCAGGTCCATTGCACGCGAAGTCTGGACCGTACTCCCAGTTGGAGATTCTGAGAATACAGATATACTCTAACCGTTCGGTCTTGATTTTGCATTTTCCTGACCGGAAATTTTTTGCTTCTGTGTTCCGAGGTGCTTTCAGTTTCTGATGACGTCGTTTTTTGAAAATCGGCTTTGCTTGCATCTTAAAAATGCCTTATTCGCAGCCCTAATGCATATTTCATCAACATTCCTTTCCGCAGTTTTGCATGACGATACCTAAAGGCGCGTTTGGGCAGAACTAGTTGAATATCAGGCCATTGAAATTCAGATTTTTCGGGTTCGGATCCCTCTGAATTATGCTTGCTTCTGCATGCTGATTACTGCAATTCGCATCTTTCCCCTAAAGAATTGCAAAACATCAACAACTATACAAAATGTGCTGACACGTTTATTTATCGCGGAACATTTCTGTTCCTACTTCAGCCGCCACCCGTCGAACCTTTTCCTCCTTTTCTCTACGCTTACTAACCTTCGTTCTCCTTTCGCTGCACCTGCAGTACTCTTCCTGCTACGTTGCGTACTCATCACATCTTTTTTTTTCCTGCTTCGCACACTCTTCATTCGTACAATTTTTTGCTTGAGAAAATTAATAACGCCACTATCTTCCATTAAGCTCACTGGTCTACTCTTGACAAGATGAATGCGAATTTCAGTAATTCCCTCCCTCCCAAAAGCTCGAATTGCGGCGAAACCTGAAATCGAAATAAATTCGAATACTTTTGTACTGATCGCTATAGCATCATGACATAGTAACACAAATTCGAAAAAGCAAAAGTTGCGTCGCCCCTTCAGAGCTACATTAGCTGTCACATAGAGTCGCTGTAATTTTGCATTCAGTAAGAAAGCGTGCATCTACGAGCATCATTTCTTCACAGTATGAGCAAGCTTTTGATGGAGAGGGACAGGGAGAAGGGGTAATGAGTTATGGGATGAAGTTTTTTATTTAGAAGGAAGGAGAGCGAGAAAATGGTTTCCCAATCCCCGTCACAGCAGAATTGGGGAAGGACTATCATTAGCTACAAACGAAGATCTTTTTAAGATGCGAACAAAAATAGTCTTATAAGCAAAGATTTTTTAGAAGGTTTTGTCTCGAAATCACGTCTCCGCTCTAAAGAAACAGAAATCGATTTGAAGAGCAATAAAGGGACTGAAATGGATTTCGAGCACGACGATTTCACGATTATAGAATCTGATGCGCACTCGAGACTTATCGGTTATATTCGAAGACGAGCTCGACCCTTTCAGCGACCGGTGCTGCATAGTCATTCACCTATCGATATTCACGTCAGAGCGGCACTCTATCAAATTGTCGATTTGGTAATATTTTACTTATGTTGTGGTAATAAACCGGTTACAACATATGGTGTTGAGTGCATGTTACGTTCGTAGGTATATTTTCATTTTTAGTTGCTACGATGTAAGTGAATCACCAACTTATAAGTTTTGAAGGTGGTAGCAAATATTTGATGTTAGTAAAAGTGTGATGCATTTAACTGACAGCAGTAAATAGCAAGAATGCCAAGAGCAGTTGCTTCCAATTTTATTTTAGAGAATTCTGGCAGTAAACGTTTGCAACTTTCTTCTAACATTAAATATGCACCTCAGTTTTTCGTGTTGATGCACTTAAACGAATAACATTCTTCACAATCATTAATTATTTCACAGTTTGGAAGTAATAGCCAGAGGAGCTCAAAAAATCGATCAAACAAGAGGAAAAAGTGATGGGGATTGTGAAGGAGTGTGAACTCTTGTACTGTGACGCTCCACTCCTTGGTCCACTCGAATTATAGAATGCGGCAAAATATGTGCAATTATCAGAGAAACTAAAGCTTGCTTTAGAAGTGAGATGTGAGCTTTCAACCCACAGATTCCAGGCTCTTTACGCAATCAGGCTGCGTACATCAAACCTTATGCAGTATCGCATCCACATACACAAGGGTGCTTAGAAGCACGCATTTCTACTAAAGCGCAACGTCTTAGCCCGAAGCGTCTGGCTCTTTTCCAATGGAAGAAGGTTTAATAGGAAACGCGATTGGCCAAATACGTAATCTTAACTCTTCCAACTGTGAACTTTGTCAACTTGCTAGTAGCTTTTCTTTCTAAGAATAATTCTATGAGCTGACTTCTAGGTCAGATTCCTTTCAAGTAGGCAGTCCTTGCACATTTTATGTAGACCCTCCTATATAAGCGTTTTCGTGTGGGCTTGCTCTAAGTATTCCCACCAAATCATGTTTATATGCACAAACGAATATGTGGTATGGCAATAAATTCAATAAAGGCAGTAACAGTGGTGCTATGCCTGGACTGTTGCGCAAATGAAGTGAAGCGGTCGCGAATGGTCTCAGCTAGAATTATGGCCATCTGACAAGGAAATTACGTGCAAGGAATTGAGTTGTTGAATCAGAGTGCATGCTTTGTTGTTTATGGTGAGCTTTGCATTTGTAAAAGTCTACCTTACCTCAAGTATTCAGGACCAGAGAAACAATCTGGCGACACTGTCTGCATATTTTGACGTTTGGTGGATCGACGATTTTGTCAAGTGGAATGCATCGCAGTTCGATGGTATCACTAAAACCTTCATTCCAGCAAGGTGGATATGGAAACCGGAATTTTACCTTTACCACAGGTACGAATTGACGCACCCTATAATGCAGTTATTTAAAAGCGCGTTCATTCTATCAGTGGGGCGCATCTGAAGGCACCGGCGTAGAAATCCGTTGCAAAGGCAATACTGCCACAGTTGTTTTGATTATTGGGAAAAAAGCAGCTTACTTGAAAAAGACCGTTGGGACTGAGAAGTCAGGTCTTGTTTATTGATTTGGAAATGATGGAGTATGCGCACGCAGAGTTAGCTATTTCGAAATAAGAAGGAATTCAACGTCGTTTCACACAAAGGAGATTAAAAAGCAATTTAAACGCTGCTTCATTCGTTCTTTCACTGTCAGATTTCTAAGTGACTGGTGCATGAAAAGTGGGAACCGGAATTCTCAGCATTCGCTTATATATTGCGGTCATCTTGAAGAGGATGCACGGTTAGTCTGACTGATGAACGGAAAATATTTTTATATTAGTCGCATGTTTTTGTGGAAAATTCCATTCGTTGCAGAGAATGGTTAGTAGATGTTTTGTATTGCAGGTTTATTTTGCAACATTTACATGAGCTTCAAAAGCACAAGCAAGATTTTCAGCGTCCAGGGACGCATACCCGACTACGCTCCTGACGCAACGGCGAAATTAATGGTGACGGTCGGTTGCGGATGTTCATTCCGGTTACTTCACGAGCGCTGTGCCCCATCAACGTGAAGTATTTCCCATTCGACACACAAAATTGCACTTTTGCGGTAAGTTAAGAAAAATGTAGCTATCTTTCAGCTTATGAACCTTGCTGCGCCGTAGAATGCGAGCATCAGCTGCAAAAAATTTAAGTATGAGCAGAAATGAGAACTGCTTGGATAGTGTTCAATGACATCCTCGCAAACCTGCTCCGCTTCATAGAATTCATTATCGATGAGAACCTGTGTCGTGTAGCAAATACTGGTCTCACAGTGAGGCATTGCCTCATTATGCATGTAATACTGATCGCAAAATGGTCGCGGACCGTGGACACAGATCACTTCCTCCAAATCGACGTGCAACCTCGTTGTTGGTTGAGCGTCACTTAACCAAATTTCGGTGTCGTTGTCGTCGTTGTCGCATGGTGCTTCAACAATTATCAGCATGCGTTTTCCTTTGTAGTAGGAATCTCTGACAATTTGCACACTTGGCAACAAAGAGTGGTCAATTTTACCACTCGGCGAATAAAAAGAGTTTGGTGAAAATTGTAAGTAAGCTGGCGGATGCTCTGCTGATGTTCCGTTCTCGTCAGGTGATTCAACAATGAAGCGTTGCTCATCATAGATGTGAAATGGCGATGTACGCATATATTCGTAGTGAACCGCATACCACATATTTGGCAGAAGATTGTGAAGCACATATTCATCCGTGTGATTGGCAGTGCTGAAAATTATCGATATAGTCTTTCGCAAGTTAACGAGAATAAATGCGACCATTTAGAAAAAACGATTTCCCACTTATGAAGGAGAATTCGACTGGTAGAGGAGTGTGGAAGGGGCTTATTATGTATGCATTTTAATTTGCTCGTCGAATTTGTTAGTCATTTCTTTTGGACGTTTTCGTAAACTGTCGTCATACTGAAAGCGACAGGCCACTGAATTATGAAAGGATGGGCGGGATTGGGGGGGGGGGGTGGAGGAGGGAAGGTGAAGAACGCGATGAAGTAGCGAGCTACGAAAAAAAAACATTTTGCAGCTAAAACCAAAAAAGTATAAGATGCCAAAATATGCCAAAATCAATCTTTCATAAAATATGAGTCGCTGAGATGCATTCACCTTTGAGAATTGAAGCAGCACTTGTTGCACTCAGTCAATATTTCAGTGTTTCGTCAATCTTGTCAACCCCGAATCTATGCCTTAGACCAGCTATGCTCAACGAAATTACCACTTGCCAGAATTTCAACAAATTCGGGACAACAAATTGCAACGTTCTATTATATTAATATGATCGTATGATCGAGATTTGCTTTTTTCATGAATTTCTTCGTTGTGTTTTTAAGCTTTTAGTAGTTCCAAGCTTTTAAGCTTTAAGCTTAGAGACAACACATTCCTAAGCTTTCTTATAAGGGATCATCGAAAGCGACCAAATTTAAGTACGAATTACTCCATCGTTAAAAGTTATGAGTGCTTTATTTCGTTTTCTCTAAATATTTCATGTGTTGTAGATCTTCTTTTAGTGCATCAGTTGAAATTTTCTCTCTCTCAGTTAGTGTGCTGAGTGATTGTTTGCACAACAGTTTTTAATTATCGCATTATCGTATGAGATTTCAGCATCCGAAATTTTCATCGATGCATTTGTTCCTAATGCGTCAACACATTTTATAGGAATAATACGAACAGATAGAAAATTTCTGTAATTCTTAATACGTTCACGTAGTTTTGCTCTTATTTGCATATGGACCTCCATATACATGAAAACGAATGGCTGTTGCCTTTTCCCGTCGTCCCTTCCAGCCTATGAAGAGGATTTTACTTTTCTTTTGTGAAAAGTTTCACTTTTCTTTCCATTTTTAACCTCACTCCTTGAAATGATGCACTTCACCTCTTCTGCATTTCATATTGTTCTCAATTCGCATTTTACTCTTTGCTAAATTATTGTTTGGTCAATATTTTACGTCATATAGGTGGGTATAGGAATGTAACAAATGCATTGAAAGTGTTGACACCTGTATTCAACAGTGAGAGAGTTGGTGTTAATTACTGATCGGTTTGTATCAGCCAGCTCGAAAGCTGTTATCCGTATTGTCGCAGTCTCTGGCTTACGATTACGCTTGTCATAACCGTAGCGTGTAAATATCGTTAGGTCGCCGTCTTCGAGCTCATATCGAACAAACTGGCGCATTTTAGTGCTCGCACGTATAGCAGTTATATTTTTGCAGACGGTAGAATTCTCGAAAGAGTATTGGTGCCCGGGTTTATATGCACGTAGTTCCGTTGTCCAGCATACACTGGAATAAATATGTAGGAAAAGCCTACTACCGCTCGGTACATCGAATTAGCTCTGTTCTCTTGCCAGAGCAGGAGTTGAGAACCGATCTGTTCAACGTCAAGGCTCATGCACATCCTCACTTGTTGCAAAGTAATGCTGGGCTTTTCGTTCTGATGAAGCATCAGGTAGTTATAAATGTAGCTTGTGTATCGATTCTAATGGATTTGAGTTGTGAAATTTCACTCTGGAAACAAACTGTTTTATTACGAGGAGAAAAGAGCCAGGCGTTGCAGATGACGCTCATTCAGAGTTTTAGAATGAAGCATTTGAGTTAGTGGTGTCGCCATCCATGCAGTTTGAAAATCTTGTTTTGCAGCATTTGCTTTGCATATATAGTGAAAGTTTGAAATGTTGTTGCGGCGAAGCACTAAAACTCCTCCACCTGCTTACAAGAAATTTTCGCAGTTATCGTTGTGTCCTCTCACAGATTACTTAAATTGAGCGCAGCCTTTGCAATCATCGCAGTCAAGGAGAGTAGCGGTAATATATAGCAGTCCGTGCTGATCTTGGACAGAAAAAGCGTTCGATTCAATTCGACCAATCGAGCAGGTTTGACTGAGGTATTTTCGATTCTGTTTTTGCAACCACTGATCGGTGGTGCTTTTAACTGTTTAATGTTCATTATCTGTCCGTAATTCATCGGTTGACATAAAATAAAGCGGTCAGGCCTGTTCATCAGCTTCACAGTAGAGGTTGCTCAGAAATTGCTAGCAAAATACTAAACAGTGCTGTCAGTATTAGCTGCTTGTTGACCTGATTCGTTAGGAACGACTACTGTTCTCACTCAATTTGGATTCATTCTTGGATTATTGGCATATTTCCAAAGTCATACCTGTGGCAGTGTTTCGGCAATAAAATCGCAGTTATCTCCTGAGTGGAATCATTAGTTACGACTTCGTACAGCACTTCGATCTTTAAAAAATTATTGTTAATTTTTAATGCGCGCTGTCCGCAACACTGATTGAGTGGAAGTTCTACATTTTCCCAAGTTTCGGAATGAAAATGCTTTTTTTTAAGTGAAGAAACTTTCCAAACCTCAAGATCGGGATCTGTAGGGAACCCACGTTCCAAGAGGTGCCCACTGTCTCAAGCAATAGTCTTTCAAAATGTGTTAGCGACTGTCGGCAAAGTCGAACTCTAGTCTTTTATAGTGGAGGAACCCATCTGGTTAATGGGAGGCGCTGAATGGATATAAGTATGTGTCAACAAGTTGCCTTATTTACGTTGTTTGCAATATCAGTAGAATCGCCTTATGGGTGTTTGGGTTCTAAAGAATAGATAAGTTGTAAACTAAAGAGGCCTGAGATTGAGAAGCTATAATCATTTCTATGATGGTAATATTTCGGTTTGCGATAGATGTTACGTCATTACTGATGGGAGACACAGATATTTCCGGTTAATCTATAGTGGAAAATAAAATAGGAATATCTACATATCGATTTGAAGTAAAACACATCTCATGGCCATTAAATGGCGAATGAGAACATAAGATGTGATACAATTAGGTTGTCAGCTGTTGTTAGCTGTACATATTTCTAACGCGTTGAATGGATCGTCGATTGTTTCCGTCTAATGCTCCATGATTGCAAAATCATGCAAGCCCCAAAAAACTCATCAATAAAGCGGTTCAATACTTACAGTAATTTGGAAGCTGTTTTCCTAAGAAATACTACTTCTAGTAGTGAAATAAATTTCATTAACAACTAATCATTACCTCTAATAACTTCGTTGTGTTCATTTGAGTATTGTCGAGAATAAAATTACTCTCGATAAACGAATCATCACAATACATCCTCACTCTAATGATCGCTTCACTAAGATTTTGCCTGAAAAAAAAAGAGTGAAAATGCCACATTCTTCACATTTGTTCGTGTAGCATATAACTGCTTTTCGAATATTATTTATTTCTTCACGATTCGTGTGGTACAAGTGCACTCTATATCACAGGCGACTATCAGATATGACGGTTTTGAAAGCGAAGGTTTAGCTAACTTACAAGTGCTCTAAATGAGCTAACTTTATGATCTGATGAAAAGAGTAAACCGCATTATATTTTAATGTGTTTCTATCATTTCTTT
Organism: Ascaris suum; assembly: GCA_013433145.1. Lineage (NCBI taxonomy): Eukaryota > Metazoa > Nematoda > Chromadorea > Rhabditida > Ascarididae > Ascaris > Ascaris suum. The sequence goes on along the minus strand of CM024188.1, from coordinate 5,518,017 downwards.
GCAGCAGAGTCGATACTCTTGTTAAAAGCAGCAGAGAGTGATAGTGCTTTCGTGATGTTTAATGGAGGAAAACTCGAGAATTTTGCATTTACAAGAGTTTGGAGAGTTTTTATGGAAGTGCTTTCAGAATTTCTTAAATTACACCGTTGAGGATTCATGTCAGCCTGATAACTGCTCTTAGATTTAAAAACTTTTGAATTTTCAGATGATTATTCAGTAGATGAACGGCTAGTCGAAGTTACAGATGTTCATAGTGAGAGTCACACAAAATACCGAAAACACCAAAAAGCTAACACCTTTAGCAATGCAAAAGATGAAAGCCACCTTGTCAATGGGTCCGTCCATTCGGCCATTAGCAAAAGGTCTTCGAGGCGGTGATTCTCAGTGCCTTCCCTGCGAGCGCTTACCTTAAAATTGCATGTGAAGGCTGGCTTGTTCTAATTATTCTTTCAAAGTAGCTCGTTAGTCTTCTGCGCCTTTAAGGTGAAGCACAAAGATGTGATTTGGTCGTCGATGGCCAGCGATTTTCACAGGTTTGCCTGCTTTGCTAACACGTCATGATCTGTGAATTCATTGCCCGCTTTACTGAGAAAATTTTTTCCTTTTTAGAGTGTAATATGGGGAGGTTGCACATTTTGGACAAATCTTATGGATACTTACAAAAGAAGGGAATTTCGTCACTGCTTGTTTGCAGTAGTGCTGGAGTTGAGGTGGGGGGGGGGGGGAGTGGACGAAAGGAGGTGAGGATGGGGGAGAGTGGGAGCAAGAATCTTCTGCTAGAGCAGTGCAGCTCTTTTTTACTGTTATTTCCGTAAATCTCTGGATTTCAGTCCTCATCCAATTGGCTGTCCTCCTTTGCAAGACAACCCATTGGTAACGCTTATGTAGTTCTTGTCGTTGTGATTTATTCGAGAAAATTTTTGTTGTGACGAAAATCGACCGTATTTCCTCCTCATAAAAGTTTTGCTCGGATTTTTATGCTTCTATAATATCTTCGATGATGATCCACATCAGTTCATTTCCTTATAGAAGTCCAAAGCGAATTCTAAGAAATAGTGGTAAAATGCACATTCGACATTTTACTGCATATTAACTTGCCACTTTGCTGCGAGCAAGCTGCAGGCTAATCGGCTTTTATACAAGGAAGCGAGTTGAATTTGAGACCAACAAAAATACAGCCGAAATCGATCGAGATTTTTCAATGAAGCATAAAGCATCTATCCATCTTCATCAGATATAACTCCCGTGTGATTTTCTGTCTAAGAAATCTCGCAAATTACTTAACAAAGGCGTGCATCGCCTTTCCCATTACCAATCTTGAGAAATGTTTGAATCGGTGCTTGAGTACATAAAAAAAAGCTATCAAACATCAACGATGCAGTATTAACCGTATCTCGAGTTGGAAATGTTTGAAATGCGTCGCCAAGGTGCTGCAATTCATATTGAACGGATGGCGCAAAAAAGCATATTAGGCGCAGTATAGCAGGCATGTGCGAGATTCGAAAGAAAAATGGTAGAGATGATATCAAAAAAAGACACTGCAGATGCATACAAGCCTATTTTGCTTGTAATATTAATGCACAGACGCTGAGCAACCTGCCCACTTGAATTGCGCGAGAATGGCGCTTGTCAACGTATCTTGCTGCTTTTATTCTTGCTCTGCGCGATCGGAACGTATGTTGGACGAAATTTCTGCGCATGTTAATGTTCAAAAGAATCACGCATACCTGAACTCCAATATCAAGTCGAGAAGACGTTGTTGGCAACGTTCTTATAAGCTTTTCCTCAATATTCATATGGGTAACACCGTCAATCAAGTTTTCGCTTCGGAACATTATGCCATACCAACGATTTGCTCGCAAAAAGTTAATCGTATATCGCCCTATAATGGAACTTTTACAGGAAATGCTGAATAAATGCTGAATAAACTGTTAAAGAATTTTGAGCGCTTCAAGCATCATTCTCATCTGTTGTTCCGACTGCCCTAAATTCCCTCAGCAGTGACTGAATGTGGATTACGCTTAAAAAAACGGAAGAGTTTCCTATGAGCGAGAGACACGGAAAAAACTGCTGTGAGGAGTTGGTGTAAAGATACACGCCTGAGGGATAAGAATGAACAAAGCGATTTGCGACGAAAGATGTATCATGATCGTAGTATACACTGTCGCTCCTGCATGAAACTGCCTTCCTCGTTGATTTTTTAAGTTATATATATATATATATATATATATATATATATATATATATATATATATATATATATATATATATATATATATATATATATATATATATATATATATATATATATATATATATATATATATATATATGTCCTGGCTCAGCCAAAAGGCACTTTATCGTACTACGATGGTTATTCTGAAGAACGTTTCAAAAATTCCGCGGTCGGTGATGGAATTCAGAAAGTACTGACATTCAAGTAATCTAGAAGTTAGACTGGAATTTCCGTGCTGGCTTGTTGCCTCAGATAAGGGGAAGCACGTATATTGTGCGAAGAAGTAGCCTTCCCAGCTGGGCACATTTTGCGATTTGGCGTAGTCGAACATTGTGAGCGGTGATGGATGACTTAGGTAAAATAAGAGACCGTGACTGCTATTCTAGTGAGCTCTAAAACTCGCTTTCGATACCGAGTTTGGAAAAAGACATAAGTTCCTGCTGGCTGTGCAAAAGCAGTCAACTTCGTGGTCCGACTTCTTGAATGGCAAGGGTCAACTACCAGAGTTGACTTCTAAGTGACTCCCTTCTGGCTTTGCTTCCCGAGTTGCACTATAGTGGCTGCTGAAGATATTACGCACTAGTGAACACAGGAAGAAATATTATACATTTCGCTCAACATAAACACTAAATGAATTTGTAGATCCCAAATTGGTCCGAAAATTTAGAGGAATAGGAAAAAGAGGTCACGCCTTTCCGACTTATTGTGTTGTGGAAGAGGAACAAGGAGATCAAGGTAGCGATATCCATACAGAAACGTTCTAAAATAAGCACTGTCGCGATGAAGCCGGATTGTCAGTACTTCCTGATCCAGCGATAAACTAATAGTGTATGTGTTGAAAACCTTAGAAACGGAAAAACGCTGATCCTCATTCGGGCAGCAAACTCGCGTTTGCAGGCTCATGACATACAACAACTCAATGCGATTTTTGTTGCTATTACTAATAACATGTGTTAGTGTTAATCATCCACACTACCGCAGACGTCCGTTTGGGGATTTAATCGGAAAACCTTGGGAATGTTCAAATGGTATTGTACGGCCCGTGGTTGGGGGGGGGGAGGGTAGGGGGGGAAGAGTTGTATTAGGATACCATCGGAGGTTTCTGAAGGTATCGTTGTCCCAAATTTTGGTGCATGGCGTGAATTAAACATTTGTTTGTTCTTCGCCGTTAAATATCACTTGACAAACGCATCTGTCTTCAAACATTGATTAATAAAAGCTGGACGAGCATGGAGGGGGTGTAAATACCAAGGCTTTCAAGCGGCCTTTCAGGTTAAATGTCAACTAATTTGCAAATATATTAGGTGTCCTGTTAACGATTGTAGTGGTCGTTCTTTGTGATCGAAAGCAATCGAATGGGATTGTGCGGGGAACGTTTTCAAGGTAGGGGAAAAGGAGCGTGAATAAAAAGCGCCGGGAAGTCGTGCCAGTGACATTACGAGTTCCGCGGGAAGATAGAAACCGAAACTTCGGGGAACTCTCTTCCGCGAAATCTTCCCCGATGGAGCTCTTCAAGCAAATCCTATTTGATCATGAGTCGAACTCGGCAAAAGCTAAAACAGTTTGGCGTGTTTATATGCGCTTTTGCAAATGCATTGTTGCGACCTCTCATTTGTGCGTATATGTGAATGTTTGTCCGCTGAAACTTTCATTTTGCACCGGCAAGGGTGCAGGAAACTGCACTTTTGTGAATGGTTTGTGCGAGCGGTCGAACTTGTTAAAGTGTACAGGCATTATTTGGCTCATTTCATCTCTTGCTGGCAACTTTTGAATTGGTTAAGTGAGGGAGTGTAGAAGTATTGGAAAACGTGAATCGACCTCTCAGCTCCGAATTCAGTTGGAACGGCGAGTCATCTCGTGAATCCAATTTCGGAACCGTTTCAGGAGCCAACTCCCGAGCTGACCCATCAGAATCAACTCCCGGATAGGCCATCAGTGCATATTAGCTGTGCACTTTTTAATTCTCAACAAAATTGCGCGAACATTCGCCAATTTCTTGCTGTAGTCACTAAAAATAAATGTTTGTGCAGCTGGTATGTATTTTTCACAGTTATTGAAAGAGCTTACTCACAGATATGTGTATCGCACTTAGAGGTGTTATTTAACTTTCTTTCTTCCTGCACATAACATCTCCGTATTTTTGTTCATTCTCTGTTTTCATAACTTTTGGCAACTGTGATCAAGGCTAATTGCTGGATCACCCATACAGCTACCTTTTTGTTTAAAACACGATATATTCGCGTCGCCGTCGCTCTGCCTTGCAGTGTTCAATGAAAAGCTAGCGTACTTTAACTGACGCATATATCTTGCTCACAATGCCTAGAGTTACGCTTATTTGACAAGCATAGTCTAGATTGAATGAACTATAAGCTTTTGAGGAGAACGCTGAAGGGTTTACATACTTCATCGTGGTGAAAATGAGAAAAGCCAATGATCATTTCAAGTGAGGAAATTAAACTGATGGATGAGCGTGCAGTATTTGTTAAGTCTTTATTGTGCACAACATATTCGAGGCAACCAATGCTTCTTTAAGGTGATACCTCTAGAGAGCATAAGCAGTGGTCCACTCAAATCGAATATTGGAGTTTCTCGTCCAGTGAATAAATCTGTAACGTCGATTCTAATATGTAAATTTTCCACAGGTCCATCTTTAGTAGTGGTCAGAACCGCTTGATCGTAGGATGTCTCAATGAATAGAATATGATCGGTGAACGGCAGTGCAGCATATGTGAAGCGCACGACTAATAACCTTATGAAACGATCAAGTAACATCCTGTTGATCACGGCTTCATGAATAAGCATATAGCTGAAAGCACTTATACCAGAAATTCAAATATTTGCAACAAAGCATAAGTTTTGAGCTTTCGTAATAGATGTGCGCCACAGCGATAATTTCGTAAAATATTCACTCCGGTACTACCAATACCCATCTCAGACCCTAGCACCCCTCTCAGCATCCCTCCTCAGACAAACTTTTGAAATTGTTGCAAGACCAATGCATGCAACTGTGCAGCAAGCATCCAAGTTTTTGATTTTTGATATTCGATTCAGCTGAGCAAAAAAGGGATTCAGCTGTAGGTGCACCAATCTAGCATTTGTACATTTCGGCTACACTTATGATCTGTTAACATCGACAGACGTGTATTAACGCCATGCACTGAGGAGATTACTTCTACTACTTCCTAACTAAACTGCGTACTGGCTGATGTTCCCGCCATCTTCTCTTGCGGGAACCAGTGGACAGACTCTGCAACATCTGGCCGAGATGGGCTGCTAAGTAAGTGCTTAGCCCCTACGTGCCCTCCCAAGTGAGACCACTGGGTCTTTCTGCTTACAGAGCTTCTTGCTAGAGTGAGTGGAGCAAAAATTGTATTGTGAACGACGTTCAAAGTGTCAGAGGTGATTTGTGTGTTTTAAATCATCAAATTGGTTTTCGTGATATACATAACTCTGAGATGGTTGTTGTTATGTTCTTTGAGCAGCCAAGCTTATTAGACCTTTTGTCATGGCAGTGAAATTTAAAACTATCATTGGATGAAGACCGATTTGCGTAGAGTGCAAGATACCACATGGAATCTAAAGCAAATCTAAATCGAACCTTCTCAATAAAGATTCATTTTGCATCGAATCTCGCAGCTGCATGCAGTTCTTGTCTCGATGCCGGCCATAGAAAATGCGCTCACATATACAGTAGTGGATTTCATGGAAACCATAATCAAAGAACGCTTTTTTCTCGAGAATTAAAGGTTGCATGGGGCTACCGAAGCAAATAAGCGATGCATTGTGACCATTATAGACGGTGAAGAGCAGGGAATGAAAAGAAGATTTATCGGCTTATGCGCGAAGTGACGAATCTGAATTGAAAGCAACCAGGCCCATATTAGTTTCATCGTCAAATGGGGCGAACAAATGGAAAGGGATTAGCTAGAACAGCTAACGGCAAATATTATGCGATAAATGATAGGGGACAATGGGAGAAGGAAGGGTGAGATGATTAGCGCTCCGAGTGAATGGTGAAATGCTATAATTTGGCATCGGAAATTGCGATAGCTTCGCCACGTCATCAACGACCTGTCAAATACCTCTGCGCCTGCTTTAAGACTATTTTAGAAACAGCTGCTGCCATTACCAACCGAAGGGATGGCTATGGGTCATGAACAAATGCTGAAACTAATTAAAAGTGGAGCTAAATTAGCAAAAACGGAACAGTGAGCACCAATATTAGCTAATCTGTGAACTGTAATGCTCAAAGGTATTAGTGGGCTTGATGAAATCGATTAAAAAAACTGTAGCTAGCGATAAACTTGCATTTTCTTGTAAGCGAACTTTTGACTGCATTCTGCTAAATCAACACAGTCTTACAATTTCGCTGGAACGTAGCAATGGAACTTCTAACGGATTAATTAGAAAAGACGCTTAAAAACTTTAAAGTTAAACGTCGCTCCATGTACGGCGCATTTGCTCAAAAGTTGTTCTGAATGACGTTTTTTATACACATCGAAGAACTCTGCAGCAGAGAACACAGATTGTGCTTTGACTTGCAAGGCACTTTCTGACATGTTCAGTTGGTTTTATGGCAATTAGAAGAATTCTCCATGGGTTACTCTCTCGAATTGTTTGACTTGCAAGTTGCGACTAGATACATCAAATTTAAGAGTTTGAGTGGGAATGGGTTAAGTCTTTAAGTGTCATTGATGCTGGACGTTTAGCTGACTTTGCATTCTAAGTGGCTGGACCAAAAAGTGATTTCTGATGTTCAAATTCATGAAACTAATTTGTCCCTAACGTATAGCCACGCTTCTGCGTGCCCATGTTCTATTGTTTTGGAATAGGGTCGGTGTATGCCTTAGTGGTAGATGAGATGTACTTCAAAATTTTCTGTGAAAACGACTCCCGAATACGACGTCGTGATAGGGGACAAGAAGAGGAAGGAACTGGAGAGAGTGCATATAACTGTCGATGTGCCAGAAAAGATTCTGCATGAATGGAAAAACAGTTATTCAATGTGTTGAAATCTACGAGCCGTGAAAAGGTACCACTGAACCCAACAAAAAACTCAACAATGCACCATTTTAAATAGTAGCAGCTGAGCGTGATGCGAAACTAATTTTGGCTGGGATTGATGCAAAATGATGAACAAATGGGAGGAACGAGAGGGGAAATTCTGTTCTTTTTGAAAGGGGTGGAAGTTCTGCTTTTTCCACCAGTTTAATCCGATAGCTTATTAAAGAGGTGCTATTTATGAAGGAAAATTAGCGAAGGGAAGGTGAAAGCCGGTAAACCAGAAAAAAAAACGATCTCAGCAAAAATCCTGTTAAATAAGAGATCAAACTTCACTTCTCAGCCCTAATAATGTGCGCTACTGCAAAAAACTTACGCGAAATATTTCGTGAAAAAGAAGTTGCGCTGGAATTGTGGGAAATCGTAGAGAGGTAAAGATTTTGCAGGGAAACTCTAATGGTCTCCTCTCACCCTCACTTAATAACTCTATTCCAGGATTGTAAGGCTAATAGTTTAGCTTTATGTGGAAGAAAATATTGTGAACACCGGGTTGATTATTCGATCAAAACAAACTCAGTCAGTGTGCCACTCTGGACTGGCTTAGAGGCATGCAAAGGGCCCAAAAAACTGATGACAATATGCTTACATTTTATTTCACGCAAATAGTGCTGCTAGTTTATCTTCATGTGGCAAAGGATTTATTCGGTTCTCTTCCAGCGATTTTTTGTAATGCATCTCACGTGTTATGACGGTTGTAGTCACTTGATGCGATTTGTTGGTGACATGTGGGGTTCTGCGTGGGCTTTTTTGGGCTTTTAAAAACGAAAAAGGCGCTTTCAGTGTCAAAAAGACATAAGTGCTGAGCAACAACAACTACTGCTTATTTCAATCGTCGTTCCTCTATCACCTTCTAGAAGCCAGGATAGCATTGAAATGCGGTTTGTATCCCCGCCATGTTCCCAAGAAACGAATGCAGGCAAGCACATACATAATTTGACTCCGGCAACATTCCATTGCCACAAGTTTCAAAATTTTGACCCATTGACGGATGCATTCAGAAATGTGCCAAAAAATAGCTTTATTATAATGTACTTCTTGTCATGAAAACTGGTAATATGACCTGCGTTAAAGAGTACTTTCGTCTGCGAGAGCAAACGTTTTTTGAGTACTGCCAAAAATCTCGACGTCTGACAAAATTCGCTCTCATTTAGTTGTGGCCGTGAAATATATTATTAGAATATTAGAAGGAAGGAGATTTTATCGACGAAGTGATGTTGCACTCACATGTTTGAAACGTCGTCAAAATTTCAAAAGCTGATAATTTCTATAATAAAGCAGTAATCGTGGAACTTTGCATTCGAAGGGCAGACAGCTGCATGCCTTCATTCACGGAAGCAAACAACACTCGTCACTTAGACTGCAGCCAAAATTTCAGAGCACATATGAGCTAACTCATGCTTCACTCTTACACCCCTTACCCCTTCTCTCTGTCTTCCTCCTCCCTCTTTTACTTCCGTTCAGTTGGCGTAGGGAAGATGCAAGTCGCTGGAGGCAATTAAGGGGACAGAAGGGAAGAGAGTGGGAAGCGAAGAGATAAAGGAAGAGAAAAGTGCAATTTTTCAATTTAGAGAAGCATTTACGTACTCAAAAAATGCGCTTAGGGGCTTCTAGAAAGCGGCACAAAAGCGGCGGCTGTTTCTGCGTACCATCTTTTCATGTCCGATGAGGAGATAAGCTATCTGCTGCGAAGGCTCGCCTGATTGAAATTTCATGTCTTTTACTGTTCTAAGTAACGAAACAGTATTTTTTACTGCGTTTTTTTACTGCATTGGTCTGCGCTAAAAAGTACAGAAAAAGGCTTGCTTTCACTGGATGACGCTCCTACGATCGTGTAAAAATCGAAATAGCGTCTCCCACCCTCATCTCCACTCCCTTCGAAATCAGTTTGCAAGAAACATGAGAATCGAGAAGGAATATGCTCATATAAACCTCATAATTTTCCCTGTGATCCAGCAGTGCCAACCTATTCTCAGGAAGCAAGGCAATAGAGGACGCCGTCTGCTTGACCAGACATACGCCATTTTTCAGTCATCTCGTCAGAAGTGACGTCGAGCATCGTTTTTCATGTCTATTGAACTATCTCGCAAAAAAATTATAGACCTATCCTACCAAATATGCCGGTTACCAACTTGATTTTCGAATGAAAAAGCCGAGAAATCTCTAATAACAATATGTACGTAGCGACGCTGAAATGATTACCTTCTTCATTGATCTTCTTAATTTGTTTCATCGAGGAAAGCTTTTTGTGGTAACTGATGTCGAATTTTGTAAGTAGCGCAAGTTTTAGAAAGCGATTAAGTTCCTTCAAAAAATAAGAAAAAAGTTATCTGCTTATGAATAAATACTTCGTACGAAAGTAATGAGTTGCCTTTGTTTCAGCACGAGCTTACCTGCATATAGTAAACTAACGGTGCAAGGCATCCTCATCAGCGCTATTCAAAACTGAGAGTTCTTGGGTACTTTTTTTATCCAGCAAAGGCAAATAAACGAAAACGTTGAACATCGACGAGGCAAACATAAGGGCGCCACTCGTCGGCATGCTGCACATAGCAAAAGAGCTCTAATCGCTACCTCAGCGGAAGCATTTTACGAAGAAAATTGCCCACACCGCAATTTAGTTCACCGAGCAGTTGATGCTATCGGTTGGCGAGGTGCACAAAATTCCCTCCATATGCGAGTACTGCCTACCGTTGATTTTTACATTCTATAGCGACTTTGGCTCTGTTGCATTTTGATACTTCAAGATTCACGTTGATGTTTTATCGTTTTAGCTGTTTAAACGTGTTTTCTACAGCCATATAGCTCAGTTCACTTGTGTTGATATTTCTCAAGCCTTTTCCATTCATCCTCATAGAAAATCGACTTTTCCTTCTCTTCCTTATCTTTCCAACCTTTTCTGTTTGAGACTGCAGAGTTTTTTATATACGCTTGGGCAGGTGTGGAAAGCAGTTGTTAAATCTGGTTATTGCACATAATCAACAAGAGATATTATTGCGCTTCTTATATTCTTTTCATTTCAAGTGGACTTTGATTGATGTAAGACAAATGAAACGCATTGAAACGATTTGCACACATGACTGAATATTATATTCTCATCAGGTGGGTAACAATTACGAATCGTGAGTTGTACGGTAGCAAGTAACATACTTTCTTTGCTCTTTGTTATGGGTCTATGAATCACTGTTCTGTTTCTTGCAGAATGGCACACTGTCTTTTGCATTACTTGTTGGCTTTAGTTGAACATTGCGACATCGACGTGATTGTTGATTTGGAAGCCTGGCCGACCTCCACATTCTATGATTCATCATTAATTGCCGATTCTTCTTCCACGATTTGCTACTGCGATTACTGCGGTATAAGTAAAGAGCAAAAAAGGGCAGGGGGTAGCAGTTTCTGCACCTTTATGCTTTATTCATTGAACTCAGTGCATATCAGTCGGGATGTGAACTTCTTCGCATTGATCAGTGATGGCTCATCCCCGGTTGTAGTCGATCACTGTTATCATCCCATGTTTTCAAAATTATGTATTCGCTTAGCCTACCTGCTTGGAGCGTTTCTTTTCCAAAATAGCTGGGTCAGTTTAATCAACAGCTCAGCATTAAAGAAAATGCTTGACATTGCTTCCACAAAAGAAGCTGCTGTTGTATGAGACTACGACAGGAGATCACTTTTTTCATAGTGAAAGTACATACATGTCTCCTGAGGTAAATTGAGGTAGGCAGTATCGCAGTTGTTGCCAGCTGAAATCTGCTGAAGTACGACGGCACAGTCAAAGCGCATAAGAGAAAAACTTTAATAGGCTTCGTATTTCTCAAAATATCCCAGCGTGAACGACAAGGGCCTCGATTTCTGAGCTACATAGACCACGTCTCGACTCGCCGCTCTGTAGAAAAAGAGATTTAAAAGTGCACTTTACTTTACCCTTCTCAAGCACAAGCATGCCCTATACCTATAAAAAATTTTTTGCGAATAGACCGCAAAAGAAGGAAAAGATCAGGAGACGTTTGCAAGTCGCGTTAAAGATTTTCACTTGTAGTGCGAAGGCTTGCGCAAATTCACAAAAGGCGTCTAATTTATTCCGCAGACGGCAATGCTTTCCAGAGGTGCATTAAGAGGGAGATAAGCGTTCATAGAATAGTTATAGTTAGGAATGAGATGGCTCAATTTAGGTCAGTAGCATTTCAGCAAAATGCTGTCTGTCTTTTTACCGAATTTTACTTCCAAGTATTCAAGAAGGTTCTCATTTGTTACCGTATTTTACTTTCTCGAAAAATGTTTTTTAAAGACCTTTGTTGCTCACTGACTTCATTGTGCTGGGAAAACCTCATAGTCACTTTAGTTCTGAACAGACATCGGAAATATTTGGGGCGGAATTGCTCTCTCATAAGTTCGCCTTCAGTTTGTTGAGGTAATGGAAACCGTCATCAATGATCCTATCCTTTAGAGCGTAGGATTTGTTGCCGGGCGCTTAAGGATGTCTCAGTCACTTTTATCTGTGAGCGACTGGATGATGACATTAAATGAAAAGATTTAAGCTGACGCATCTCATATCGGCAGTCGCTAAAGCCGTCGATGTTGTCTGACAAAAAAGTTGACCCATCACTTGAGGACCTGCGACATATTGAAATCACTATTAAGATACCAACACTCATTCGGTTCCCAGGAGAACATTTCACGTCGAAGAAGGAAACTGCTTCTTTAGCAGTGGTGATGTTAATCAACGGTGTCCCGTAGGGAAGCGTTTTGCAGCCACTCTTATTTTTCCTATATAAATAACATTTTCGACGGATTATCGGGCGCATGCAAGCAGAAGCTGTAGAGATTTATCGACTAATGCGTGACTCACACGTTAATTTTGCTTCATTGGGAAGGGATCTCACTTTATTCGCCAAGTAATTAAAAGTTTGGCACTCCGATATTTCAGCTGATCGTTGCCAAGTTTCCCATAGAGATTTTCCAAGCAAATTTCTGTCAGAATCGGGAGGTGCCCTTGCCAATCGCGCTTGACGTTGTTCGAGCGTTGACCGTAAAAATCCATTCCTTTGTTCGTTCGAACTTGCACTCTTTAAAAACCAGTTCAAAGGCATTTAAGGTTGCAAACATATTTTGCGCTCTTGCAGCACAAATATTTCAAACTGATTTCGAACTGTTGCATATTCCTGTTCAGTCCGGGTAATGATAGTCTTGCTTGATTGTCTTATAGTCATACAGATGTCAATCGCATTGAAAAAGTTCATAAACGGTTTACCCGCATTGCTTCTCATAGGACCCATCGGTGTTTTTACAGCCGTCAGTTCCAAAAGCCTTGTTTTATGTTCGATGTGGAATCGCTAGAATATCGGCATCTGCAAATCCACCTTGTTTTATGTGGTAAAAAATTTGAATAACTTCTCCGATATCCCATTTGAGTCATTGGCAACATTCGTTCTCATTCAAAACTACTATATTCATCACATTCAGTTGGCTCGCGAAGATTGCTGAGTTGACACAGTTCAAAATACTTACACCTTAGAACTGCTGTTGACACTTGAAATAAGCTGTCACAAGGTGTGGCTGCCAAGAAATTTAATCACTTCTATGAACCTGGTAGCGAATTTCGACTTCCCTCCAATATGCGGCCCAATGTATTGAAAATCTGTTTGAACATTCGTTTCCATGTGTACCACTCTAATCTATGTTTTAACCCAATCAGTTCATGTTTAATTATATATGCTGCATGTCTTCTTCCCTTCGACTAGATCCGATTTTTCACTGCTTATATATATTTTCTTTTTTCGCACATGTATAAAGATTACTTTCCTGTTATAGCCAAAGACATAGCAAAGAGCGGTTGCAGAATGCTTGCATCCCGTTGATGCCATCCGCTTGGGCATAATAGATCCAGAATGTCTGAAAAACAGGTGATTTGGAGGTTTAACTGTTCTGTTCACAAAAGTACTTTGAGGCTTCTTCGGCGGCCATTGATTTTTGATGATGCGGCATGTAATTGAAAAACCAAAGAAGACCTATAGCAAGTGGATGAAGGTTTTTCGTTATTTCATTGTTTTTTCTTCGTTCCAATGCTTGTTGTTTTCAGTGTGGGTCATGGTCATATCAGTTTGAATTTGTCAAGCTTTTGGTCGAAGATGAGGCCGTTTTCCTTGGTGACTTCTATGACAATCAAGAATGGCTTCTCGAAAATGCCACCTTATACAACGGTAGTCAGTTTTTTTTCCTAAGTTTCTTCACATAAGGCTCATTTTCGCAACTGGGAGCCCTTTTATTAAATCGGCCTAAAATATTTTGAAAGCCTAGTCAATATTGGCACATTTCATAAGCAATGGCGCTCTTTTGAAAGACAGCCACAGCGAAAACTCGGCTGAAAAGAGCTCTAAGCTTGTAGCATATTTCATATTTGAAGGTTTTCACGGAAGTAAATTGAAGTTGAGGGTCACAAAGAGACTGAATTAAACCATTTGCGGTTCTCCATCTCACACACGCGAATAATGGCTCATGAACGCAATAATTCGCAATTCGCAATTCTTGCACCTTCGCGATGTTGTATATGTTAGCGGATGATTTCGCCAGGTGTGCGAATTGTCAGCGCTGTGAACCGATGGAGGCAGGAGAAGTTATGAGTTTCATTATATTTTATAAAGTGGCAGGTAGTGTTGTACTCAAGTTTGATGCTCGAGAGATCAACGCACAATTCATGCGAGCTCACCTTACGAGCGAACTTTTTACTTCAGAGATTCGCATAAGCTGCGCGATCCTGATTTGGACGCCGAGGTGTCTATAAGATGCTGTAAATGTGAGCCGGTTTCTAATGCTTGGAGTGATACCATCTGCGATACTGACAAGCTAACCTATGCGTGACTGTTGGCATTAAAAGCGGTAAAGAGCAGTATGTTGAGAGGTATTCACTACATTGTTCTAGGCACATTGGGGTATCTTGGCAACGAATCGTTTTCGACGGTATATATGGAGCTGATGCTGCGAAGACAGTCATTCTATTATGTTTTCAACTTCGTCTTCCCGATAACATTGGTAAGTGATTTTCTAAAATGGTTCATATACAGTATGAACTTCCTGACACCAACTTTCATCAGAAAAATGGATAAACCTATTATAACCACAGACGGAAATCCGTCGAATAAGCTCCTCAGATCTCGCGAATTTATGTAGCTATCGTTTTCTCAACAAATGCATCATTTTCATCTATCTTTGCGCTGTTTTTGCATTTGGTCGTACTGGCTATCCAGCGATCTGCTGCTTTCATCATGGGAATGCTTCAAGCGCTCCTACTTCAAGTGCACCCTGTTCACAGGAACGGTCGATCTACGTGCCAAGGGGCAGAGCTATGGTTCGAGAACGGAGCGATAACCAGAATGATGGTTTGCACTTCTTAAAGTGCAATTTATGAAAGCAGTGCAATCATTTGCTATTATTAAGACGGCTGATTAATTCATTCGTAACGTAAATGAATCACTACGCCATGCTTATGTTTCAGGTTAGCCTGGTGGCAATAATAGGTTTTCATGCACCAATAAATGCGACCGGAAGAAGGGAAAGCAAATTTCGTCTTGGCATAATGACATTGTTAAGCATGTCAGTGATGTTGCTTATGCTGGTTGATGAAATGAAATTTGCACTTGCTTCGATTCCTGGACAGCGGGGATCGTTCTCAGATGTTCCACTTCTGGGTTTGTTTCATATTTCGCCTTCCCATTTGACCGCTGTAATCAACGTCTCATTGTTCACGTATAGAACAAGACGTGGATGATTTTATAGCAGTTTGGATTAACGTTGGGCCTGATCTTTGTAAAGGAAGGTTGGAGGCATTTAGTCGAACTTCACTTTAGTATAGCGGATGTGGTGAAAGAGTTGGTGAGGGGTAGGCAAAGTTTCTCCGAACGATACAGGATCAAGGCGTTTTGCTGCAGCAATGAAATTATTGGTAAGATTCGAGGTGTTGCCGAAGTGCACGTTCATCAGCCACCTGTATTATTGGCTGAAGAAGATCTGGTGAAATGAGAGCTAAAAACCTATTTCTCTAGAGTATTGCGTGGGGGGGGGGGGGGGAATGGAGGAGAGCGATCCCTCCAAGTCAAGCGTGCTGCTTCAAGATCTGATAACGGTACTGAATCATAATCACTAGCCATAGTCCAGACATGCTAGCAGGCAAGTAAATGGGGGGACAACTTCACCGCTACGTATTTTTTCCGCAAGCATATTCTTTAAAATATTCTTTAATGGCTCGTATGCAAATATGATCGAGCGCAACGAGATTCTCTGAGGAAATACTGTACCGTCCAGATGAACTAGGATGAGGAGTAAAGGAAGAGTTAGAGAGGAGTTGGTAGTTACGGTTACATTAGAAGTGGTTTGCTCTTTCGGAGGAGATGTCATGTCGATTTGATGAGGATGTCCGCCCTTCAAGTAGGCGCCCTTTAGTGCTGCTGCGAAATATCAAATTTGAGAGGGATTCCGAATTTGCACTTGCATCGATGAGTGCAAACTTGCTGGCGATTACCGTCGGTTCAAGGGGGTATAGAGAGATAGGTGTGGAGACTGCCGAACAATTGCATCAACGTGACTTCAAGTAGAAAAGCATGTCATGCTAAGAATGTTTTCAACATGTGCATACAGCGGTGCATGGAGATGCAAGAAAAGCCGAAGAAACAACTAAGAGGTTAGATGTTTTAGAGATTTGAGGAAATCCTGCAAGAGAACGTTTCAAATTTATCTATCTTTCGTCTTTGAAACCGGAGTTCCAGTTGCATTCTTTGATAGCTAGTTGACCACTTTCATAAGGTAACAAAAAAGAGATGACAATGAACCTTCCGACAGTAGGCAATCTGCTGTAGGTAATTCCATAAAGACAATCCACCGTCTACCTATCTTGCATAATTCTACTAGGTACAGGTTTTTCTTTTACCTGTCGCTGAATTTCCTCAAGAGAATTTGAGGGGCAGCGTTCTTAAGTGCTCTGAAACCTTCGTCTGCACTGTTGAATTACTTCCGCTGTTGTTTTACGTTATGAAAAGAAAAACTGTCTCAAGCCTGAGGCCACTGCGAAGTGAAGCACCAGCCAGCGCATAACCGCTTGACACATTTGATCTTTATGCTAAACATGCTGATTTCATATCCACCGTATCATTCTACTTTGTTTCGTCTTGCTTCATACTTTAGGCATTCGTCAAAAAGAAGCGACCATCAAAAACCTCCCTCCACATCGGTTGTACGAGACTGTACTGCTTCGTGATGACTTTGTGTTATACTTTATAGCGAAGCAGTACTTGCAGTATTTTATAATACTTTATGCTGTTTCGTAATAATGTCTTAGTAATGCATGTGAAGCTCGATGTTGAAACAATCTATGACTGTTTCAGGCGTTTTTCATATGATTCAAATTTTAATTATCAGTGTGGCGACATGTACGAGCTCAGTGTTCGTTCACTTGGAGAAGTATGCTCTGCGCAACCAAAGCTTTCACGTTTGTGTGCTTCATTTATTTCAATCAAATGAAATGATCACAACGTTTTCTTCTTTATTTACGTCATTTCATTTCGTAAAGATTGAAAAGTGTACCTGACTCAATCGATGAATTCATGCTACTCAGTGTGAAAAACGAATGTTTTCTTTTTTTTTGGAGGGCTCGAGGAATATTTGTTTCCACAAAGCGTTTCTTACTTATGCATGTTGTTAGTAACAATGAAAGAAGGGGAAGAGTTAGGGGAGGTATTGCTCGAAATAGTAGCCATTTATTAACGTAAGCAACGCTTCCGCTTGTTAACCGAAAAATAATTGCCACTAATTCAGGCTATTCCTTGGTGGCTGAGGTTCTTAACTGCGGAGAAACTATTCTGCTGTTATGTGCCACCAAAATTACGCCGTTCTAGACGAGAGGAACCGAAGCGAAATAACTATATCGTAACGCATTCTGTGAATTCTTCTCCCGAGAACACAGTTGAAAGGAATCTTATTCCAACGGATGTGAGTGTGAATGAGCTTTTAAATGATCTTAAAATGCGCTTTATATTAGTGCTCTGCAAGAGCCACAAAATGAGAAGCATCAAATGGAAAAATCCTCCTTCTTCGACTACTTTTGGAATTTGGTGTTATCAAGGATCACCCTTTCGTGAAATCTAGCTTATGTGCTAAGTTTATGAGTTCAAGATCTCCTCCCCGTTATCGAACTAACAGCCGCAACCAGTGAAACGAATTGTTAGGAAAGATAAGTTTGAGCACCTTAGTCGATTGCCAAAAAAGTCAGTGGAATAGGTTTTAGAGCACTAGTTTACTGGTGGTTATCAATTCACCACGCTCATACCATCAGTCAAAATTGTTGCCGTACCACAATTCGAGCTTCATCAAAATATCTGCGTCTAATTCCAAAATGGCAAGTTTGCAGTTCGCTATTGTTTTCTGTTTCCAGAAACCCAGGAGTCTTTTTTTCCGTGGTCTCAGCGCACATTGTGCAACTCATGTGGTTGTTTTTCCGTGTGATTGATATTTTTTAAATAACGTCGCACTGAAGATTTCCAGAAAAAGTGTATAGCGAGGTAATATATAATTTTGAAAATAGCTGCAGTTGAACCACCGTCACGCTGCGCTAATTTAGTGTAAATGCTGTTTCGGCATTACTCTGGAGAGAAACACTCTATGCAATTTTCAAGGAATTACATAATAAAGAAAGTCATTTTTAGTTTATGCTGTATTTATTTTAGTAGATCCAAGTTGTCAAAAATAAATCTGTTATTTCCTTCTTTTTCGTTGGCCATAAACAGGAATTTATGCTTTTAAGCTTGTTATTTAGCCTCTTATTGAGGTGATTTTAGGTGAACTTCGTAGAGTGCCAACAGGAAAGCGCTGTTTCCGAGATGGTCCTTGAAGGCCCTCCTCCAGTCACAACTCAGCGTATCGAGCTGCTTGTTAGCTTAATGCGACAATTCATTCATATGAAGCACGAGATGCAAAGGAGGCATTCATTACCACCTTACTGGGAAAGAGTAATCAGGCGTCTCGAGAACCTCTCTTTGTCGACTTACCTGCTTCTCATTGGGATCAACGTTACTATGTTCATGTACCCAGAGTTGTGGTATTGAATCGAAGCGTGTTGCTTGGGCGTCTTAGAAGGATGCCTACAGGTATCCCTGCACTGGCAATTACGGCAAAAGACCTGGTTGTAAGAAATCTGTTAGGCTTCACTCCCATGCAAGATCGTCTCATTCGGCAGTTGATCGTCTGAGGACGAATGCGGCAGTAGTTTCGTTTGTGCTCATCGCTAGGCACTTACGGCATTGTCACAAAAAAGTTCTCATTTTTACCACTGGCTTGAAAGCTTTTGCAAAGCACTTTTTGCAACGATGTCGTTCTTTGCACTTTAACGTATTACGTCGCTATATGTGCGTTTTCGAGATTTTTGCTAAACCATAGGTATTCTCGAGAACTTATATTTTCCCCCAACATTTGCTGCAGCAGTGTCCCTCTTGTAGAATGTAATATGAAATTGGTGTTGCATAAGGCAGGCACGTTCGTTCGTTGCCTTCAGTCTCTTGAAGACCGACGCTGGCATTCCTTGCAACCATCAATTTGTCATTCGTTGTGTTCTCAATTACGGAGTAATAAACAGAAAGCAGCAATAAAATATTCGATATTGGTTTCGCAATATTATTAGGTGATAGCGGATATTAGCATGCATCCTGCTTATAATATGGATCAAATTAGATTAGTAGATGAGAAAGTTAAGGTTTTTTAAGAACTGAAATATACGAGAAACATAAGAGGAAAAAAATTTATGTTGAGAGTAAAAAGTGGCCGTAAACGTTGGATCAGACGATTCTCTGAAATGTTGCTATATTCTGCATACATATGTGACGGTTTGGATAAAAAGTCACTAAGAGGACTGTGCTCGGCAATGCGTCTAAAACGTCTATTTTTTTACTGGTTTATTGCATTTGGAAGGCGCAGTGCTTTTATGCGATTGGGTGCTGCGTCCTCTTAACGGTGCACCAAGTATGCGAAATTGTACCACACTACAGAAACTTGGTGGAGTCATGCATGTACTGCTGACGTTTGTGAGTGGTAAAGCTGAGAAAGAAAGCTTCTATAGCGCAACTTACAAATATGAATAATGAAATGAGAAAAGAAAAAAGAGGGGAAGGGAATTTAAAAAATGCGTATATGAAAGGACGAAGCAGGTAGGTGCTAAAAATATGAAGTGTCGAGAAAGGTGTGTGTTTGGACTTGTTCATACTTACGAACACTCTCGATTAATGTTCTTGGGACAGCACCGAAAGAAGTCGTACTACACTGCCAACTGAACGTCTCCGCTCTGTTCTCTTGCATTGTAACTTCAAAACAAAATCGAATGATAGGAGTCAAGGGCAAGGTCTAGCTGCATCGAGAGGCCAAAACAATTATATTCGTTAGGTCGGTATAAAGTGGTTTTCAATATTTTCTAGATGCTGGTGCTTCTAGCTCGGCCTTTCGAAACAGAAAATTTTTTCAACTTTTGATTAATTTTGGGCTAATCTTCTCAATTAAAAAGGCGCCTTGACTATCTCTGACAGACCTGGAGAATGCTGCGTATGGAGTGATATCAGTATAATTGGAAAAATGTGCGTTGCAAAATAGATTAGCTTTTGGAAGGCTATTAATAAATGCTCCTTACTTTAAGACGATAAGAAAACATAAATTCGTATGTTTATCTTCTGCTGATGGATTCGTTGATGGTGCACCTCAATTGAAAGTAAAATTACGGAGCGATTATGGTCAAGTAGCTAATAAAGACATCTAAATTCAGCGCTGAGGCTAATTGTCACAAGTATGAGGTGCGCGCTCGAGCGGACCCACATTCGGCGACCGGAGTTCGGGTCTGTAATTCAGGTCAATTGACTAACTCATGTAAGAGTATAAAAAGCTGCATGATTTGGTGCTGTTCGTTTTCGCTGTGATCGCTTTTTCGGATGCAAACGGTTCCGAACAAATTTTCAGTCTCTTTCGATTGCTTTTTTTCCGTAGGGAGAGAATAATTTTTTTACTAAGTGATAATTCGATCGATATTTGTTGTGAATAGAAAAGTTTACTAAGAAAGCTTCACATGTTTTTGCGAGTTTGTTTGCAAGGTTTGCTACTGTGGGAGTCTGTCAGTGTCGGCAAACTTGTCCGTCAATCTCTTTGTTTCTACGTCACTTTCGCCTGAAGAACCGTTGAGGACAGCCATGAAACGTTCGCATAATCAGAAGCAGCCCGCCTCTCAAAATCAAGTTGCCGTTCAGCAATAATAGTGACAACTAATTTCATTAACAACGCAGTCGCAATGCTTTGTGCTCAATATAATCAACTGTAAAGATTGCCGCAAGATCGCTATCTCAGTTGTCAATCTACTTGACTTCTATACGATGTCGTTGTTGAGATGCTGTAACAATACTATATCAAGCCATCCTCTCACCCATATCAGCTCCGCAGATTTTCAAATATATAATTTCCATGTCTAGTAAAGTATGTGAAGAAAATTCGACTCGGTGCCTCCGAAAAACACTTAATTCAATTTCGTTTATTTACTGCTCAAAATTTGTCACTTCTTTCCTAACCAGTCCATTAAGTTTGTGCCTAACATCAACCATGGACTCATATCTCCTCGTAAGCGGTGGTTGATTATTTTTTGAACACTTATGGGACTTTCTTTGCTCATTCCTATCGCTAATTTCAACAAACTTCTTAATTTAATTAAACAAAACTGCTTGAACGTGGGATCACATATTTCTGGGTCCTGAAATTCGTTACAGCTCGCATGCATCACAATTTGATGAGGCATTGTTGGGAGATTTCGCAAAGACGGTAATGGAAAGAAAACACATTTGAAATAAAGGCAAAGATTTCTTTTCAACGGTCAAGCTGTGATTCCTGCCTAGCATAATCAAGCGCTGAAAATGGAGTTTGTTTTCGAAAGCAACTTCCCCAATTCGCTTTTTATGGATTTCTTCTCAGGTTTCTTTCAAAAACGTCTATAAGTTTAAAATCTTCATCAAGTTCTGCATTCACTGTGTTCTGTTGCACGGGAAAAGCGCTGTATAAGAGTTGCGCATCATCAGCAAACATCAGTACTTTCCCATTCGTATAGATAGAACATACAGAGCCACAAAGAACGAGAGAAGTTGGTGGGAGAGCATAGCTCCTTGTGGTGAAAAAAAATCCTGCTTGGCACAGCTTCTATTAGAGACTTCGTTCTAGTGAAGGTGCTGGAATATTTGTTATTCATATAGCATTCCAACGAACTTACCATGGACTACTTTACACTGGTGTCTGCAATGAACTTCTGCAAAAGAAAACTGAAGTTCATGTTATCTCAAGCTTTCTGAACATCGATCTTAAATAGGTTGGCAAATTGACAAACTTGGTTCAAATATTCCAAGGCGTGCTGACAAATTTTCCCGGTAGCAGAGAGAATGGAGTGGTGTTTGCGAGATGCATGCTAACTGCCCTGAAGCCTCGACGCTGCGAGTTCAGAAATCTGGTTATACTTGCAATTTTCGAACAGCTGTGGAACTAGAAGTAGTCTTATCTGTAAAATAGAAGAATTGCTAGAATCTCTTTCCTCAATAACGAGCACTATCTTGCCAACTTCCGCAGCCTAATTAATTTTCTCCCTTTACTACTGCGCTAAAAATGGACACGAATTTAGGGATAGAGATGTGTTCTTCTGTTAGAGATTTTGTCGAAATGTGGTCCCTTTTAACTCTTCGCTATTGATATGGCTTTAAAGACATTATTATAGTTCAAGACGCTCAACTCCACGTCTTAGATGTGTTGTTTTAAAACAGGAATAACATTCATACTACAACAGTTATTCGGGCTATCAAAGAAATCGTTACGTTTCATATACAGGCACCCTGCCTGCATCTATGTCGTCTTCTATGCTGTTCCATAAGACAGTCTGACGCATTTCAACTATGCACAATAGGCGATTAGTTATCGGAGCTGTTAATTGAATGTGCGCATATTCGCACTAAGTATTAATCATAGAAGCAGAGCCTAGAATTACATGCATATCATCATTGCCATAAAACAGGTTATTGCTAAGTCTGCGGCTCACCAACTTTGCAACTCATGCTCAGTGATTCAACACGCTAAAAAAGATTCGACAAAAAGTGCTCTTGAAATTTCAGGTTAAATCGAAGGATTTACGTGTGTTCACTTGTCCGCCTGAATTTTTCGCATTCTTGTTTCGTTATAAAACGCTAAAAACCATATGTATGAAAAAAAAAATCGGTATTATAATGTTTAGTAGAGAGTGAACGATGGTAATACGCTGCTTCATTCCACTACTTCTCACTTCGTTCGTCGTTGCAATTCCCGTTGACAACGGCGTCGAGGGAGATCCGGAAATCGAGTGTGGCGCAACCTCAATAACCATTAATTTTAACACACAAGCAACTTTCGAAGGTCACGTCTACGTAAAGGTTGGAATCATTATCGATGTATTTCATATTCCTTTTTGTTCTGCTTAGGTATTTCAAGTTCTCTAACTTGAAAAATGAAACTGTGAAATACGCCGTGAATATCAAAAGGAAGTTGATGTTTCGGCTATAAAGAGCGTCGCCTTCTACTTTGCGATGAAAAACACGTTCATAAGTGCGAAATTCAGGGACTTTACGCCGAGCCGGGATGTCGAAACGATGAGAATGGCAGGCAAGTTGCAGGCATAACGTTACCGTTCGAGACATGCAATTTGGCACGCACTCGATCACTTAATCCAAGAGGAATATTTGTCACCACCACAGTCGTTATCACTTTCCATGTGAGTGCGAATTTGGAATATATGAACGCACAGAATTCGTGAAATACCTCTGAATTTGTCGCTCCTAGTTTTTATTCACATTTATTATCTAGAAAATTTTTTATTCGTATTTATTATCGATGGTTATCGCCATTTCAGTGTGACATAGTTTCGGCGATTATCGGATAAGAAAAGGAAGTAAAGAAATCTGTAGTGTTTTATGCGCTTCATTATTGGATAGAGCAGTGGCAGGATGAACGTTTGGGCATGTGAACTTTCCCAAAGACCTTTTTGCAGTCTTTTTTTTCCTCGAAGAATGGATTCTCAACCACTTCAAGTGATGTCGTTAATATCATAAGTTAACATTATTTGTAGCCAAGTTTTATAACGAAAGTCGATCGAGCATATCGTATTCAGTGTTTTTATATGGAAGCTGACAAAACGGTGAGTGCAGAATTGGCTGTATCGGATCTCACAACCGCATTTTACACGCAACTTGTACCAATGCCAGTTTGCCGATATGAGGTCCTGCTCATCTCTTTTCATTCATTGTTTCTATTTTTTGCCACCTGTAATTACAATTAATAATACTCAAAGGTATATGAGGAAATCCACGGAATATGATTACTTGCAGTCATAGATCTTTATGTCCGCCTTGCTCGAGATCAGTTGCCTTCTTATGGAGTATGGGTAGCTTCAGATGTAATTATCATTGGGGGTAATTCTCTTCAACGCAACGCTTGTGATGGCCATTAGTGGCACTGCCCGTTCGCCTCATCACATTTCAATTTTCATTCTCCCGATAACCGAATAAAATGTCTGCACCCGGAAATTGTAAATCGCGTTTCCTCATCACTTAGCATATACTACTCGAAGTCGTTTTTTGCTTCAAGAGTAAGCGATGGACCTAAAATAAATTTTCAGAATACTCAAGGGAACATTTGCGATCATATGACATGAGGAATGAATTTATAAAATGTTCTCGTAGGTAGTTCTTCGTTCGTGATTTTTTCAAGCAGTTTTTGTTTTCAGATTTTGCTGAACGGACCCGAAGGAGAGCCAATTAGTTTTGCTGAAATCGGCCAACAGGTCTACCATAAATGGACTTGTGACACGGAAACCAGTGAGTCACTACACAATTTTTTTATGCGAAGCGAAGGAGGAGGGGAGGGGGTAGGGGGAGGGAGGCGACATAGGAAGGGAGAAGATAAAGCTATAAGGGACGGTTGAATCGATATACTGAATGCGTTGGATAATATGTAACTGCTCAATTAGAACATAAGATCCCACTTTTTAAGCCGACACGTTCTGCATGGTTGTCCATTCTTGCTTCGTCGACGATGGCAACGGTGATGTGGTGAACATTCTGAATGACGATGGATGCGCCCTCGATCGATATATTCTAAATAACTTGGAATACCCTGGCGATTTGATGGCAGGGCAGGTAAGGGAACGCTTGTTCATCACGTTCCTCTTCCACAACTTTCCTAGCATAGCGTATAGGTGACACGCTTTTTTCTCTTATTCAAGACCTTCAACACTGACAACTTCTAAAAATTGTAGCCGCCGTTTCATGAGGATTTTTCATGTTTGATTCAACATTTTGCCCCTTATAAACATAGTTAACGCGTCGAATTGTTCAGGAGGCGCATGTTTATAAGTACGCAGATCGCTCGCAGTTGTTTTATCAGTGTCAAATCACAATAACTATCAAGGAGCCAGGAGGAGACTGTCCACGCCCACAGTGTCAAGAGCCAACAGGGACTGCCAGAGGTCCTAACTTTAAAGCGTCGTGTTTTTCTTTCGAGTGTTGAACGAAGAACGTTATAAAAGAGTTTATGGAATCTTCCTGAAAATTGAGCCTAACTTTTAGCAGTATCGAAATCCGATCATCTCTCAATCGGACACCCAGTGCAACTGTTTAAAGCAACCACCCACAGTCCCCAACTTCATTTGAAGCGAAAACGAACTCGTTTCCGTTTCATAGCATAATGAATATTCATTCGCGAACATTTTTTAATATTACTAATTTTCCAATTGGTCCCAAAGGCGATCCTAGGAATATTTGAAACACAGTATAAGTTCGGAGCTGGCAAGCTTCCAAAAACGATTTCTTCGTGTGTGGTATGAATCGAATAGATATCAAACGTCGTGCAATGTGCCACAACCTTTAAGCGGGTGGGTCCCTGTCTATTTTCCCGGTTTTATAACGAGATGGTACAGACACTCATACTTTGCGTGGTTGGTGGATGACTGTGTTTGGCGTTTCAGTTTACCAGCAATTTGAGTTTAAAATAGAACCAATATCACAAGAAGTCGTCTGCGTTTACGGCAAGCACGTTTCAACGCATCAACTGATTATTCCACACGGTCGCTTAAACCACTAGAAATTCAAATGACGTTGAATTTCGGAAAAAATTCCTCCGCTTCCTGATTCTTTTAGGGGATTTCTGTAGCGCAATCCTTGCCCTTGTTGTTGATGGTTTCAAATCCTTGCCCTCTGTAGCGCAATCTTTCGGAAGAAATACTGCGTGTCAATGCAGTGAGCGTCAGTTTCAAAAGATACCAAAATCGCTTGTGAGATGCAGTATATATTCGTCGAGGTAGAAGTTTTCACGAGAGTATTTCAAATTACTAAACCTCTGCAGCTATTGCAGTCAGTTTTTGGCTCCAGTGGTTTTTCTTCCGCAAACATCTTAGTCGTAAGAGGAGGTTGGGTCATCTTCGTAGTTTAATTGTTAATGCGTCGTCAGGTGAGGGTGCGGCAAGAACGAGCGAGCTTGTAGCGGCAGCAGGAGCTCTCAGACAACGAACAAGCAATCTTTCATCGACTACAACCTCAACTCAGCCAACATCGTCGACGACCACAGCAGCGGTAACAGCGAATGAAAGACGCCTCAGTAGAAGAGTGCCTCAATTCGGACGCGCTAAGAGGGAAGCCGACTGGCGACATACTGCTGCTGGTACCATGGACGTACGCACCGAACTGAACGCTCTCGATATTGTCGAACAGGTTACAAAATCAGCTACTATGACCGTATAAGCGCACAAATTGTTTTTTAGATTGCCACACCATTTATTATCCATTCACTTCCCTGAACACCTAGTACTTGCTAGCAGACGGTTCACTGAACACAGTGGCTGCTGCCTACCAATACGGCCAGATGTGACTGTTGGTTGATTGAGCATTGGTAAACTTAGAGCCATATCTTAAGTTCGTGCTTTGAGTTCACAGGTGAAAAACAGGCGCTTCAGACTATTTTCCTATTTCGAACGTCACTGATTTAACGAGGGGAGGAAGGTGAACACAGCGAGATGAGTTGCGTATGACATAAGTGTCATACACATGTAATGGTCAAAACTACATTTAGCAAGCTTTCTGCATTTACAGTTGAAAATCTACAGCTCTTTGCGCAGGAAAAGACTACACAGTGAGTGCATCAGGATCAAAGATATAAAAGGCTTGCAAGGTCGAATTAGCTTGCCAAAGTACCCCAAGCTCGCCTATCACTTCTGTTAAATGATAGCAAATGACACATATTAGCACATGAAGCTTTTGTGATGCTCAGGAGGGAATTAATTTCAAGCCGAACGCGAAGACTTGATTACTGCCTTTCAGATGCTTATATGACGGTACATTTCGTAGAGGACAAAAAATATGGACAGCTTGAAGTATAGAGAGTGTGATATACTCGAAAAGCACTTTTAACACGCCACATTCATGCAAATTTACTCTCGCATGAACTTGCATTAGATGGCATATGCCATCCTATCAAAGATTTTTTAGAGCGAACAGTTAGTAAGTACTCCAACGATTAATCAACTTCTGCAGTAGTTGTATTACTAAAGGTTGCGCACTTTTTCGGAACATTTATGCTTTGAATGAGTTCAGTTCCCTTTTTAGTCGTCTGTTTATTCATTATTCATAGAAAACGCGGGTAGCATAAGCGCTTAAGAAACGAATTTCTTCTATTATAACGTAAGGTTTCATTGAAGGATACCGCCATGCAGCAGCTGAACAATCACTGGCTTACACATCTTTCAACCGAACCCTACAGTCATCCACAAATCCTCGACGACACACTTTGCATGGAGAAGAAAATACTTTTGATAGCCATCGCAGCTCCTAGCTCACTGATTGCCATCGTCGGCTTGTCGTCATATTACGTATTGTCTCAGCGATTGAATAGACGCATGAAGGCTGTCGCATAGGATTATATCATTGAAGTTTTTATATGTTCAGAAATATATTATGAGACAACTGTTGGGCCACGTTTGCACTTGCACTAGTCGACGCTCAGTTTCCTCATTTCCTTTATTGACGCGATCCCACAGTCTTCTTTGGGGACGTTCTCGAATCCTTAGCAACATTCACCACCGACTCCTCATGGAGTAGCTGTGATGCACAGTGAATATGTCCTCAGAAACGATGCATGCATAAATTTCATCGTTCCAGTATTCTCTTCGCCTATTACAAGGTGTTTGTGTATGGTGATATAATAAACATTTTACCTCTGCAGGTGCCAATTTTGCACATTTATTTATATTGATCGCCTCATGCCAATACAACACATGTTTACCAGCTTTTATGAACGCAACTAACTTCACAGGCTGATCTAACCTGTAACGTCTCAGGAGCAGCTGTTTATATATACAGCAGACAAGAGTTGACTACATATGCGCTACGTAGCAATGCAGATTTGGTGTTGGGTGTAACAGCGCAGGTCGTATCGATGACTGGTGTAGCTTTGCCTTATTTCTTCATCTACGTTCTGAGCGTTATCTGTAGTAAGGCGACTGTTCTCTTTTTCGAGCATAATATTCCTCATCTTTAACATGTTATTCTTTTTTGATTGCATACGTTTTGTACTTACGAAAATTTTCTCTAATATTCGAGAAATAGCTGCATACCTATAATTTTCTGTGCATAGATTTTTTCATGTCCACGAAGTGTTTTGAAAACGTTTCTTCCTTTTATTTAACAGCTTATGAGGAAATTTACTTCTTCAGAAAATAAGCTTTGAATTTTTTAACTTCATTGCTTTCCTTCATCGATCCAAGCCCATTAGTTTACTTTGTCCTGTGTTTATTAATCACCCGTCACCAACTTTCTTGCCACGATAGACTCCCTTGGCTTGTTTTTTTGGCATTAACTAACATAAGTCGAGGATTCTGGGAAAGTGGCTGTGAAAGTAAATGAACTTCCCTTCAATCAGAATTTGTATTTGCTAAGCAGAAAGGAGTATGAACCCGTGAGGGATGTCTGAAATGTTCTTTTGTATTGAAATAATGCCTTTGAAAGTTGTGACTGGTAAAACAGAAGGTAGCCTCAGTACGAATGTTTTCGCAGAGAAAATAAAAACTGTATCTGAGCGGAAGAACGCTCCCAAAAAGGACGTTATCGATGGTTACAAATCGAATGGTGGCGTGAAACTTTCTGAATGAATAAGTTTTGCTATATCGACGAAAGTGATTGTGATTTTGTTTTTTAATCAGCATATTGCTCATCAAAACAACATTAATCAGCATATCGTTGGTGAGGAATTTCACTTATCATGACATATGAAGCAGAGGTAAAAGTGAAACTAGATAACTAGAGATAGGTTCTTTCATGGAGGTTGGATCAAAAGGTATTATTTCTAGGGCTAGCACATTTCACCCACATATTGTTAAACGAAACAATCTCGCGTATGCATTGGGAAATATTCTTAGATCATCGCTTGCAACAATAAACATTTCTTTTCTATACAAGTAAAATACTCTGTATAAACTACTTCTGCATTTTGAAACAAATGAAGAAGCTAGCCGTAGGAGATGGCACGATTGGCGTCTTGTAATTCGCCCATTTGAGCAACCGATTTCACAAGCAATCAACAAACAATAACCGTTATAAAATAACGCGCTCGTTTGTTAACTAACCCTGCGGCTTCACAGACCTTCCATAAAAGATTTCTTTTTTTATGACCCAACGGTTTAAAATCTATGCAAATTTCTTCACACCTTTAGGTTTCTGCAAACGCTTTCCAGATTTTGTGGTTTTAATGTGGTTTTATGTGAAAAGTGATGCAACTGGTCTCGCTGTATGGTACATTATGAACGTCAAGTCTCGTCACTTTAGCTTCGGTGATTTGCGTTTTGGAATTATCGGAGGAAGAGAAAGATGTACACATATATGCGCGCAGGCGCGATGACGTCATAAGCTTTTGCAATCAAACTTGCAAGAGCGCAAAAAACGAACATATGCAGCGAACGATACATTAATAAAGTGAGATGTGCAAATGGGCAAAATTTTACACTTTGCAAAACAGTAATTTTTTTTGTTTAATAGTTGCTTCGGATAACGTAGTGACTGCTGAAAGGAATCGAGGAAGATAGACAGATAGCTCACGACAGATAGAAACCTCTCAATTTCTGAAAGAAGGCAATGTGGCCACGATTTTATTACGCCTATATCGGAAAAATGTAAAGCATCTCGATGCTCTGAAATGAGTTTAATTTCTCGCCGAGTAGACTGCCTTGAATTTTTCAGTAGGTTAGAAAAATTCATTTGCTGTAGATAAGAGTGATGATATAATCATGCACATCTCATGAGTAGCAGAAACGCCTTAGTACTATCAGCAAAAAATTAAGTGGCGCCCATATTTTTGATTTATTGAAGCCCTCATTCCCTATTTTTTGTCCCAGCAGCAAAGATAATTTAGAAGCAAGTGGAAGGGAGGGGAAAGGGCGAGGTAGAAGGGGATGGGTTAGTAATTGAAATGAGTGGTGTGCGTTACAAGGAAGTCCCAGCTATATACGTGACTAAATTTATTGACGTAATAGGAAACATCTATCAGTTCATTGTTTAGTAGCACGCCAGCAAGCGAAAGGTAATGCCGCTCCATACTCGCATTGATCTGAAACGCGCTAGCCATGCGAAGTGTCCATGAGAAGCGCCGCCTATCTAGCGCGGATTCCAGCGCAAAATGCGCCGTCTATTCGCGACATGGCTTAGCTACGATATTGGTGTATTGATTCTGGCTGCTAAAGCTGAACGATTCGCCTCGCGTACCCGCTGCAATTCGCTTTCAGCAATCGACTAGGTTTTGTGGACTCCGTCAGCAGATGCTTGCTAAGGTGCGTTCTGCGGTCAGCGGAAGAACCTCAACGGAGGACAGCGATAATTCGGATGCTGCGGCTACTCAGCCACCGAGGATTGGTATGGTCATCGATATGGCCGACGCCAATTTTATTGGTGGCCTCATACCTGGTATTTTTCACTTCATTTTCTTAAGCCTTCGTAGTGGCACATACTATTCACATCGCCTCTAAAAGACTGCCAGATTTTGTGAGAAAGGGGCAGTTAGTTCATCAGATTACCTCGCCTGATTGTGACCCGAATGCATCTTAGACGCCTACCATTAACTTTTGAGTCCATTTTTGCTCTAGTGTCTGTATATTGGCTCACTTGTGCATGTATGTGTGGATGCCATAGATTTCGGCAGCAGTCCCAGAAAAACGCGCCGTCGAATTTCTGAGTGATTTTCCAGTTCATTTGATTCCCCACGTGTTCCCTTCACGTCCTTGTTAATCTTTCATCTCCTTAGAGTTTATTTTTGTAGGAGATAATACTGGACAGTATCATTATCCTCTTCGTTTCTTACCACTATCACATTTAGGGTTGCATCGCATCATGAATACGAATGTGATGCAATTTTAAAGTAAGTCAGGAGTGCTGGGCACAAAGTTTGTTTTACCTTATGGAGTTTGTATGAAATAATTATATTTATAGTAATGAGTGGGCCTGAGAAAATGCGTTATCCATATTCACGACCAGAGTTTCTATATTTCTCCGACGAAGATATAGCGATTTCTGCCGATCAAACGGCAAGGCCTGTGTTATGCCCGAAGGATCCATCTCGCATGCCTGTTTATGCCGGCTATGCCGAAGTTATAAATGCAGGTACAGTTGAGAGTGCTCACTTGCTTAAATTTTTACTCTTTTAAAAGTACAAATCCATTTCTCGATATCAGAGACAATATATTTTCATTTCGCTTACAGCACATCGAATTGAACGCAGAAGGGACGTTTATTCCTGTTATCAAATCCTGGTCCGCATGCAGTTGCCAAAACAATTAAAGACGTATTGATGTCACTCAGACTTCAAGCTAGTTTAAGCTATACGATGACGAAGAATATGAAAATGGATTATTTTACGCTAATGTTGGCCTTAGAGAGTGAACTTTTGTTCGATATCCCCGCAACAGAAGAAAGGCCTCATGCTGAAGCTAGTGAGAAAGGGGATATATCGTCTTTTACTCAGCAAAATGTTTGCAACGAGTAGATGCGGAAGTAGAGCACAATTAGCACATGAACTGCGTGTCATTTCCACAACATAGAGCCACTTGCCTTTGAAATAATCCTCTTTTGGGCTCTAATCAATGAATCCAACGATCGCTTGAGACTTGAAGAGTGTGTAAAAAATGGCAGATTTTTAGGAAAAACAGAGCAGAATGAAGACCAAGCGTCAGCTAGAATCCTCAATCTTGTTCAACAAGGCTACGAAGCGGAGCAAGCGAGGGAACTTGACGCTTTTGAGGTGAACTTCTACACGTTGCAATTTTCTAAAATGGAAGACATTTTTGCATAACTCGAGAATAATTCGCTTGTCACAATGATGGCACCATCTTTTAGCGTTTATGTCCGAAAGTCTGCCAAAATTTCTCCATCATCGTAGTCCAGAATATGCGTCATTTTTAGCCTCCGCTGCAGACACACTCTCAGAAAATATGTTTGTACTCCCCTTTTCCATTTTTTGCAGCTGATAATAGCTGCAAGTAGGGGTCCCGAAACCAGCATTATTGCTCATTTTAAGCTTCTTGTGCGAAAAAGTGGTCGCTGTCTACATATTCGTCTGCCCTGCATGTATTTCCATCCCTCTTTGGTGCCTTTGATATCCATAACCTTTGATCTCGAAGAAATTCATATGTATCAGTTTAGCCTTATCAGTATACCGGCTCATATGCTACATTACTTTACTGCTTGACAGGCCAAAATTTTGTTCAAGGCGAATCTAGAAGGCAAAAAATTTAAAATTTAATTCACATAATTGTTGAAAAAGCCCACTTTTTTGACATCAGGCTCTAACACAGTGCCATTTGGTAGGTTATGGCGGAAAGCTGCAGGCAAAAAGCATGAAATCATTTTGCCAACTTTCGCTTATTATGTTATTCCCTTGTGCAAAAACCATCCCGCCCATGCAAAAATTAAAGTTTTGCCAAGTTCCCGATTTTGAATACATAAGTAAAAAGTTTCACTTTTAAGACTTGAGTTCCGTCGCTGATAATCAATAGGCCAGAACACTCTTCCTGTACAAAAATTTAACCATATCCACCTATCAGTTGGTAATTTAAAAATTGTTATGATTCGTTTTTGGCCGGACGTGCCTCGATAATCGACTAACGATAGCTATTAAGGCTCGAAGACAAAACTTTTTGTCATCAAATGATTCGCGACGAGCTTCTGCATCAATTTAAAACTTTTTATGAGTAATAAGGTGCTTACGATAGGCGCGCTGAGATCCTTTAAGAGGATTCTTTATTTGTATTTCTATTTAACAATTTGCCGATTGATTGCGGAAATATTTTTTAGCCGAAGCGAAAATATATAGATCTTCGGAGATGAGACATCTGCGTAGTGGCAACGTAACTTTTCAAAATTTCTTATTTGAGACTAATGTTAGGCGCATTCCAGGAGAATGCGGATGTTTGTGTTGGTTGTGAACGTCGAAAGAAAGAAGCACATTTCGATGCGTTGAAATTACTCCATCACGGACTGCGTGAAAAATCGTAAACGGATTGGTGTCGAAGCAATTTAAGCAGAACCATTTTGCCGATAAAATCTGTGCTGTTTGACGTTCAGCAAAATTTATAAAATGCTCTGCATTATGAAGTAGCAATCTTTGAATGTGATCTGATTATCAGATGATTAACTGATAGACTTCTATGCTGAATTATTGCTATTCATAAAGCGCTTTTCATACGTGATTTCGGAGAAAATGACTTAAATTGCGCGTTTTCAGAGGAACACTTCTGTGTTGAGCAGGCAATCTAGAGCGTCCAGTGAAATACGTAGGCGCTCATCTAAAACGAATTTTCCTCGTCGACATTCAGATGAGGATCTTATTACACTTCCAGAAAGGCGACTGTCGGTATGTTTTTTTTCGGGTTCTTAATGTGTTTTCATTTTTCTATAGCACTAAATTGCGTTTGAGAGAAGCGAGAAAGCTGATGTTTTGTGTTTCTGTTATTGGCCGTTGTTAGCTGAAGGTATAATAACGTACAACTCACTAACGAAGGATTACGAAGCGCGCATCAATAAGTCGAGTTGATTTAAAAGTTTATACGTAGCGGAAATGATGTAATACCCGCTGAGACTAGCATTTGAGACGATTCACCTATTATATGAGACAGTTCCGCTTCTTTGTCACAGAAGAAAACCAAATGCCAGAAGTCTATGATAACGTTTTGTGCAACCAAGAAAATTTTTAGTCTTGCTGAGAGCATTTGTCTGATGAAGATAATTTCGTTGGCCAACAAAAATGATGCAGTGAATCTCAACGAGAATCCAAAAAAGTAGTCTGCGTTCAGAGAGTTGACTCCTTGACTAACAGGATGGGCAGCATTGGACGCAGATTATGATCGCTTCACCAGGTAACACAAAAAATAGCATTTTTGCTTTTGCCTTCATAAATTATTCCAAAAAACGTGAGAAAAAGCAGCAGTTGTCTTGGCATTGCTTTACTGGAGTTCATAAAAGTTTAAACGTTTTTGGTTGCAGATGGATGATGGACCGGCGATGGAGAGGGCTGAAGCGGCTTTTTTTGCAATTCTTGACGGTCATGCAGGGAGTGGTGCCGCAATAATGGCTGCTAATTGTTTGCATGAACACGTCAGGGTTAGTTTCAGTTTCAAAAATTCCTTCTTCTTTGAATGCTAACTTCATTAGCGATGGTTATCACTGTTGAAACCAGCTTCATTATAGTGCATATGCAAACCACATTGCCTAAGGTTTATTTAAAAGGAGAGCCAGTAAGGAATTTTACTGTAATCTGCTGGAGCAACTCCGATTCAGCCTATTGCCTTATGGAATTTGTTTAAAGTACGTATCGAATCAACATGAGGGTTTGCTCCTGTTCATTGGTTCTTGCAATTGTTCGTTAATATTCCTATCACTTCTCAGCTATTATAAACGCTAACTGTCAGAGAAATTCAATGGGCTTTGGCGAACGCTGATGCAGATGCAACAGAGTAGCGAACTGTTAGCTTCCTTCTGTGGTGATTTACCCCCCTCCTCCATCCCCTCAGACAAGCTTTCTCTTCCCATCTTCCATGTTTCCCACCTCCTCGCCTATTTCTCCTTACCATCACAACTACACGGGAAATATTGAAGACATTTCTTTCCCAAAAGATGAGTCTTCATTTAAGCGTTTCAAATAAAGGACATTTTTGGGCAGGAACGATTGGTTACTTAGTGGGAAATTTTAGTGTTACGTTTCCTTATTGCAAAACTGCGTTTCCCAATGTTAGTTTTTGAAGCATGCGAGCGATTAACTCGAACGCAACAGGTTAAAAAGAAAGAAACGCTAAGTTCGATGCATAGAAAGATGTTAGGTTGTGGTGAAAAATTCCTCTACATTTATATGCCACATTAGACGCATGAAAACATTTCGACCGGAAGAACGTGTCCCATGTAGAAGCTGGCACTCGTTATGGTAAAAATAAAACTAAAATGCTTCATACACTGCTTGCTTAGCTGCCGGGTCTAAAACGGCGCTCTGCTTGCAAGATCGCCATGCTTTCAAAATAAAGTGCTTAAAGCATCTATAAGGAAGGAGTCCACGAAATCAGTTCAGCTAACTTCTTGCTTCGTTTCGGAGGCGTAGCCGAAGATCTGATGGTTGTCTATCACTTCTCCATAACTCATAACGCAGTGTGATAAGAGAAGAAAAAAAGGTCTTATAAAACTCGCAAATTTTGCAATATATTTTATGGGAAATTCATTGCTCCATCTAAGTCTTCTATGTTTTCGCATTTTTTAAATTCTGTGAATGAAATATCTTTTACCTTAGTTATATATAATACATAAAGAGTTAACGGGTTTTACGGTTTCACGGAATAATGCTCCATAAACGATAAAAATACGCTTTAAAGAAATGCTTTGAAACTTTTCAGTGCCCTCAATCTGGCGACACTCTGCGCGAAACGCAGACCGACTTTTATAGGAAATTAAAAATGTCAAAAACACTAAAAAATATACGAAAACAGAAAACGGCAGAATAAAAAATATTAGGTGAAAAATATGAGAAAAGCTGCAGAAGATTTCTGCGCAAATAAAGATGGGCAATGTAAGTAATGGGATGTTTTCTAGTTTTCCCAAAAATTTGGAATTCGATCGACCGTAGGAAGAAAATCTTCGACCTGTGCATTCGCGACATCCGCATATATATATATATATATATATATATATATATATATATATATATATATATATATATATATATATATATATATATATATATATATATATATATATATATATATATTATATTTATATATATTATTTATTTATTTATTTCAGGCGCGTTTGAGTCAAGTGTTGGAGACAGCGATCCATCTGGATCGACAGGAGACGTTATTTGGTGGATACTGCAGATCCCCATCAGCACACGCACTAGTTGGTGCCTACAATGCTCAGTCATCGAACAGGAGTATAACTTGTGATAGCCTCGTTATTGGAGCTATGGAGGCAGCCTTCGTTGATATGGTAAGCATGCTACTCCCTTTGTACTCATTTTCAGGAACAGTTATAAAAAAGTATCGCCATGGGATTCGAAACATGGTTCTTCTTGAATCTGTCCGATTGTTTTATGTGAGGAGGAAATACCTGAGTTACCGTCAGTGTTGGACAAATCGATCGGATGAAAAGCAGTTCCCAAAAGTTTCGACGAAGATTGCGAACTATTGCTAAAACAGAATGTGCCTCCTGGATAATCGTTCCCATGTCACTATCGAAGATATTCGTGTATAATAATTGGAAAATTGTGATTTTTGGGAAATTTATTTTAATATGGCTGAACGTACTGGAAGCAGTGGAATAAGAGACGATTTAGACAACACTGCATATTCGGATGAGGGGGTCGCTTCAACGAGGAGGCGAATTTGGGGGATCATCTTCCTTATTCTTTGCATAATGAAATAAACACTTGAAATGAATGGTAGCATGGCTAAAGTAGTTACAATCAATTGAGACTGCCAGCTTTAATACTAAGGTAAAACTAATGAGAAACAGTGATTTTCTAGCTTAGCGGGACATTAGCTGACCTCATGTTTACAAGAAACTCGACATTTGTATGTCGATAACCTCCTGAACTCCACTTTAACATTCGCTTATTTTTATTCAGTTTATATCAGACTAGTCCCTCGACTTTGCATATGTATTTATGCAGGCACCTGTGACGAATGCCTATCATTATTTCCTGATCTATCGAGGCAGGTCAGAATTCCTTGCATTTATCTCGAGACAATAACATATCTTCAAAGATATTTAGTTTTTATGGGACTAGTCTGAAACTCTCAGGTCCACCCTTACGACATGAAGTAAGTTTTGGTGCCTCTTGACCACCTGTTGGAGGTCGAAGATAGGATTCCTATAACTTTAAGCTCATTATGTCCAATACGCCTAAAATGAAGCGCTGAAGATGTGTGAGTAACTTTATAATTGCACCGCGTGCTCTTAACTCGCCGAATTAGCTTTAAAAAAAAAAATCAAGTTCTGCATTTTGCGATCTTTTGGCAAATAAGAGCTGATTGCTAAGAACTATCTGCAGCCACAAGCCATAGCCTGTCTTGAGAGGTAATGTTCTTGGATGCACCGACGTGTAAACGACTTCGTTATGATCTTGTTCACTTTCTCCGACACTCTTTTCATTGATCAAAACAAAAAAGTATCTTTTTGGAACTCTATTACAGTTTCTGATGGGTATCTTACTGCTAAAGTGACATCCGATTTACAGCAATAAGCGATTAAATTCTACAGGATGAGCAAATTGCGGAGGAGAAACAACTGTGGAAAATACCTGGTGGATGTGCAGCAATTGCAGCCCTCTTCTTTTTGGGTAAGATATACGTTGCGAATGCCGGTGACTGTCGAGCTTTATTGGTCTCATCAAATCATATTCAACAGCTCAGCGAAGATTTTACTCCGGAGACTGAACGTAAACGGCTTCAGTATTTGGTTAGTGAAACTAGCACAAATTCCTACATACATAACGATGGCCTATTGTTTCCGCTTATCATGAAGAATTTAGAGAGCGTTTTCCGAATGGT
The DNA here is from genome assembly GCA_013433145.1 of Ascaris suum. Classification (NCBI taxonomy): domain Eukaryota; kingdom Metazoa; phylum Nematoda; class Chromadorea; order Rhabditida; family Ascarididae; genus Ascaris; species Ascaris suum. The sequence continues at coordinate 5,480,590 of CM024188.1, read as the reverse complement.
TACATATGTTGTTAGTTGAAGATGCAAACTCAGGACTTGTTCTCTAGCTCATGCTATAGATCTTTGTTGCCCTTAATTCTGGAATTTTGCACCCATCGTCGAACCCGATCAATCGCTGCTTACGAGTGGAAATGCAATTTTCATGAAAAAGACAAAGGGATAGATGTCAGTGAGAAAGCTTCGAACTTTTGGTGTTGCAGTGAAAAGTTCAGCCTGATGCTGACTGCTTTAATGATTAAGTTGTTGAATTGCAATGTCATAAATCACGTCAACGAAATCTTCAACAGTGTACGTCACAGTTGTTGAGGTTTATCTTGTTGGTTGCTAAGGTGCGATTATTGTCGAGATGATGTGCCGCTATCGATGCCGCAATGTAGAGGATTGTCTTAGTGCATTTGTGCTAAAATTGATGCTGGTGTAAAGTCTTCGAATTCTATGGTTGTAATCAAAAAGTAGAGGAAGAGGGAGGTGGTTGATAAGTAGGAAAACGAAGAAGAAATAAAGAAATATCACCTACAGCTGACCTAGGAGATCTTAAGCTTAATAAGAGAATAAAGACACATTGTGAGCAGTTAGAACAAGAGGTGCGAAGTCATTACGACGTATCATATAAGCCGTTTTTTGATGTGCCGCTGGATACGCCGATTTCAGCTACTTTTAGCTTTTAAAGTACATCCAACCTCTCTTGGTTTCGTTCCACTTATTATCTCTCTAGAATTCATCATCCGAACTTCTACCACTTCCTTTAAGCTTGCAAATCGCAGCCCTTACGCTTTCAACTCTAGTTGTGCTGCCAGTTTTTCTCGAAGGTTAACCCTGTAACTTTAAGGCGTACAAAAATCCGGATCTGGTTGGAAACTGTTTCTCACGTTATGAATACAGCAGATTCTTAACTCGCCGTGATCTCAAGAAGAAGGTCCTTTATCGCGACTGGTACATGGATGGTTGGTAAGCGTGCATTTTCCATTCTTTTAGCGCCTTCTAATAAGAGATGATGTGTAACATCAATCAGAGGCTACATGTATATCCGCAAATAAAAAAAAGCGACGCTTTCGTTTCTTTCTAAAATTTCCATCACTGCGCCGATAAAAGTGATGATCAACTGACACTTCACCTGGTTAATTCCATATCCTTAGAAAACTGTGTGATATGTTTGGCCTAATTCCCAATAACTCTTTCAGTCCAATTATCGTTTCAGGGCTGCAAAGACTGTCCGCGACTCTGATTTGAGGCCTCCTTTGATAAGCGACCGTGGCAAAAAGGTATTTCAAGCGGATTTTATCGCTTACACTGATTATTTTAATAGTTTCATAACGATGCTTGCCCGATTCAAGGAAATGTTACTTCATAAGTGTTCGATACGATATGCTTTATGCCAAACATCCTATAGCGAGGGTATTTACAGTGGCTACCAAAATAAAAGCCCACTGGAAATGTACTGACGTTATCTGCAAACCTCTTCCGTGGCAAGAAAGTTATCATCAGAAATATTTTGCTTGTATGGAATGTTTGTACGCAACGGGTTTTCGGACGCCGAGCAATGAAAAAAGCAGAAGACGAGTACGGATGAGATCAACTGTTGAAAATTGATTCCGGAGTGAAAGTTTTGTTAAAACGAGTCATTTCAGCGCCGTTTATTGAACACAATAGGAGTGAGTCGAGGGTTTGGTGATCATCACCTCCTTACTGCGGACGACAAGATTCCAATTAAACCATTCCTTTCGCCTGTGCCTGAGGTATTCTTCGCATTTTAACGTTTCAGAATGCAACTTTGCAATTTAGTAGCTTACTATCCGCTTCGCTGTGAGGTATCGAAATTTGGGCTCCTGAAAATTCACTGAGCAAGTATGGCAAAAGGCTTGTTATTTCTAGACGAGCATTACATTTTAAGAATGCACTCCATTAACTCAAATATCTTTCCCTCAGCTCGATCTTTCAGTTTGCATCGTTTCAACATAACGCTTATGTTTCAAATGCCTCTTATAATGCCTCAACTTATACCACTATATAAACACTCTTGATGAAGCACTACTTATGTCAAGATATATTTTATTAATTAAGCTGTTAAGCAACCGAAACAACCTTCGTGGAGCACTGCAATCAAAAATTATTAGATTATAGGACAATCTGGTGGTTCCGTTGTTGCACATATTAACATCAAGCACAAGTCTTCCTACCCGAAAGTTACAGTCATGACTTTAAATTGAGCACAGTATGTGCTAGTAATTAGATATAGTTTCATGCTGAAGCTGCTAACATAAGAAATTCAAAACTACGAAAATCCAAAACTGAACTGAGCCATAAACCAAAATGCTGCATTTAGAAGGCAATGAAATCACCACAATAATCTTAGCAATTCCATATACGAGATTAATAAAATGTACTACTTTAAGGTTCGTGTCGTAGATCTTCATAAGCTTGATTCGCTTAGCGATAAGGATGTGCTTATTCTTGCATCAGATGGTCTATGGGACGTGCTTAATAATGAAGATGTTGCACTTATTGTGAAAGCTGCACTGAACAACAACGAAACAGCCGAAAGCCTCAAGTATAGTTGCATTTGGTTGTTCGTCTGCTATTATGGCGCGTTTGCATAAATGGCAGAGTGGAAATTCAATTTGCTCAGTTAAATTTCAAAACGGGGATCTATCGATCGACATTCCAGAGCCTGCCCACGTTTTAGAAACTTTCGCAGTAATCCGCTTCATTATTTTAGGCGCATAAATTTGCATCACATTTTCGCTCAGTACTACCTGTTTACATCATTTTTGCCTCGGTTTTTTTAATACGGGAACTTGTAGTGAGAGAGAAAATGCAACGATCGTAACATCCATCTTTCCTCATCTTATCTAAATGTTCTGCCATGATACATTTTTTCACCTTTTTGACGCTCATCACTAGTTCACTCGCGCTGTCGCTTCTTGCGAGAATTTTCGACATATACGCATTTTAGGTCTTCGTTTGCATCCTTCGTTGCGGTATTTGACATCAACGGTGCTTCACTGCCGTGTACTCCTTTTTCGACCAAATGTTTTTTTACGTACAACAAAAATTGTTGGTTATGCAACTGTGAAAAGCGCTATTGAGTTCTAGGTATACGATGGCAGCGCATGAGTTGGCGATTGCCGCCAGGGGTAATCCAACCGAGTCGTATCGATGGCAGATGTCGAGTGGTGGATGTGCATCTTCGGACGATATCACAGTGTTCGTTATTTCGCTGAAATATGCACTTGCTGCACCTACGCCCGACGATGACGATGATGTTGAATTGCTGCAATAAAATTTTGCAGCCTTGTAATGGAGGCAGTCCTCAAACAGTAAAGCCAAAACAACGACGCTTACCCCTCGTTGGAGGGAATAAGAAAAAATTCGGCACAAAATTTTTTCACGCAAGCTGCAGTGAAGGTGAAAAGGTGCAGAAAGTCTGAACTGAAGGCGATCGAACAGCATGCAGCAACAGAAGTAAAAATGGCCATCTGTGCCATTTGTTGGAAGAATGAGGACTTTTCAACGAATGCGCAACTCAGATACATCTTTTTTTCCCTTAGTAGATGCAGGCATCTTTTTTTCTCGAACATTTCAACATCACATTTGCTTTTGTCTTCTCCAACAAACTACAACTATTTTTTGACTAGTGTTTGAGCGCAACTCGATCGCCCTTTGACCCCTTGAATGTGAGTAGCATTTCATGTCTTTGGAGCTATTACGTCGATCGCTGAAAAAAAGATTTCATCTTTGAACCTTCGATTGTGCCTTACTGTACTGAAGAAGACTGCGTCCTGGCGCAGTGTCCCGCGTTTATCGACCTTTTAAAAAAGAAACTTCCTGTTGCACTCTTGGCTGTGTTCTGTGATTTGTTGGTTTGCTTACTGTTCAGTACTCGCTGTTTACTGCTTTAAAGTGCTTAAACAGTGTATTTTCTTCATAACGGCCTAAAGCCTCTTGTTGTTCCACCTTCCAACCCCTTCCAGCTTAGAATGTAATGAAGTTGGACTTCATTCAATCCGATAATCACATTGCTTGTTTTTACTGTTGTTGGGATAGAGCTTTTTCGCTTGAAACATTTCCTTCTTCCGTCTTTATCTAACAGCTGACAGGAAAATCTCGAATGATTTCAGTTAGGTTTTACCAGTTCTTTGTATGTGGTACGGATATCATTGTAACCACAGATAGGCATTTTCCTTCCCAATTTCGGAAATTTCTACAGTCGACAGTTTTTGACCAGCATTTGCCAGTCATTAATTTTCATCGTTTGCCCAGGTTTGGTCATTTCCATATACCTAATCTAAAAACAAGTTTATAGTAAAATGTCATTCGCATTATCTTCGATTATATGCTAGATTTCGTACTGCAACAGCTGATTTGCGCAAATGCAAGTCCGAATTGCGGACAGCATGAATGTTATCATACATCTTTGCTGTTGCAATAGAAAGAAGCTTTGGGTTGAGCCGGTTATCCTCATGCTTGTGTTAGTGGATGAGTCAGCACTGCTAAGGCCGCTTCGCATTTGGTGGGTGGTCAGACGAGTCGTGATCAATTGTTGTGGCAAGTGATGGGGTCGTGATGTGCTCTCTCGTTGCCACCCACACACTTTACCATTCTTTATCCTTCACGCGCATTCAGCATTCTTCTCGAAGCACCCACAGTTCACTGCTTCATCGATCGTTAGTCTTCATTTCTGTTCAATATGCTTCTTCCGATAGTTAAACGAGATTTTCTCATATTGTATGTATTTTATCGCTATTTACGTTCCTAACAGTAAATATTACACAAAGGTCATTTTGTTCATTGCCATTCGCCCGTTTTTGTTCTTTGCTCACCCGTTTTTAATCGATTCGATCTGTCATAGGATGACGTAACACTGAGCAGTTGTCTCCTTCAGGTGCGTCTGGAACTGCGGCGATCTTTTACATGTTTTTCAACCTTTAGCGTTTTTGAAAATTCTTGGCGGTTGATATCTGCACATCAGTTACACTCTTATTCCACTTAAGCGTCAATGTTGGTCGACATATCCTCAAGGCTTAGAGAATGCACCTGTTGTTTCTTTCTGCGGCACACCTGTGTTGTTTGAGAGAATGCGTCTCACAAGCGCACCGTTTGTTTTCTTTTTCTACATTGATTTTGACAAAAGATTTGCTTGGAACACGCGTTGTTTTCGTTCCGAGAGGGTGAATATGAGAGAGAGTCATATGTCCGACCATCTGAATGTATGCGTTCCAACATCTGCTCCAAACAGCTCATGCTGAAAAACCAGAATAAGCTCAACGCTGGTCATCATTTTCCATCATTGTCACAAATGACACCAGATTTGAAATTTTCAGAAGGCTTTCCTCACTATTTCTGCAACACTTCTCTACTCATTTCTGTGTATGTTTCATCAAAAAAATTTCAGCTCGGTAAGTAGATGAGAGCGTGTAGGCTATGCACCCTTTTTGTACGACTTCTTCTGCTTGCTGAGGGTGGCGGATGTGTTTTTGGTGCAAATGGTGGTGTTATAGCACCAGTTGACGTCGAATTTCCATCGAGTAATAACACTGAGATAACGCACTGGGCGGATGAGGCGGAAATGCGAAAAAGAATGAAAGGTGTGTTATTATTGGTTATGTGCCATATGTTTGTGTAAATTTGCATATTTTACAATTGCGTATTACCACTTAAGAATGATTGGCGTCAGCTACTTAGAATCCATTGTAAGACCTCGGTGGAGAATTGTTATGACCTTGATGCGATATTCGTGTTAATAAGACGGAAGTTCAATTAAAATTGATAGTGGGCCTTTCTTGTTTGCATCAGCATTACCTAAGTTACCTCGGAGACAGTCTGGAAGATAGCGGCTTAGTTCGCGTCGTTTTGTCTGCGCAGAAGAGGTAAAAGAGCGCTGCGGTCGTTATTGAAAACGTCATAAAAACGGTGCCAGTCAGTATTATCACCTTCTATGCGCTTTCACTGTATTCTCTACAATTCGCTGCTCCAGCTGTGACAGATCTGCGCGCACGGGCCGTCTGTGTTTTCATCGCTCATACCTGCAATACTAAACGAAATTTTTATTTACGATGAGAGTGTTATTATCACGAATGTGCTATTTTATTATCACTGAAATGCTGTTGTGTGGCACAGTGGAATTTGGGACAAAGCTAATGCACAGTTTGCAGTTTTTCTGAGTTGTTTTTTTTTCGAAGAATCAGAGCTTTCTTTTCTATTTTAATGGCGAGTGGTGTTTTCCATACTGAACAGTTGCTCCACTAAGCAGCCCTTTCGAATCCGTTCAAAGTCAAAACATCCGCAAATATTCCTGCTTCGAGGAAGTTTATGTGGAAAGGCTTATATTTAGCGATGAATATTTTCAAACACCGTCGTACCCAGTCCGCTGCATTGTCTCATAGAACAGAACAGTAGCAATAGTTAGTATCGGAACCTAACGCAAGATTAGGGGAATCAGAAAATGATTACGTTGCACTGAAAAAACAATCTGCTTTGCAAATGAGTGACGAAACTCTTTCATGATAAGGTTGAACTTGGCCATGAAAGAAGCCACTACGATCATCATTGCTTAACTAAGGATGAACGTTTCGTTTAATACCTTGAAATGGTTACAATTTTGTTGATGATCTGATGTATATAGACTGTTATAGCCTACTTTCTTCATCCAATGAGTAAAAACTTGGCTAAATCGGAAAAAGATATTGCCAAATTTTCATAATCACGACACAGATCATTCTCGTTCAATTTATTTCATAAACACTTTCGCAACTAAAAACGACCTTGCGAAATTTTTCTTCGGTGGTGCGTTATGCAAACCGTTGTTTTTGGCTATTAGTTAGAAGGTCCTTAATATTCTATTGTATTTCGATCCAGAAAATCTCTTTTAATTTACAACTGTTATTTTTATCTTTTCTTTTCGATACCCAAACCTTATCACAATATAATTGCCTAGGATTTCAGGCATAATAGCTCCCACTGTGCTCAAGCTCAGCATATATTTAGGGATATTTGGATTTACGAAGAAAATGATTTGTTCAATGCATATATTTATCGCCGTAAGAACGATTTGCAGGCTATGCAGAGAGGATTTTTTCGCATCACTATCACTTGCGTCGAAACAAAACACTAACCCGTCCAAAAAGGGACGGCGGAATGTTGAGTGGTCCACTGGCGACTGCGGTTGTATCCGGGATGATTGGTGAGTTTCGTTTTTAGCTTTCATGCGCACTTGTTGTTGATATTACGGAAAATCATTTTATTTTTCTTGACGTCCAGTGCTTCAGAAAGCGGCCAAAAAGGTATCATAAAGTAGATAGAGTGATATAAATGACACTTCGGTTCTTTTTTTTTGGGGGGGGGAACGATGCTGATATTGCGATTTGCGATGACTACGACTGTAAAATGTATCGAAAGAAACTGCTTTGCGGTTGTTTTTCATGCCGATTACGCTCTAAGGTCTATTTGCCTTTGCTGGCAGATGTAGCCAGTCAGGGACGAATGCGATGACAAACTTGTTGAAAACAGTAGGAATGATCGCTACCGCTGAATCATTTCGCAGTTAGCGCATTGAGAGAAAGAACTGGAATTCTGACCTATCAAGGTGACAGTGAGTGCTGTTATTGTTACTAATGCTGAACTGATGATTTCACTAATTTCTTTATATGCCATCACGTATATTGGAAGACAGTAGGAAAAGAGATTCCTTCTTTTAAAATTATTTCACTTTGGGTACTGTTAAGTATTCGAGTCGAAAACTTTGGAGAGTGGTTGAACGGCTGAAATTTTTGAAGAAAGAAATCGGTCAGCTTTGCTCATTTTAACTCATGGAAGCGTTTTAGCGGAATTCCGGTAATCAAAATTTTCAACAGGTGACGGTAGTGATCCAAAATTTTCAGTTCGCTTTGCTCATCTTCACTGGCCAAACATCTGCTGCTCAATATTTTGCACATATCTTTGTACAACATATATCACCTTGTTCTCCACCAACTGATCCATTGGTAACAAGAATATGATTCCGAAGTCAAGTCACGACGTGGGACAGCTGAGCTGTCGCGCAACACTCAATGCAGCGCTGCGGCGCGCCGCGTGCCTTCGCTGGCATGCCTTTACCTGTCTCTTCTTCACAATCCTAAACTCTTCCTTAGTGTCTGACCTTCTATGTCTTCGCTCGTCGCCTGGTTATTAGTAAGAGTATGCTATGGAAGGCAGATTGGCGCTTCTGGCGCTCGCTTATGGGTGCAGGCGAAGACGTGGAAGACAGTTTCACCCCTCGGCAATTCGCGAAACATTCCGGGCAGTGGCTTTTTTCTCTCAAAATTTCAAACAAACCCTGAAATAGGTTCTTCCTCGTCTTTCCCGATACGGAGCTGCGACTAAGACTACGGACAGCAAACCTGTATGACCAAGAAAGCAAACAAGAAGGAAACCAAAACAAGCGAGCGAGCTCAAACAAAACAAAGATGCTTATGTAGACAAGCAACAACGCCGGAAAGCTTTCAAATGAGGAGAAGGGCCTCAGCGAGCAAACAGGTTTTATAAATACTCAGGTTTCTTGAGCAACGAATTTTAAATAGTACAGCCCTCTCAGTACAAACGGTGCTAGCGAGCAAATCGAGTATTAAAACTTTTTGTGCATAATGAGTTTAGGCTTCCGCCTCTCAGGTCAGGTATGCTGTTCAAACCGATTAACTCTGTAAACCTGGTTGGACACCTCATTTTCCAGTTGCAAATTCCGACGAATTAGTAAATGATAAAGAGCGCAACTGATAGAGAGAAGGTAACTGAATGATAAAGTGATCGCGGCGCAAATGACAAGGTGGCCGGAGTGCAGATGACGAGGCACCTCGTGGTGGACCCTGCAACCCACTGTTTGCCAACTCATGCCCACAACTGACTATAAACTAACTCAGACTTCACCCAGCAGTACACTGACAACCTCCTCACATTTATTTCCGTACCCACTGCACGCTCCGTCGCAGTTACTTTTTACGAACAACTCAATTCATCAATGCAGCCGGCTGTTTACGACCTCCGCTAAACCGCACGACCTACTTATTCACCTCCTCGCCTTTCCATAATCCTTTTATCCACCTTCCACTTCAACTCACAGCCCATTTCTGACGACGACCTTCCATAATAATCGCACGCTATTGCTAATCAGGCCAAGCTTAACTTCCCCGAACAACTCTTCATCAGCGTACGCTTGTCTTCGTTGACCATGTCATAAGTAATTTCATAAACAGCCATCACCAGCTCACGCTTCTACTTACCACTGCAAACCTGCGTTTTGCAGCTCAGTCCACCACGTACTACGTCCCACAGCCTCACGACACCCCACAGCACACCGCGTACACTCGTCATTCGAGGTTTCCAAGTAAGAAAAAAGGTCAGGTCATCAAATCTATCAAGTCAAACTTCCAGCTCTAGTTCTTCCCATTTCAAAATCTAATCGGCTGAATTTTTAAACTTACCTCTTTAAAGTTTTGAGTTGAAAGTTTGGCCGAGCGAATCGATGGGACCTTACGGGGTGACCGATTTACTTACTCGGAATCTAGTCACGAATCCGCGCACTAGTCGTCGCTTTATGTTGATTGAAGCACATTTGAGGTGGGCTGCACAATAAAACGTCGTATTGCACAGTGGCATACATCTTTACCACATAGTCATGCAGTTATGTGCGGGCATTAGCGTCTTTGGGTATCTCTTGAGAGGTTTTCGAATGAAAAAATATGGAAGCGGCATAACAGAAAAAACTTTTCTTTTTTTAAGAGAGCTGAAGCTGAAAGTTACATAAACTGAAGAAATAGAAGCAATATTAGACGGAAAATAAAAGCATAGTATTTATAGACTATTAAAGATGGCCAATTCCGACCGTTATTTGTTGACAGAAACGTTTGCGTTATGCATGCTGTCATCACAACAAAACTCATAATCATATAAATATAGAACTAAGATTAAACTGGTCTGGATAAAGAACACAGAATTTCAAGAATATAGAGAGGGAAGAAAAAATAATGTATAGAAGAGCAGAAGTAGCGAAGTGAGGAAATAAAATGACAGGAAAGTTCGTGTTATATGCGAATTATATTTGCCTGCCCGATTTAGTGTTATTTGTTAGAATGGTTGTGTTATAACTGTATCATGAAAACGATGTAGTACGCTATGTGTTATAACTGAATTTGTAAGAATCTAATTTTGATAGCGGAATTCAGTTGCTGTTATATGTCTTATTAGGAGATGAAGAAAAAACGGAATATCTGCCTAAAATACCTTGATTATTCTACTGCGAATGTTCTAACGTTGTAGCATTTGTTTATAAAAGTTGTGTTTTTCAAACGTCTATTTTCTAATAAAACATTACGAAGGTGATATTAAAGTTGTTTGAGAAATTGAGTATATAGTAAAAGTGACGTGTAAAGTAAGTTTATAAGTGAGAGTTGGGCTGATATTACAAGTTTGTAAAAATAGAGAAGCAATGCGCTGGCGACGAAAAGAAGCCTAGCAATCGGCGACAATATTCAGGTTTATTATAGGTCAGTAATAACTGTCATCCTCGTAGCGTATATGAAACCTTAATTTTGGCAGGTAGTCGATAAGAACGAGCTCTCCAGTTATATGAGTGATCTATGGAAGTAAGTTTTAAAAGTTATTAATTAGAATGGGAATATAATTCTTTTGTGTGGTGCATATATATGTTTTAATTGAATGTTGATTAGAATCGAGTGAATGTTTTTGTCGAATTTATCTTTTTTAGTTATAAATTTCATCTCAGAATTACGTACTTAATGATGATTAGCATTGAAATTAGTTGGAAAAGATTTACCCATGAAATTCTCTAGTGATTGATGTATGCATAGTAGGTAATTGACGTCTGTGATGCGGCGGCAATGGGGGCAATAGCGCCATTGCTTTGAAAGCATTCTCGAGTTATCTTGCAAAACGACAAAAGAATTAGTACAAAACGCGCTTTACGCATTTATATACCACTCATGCAGCATTAAATTGACCACAGCGCAATCGCCATCCCTTAAGAATATCATGCTTTCTTTGAGCGAGGCTACGACGCTTACGGCGAAACCGTCCGCATATGAAAACGGCCGAGATCATAGTTTGCGCCTTTGCACGCATGCAGATAAATGGCCCATGTCGAAAATCCAAACTTTTATGTGTTGCGTATACCGCTGAGGAACACACGGACTATGTTCGGCCCAATTGCGCACAGCTCAACTGTAATGTTACGAAAATTATGTATCAAACGATTCCTCTGATGAGATAAATCGAAAAATTCCTCACCGTTCGTCCGTCGATCAGTTCCTGCGATTATTTCTTAGTCACATATTTTGAGGATAATTTCTTGGGCGAAAGTGGCTGGAAGGCTATCCTTTCAGGCGCAGCGAATACAATTACATCCGAAAAGTAACTCATCTGCAGACAAGTTTTGTATAGGGCCCGTATTCTCCTATTTTACGGCTTTCTTATACAGTCTATGTATGACTTGGCTAAGCTACTTCTGATCTCAAGCGGTCTCTTAAAGTTCATTCCTCTAACTTGTTCAGTTGAAATTTGTTCGTATAGCAAACTAGTTGAATTGAAAGATAATAATGACAGATGAATAAGGAAAGGATGTTCGGAAACTCGGAAATCTGCGACGAATATTTTGTCTGATTCAGCCACGAACTTTTCATTTTCGCTATGGGCGTTCATTTCGTTCATTGCTTTAAGTAATTATATAAGGTAACCCTCCACATCATTTTATCTCAGAAATTATTTAGGGTTGTCATGGAGGAAGGGAGAAGGGATTGGGTCATTTGTGTTGGTGAGGTGGTCGGCTATTAGATGTGCTTATTGCGGAACACCTTCGGGCTTTGAGCAAACTCAACATCGAACCCTATATAGATATACCAATTTCCCATCGTCGCAAAAAAAAAAAAAAACTAGTACGAGACATTGCTGTTGTAAAGATGAATTCAAATAACACATTGAGGAAACGCATGCTGGAATCACTTTACATCTAAACACTGGAGATTTTAATAAAAGAGATGAAGTGGTAGAAGCGCTTAGGATTCCCGAATTAAGCTGGAATCATTTAAAAAAATATATTTTCTTCAGTTTCATGCACCTCTCTCCTGCCCACCCTACCTTTCTTTGCCGCTTTCCATAACCTTTTTAGACTAACGCAAATAACCTACATCCTAATTGACATAAGTACCATGCGTAACTCGCATGCCCCAAAGGTAAAGGTACGTAGGTAACATACATTCGCGTTGATCTGTCCTCTGATTTACGAAACCTTTAATTTCCTTTTCTTCATATGGCTTCTCTTGCAAGGTATACTTATTGTTTTTAAACAGGCAGCATAAATATTCCACCATGTCCTACTGAGGTTTGTGTGCAGACGTGTCGATGATAGCATGAGATGCAGAAACGCCGAGAGTAAATCCGCATTGCCTTCCTGCCTCCCAACTGGGGTTTGTTAGCAATATCACTACTGGAATTTGTTTATTGCTGGAAAGGCGAAAGCACGAACTGCGGCATATCGGCTTCATAGGATGAATGAGACAGGCAGCACATTCGTGAAATGTTTCGTATTTCATTTTTCCATTCGAAAGTGAACAGATGAAGAACGAACGTCTCACCATTTATTTCTGAGAGAGTGCGGAGATTCATCAACCTGAACTGCTAATTTTGCTGCTTGAAATATTCAAGAATAGCAATTGACGCGGTGCATTTCTGTTGTTTTGAAGTGGGACTTCAAGAATATTAGTCTCACTGCTTTCTTCTTTCGAGGAATGACGGCGAAAGCAGTTTCGGATCTGACAGCATTTCACCCGTTCCCATCCGATGGAGGGTGCAAATGGTTTGGTACAGCTCCATTGTGCAATTATCCATGCCCGCCTGAATACGACTACATTCGACGTCACAATGGACGCTGCAGCTACATGTGGTTTACTGCGGTATGCAAACCTGATCCGAGCTTCGGTGAGCCGTGTAGCACCATCCTTGGCAGCACATTCCACAAACGTTTCTGTTGCAAGTGAGCCGTTTCTTCGTGATGTTGCCTTTCTGCGTATATATATATATATATATATATATATATATATATATATATATATATATATATATATATATATATATATATATATATATATATATATATATATATATGCGCATAAGAACGTCCTCAGAAACTCAAAAAAGTTGCTAAGAAAGCTGATAGTTTGTAACTTTTCTTTCTTTAACTATTTTCGGCATAAAATTTCTTCACTTTTACCTCGAAGTTCCCAGAATTTGCTACTCCAGTCGTTTGTTTGAGTCGAGAGAGTTTTGTCTCGTTTGATAAATTTTTGTTAGATTCTTACTCACGTGACTAGATTTATCTTTCCGCATATACGGTCTGCAGCGCGGCCAAAGAAAAGGTAGAGTACTTTTGTTGCAATGTGCGGAAAGACGCCTATCAGGAGAGGAAACAAAACTCCTATGTGCAGGTTTTCATTAGAGTCACTGATTTCCCATTCATTTTTTGCTGATTGTTTTAGCGTTCACAAAGACTCACATGCCTAGGTCAAATGCGGCCATGACGAGAAACGAGATCCTATCTAACCTATGACCATACAGAGGTGGGTTAAGCTTGGTCACGGTTGAACGATCATCTCTGCCTCCACTGGAGTCGGAGCGGGGAGTGGTTTTAGCCCATTTTTGCATGGTCAGCATTAAATCCGGTTCTGACAGTGATTGATTATTGATAGCGTAATTAACGCATACTTGCAAGCTAATATAGGATAAGCTCCTCCAGGCTTTTCGCAGACTGGTTCTCCCAGCTAATAGGTACCTCCAAATTATTCAACCGTATGCGAACTCATGTTCGCCTTGCTGATGCAGTGCAATGCATCAATGTGATCCCACATTGCAAACATTACGATATGATGTGTAAATTGAAGAAGCGATCCAAATGAGTGTACCTGGAGTGGCAGATGGATGGGAGCCAACACAGCCCATAACATATACTGTCGGTACGACGCTGACGTTGGTAGGTGCGGAGCGTTGCAGTGCTCGATAAATCACTACAACTATCAGGTTGGGTGTTGATTTTTTGATGACTGATTATGGTTCCATGATTCCGGAATACTGACCGTTTGAAGTGCATCTGAGGAAGCGGTTGGTGCGTGACTCGAGTTGCGTTGTTCACTAATTGCTGCTTTGAAAATCGTTTACTCTAATGCGGTTTTATTGGCCCTTCAGATGCAAATGAATTGCTTCATGGAGATATTCGGATGGTTAGTGTGATATTGTTTCAAGGTTTATATTTCTGCGTCCTTGATACTGTAATATTGGAGGAAATGGCACTGAAAGAAATGAAAAGATATATATATATATATATATATATATATATATATATATATATATATATATATATATATATATATATATATATATATATATATATATATATATATATATATATAGACTTCTAGGCGCCTACCGTTTGTCGATGATTAAAAAAGCGCCAAAAATAGGGAATGTCAAACAAATCAGATTCAGGACATAGACCAGCATTGCTACGAAATTGGCGTTCCTTGGCCTAGGGATGGTGATCTTCGTTCCTTTCTAGCGCTTTTTTAGGTTTTTAATCGAGACCTGAAGTCATGTCCCCCATTCTCCAATACAGTCTTTCCTCTAAGTAGTGCGCCTAGTTGTTTTGTCTAGGAAGTTATCAATAAAATTGACCAATTATGACAGAATTGAGAGTCTGTGAAAAGGTCCACATTTCATATTCTATTTCCAGTAAGACAATACGCACAGCTAACTTTGGTTGTTTGCATACAGTAGTAGAAAGGAACAATGTTAGCATTATAGTGGGTGTTTTAACTGTCGGAGTGTTTCATGTAAACATCTTTATAGGCGCAGAACTCAAGCGATATTTATGGCGATCGATGTGATCAACTCTCTCTTTTCGGGCTAAATGGAAAAGCGACCTGCGGTTATGTTGCGTGGTTTGACGAAAGCGGCGAACTTGTCAACAGCTGGTATAAAACAAACTGAAATAAAGGAATTGCTTATCTGTATTTATCGGGTGATTCATGTTGTACGTTAAAAGCTGAATATGGAATCGAATGCTCACTGCTGTCAGCACACTCTGCACACGTTTTACATGGCAACTGATTTAAGAAAGCTGTATCTTGATGAATCTGTATTAATGTAATAACGCGGCATGTTTCGAACACATGCGATAGAAATCCAATATCATCCCAAATAACTCCTCTTCTTCCCTCTCAAATATCTCTTGCCTCTGATAAAATAAAACCTCTGCGGTCATAAATCTCTCAATATTTCAAAAACAGTCAGGCCAATACCCTTGAAAATGAAAGCAATCTGCAGCAACGCTTAGCACAATGCTTCCGTCGAAAACAAGAAAGTTTTCAAACTTCTGTTACAGAAAAAAACAGACGGGGTGTTCTCAGGAGTTCAAAGGGAGTGCAAGAGGCAAGAGATATTTAAGAGGGAAGAAGAGGAGTTATTTGGGATGATATTGGTTGCAGAGGTTTTACGGCATGTGACGATTGCATCGTTACAAGTCTAGCAGCTTCATCTGAATTGAGAAGAGTTAACGTCTTTGAAACTTACCCTCTTTGTGTGTTGAAAAAAACGTTGGTTTGATATTTTAGGTTGAAGAATATGATATGCTTAAAGCGTTAGCAATATCAATGAAGAAAGCAAAGTAGATGTGAATGCGCACATTTGCGACTGTGCTTGATTGGTTGCAAACGAAATGCTGCTTACCTCCTGATATATGTCACTATACCTGAATACTACTTCATATAGATGAGTTGTTTGTTGTAGAGATGGCGATTGCATTTGTTCACTTTAGCATTCACAATGAAGACAATTCTAGGAATATTTATTTATGCGTTTAACAATTGCTGCAGTCGTTATATGTTACACTCATTGCTCTCTACTTCGCAATGAAACAACGTTGAATAAACATCATTCAACCCATCGGAACCGAGCTTTTCCCATCTGTCGGAAAAAACAATTCTTATTTATTTGATAAACATTTACACCGTATTAACTGAATGTTGATCTGCAGCAGTGTCGGTTTCACATTCTATAAAATGCTTTTGAAACGTTTTTCTTTAGTATATGCGCCTGCAAAAGTATTTTATATAGGTAAGGTTATTGGTGCTTGTCGCTGATTTGTTATGACAACCCCAAATTCAAAGATTATGTAGAACGTCTAGGTTACCACAAGGTTACATCGCCGATAACCATGACTGTCAAGAGTACCTCAGGATACGAAAATTTTGCGTTTATTTTACCTGAAGAGTATCTAGATTACCTCGCTGATAACAGATATTATCAAGATTGCCTCAGGATTGGAAGGTTTCCTGTCTGATTTGATGAATCGCAAATCAAATTTTCACCATCATCTTCCGCATTATTAAGGACACTCTGGTGTTGTATTGCCACGAGAGCTAGCTGATCAGTGTTAGCTCACGACTTCCGTGAGACACAGAATCCCAGCAGGGGTTTCATAGGTTGTGATACTCGCTTGCTATTCTAGGGCATTTTTCAGGTATTGTCCGACGTCCCAAGTTTTATTTCGAGTTCGCTTCATTTTCTATGAAAAGATTTCAGATGGTAGCTCGTGCCATGATGGTGGATGCAAATAGTCGATGGCGGAAGTCACAACGAGTCTCAGTCTAACGACAGCACCTGCCCCTGCACTAAGGGACTGATATATCACACTTTCCCCACGTTTGTGCTTCACTACCAAGCCCGGTACAAAGATGACGTCCACGTCCACCGAAGCACTGTCAACTGATTGCGGACATGCTGAAGTCGGAGGGGAGACGGTGAGAGCATCGACGGTGATAGGTGTGATTCACTGTGGTCATATAATCCGGTGCTTCCTGATCACAGCTGATTCGAAACATAAAACACCGAATGGGCGATAATGAGGCGCAATGAAGCGGAGACCAACCGCAGAAAAATGCTGAGGTGCACTGCTCTGCTGCAACCACGTCCCTTACTCCACTGATCGCCGCAGTTATTTGAGCGCGGAAAAAGTTTGAATATGGGAATTTGTGATCGTATCCATGTCTTAGTAATTCTTCCGCAAGCTTCTATCTAAACTTATCGGGTCACCCACTGGTTCAGGCGGGGGTTCCATTAAAACCAGCGTCTCCGGCATTTTGATGCAACTTCCAGTAAATTTTTGAATGAGAGTTGCAGTACAAAGTCATGCAAAAGACGATCTACAACGAAGGCTATGCGCTGTTCAACTCGCAAGTAGCGGCCATTAGAGGTATACCCCGTACCGGTGAACGTTCCTTGTAGAGACACTCAAGTGACCCAATCTGCGCCGTGGCGACAGTTTATCTCATTAGTTCTCAAGGTCACATATGATTTCCATAGACTGTTGGGAAGCGGACTTTTGCTAATGAGAGTTTTCGTGCATTACTTTCAAAAACTACATAGGATTATTCGGTCTGTGAGGAGGGAGGGGAGTGTTTGAATTGTTTGCCGTTCAGCAGAAAGAAAACCAAATAAAAGATCTATTTAGGGGCAGATATATAAGTGTGCCCCAGCTCCTTTTATGGTTTTTTTGTTGTTGTTGTATTCGCATGCTACAAAACGTGCTACCTAGATTTCCAACGTCATTTCCAAACTTGGGTTTTTAGTCCTCAGTTACCCCGCCTTATAACTCGTCGAATTTTAATCTCATTGAACTTTCTGCTTTGAGTCGCACCTGAGGTAGAGGCTTGCTTGGCATCGCGTGTACGGAGATCTAATGAAATTCACGAGGTAGTACCCAGACTTATAAAAACCATAGCTTCAGGAAGCAATCCGGTGATCTCTGTTCTCGTACTGATGTTCTTGGTGGAGGTGGCTGGACTTACTTTTACTTGTTCATGCTCGCTGAAATGACGGGCATGACACGTGCGCTCCATGCTTATTGTGAGAGGGAGCTGTCGGATGAATGATTACTTGCACGTGGTCCTGACCTGTATAAAAATATCCCTAGAAGTGCCGAAATCACCGCCAGAATTTTGCCTATTCGATTTTGAGTGCGGAACTCTTCAAAAAAATTGTTCGGAATTTTAGTTAGCTCAAAGGAGGTTAATGCGTTCAACCCCTTGGGACTACCTGGACGTGAAATAATCGAGCACTTTGCGTATATCCCTATTATGAGTGGTTATATAGGGTTTTGCAATATCATTCATAACAAAGCACTCTCACAACTGCTATTAACTGTTCTTTCTGCTTTTGTTATGACAATTGTATTTCGGGGCAAATATTTTCACCGTTGAGGGCTGATCCATCGCTTACAGTTTGGACTAAGTTATTGGATTCTCTTATAGATAAGCTTTTCATTCTGTCACAGTTAGTGGATGGACACAATCACTGGCCTAAAAAATCTCCATGGCACAATCGCATAGTGAAATAGCGCTTGCGGCCGAACACTATTCACGCACGTTTACTTCAGGAGGTGGTGTGCCAACAATGCTACGGTGACAATGCGAGACGCGTCACATCATGGCCGCACGCGGCACACCTGTACCAGAACTCAGGTCATTGTGATTTGGAATGGCTCCGCGCAGCGCACTTTCTCAGCGACCATCTTTTGCCTTATATGTGCACTTCCACTAACGCTGGAACAGAGCCAGGGTCTTAAATGTGTATATCGCAACCATTCCCGGATGCCGCTGTTTTTTCTTCCTTTCAGGTCGTAATTTATATCCATGCTTCAATACGCTCGAGTTACGTATGCATGTATTCTGTAACTTGAATGGTAACAGATATGTAAACTTATGACGAGCATCACGTAAATGTAGAACGGTCATACGTCATGGATATAGCTTTGCCTACGTCGGAAGCACTTTTATTTGATTTATTCATAAAAAATCGCTTCCATCTAAGGCTTCTGACAATCATGTTTGTCTCATTCAGCTAGAAAGTACTCGTAACCTACTAACAGCACCAATTACCCGTTTGCGATATCTGTAGATGGCTGTGTTGCTTGAAAATTTGTCACAAGCAGATCTTTACGCCTCTGAGTGGGTATCCTTTATTGAAGTGTAAGTCGTTTATCCATATTTGAGCTCACTATATGTTCATGATATAGGCGAATCGTTTAAAATGCTGATGTTTTGTTTTATTTCAGCTATGAGATCCCAACAATAATGAGACGCTAAGACATGATCGTAACGTCGAAATAAGATCTTTTGATTGACAAGCTGGTGGACAACGTGCATCTGCGGAATAAATCTGCGGATTGTTATGGACATTGCATACTCGCATCCTCAATGAAGTTAAGTGCTCACCTATAGGGGAATTTTCAGGTGGCAGCTGAACTCCAATTGTGGCTATTTTCGAGTGGTTTATGATAGGCTTAAGATCGAAATTTTTTCGACTATCGTCGACTTTTTCTTGTTGACACTATACATGGCTAACAGTTCCTCATTAAGGAAGAGATGGAAACTATCTGCTGTTTCTACACTTCTAGTAGGATATATCTGAAGTTCTGAAGTTCTGCCAACATCCTATATAGCTTTCTCAAGAATCGGTCGTGATCACGTCACTGGAGAAACGCGTCAGATCGACTAGGGCTGAATCTCAACTTCCATAATTTGCAGAAACTCATTCTTTTTTTGTGCACACGCGCATTAATTTTCACTGATGACGTTTGGGTGGAATTTGATCAGTTATGAGCAAGAGCACCGAATTGCACAGCAGCGAATTCGCCCAAAATCACAAGTTCGTAGTGAGGCATTTGCTGATGTTATTGAAAGATTCACTAGAATGCATCAGCATTTAGGGAAGCCATATCCAAGTGAACATAATGCTGATAGGAGCTTTACGCTGTTTCCACACTTTCATCAGCACTTATAAAACTGAAAGGTCGTGTTGCAATTTTTGCAAAAATTATGCCAAAATTTGCAATTTTGTCAAATCGAAGCACAGTGGTCTATTATGTTCGACCGGTGGAAGAATAAAAGGTGATGCGTGTGATACAAAGAATTGTGTTTAAACAGCTTTTGTCAGAGGCGTAACGAGAAAAGCTGCTTAGACGTGAGAGCATTTTAGGGGACATGCGAGGTAGAACTACTAATGTTTTTTCTTTCTCTCACTACACGCCCTCTCTTCTATCTCTTCATGCTACCTCCTAAGCCGCATTCTTCCCTATTCTTCCCTACTAGTGAACCCGCGTTCTCAGATATTTTGATATGACGACGGAGCTGGTACAGAAGTTAGGGAAGGTGGAATGCTCGCATTCGTAAATGGGTATATAAATATGGTTGAGGCTGTTGCTACGTCCGCATACTTCCGTCGCGAAATGCTTCGTCTTGCATTTCATTGCCGCCGAAACCTTTCGTTCGCTATCTGTCAACTAGAACCTAACTCTATGTAACTGACTTTGAGCAATTACTTGATGTGGTTTTTGAGTTGCTACTAGTGCATCAGGTAATCGCTGGAGGCGACAACTAAATGCTAAGTTTTCCGGGTCGCCAACGGCATGATTACATTAACCTGCGCGCTGCGACATTCTTCTAAAGCGTCTCTGCTGCCACCTTTTCAAAGATCCTAGTCTTGGGGAATCAAACCATCTACCTGGCTGTACACTTTGTTTGCAGTGTTTTCCTGACAGGCAGCGTCCCAAGTAGTGATAACATAACTATCCGGTTTGCAACTGAATGTTCTTTTGTAAAAAGTAAACGGAAGAATGAAATGCATGCTGCGAAATGAAACTGAAAAGAAGCTAACACTGTTCTGGCATAGTATAATCAAAATGAATCGCTTGCAAGTTCACCGCGTGATGAGAGAGTGGGAGATTGCTGGATTTTGTGCAAAATGCGATCGAAATATGTGCATCAAAAAAGATGATTGGCGAGACAATATCATTGTCACCATACCTTTGGCGCTTAGTTATAAAAAAAAAAAACTTTCCTGTGCCCTGACCAGCAAAAGGCGCATTGGCGATGTTTAATCAATGTTCTGAGCATGAAGGAATCCATTGCAAAATGAGACTGCAAGAAATCTTGAAAGGCTCATGATATGTGAGGGAAATGCGTAAGCATTTTATGAATGCATCGGTAGTAAGTTGAAACCGTACAAAAAGCTCCCTAAGAAAAGATAGCGTTCAATTTCCTGTTATGATTGAGCAACTAAAATGCAACTGATCTGCAGAATACTTCTTGAATGTTTTCACAGAATACAACGCTATAGTACTCGATTTTCCTATATGCTGCAACAGCACCTGGCTTTAATTCGCCGAGCGGCATTTCGTCTTTTTTTTCCTATCACACCGCAAAATCACTTAGCATAATTCTGCTAAGTTGTCCTTCTGTTTCATCTCTTCACCCATCTTGGAATTGTGCGTTTTGTCTCACATGTGTTTAAAAAAAGCAGTTGCCGCTTCAGTAAAAAAACTTACCTGATGAGTCTAACTTTCTCCATTTGCAAGTTTTTTGACACAACCGTAAGAGATTCGATATGAGGTCATTTCATAGGAAACAATCTAAGCTCTGCACATTTCCGTTGCGTTTTCGGGCTGTCTATGATGTGGCAATTTATTGCTCCCCTAGGCGATTGAATGTATACGCCGAATGTGAGAATTCAGGCCAGAATTGCGTGTAGTGATTGTGTTTGATCTAACTGAATATGCCAATCTATTTTTTAAACATGAAAACACAAACATAAACATAAATATGTCGTCATGGGCTCTTTGCGAAAATGGGTCTGAGCTTTTTTATGTGATCGAAGCCTCAAAGTGATAAATGGAAATAGTTACTCCGCACCCATTTTTAGTTGCATTCTACAAGAAAGTGTTTTAGCTCCTGCTTTTTATTTGTATGCATTAACGATAGTTCTGATAGCGCTCTCATAGCAGCAGGCGCCTTGCTGCGATCTCGAAATTTGTCGTCCATCCGGCTTCCAGATTCTACAAGAGGATCTTGGTTTATTCCCTCAAGTGGTCGAAATTAAATTCCCCATGAGGAATTTCATGTGGTTCGTGTCAGGCATGAATGTTTTCTCAAGCTAGACATGAAATTCCTTCTTCTGCAGACATTGTCCATGACCTTCTTGCTGTGATTGATGCTGATCGTCATCTGAGTTTGCAGTATTTCGCTGTCGCTAAAATGCTATCGAAGATCGCAAACTGCGTTCTTCTCGCTTTCGCCATAGATGTATTTGAACATTATTGGAAGCCTTTCGTTTCTTAGTGTCGACTCATTTTGGAGTGATGTACCCTTGTGTGGCTTCTTTGTTTGGTCCTGATACCACACTGCTTGGTATGTGTGGTATTAAAGACCAAATAAGGGATGTTCAAAAATAGTTTACCCCTATTGCTTTTTGCGAAGTTGGAGGCGTTTAACCTGAAACCGTCAGAACGTGGCACTCTCAAATTTGTTTCGATTCTTTGTTATAACACTGCGCCCGTTCTCAAAAATGTTTCAGCACGTCCCTCCCCGTAGTCGATGTAGACATCCGTTCCAGCTCGCCACAAAATGTTGCATCACAACCAACACATTTTTTTTCCAGTTTCATGTTCTAAGAACCTGCAACCTGCTTTATGTCGATATCGTTAATTCACTCATTATTTCATCTTTCAAAGTGCAGTTGAATCGCTTTCATGTTTAAACGTTGCTGCTTCTACGTACTGAACTTCGAAATGTTTCCTTTCTGACTATCCGAGCACTTTAACTTCGTTGTCTGTCATTGTGTTTATATTCGCTTCACGTACATTTTTTATGCCTTTCCACTTCGGAACATTGGACTAAAATATTGAGAACATCTTCACATCATCGTTGCACTGTATTCACAACGTGCCAACGTTGAAATAATTCACACCATTTTTTTTCGATCGTTTCAATGCTGTTGGAAATTCAGATGACATTTTTTTTCATGTAAAGGAGCAGCTGCTGTGGGCGGAAGTGTTTATTAATGAATATGTTAACGATCAAATAGAATATCAATGTCTCGTTACCACTTAACGCCTTCGTCGTTGGTTTGCGTTAGGTGATACTTCTGCTAGAAGAAACCTTTCTTTGAAGCGCCTCCTCGTTTAGCGCCATGTTCATTTCCACATTTTTAGCATCAATTTTATATTATCTTTGTGGAGTTACTTTCTTTTTTTATCGGATATTTGCGAAATCTTTTACTGCTGAGTTGCATAGGTCATGGGCTACAAGCCGATCGTCGACGCTTTGTATGTTTTTGCGTTGCTCTTATTTTATGGTATCGTCTCGTCATCTGCATCCAAATAGTTGGCATTCATGTATGCAAAGAATTAAGCGTAACGCTCCATTTAAATTCTTTTATTGTCGCTTCACAGGAGAAATGAAGCGAGATGTGAAATTGGCCTCTGTGAATCGTTCGTCGGCATTTTCATTGTTCGTCTTTCATGCGGTAGGCAGCTTTAGTTGACACCACATGTGGCTAGTTCTTGCTGTCATGACGAGTTGCTAACGCTAATCGGTTTATCGCTTTTGTGCTCAGATGAGAAAGAACGCTGTAGCAGATACTGTCTTGCTATACCGCAATATTCGCATTTGGGACATTTTCATCTCGATCACCCACCACTACGTCTCATCTGGAAATACTTGTGTGATGGTGTTTGCGAAGAATCCAGCCACCGGATCCTGTTTGTTGCCTCTGCTATTCTCCCTGAGCTTTCGTTAAGAGTGGCTGATGATAACGTGCGGTGTCTTTTGTTGTGACTTTGTATAGCCGACTCAAATTACTGAAGTGGACCGGCACTTAGCTAAAACTCGTTCTTAAGGTGTGCAAAGCGTGAGCCGTTTTGTAGAAAAACGGCCGTTAACAGTATAATAAAGAAATACCGGCTACTTGAGTTCTATATGATTGCAAGCCAGCACTTTTATATCCGGTTCTAGCTTGTCCTATAGAATTTGACTTTTTATGAGCATTGCACAGATTGATTTCCAACTTTAAAGCAGTAGAATTTCCAATGTGGTTTAGAATAGCCTTCAAATTGTACTGCAGTGCCGCGCATTTCAAGAGAGCTTCCATTCTTAGAACTTCTCAAGAAATTTATATTATTGTCGTCGGAGCACTCGAAGGAAAACCCTTCGGATTTCGCCGAATTCAGTTTAGGATGATGAAATAATCCTCATGCACTTCGCCAAATTTTTGAATTTCCTAAAATAGCCTCAATTTCAAAGGCACAAGTATGAAAACAAATGCCCCGCCCATTTTCGGCACTTTAGATGAATGTGACGATGTGTAGCAGTGCCACCTCCAGGTTCAGGGCCCCCACCCTGTTTTCACCTCCCGGAATGAAAATGCAAAGGTCAGCTGGGGAGAGGAGAGTTGGTGAAGGATTTTCCTCGGGAGGGGTTCCACCTCCCGAGATCTAGACAAAGGGGACTACAGAATTTTTCTAAATAAGTCGGAGACACAAATAACTTTAGAGACCGTGGTGAAGTTGCAGTACTAAAATACCACGTTTTTCGTCGACGTCATATTGCGCAGCGAATTCCCGACAGTGTTCAGAGATCTCTCGTTTAGTTTGTCATATCACAAGTGTACAATGCGCTGTTTGTAGAGGCTTTAAGAGAGAATGGAAGCGCAATAAGTGGCCCATGGAATGTGCATACGTATTTCGGAGGTGATCCTCTTCGGCTCATGAGCGCATCTGGTTCTTCGTCAGGTGTACACATGGCAGCAACCTGTTTCGTTGTGAACGGTGACCACACATTAGAAAGTGGCCGGAACCGCAACGACTTTTCGTGCCACTCCTCTTCGCTCGATGCGCCGATTCGCGTTGCTGCACCGCAACGTTTTCAGTTCTCCTCTCAACTTGATTTTTATTCCTTTCACTATATAATTTTATGAAATGATTTAATCACTTTCCTACACATTGTTCTAACTTTACTTTGCTATCAACATGGTAAACGCAATTAAATTTCGTCACTTTAGAAGAGAATCCAATAAGTTACGCGTTGGATCTCCGCACCGAAACATCATCACTTAGCATTTCAATCGTTCTCTTCGGTGTTAACGTAATAACTTTCTCATTTCTAACTTTCTCATAACGTTTGATCGATGTTCAAGCGCGTTTTAGTGTCTTTAATATTTTCATCGTATTTGCCCACTGCTAACGAAAGTGTCACACTTATCTAAACCAAAACAATTCAGAAGCGCTGTCATAATTCAATGCTAACGCTTGAAAAATCGCCAAAAGCTATAAAGTAAAATTCCATGGCTCGATATGCACTCTCGCCTTGTTAAGTGGACTCTGGCAACGACTTTTGCTATTATCATTTTTGGCTCAAAGACAATAATTTCTATATTTTGTAGATTCTGCTCTTTGATAGGCTTGTTGTGTTCTTGTAGGTGAATAATAACTTCTCATAGAAGGGCTCTTGTTGATCTGTTTTAACAGCATCTTCGGCCAGCTAAAGAAAAAATACACGCAGCTATCGAATTGAGTTACTGAAGTTGTTTTATTCGCTCGGTGTGTATTCTAAAGATGATTACAGCCGTCTATAATTCACTTTATATGCTTACATGCAAACTGATGACTTGAAGTTATCGATGTATTTTTCTGCTCATGAGCATGCAGTAAATTTTCTCTGCTGTGGAAGTTGATTCCGATAGCTTTTAGGGAAAGATTGTTGGTTTGCTTTTATGTAAAGGGTGTCGCATTTTAGACCTATTGTTTCGTCATGAAAATCCTCCACCATGAAAATGTTTCATTTTTGTGTGCTAACGATCAAATCGATAATTGCAATGCGAAATCACTATGGATCTTCATTAGAAACTTCACTCTTTGGAAATTGCCACAAAAGTCTCGATTTTAAAAACGTCTAAGCTGATGATTCATATGCTTCCATGGTCTCTCTCTCCCTCTTTCGCTTTTCAGTATGAGAGATATTCACTGCGCTGTGGATATCGGAATACTGTCATACATACTATAACGTTTTTAGCGTCGATATTCAATATTTTGTCGAAATTTATTACCCTTTAATGAAGTACTTCTAATCAACAATTTGTTCGAAAGGCGCAATGGCTGCATGGTCTGACGAATTATAAAACAAAAATTGTCATTCATATAGAACGCATCGCATTGTGCGATGAAAACACCTCAGGTATATTTCTTGATATGATTTTCAAAAAACCCCCTTTGATTTCTTCAAATCACCACCGTCTTCAGGAATCATCTCCTGACGTGACCTGAAGAAAGGTCATCATACCCTTGCATTAATACTTACCCGGAATGCTGCTCATCCGCTTTTTGTATGCCTCTAGCATATTATGTCAACTAAAGGTTGCCTTTTAAGCACATAGCAGCAGTTTCTTGATTGCGGAAAAGATGAGCCAGTGAGTCAAACTCTCTACTGCCCTGCTTATGTAAATTTAGGTTCGCCCGATCAGTTGTTGAGCTCACACCTTGGCTAACGTTTAAACTCGGTTAGTTAAATCTTCCTAAATGTTTAGTGTGTTGTTGATGTGATATCCTCCCTTCTGGAAATACCTTCGAAAATGGAATTAAGGATTTCGGTAGAGCGTGATATTGAAGTTGAAGCCATAACTATAGTCTAACTTCCTCACTTTCGTGGAGAAGTGTTACGAGCACTGTGCTAAAGGATTCTCGAGTTGGGGTAGCTAAAGCTATGGTCATAAGCTATCAACTGTTTTGACCTTATTTTTGAATCACTTCTAGAGTCGATCACTCCTCAAGTTGTGACGCATGTCCTATCGATCGCTTAGCTCTCGTATCATCGTATCATCGCATTCCTCTACCTACTTATTTCTGTAGGTGCGTTTCCATAAATGCTCTAAATTGGTGTCTGATCGTTGTTGTATTTGTTGAAGATATTCAGTATATGGGAGCAAAGTGAGAGCGTTAAGTCCAAATTATATCATTATTCAATTTGCATTTGCAATACTTTTGAATTGTTCCTATTTTTTTGCGAACCTATGCAAGGAGAGG
Source organism: Ascaris suum (assembly GCA_013433145.1). Taxonomy (NCBI): domain Eukaryota; kingdom Metazoa; phylum Nematoda; class Chromadorea; order Rhabditida; family Ascarididae; genus Ascaris; species Ascaris suum. Next base: position 5,453,649 of record CM024188.1, on the reverse strand, counting down.
TCCCCGTTCACAGGTATGCCTCATATAGTACTCTTCTCAGTCTCTCCATATTTTATTACAGCGTGCATGCCACATAGATATCGAGCAGTTAAGTTTATACAACGACCCATCGGGATATGAACCCACGATCTGTAATCGAAGGAATATAAAATACGCATGTGAACTTAGAATATGTGTTGCTCTTTTGATGCAATCGGCAACATTATCTCGTCAATATGCCATTTTGTATTCAATAACGCGCAACCATGCGTGAACGTCAACTCTCTCATACCCCCCCCCCCCCCCCCCAGCAGCGCCTTCATTCACGTTTGGCCTCCCTCCCCACTGCAAGGTGGAAGTTGCAACAGATTGGAACTAATAGTTCGAAGAAATGAAAAATCAGTTAAAAAAATGGAAATTTCACTGTCCAACGCACCCGCTCTCAGTTCTCCGTATATCAACTAAGGTTGCGACCAAATGCAGTAATAGTATGAGTTAAGCTGACTAATCGTGGTAACGCCTAGTGGAAAGAAGAACAATCGTTTCAGCGTGGTATAAGAGCGGGTAAACGATAGTGGTGTTGCATTTACGGGACATAATGTCACCATTATGCGGTATAGGTGCAAGATTTTAAGAAGACACGCCCGAGTTGTAATAGTGAGGAATGCACGACGCCACCAAAGAGGCAGCCATTCGCGCATTACCGTCAACGCGCTCAGACAAAGCGAGTGTGCAGAAGGGTTGTGAAAACGCAAACTTATGGTTGCATGCCGAGCATTCGCGTTCTATGGACGACAAAACTAGCGGGGCATATAGGGCGTTGCTGTAGAACCGGTGAGTTCGAGAACGAACTGCGTATCGGTGATGTGACCACATCGGGGCAACATGCTGATATAGTGGGACACGCAACCGACTTGTACAGTATGAGGGGGGTGCGCCTCGCCTTCGCCCGAGCACACTCAGATGCACTCTGCTCACGTAAATACCTTCGTACCAGTTTTTGCGGACGGCTGCGCAGCGCTGTGCATGTCGGTTGCATAACTACTCGTCAACTGGCTGCTATTTGCACAACGTGTCGTCGTGGTCGCGTTCGTGCGGCCTGGCCCCTCTCTGCCAAACAGCCGTTGATGACTCTCGCGTCGCACAGGTTTGTTGCTTGGCCTATCTTCCGTGCCGCTCCTTCCTTGCTACACCCACTCAGTTCGATGCGTTGTCTACGGCTACCTGTCTGCGTGCACGCCGTAGACCAACCTTCTCGCAAGTCTTTGCGTGGGCGTTTACTGCATGCACCTGCCGTGCCCTCGACAGAACGCGTTTCGCGTATTCACGCTTTGTCCCTTGTTACACTTCACTCGATGATTCCAACTAATTATGGGCTGTTGTACGTTTGCTGGAGGTAGACACTTATGTGACCCATCCTTCCGGATGCGTTTCATAGGCTGAATGTCGTGTCTGGCTACAAATTCTCGTGCTGAATGTGCGTTTGAAGAAAGCGAACCTTGTATAGCTTTGCTATTGTGATGGAAAGGCTGATTCGTTGCAAGTGAATCCGTTCGATTGGTTGCGTCGTTATTGCTCGATCGAATATGTTCACCCTTCATTTGAATTTGGCGTGAAGAATAGGGTTGCTAGGGTTCTTCAGTTTTTCCATTCGAACATGAAAAACTAAGTGGCCATGCTTCGAGTTACGTAATGCGGTAAAAAAATGGAAAGTTGATGGTTGTTCAGAGTACCAACTTGAAATGTGGATATCGACCATTGAGAAGTGCCCAAAGCGTCTCGACTTTACACCCTACTCGTTGTTGAAATCCACGATTGATTTTAGGGTTTTCAAACTTCATAAAAAGAAAAGATCGATTTTCCTTTGATAAGTCAATTCATAACTATGCTCAAGAGATGATTCATCGCGCAGGGACTGTACATACCACATAGCAACCCTTAATGGCTAACAGTTCGATCATTGACTTCTGATCGTTAAACATTATGCAGCAGATGAAAACAAAAGATTTCCGAATATCGCAGAAATAATTCGAGCCTGGCCGACCTCTCTGTGGAAGTGGTCTCTTAGGTCTAAAAATGGCGATTTCATCTCACCTGGCGTCTGTAGGTCGCCTATTTTTTGAGCACTGCAAATTATGCAGCCTTTGACTCCTCCCCTACATCCCTCCCCACTCATCCTCTTTCCCCCCCCCCCCCCTCTCGTTTCGCCGTCGGATACGTTTGAACGATGTTTGTCTGTCCATCGCTGTTGCTCAGTCGAAGAGTTTGGTGCATTACACCTACTCCAGAAATGATGTGGCTCGCGGATGTTGCAGATGAGCTAGCACTCCATTCTTTTGTGGCTATTGCAGAAATCCCGATAGCATGTGCAGAATTTGTTGCGGACCCAGCCGTAGCTTAGGACTTTTAACGTCGGAAGGAATCGTCCCCAATTTAGAGAGTGTTCGAGACGACTAGACTGTTGGCACTCCGCTACCCAAATGCTCTTGAAGAACTGCAATTTGCAAGCCGCGCTTGGTGGCTGACGATAGGGCCTCTGAGTCCTCTTGAGCAGCCACAGAGGACACCTATATTTCAAAATGAGGGTCGCTCACAGCCTCTCATAGTTTGTACGCTTCTGAATGGAGTGGTCAAGCGGTCTTGATACGTCAAACAATTATTTAATATAACAGGCAAACCTGTGATGCAATTCGTGCGCATTTCTCCACATTAATCGACTGTTTCACAGAATCAAAAAATTGCATTGGCGGTAACATTTTTTAACGACTGCCTTAAAACTATTAGCGCTATGACTTTCATTTCATTTAATAGTTGCTTTTTGTGTCGTATATGACATTGAGTGGGGAGTTTATGTAAACTCAGCACCATTGTCGTTTATAGCTATCGTTTGCATAAATGTTCGTTGTGTTTTACCGAATAGTGTTTCTGTGAAGACAGTGGTGGTCTATCGTAAAGAGTATGGCTTTTAACGTTTGTGGAGTCCTCAAAGGTACCTTGCAATTTGTTCATCGCTATGCTCTCATCGAAAATTTCATTCATTAAAATTTCCGCTGCAGTAACAGTCTGCATGTGTCAATTATTCAATTCATATTACTTTCTCTCGATCCACCCGTACTCATTTTCAACTAATGCATTCCCTTTGCTTTTATCAGCAGCTGTTGAAAAAAGTATGCACTCGGATCTACTAGTATCAGTTCATTAGTACCACCGAATCACTGCTGTCTTCATCATTTTGTTATATTTACTGCTAAGCATTAAATTCATGTACGTTATACAAGCGCAGGGAATATCCCACCGATTCAAGCTTCTATATTTTCATCGGTGCTAGAACGCAATTGCGGCATTTCACTCAGCACCGACTCTTTTTTTGTTGTTGTTGTTGTTTTTTTAACTAAGCTGCTAGATTGTTGTGGCGACAGAGATTTATGATGGCACTTATCTTTTACACCTTACTGTTTAGATACTGTCAATGATTTGCCTTCATTTGGGTTTTCCATTAGCTCCCTCCATCGAAAAAAAAACCCTAAAATTCGTTAAACTTTAGCGGGTTGACGACAACAATATGCAGAAACGAGTGAGGCGAAACTCTGAAATTGGAAACCAGCCGAATACGTCGCTTCTTGCACTGACTCATTACCATCATAAGGAAGAAAACTGTTTAATGTTTCAGTTCGAAGTGAATGTGTCATGCCATAGACGGTGGTATTGCACCTTCTCACCTCAGTGGCATTATTTTTTTGATTTGTTGAAATGTATGAGCAAGCTAATTCTAATTTTTTATAAGGAGATTAGTTTCATTCATTATCAGCTGTTGCCCAATAATAACGAATTTGTTTCATTAACGCAGAATTCCGACTGCTTGGATGATGGAAAGGTGTTTTACGCGACACGATGAATTTATGTTAACCTGTCATGTTAATGGTGGCCGTAGTTACCCTACATTGAGCATTAAACCGTTTCATTTCATCTTTAAGAGCGTTTTTTTTTGTGTATAACAAAACATTCCGTGTGCAGTGATGTAAACGCGCCTACTGTTCCGATGCCAAGCGGAATGCCTTCTGCTGCACTTCAAGCAACCATTATTCTCACCGCATTCCTTTTTTTTTCTCTTTTCGAACTCGCTGATTTATGAAAGCATTATCTCCTTGATGTTCCAAGCTGATAAGAAGGCTGCTGTAAAAACTGACGTCATCGTCCGCGGCTCCTCCCTCCCAATCCCTCGTTCTCGAAAAGTGTTTCATCCTCGACTTTTCAAGCATTTCTTGGCCATCACATTGAGGAATTTCACTTAAGTGCTGCTGCAGCTTATTATTGTCATGCCCCCAGAACGCTCCTCCACCGGACGTATAAGGGTCAGCTCCCTTTGGCTCGTCTAATTGCTCAGGTGTCCTTGAAGATCTGCACGCTGTGTCGAGATGCGGTCGAGTTAACTGCGAGACACAGGTATAATGGCGAACGGTTTACCACATTTATACAATAAGGTGATAAACAAGTAAGGACTCTTTCAGAAGAATGGCTTCGTTCGCCGGCACGATCCATAGTCGCACCCGGCGAATTGCACCCTGCCGCCTACCTCCTCACGCATTTCAACGCTACACGTATGCCCACTCGGCCTAAAGAACAGCCTAGAAGCTGGAATGAAGACATAACCACATCAACCCGTTATATATCCTCCTGATTCTGCCTCAGGCTACCATCACGACACCTGCTGGATAGTCGTTTGATCTGCCTCTATGCTGTTGACATTCTTTGACTTACCCATACTGCGCACTATTCCGCTTTCATCAGTAGCAGATTGGTCTAAATAAGAGACATGCCGTTCGTTCTCAAGTAGTATTATTATTGTTCCAGACATCTGTTATTTCGACAAACTTGTGCTCATCTGCTTTTCTCGGCTGTTTCCATTGTTTGAGTTATTCGTACTCTCTTCTCGTTGTATTTTTTTTCTTATGTTCAGGCTTCATCGATTGTTGTTTCTAACAGCTGAGTCGATATTTATAACGATTAATCAGCTGTTATCTGTTTATATTTCATTCTTGGTTAGGTCATTTTTTCAGAGGTAGCGAAATGTTTCGTTATAAGCAAATTCTGTTTTTGCCAAAACTTACCATAGAGTTTTCTAATTTTCCTTTATATTTTATTTAGTTTCGAAATCTCTTCGAACTCCTCACAGGTTTACCTGTCACTTGCTCATAGCGGTTTTTTTAAAACTGGTTTTAAACTTAGAGGGAATCCTGGATTCCTCGCCTAGTTCTTGAGCACTTTCACCTAGTATCTTCCTGTCCCACCCCCAAGATGTTATTGAACTAACGTTGCTGTCCTTTCCCACTGTCTGATTGATTGCTGTTGCCTGTCCACAGAAGTAAATTTTATCCAGCATAACACAAAAAAATCGTTCGAAGAAGGAGTATTTTTTTCTGCATCTCTGAAGTGATGGTTATGAATAGCTGACTTCTATATGTTATGGCTGTTGTTCGTCTTTTTAGGCCAGGTAGCGTGTTTCTTCTGGAAGCGAATGCATGACCGTGAGTGTGGCTACAGTCAAAAGTGCTTCGCAAAAGCGAACGGCGAGTTGATATGCGCAGTTGTTTACGTTGACGAAGTGCTGTGGTGGTTGTTGGCCACGACGATATTGCGTTTGCTCTCGATTCTGGCGGCAGAAGTTTATTTCGTGGCATGTGTGAAAATATTTGCACAGTAGGAACGATCGCGATTTTCACCTATATTTTGCTGCGTATTAAACTAAAGATAAACACATTATAGCAGAGTGCGATTAATGAGGGAAACACTGCAATAGTGAATAATCAATTCGCGAAGCTGTCGTCTAGAAGCCGAAGAACGATGCCTGGCGTGCGTTCATCCAGGCATCCGCAACCCCCTCCATACGAGCTTCCTTCTAAGTAAGTTACTCTTTCTTTTACTACTCTTCTTAAATTGCTCTTTCTTTTTTCTTCCCTTAAAAGTATATAGTGAGCTCTTTGTCGGATATTATAGGTTAAGCCTTTATTATTGCATGAGTAGATTCCGCGTATGTGAAAGGCAATACCAGATGAGCCTAGCAACCATTCACTAATTCATCGGCGTAACATTCCTTATACCTATTAACGCATTTGTTTTTTTTTTCCTTCATACAATTCAAAGCCGACGAATATTTATGGAGAGCACTCGTCGTTGAATTTGCATCACTTTGATAGTGTTATTGTGAGGGGCCAATATTGTAAGACAGTAACACAGACATTCGTTTATTTCATTCAACTCGGCAAATGAAATGTGCCAAATAAATTCTCCTCTTTGAACAATTCTTTTCGACCAATCGGCAGTAAGTTCTCTCAGTCTCATAAATTTTCATTATTAAAGGAAAAGCCAGCAATGAGGCAACTACAGGTTAACTATTTAGATAAATGTGTTCCTGTCTTATTCTACGGAATTAATCAAAGAAACACTTTTGCATTGATATGCTAAGTTCATCTTTGGAGGCCCATCATAATGAACCATCCGGGTGCTAAACCAATACTTCATCATGCGTAAAAGAATAGAAAGTTTTAGATCTGTATAGTCGCATCGTCGATATTCCTACGGCGCTTTGGAACAGTTTATAATTTGCCTATTGCTTTACCATCTTAACTGCATAGAGTTTTTCGTTTCTTCGTCAAGCGGGATGAATGATCACTGTGATTCGCTATCATGGGAACTGTCCTTTCGCTTTGTTTGCACCTACTATATCTTCATGTCGCGAATCCTGAAATCCGACATGCATCCTGGAAAAAAAACAGAATAGCAACAGACAAAGACGTGCTGTTGTTATGCTTTTTTCAAAGGTTACAGCTCTTTTTTTTTCAAGCAATTCCTGCGTAAATGAGCTTGATAAAACGGGGTGTTGTTCGCTGCTGTTCTATACGGGCATTTAAGCATGTTGTTAGGAGGTTAGTCCTTGAGTATTGTTTCTTGTCCATCTTCTGTTGTAGTAACATTGAAATGTTTATCATTATAACGCCCGGTAAAGACCCTCGCCAGATTTCTCGCCCAAAACATCTGATGTATTTTCATTCTCGTATTTTTGAGCAACAATTAACTTTTGGTCAAAACCACTGTAATTTGTCTAACTGTTCGCTCCTCTGAGCTCCTCGTGTCACACTGAATGGTTTATTCAATGTTATAGCTGCAAGGGCCTAGTGATAGAGGGCTGCAGGAAAACAATTTGTTTCGTTTACGTTCTTTGGAGCCCGAGTTTGATGAACCTGCAGATTGCTATTTGTTGTTGGAGCCGACACTGCATGAGGCAAAGAATAAACAATTATACTATTAGCGGTGTAAAGAGAGGAAGATTGCAAAAAGACATTTTGTTGCCGTATCACAATTGCAGAAATCAACTGCTGCCATTTCTTGTGTTCTTGTTTAACCGACCCAAATTACGGCTTCAGGGAAAGGCGGGGGGGGGGGGAGGTGGGGGGGGGGAGAGAGGCGAAGAACTCAGCTATTCAATTTGATGTGAGCTGGGCCTTGAATAAATGGGTGCTTGAGACGCTGAAGAGTCGACACATGCATCAGCAAAACCCGATCGCTGGACCGCAAAAGGTCGTCGTGAATATTCTCCTGCAGCAGTTGGGGTTTTCTCTCATTCATTAGCAACTGGTTCTGCATCTAACCGGTTTCCTTGCACAGTTTTTTTAAAATTCACTTGAGATGAATAAACAAACCACAGACCAGTAAAGAATATTATCGTCGTGATGTGTATTTATGCGATAATACGTACGAAGTGTGTGCCGCTTGTTAATCTGCTTTGCTGTTCAAATATAACTACCAAAAATCAGAAACAGTTTACCTATGGGAATATTGGGTAGCGATGTGGACAAAGTTCCGAGCACATATATTTGCAATATTTCAGCGATTGGGATGTTCTTATGTTGGTTTGCATATCTGCCAGTATGCTTTGAATGTCAACAAAATGTGCCTATTTGTGAACCGAACAACGAATAAGACGGTTACTGCCTCCGAATTGGCTATTAGCCATTGCTGTGTTCTGTGACATGACCACCTCACATATAACCATTTTTTATTGATTCCTCTTTATCAGTGCGGCTGTGCGGCGCCTCGATAAAATCATGTTCTATTTGCTGCTTCCTTTCTCTTACACACTCCATTACGGCGCATGGTGCGTCTTCCTAATGAAATATTAAGGGATTTTCATGTTCCCGCTTCTCCACCTCTTGTCAGTTAGCCTATCACAAGAAGGAGAGGGAAAGGAGAGGGGAGGGGGGTGGGAGGGAGGGCAGGGAATAAGGGATGAGAGAGCGCATCCATCAGCTGCGTTCTTTCTGTCCTCTTGAAAGGTTGAATTTTTTGTGAGGACATATCTGCGAATTTCTTTGCTTTAAAAAGTTGGAAAGTTTTTTGAATAGAAAATTTCATTTCGTTATCCATTTGTAAATATTCTCACCACTACTACGCGTATAAATGCTCCAGGTTTCTTAATCGAATTTTTATATTAGTTAAGCGTTGTTCCGCAACCTCGTCTGTTCACCTCCATCAATCGCTGTGTTAAAATTTTCACCTCATTGAAGTTTACTCGTCGACTTGAAATTTTCTGTGGAACACAGCATATTTTATATTCCTATGAAGCGAGTCTTTGTTCAATCATTGAAGAAAGTCTCTGAAATTATAATTGGGTGAAATCTTGCATAAATGGGTATCCGGAACCTATTCAGCACTTGTAAGTTGTTTTAGATTAAATTCGATGCAGCAGAAGTCCCATAATAAGAGAGCTTTTACGTTTGATGCATTCATTTTTCGAGGTGGTCGTTCATTTCACACGTAAACGTGTGAGCACTCTGTCCCTCGTCCATGCCTCAGTATTGAAAATTACGTTTGCCTTTTTTCAAAAATTGCTGGCCATTGATTTTTTTTTTTCGCTTACTCACAGATCCGTTGGTTTTTAAACAGTGAATTTTTGCTAGAAGTTCATGACAGCAATTCCAACTTGCAAATCGACAGACTGCCAAATACAGCTTTTCACAGTCTAAATTTGGAACTATGGCACCAGTATTGCAAATATGTCCTTCGGGGCACAAATCTACGATCCACCGCCGTCTTCCAAGGCTTGAAACTTTTGGCGTTTCGAGACAGTTTTTCTCAAATGTGCCGTGATAACTGCAGTAGACCTACAGGCGTCAAATTTATCTGATCTTGACAATGCTCATCCATTCTATGATTGCACGTCATTTGTTGAAAGTTCAAAAAATGCTGCTAATTTCGTAGCCGCACCCACCTCTCCTTCTTCTCATTCCCGTGCCTTCCTCCTCTACTGAGGGGTTGGGAGCGATATCTACATGCGTACATGTACGCCTACGCGCGCAGTGGTAAAATCTTTAGAACGTGACAGCACTTCTGTTTTAGTAGTATTTGCAAAAAAGTCTACATTTTCATAGTAGATAGTGATTACGTTTTTTAGGCGAAATTAGACGAACTGACACAAAATTTAAAAAAAAAAAAAATCCCATTAACCATCAGAGCAATCTTTATTCATCAATAAGTTCTTAGAACTTATTCATACAAACGTGAATCGGTCTTCATCTAATGATGAGGACTACAACTGGGCACATTAGATAAATGTTTTATTTGGGAGGTTGGCGCCTTGATTTTTGCGTTGGTTAAACGATATGTGATTGTGGACGCCCTATGCAACCGTATCTGTCAACCCAAAGCACATTGATGAAGCATACGCGCTTCTTTCATCTTAGCTTGCTTCTTGGGTACTTATCGATGAAGAGGGCTCGTTGTTTTGTCAACGCTGCGTGGTCGTGCTCGCATTGACTTGCTGCCCACTGCTGCTAACACTGCAAAGGCGTTGTCTCTTGTCAAACGGCGATCGCAATTTCTCATACTCGCTAGTGAAATTGCTCGATCGTTTTTTCATATCTCTGTGTGTTTGTACTATTTCCGTTCACATGCAGATTTTGAGTTATTTTATTCAGTCATTCTGCTCTACTAAGTTACTGCTCCACAGCGGCTGAACGTTGGTGTTTGATTTTTCATCAGAAACTATGATTAATGCTTTGCGGCCAAGATTGTTTCTCATGTCTTTTCAAGAGCTGAATGTTGTCTTTCTTTTCGCCCACCGTTTTGCCACTCCGACATAATCCATCTGGAACAATATCGATCCATAAATGGAACCACGTTTTCTGGAACAGGTAAAGCGTCATTGTTTAATTTGTGAGCAGTCATTCCCACTTAAATTTTACCTTTCCAGTGTGCTGAGTCTTCCTCCTCTTGAAGCACACTTTTACAGCGATATCCTGAATTAAAAACCCAGGTCAGTTGGAAAGGGCGTTTTTCTTTTCTCGAACTTTTTGTAGGCCTTTAATAAACCTGTCAGCCGCTAGAGTCGCTTGCAATAATTTCTGCTATTGCAACTTGTACGCGGATGATGCAGATAACATTTCTTTTTGAACTGCAGGGATGTAAATGGATGATGGAAAGGTTATTTGAACGGGCGGTGAAAAATGAGAGACGAATATGGAAGTGGGAGAGGAAATCGTATATAAAAACGAAAATGGCTGTCATTTTGAATTGATGTCGCATCTCTGTGACATTTGTATTCAGCCTTAATCCAATCTCTATGCACCAAGAAGATATGCGCCTTTGGAAGGAATTTTGATGAGATTAACTGTAAGGTAGTGAATTCTTTGCCGTCTTTGCAAAAATTGAAGAAATCAGTGAATTTTTTTTCCTTTGACGTACCATTGGCGAATGTGCTTCCACGTGAACGAGAATTGTGCTCATAGGGGGTGTTGTTGTTTTAAGATATGGAAATTGGTTGTTTTTCTGGAACATCTGGTAAGAGAGGGTTTCTATTCAAGGTAGTGCGTTGTATGTCAGTGGTGAACTTGTGTGCTTGTTGTAGCTGACGGATAGAGCTCAGTAATGGTTGACAAAATCTGAATGCTAAGCGACGCAAAGTCGTACAACCACTCTGTGAGCGAAAAAAAAGCACGTTAAGCTGCTCTCGGTGGCATCACTGAGGGGAAAAAATTGCCAACACTAAAATGCTTTGGTCCTACTGTTAGCACTGTCGAATTTTGAGGTCAGCCAGCAATCTGCTTTCATCAGTCGTATCCGGCCTGAAACCTTTTTTTCCTTTCAGTCGCATACTCAAACACAAACTCGAAATGAAAGAATAGGTAAATAAGCGAATGCGAAGATGACAGAAATATGCAAAAAGCGAACAATAGCTTCCAAATTGTGCGCAGTTTCTCTCATATTTGCTTCTCCAAGCGGCGCTACACCGTCTGCGCTCTTCCGCACATTGCTCCGAATCAAATTCTTCTTGGCATAAAAAGTTTCGACCGATCATCGTAACGTTTCGTGGTTCTTTCTTTTCTCAGATGTAAATGCAGCAGATCCTTCTGCCGTCTTCGTCGAGATGTCGTACTTCCTCCATGAGTCGCTTGCAGCATTTCGCCGAATCTCGAGATTTGTGAGCTTGAACTGGGAAAGGTCACTTTTTACCCAATAGGTTCTTTATATTTTCTTTTTATTCACCGTTTAGCAATCTCTTCTATTATATTGGAAGGAATTGTGACTTCCACATTGGCCGCGTGAGAAATTGTTTCAAAGTTTCTTCTTTCGCACACATTTCCAAGTGTTGTAATGAATCGCATTTCTCAGCGTCAATTCTTTTCACGCTTCCTTAAGTTAAGTTGATAGGTCTGCGTTCGACAATCTTTTCCTTAGCGGAAAAGACTGTTTCGCTTGCTGATGTTCATGAAATGGCGATCATTTAAGCAAACAATAGAATAAATTTCTTTATGCTTGCGAATATAATTGTTTCATCGAATTCTGCTATCTCAGCCAAGGAAGTCATTCTTCAAGTGCCAATTATAGCTTATAACTGAAGCGGTTTTTGCAGTCGCCTCCTACTTTTCTAGTGTTTTTTGCACGTTTCATTCTTCCTTAGAATGAGTCAAGTTTCATGCTGGGAATTCAGCTAATGGAATTGGTTGCTTGTCCTGTGGAATGGAAACAGTTTGGCAGCTTTAGATGCTTCATATGGTACTAATTTGCTCTATCTCCATTGGTTAAAAATCCGGTTCTGAATTTTTCCAACAGTATCCTTTGTTGTCTGGTCTGGCTGAGAATAAACTCTATACTTTATGAAAACTGACGGATATATGCGAAGTTTGCGAATAATTTGAGAAGAGATGTAAAACCGGATCGAGACCACTTCAAATGTTTCACCTAAATGATAACATTTTTCATTGCTTCGTATGTTGTGGCATTTTTATTGTTGTGGCCTATTTTTCACCTATTTTAGTAGTGTTCTTATGCTCAGAAAATGACCAATTATAGTGTAGAGTAACTACATTGATTGCATTGCACTGTTTACGGTGTAACTTCATATTGTTGTTCTCAGGCATACGCATATTATCGTTGTTGACTATTGGAGCAGCCACAAGGCATACTTTGAAAGCATTGTTTATCGGCGAATGTTAGGATCTATGGTACACATTCGGAGCTAAGTCTTGTCCTGGGCACAATTCCTGTTATCTAACTTTATGTGATCGAGTTGCGTTGTAGAAGTGTCACAGGCAGGTACGCCGATCAGTGATCGCTATGTGATTTCGCATAGTACATCAGCTTCCATTACCGTTTACTATGAGCGGCTGGTATCTTTCGTGATAACTGCTTGAACGCCGCTTTAAAAAAAAAAAATAAATATAACGATTTTCATGATGCTTTATTGTAAACATGGAAAACGCACATCGTTTAAAGATTATTCCAGCGTTTCTTTTCTGTTAACGGCGGGTATCTTTTTTCTCTGCGGTCCTTTATTTTGAATTTGCGAAGAATTCGATGGAGACGCATATTTTTGTTGTTCCTTGGCTGTTTCAATCTGGTGCAGTTGAAAGACAACTGTAAAGCCACTCAAACAAGCGGGTCTTCATAACCGCGTTCATATCACATTCTTTTTGCTTTCATGAAATGGTAACTGGTTTAAAAGATCACTATTATCCCGTGGCATTGTGTTTTTCAATCTAATCGGCCGATGTCATATCACAGTTCATGCTTTGTGTTGCCTTATTTAAACCGGAATAGTAACTCCTATCCGGTCGGCGTGCCTGAGCGAAATAGTTCACTGTATTAGAAACTGTACTACTTTTTACTAGAACCTTTTGTTTTTCTTTTCGGCATAAATTGGAGTTACGTCCACCGTACCCAATTGTTTTGGATTTTGAATCTCGTTCTACTATCGCGGCTTCGATGAGATGATTTGGAAATGAAAAAGGACCACCCATGGTACGCGGTACGCGTAGCACTTTTGACTTTGCCCTTTGAGAAAACGTGTCAAAGATTTGTTTGCATCCCGTGGAAAGTGCATTCGCGCATTAAAAAGATTATATTGTTGAGAAATTATGATGATAGTATAGTTCCCATTGATGAGGTGTTTGCAGCATCAACTTTTAAGATGTGTACTCAAGTTGGTGCACTTTAAGCTTCTAAGCTCGCTCGCACTTATGCACTGCACCAACTTTGAGAGAGGTGCGCCGTGTCGCAGTTCATATTTCTAAATCACGGTGCAAATTTGAAACTGCCTCAAATGCTTTACCGCAATTGAGCAGGCATACAATTCATTGCACTCTTTAAAGACTCATGTCTTCTTAACGGCTATTTAAAATAACTTCCGCTACGACGAATTGCGGAAAAAGGCAAACTATAGGCTGCCTCTTTATTGAATGGCCTAATTGTATTTTGCGTAATGCAACAGTGCTAGGTGATGAAAGGCTACCAATTTTTGTGCGATGCCGTCGGGAGAAACGAGGATCGCTAGAGTTAGTAGTACTTGTCACCGCGGCACTCTCAATACAGTGCCTCGATTGTTATTTGTTTTTGTAGTTAGATATGTTTCTTCTCATCGCCGAAGGAAGCAATTTTCCATGAGAGCGAAGCTAATCACTGCCGTCGAAGATACGTTAAGATTCTCGGTCGTTTTAGAGATTAGATTATTGTGTGAGAAGCATGCTGCTCATTGATAAGCGTCTTTTATGCCTTCATCATTATCGTTGATTTTTTAAACTTTTCTCTTTTTTTTGCTTTTATCGCTTTGAGAGTAGATGTGACGATATTCGCGTATGCCCTAAAGTCTATCACTTTTTAAGTGAGTCATATGCGAACTATGCAATGATGTCATTTTCACGTTCACTGTTTTCCAGAAATTTTTGGCTATCACTGCTTGCAGACAGTGCCTCAATAAGGCGTCAGTTTTCCCTATTCAAAACAAAGCATTTTCTTCATTTGAGCGAGAAAAGCTTTTTGTCTTCCTCTGTCACTGATTCTGAGGTTGCGTACTATGGGCGGATGCCACTATATTCTTTTGAAAACTAAACTAATCCTATTGACTCCCGTTATAACCCCCTTTTCAGAAAAACACTAATTGTTTGCACTTCATCAATTCCTTTTTATTTGGGGAAAGTGCCCAGATTTAGTGGTTTATTTGACGTCAAAGTTAGTGCCGCTTCACCGGTCGTGTCACCATCACGCTTGAGTCTCCAAATTAATGTACTGGGCCAACATTACCACCTGTCTTTGAGAGAAACCAGCTGTTAGTTACTTCATGCACTTGGTTCAGAAGATTCAATACAACGTAGTTATAAAGCTTGTGTTCCATTGATCCGTCATTTATCCCATTTTTACTTACGCGGAAAAAGACAGTGATGTAGTAAAATGGAATAAATTTCAAGTGAAGAGTAGCAAGGCGCTGATTCAAATAAAGCTCTTTATATAATTAAGGAAAGAACTGCAATCGGTGGGAATGCATCGAAGCATGCTAGTAACATGAGTACGGTGCAAATGGGCACAATAAAGTCGTATCAGTACGCAATGTTGTAGCGGCGATCAGTGTGCGCTGACAACGACGTGACCACACCCCGCTCACTTTAATGCGTCTGATTCGCCTTCCGCTGCCCGTACTTACGTTTCTCTTTCCTTTCGTCACTTATCAACTCGATATGCCGCTGTTCGGTAAATTTTATCTTCCGCCAGCATTCCACAAATTTTTTACGTTAGGAGGACTATGTTGGAATGTATGCTATTCAGGTGAAATAAATTAACCTGTCATTACCTTTATAGCTCATTCGTTTCCATAGACAATTATAGTGGCTTGTGTATTTTAGCGGTTACAATATTTGTACTATTTGCATTACCCACTCCTAGTGTATGCATTTGTTGATTGAGCTTATAACTTCGAACTGCAGTTGTGTACTAAAGCAGCACAGCAGCCGCAACATTGGGCGATAGGTTTATTCCTGTTGCGTTGTGAATGTGTCCTTGTATCGTTGTGTTAACTTAGCATTCCCGCTGTATTCCTCGCATATCCCTTTCTTCAAGTTCTCCTCCTGGAAAGTTTTCCGACTTCTACCGAACTTTGTCTGCTTTTATGCTCACATATATTTTTTTACTGACACTTCCAGCAGTCTGTTTGTCTTCTTCTGCTAATTGTGTATTCTCATATTCATGCACTGCTAGCTGCATTGGTAGCTATGCTGCAAGTTTGCCGTGTCGGGTCTTCAGAGCTTGAACTGGACCTGTTATTGGAGGTCCGATTTAAGCTCGTGCTCCGTTTATATGAGCAATTTGAACGGAAATATTGGTACACACTGTAATCGTCGTTATCAACTAACTGTCGGAACTGAACTTGGATTAATGGTCTTCTCAATATGTCAATCGTTTCCTCTTTTATTACAATTCTAGTCGAGAAATAAGTGGGGTCATTTGCAGCTTTTTATTGCAGACGGTACAACAACTCAGTAGTAACGTTTTCGCTAGGCTTTTATGGTGTTTTCTCGAAAAGTTTCTCTAATGGGGCACATTGAAGCATGCGCAACAAACGATGAAAAAGTTTTAGCTACTCTTTTAATTCCGTGCATTTTCATTGTTTTTACTGCAGTGGCTACCCGACAAGTTCACGACATCCTTCGGCTTCCGGTTCGTA
The DNA here is from genome assembly GCA_013433145.1 of Ascaris suum. NCBI lineage: Eukaryota > Metazoa > Nematoda > Chromadorea > Rhabditida > Ascarididae > Ascaris > Ascaris suum. Next base: position 5,437,685 of record CM024188.1, on the reverse strand, counting down.
CTACTATTCACGCGGTGGAGGCGCGTCTGTTTCCTCAACTGCTGCTTCACCAGTTATGTCGTCGTTTAATCGGGTTCCTCCACAGCAGTACAACGGTGCAGTGGATACGTCGACAATAAACAGTCAAAGTACGGGTCATAGTTTTACTAAAAATTGGCTCCCTTATTAGACAGAAATGGTAGCCTTACCTCGTGATATAATGGTCATCGGACAGGGCTTATAGCTCTTTCTTTTTTGTGCCGTTCTCGTTAACCTGGAATAGGTCTCCACTCATATCAGGTTTTTCTCCTTATGATTAAAGCAATGCGCTCACCCCTTTTACCCTGAGCACATCACCCTTCTTGCTGTATCAATGGAATAAACGTTTGTTTAACCTTTAAGACAGAGAAGCATCAAATGCGCTTTGCACATAGGTGTGTAGAAGCATTTGCGAGCACTTTGTATCTGCATGGTTAATAGATGACGATATAGACAGAAAGGGAAGTGGTGGTGTCCTCGAAGGTGTTCTAATTTAAACTTCCAGAGGTGTTTCAACGTTCTACGCACTTCTGAAAATAAGTTGTTGCACAAGAATCGAAGGTTACATTTCACCGTAAGAGAAATTTACGATGAGACAATCGCTCTTCTTGTCAGAAGAGGAAACACCTTTTAACCTGTCAGCTTCTTTGTACTGTTCCGTCCTTCCCTTGTCTCTCCTTAATATGCCAATCACGCTTGAGAATAGGCACCATCAAGATTGGAACGAATGCGCTCGTAGTTTTGAACGTGATCAGCCGAGATATTTTTATAGGTAGACGTCATGTGAACAGCGTTGTCGAAAACGATAGTCCCTCGTATTGGGTGGAACACTTGGCGACGTTCGCTGTTGGCAGAGAATTTGGCCTGCAGTTTCCTTCTGATGGGGTTCGAAAACTGAAGCAGCTGGAGAAGAATAGTGCCATTTGGGCGCAGCCAATGGTGCTGAGATTACGACCAAATATGGTCTCCGTTGAGGATGAAAATGGAGTAAGTTGGCCGGTTTCTAGAACACGGAATCTTTGCAGACGAATTGAAGCCGAAATTTATATTCAGAAAGAAAGTTGATAATGTTCACAAATTTCCAAAATCATTTTTTCAAGCGGTGTCCGTGGAAATTTTGGGATCATACATATGGGGGAACAGTTTTGGTTGAGCGCAGACCTTGAGGAAAATTTTGAGCATCATCAATGATAGGCTTGCCCTAAACCATTCGAATCCAAAATGGGAACCGACTAGGGTTGTCATGTACGCCATGGGCTCGTTGTTACTCTAGGTATGTAAAGAAACTTGTGGTTGCACATTAAGGTACTCTATCTGAAATTCATTTCCATTCGTAGTGTGCGCATTGCATTGTTCGAAAGGATTTCGAAAGCAGTTCCCAGTGTCGAGTCTCACTTGATTGGACCGTCAGAGGTTGAAAATCATCAACCCATATGTGCAGTTTGTTCGAAAATAACAAGAACAACTCCCCCGGTCTGCTAACCGATTGGAATGTGAAGGTTATCTGTATTCTCTCGCATATTTTTTCGTCGAAGTAGTTCTTCTATCTCGGCACTGGTCATTATTGCAGTCAGTCGGAAATGGCAACACTTTAATTTAAAATTAATTCAATGGAACTTCGTAATCGCAGCTTCTTTATGTGTTGATGAGTATACATCTAGAAGGGAAAGGGCAGTGGAAGCGGTGTTAATGGCGATTGTTTTAAAGGATTTGGTCGAGCAGTTCCCAATGGAACTGGTCACTGATCCCAGTGCGCACTTGTCAACTGATCCTCGAGATGTCTACAACAATATTCTATTGTTCATTGTACAAGAGGATAAACGACGTGGAAGAAGTGTCGCTCCAACAGAAATGCACATATTTCAGGTCTTCGCTCTCAATAATTTCTTTCGTTTTTCTAATAGCTCAGTTTTCTTGAATTTGCCCATCCCATAAGCGTTTACGGTTCAGCACAAATTCTTAGCGGTTTGGGAACGGTTTGCGAGTGGTGTGAGACGTCTACATGTTGTTGCTATTTTGTTGCTAAGAAAGTCGTTGCTGAAACATTTTGCTGTGTTAATGTTTTCTTTGTTAACAAACTGTTACAGTGCAATCGAGTGTCCGCAAACGACGTTGTTGAGGACATGCGTGCATATCTGACGGGACAGTATCAACGTGTTCGCACAGGCCGACGTGATACAGGATTTGTGATGGGCCAAGTGCCTGTTTACGGTGGGCCTCCGCCCGCCGGTTCGTGGTCTTCCTATGATTCGTGTTTCGTGTTTACCCATCGTTTATTTGATGTTTAAATTGATGAGACTCCATAATCATCTCGATCTTTTATCTTCGGTTTTCAATTCGAATAATTCTTTTCATTGAATAATGCCATGTGTTACGAACTATCACCCAATTGGATCCCATCATTATATAATCTGGAAGGGAGGCAGGCACCTGCATGTTTTGTATTTGCGCAGAATTTTAAAAGTTCTGCTTTTAGGTTCAATCCTCTTTTATCGCTTCACCTCCCCCCGTCCTCCTGCATCAGTGTAATCTTTAGGCATTATAATTCTCTAAAATCGACGATGATTTCTTTCCAACATTCCTTACGTGCTGTGTACTCTTCAAGTTCTACACCCAACGTTCCAAGGGAAAGAGGTCACTGAGGCAAAAGAATACTGCTTTTGGCGTCTTGGCGATTTCTGATATGGCATCGTATCAGATCCCACCTTTTTCGAGATTTCCGATGAAGGCACAGAAACGAGGGGCTTGCTATGCTGTACAATGAGTTGGGCTGATTGATTTTTGAATTTCATATGATCTTCTGAGCAAATTCTCCATAAATTTAATGGGACTACAGATTCGATTTTTTTCAGTAGCAACCTTCATGCCTATCTTTGGGCTTTGGCTTTGTGAGTGGAACTTGTTAATTGCATCAGTAAATTTATAGTATTGGCTTAGAATGTGTCCGTGATTCAGTAAAGGGATGTTTGCGCATATGAAATGTCTTCTGCGCTAGAAAGAGAGCTCGATTCTCTTCCTTCTTTTTTCTCCCAGTCTCCCGTATGCCGCTCGTTGGTAGGCCGCAGCCATGTTAAGTATTGAGTTGCCTTTCATCAGCGGATTTAAAGGACCAATTGCACTGAAAGCTTTTATTTTACTGGTGGCAAGTAGCAATTCGTATGCTCCTTACATCCACTTGCTAAGCAGAATGACGTATTTTCTATCCAAATGGAAGCTTGCGGCCTTGAAAGGTCGCCTTAGTATTGTGTTTTCAGGGTCGGCCCCACGTGGTTATCGTGATGATGCTTCAGCAAGTTCTGATAGCAGTGAATACTTCGAAAGGGATGTGGTGAGTGAAAATGTCGCTGTCGTAGTGACCGAAATGATCGGCATTATCAAGCAATACCACTGTTTCGTTCTTATATATATATATATATATATATATATATATATATATATATATATATATATATATATATATATATATATATATATATATATATATATATATAATATATATATATTATATATATATATATATATATATATATATATATATATATATATATATATATATATATATATCCTACATGTAAGACTTTAGTTTTTTATGGTGCATCCATAACGAACGAGGTCGAATAATTTCGGTTATTGTTTCAGAAATCCGCTCTTTAATTTTTGATTACTGTTTGACCACCACTAATGCAGCCATAACTCTCTGAAGCAGCAAAGTTTGCGACATTAAAGAGAACCTCATTCATTTTTTTTTTCACTTCGCGGACAGTTTAACAGCACCGACGAACGGTTGAAAACTCGGGAACGGCTGTCGTTTTAAGGGTAAACATAGGCATGTTTCAACGTTTCAAAAGGAAAGCTCGTTATAGCTGATCTGAGCGTGCAGGCATCGTTCCTAAAGAACTTCATTACATCGCCTCGATCGTGCAATATTTTCTACATTTTCAGTAATTTATCCATTTCTTTCCTGTGCGCCTCTTAATAGCGTGCCGCTAATGCCAATGGCTGCAAACTGTTGAAGAAATATAAAATTGCTAAAATATATAAGCACTCATTCTCATAATCCGCTTATCACTGTGATCTTCTATGATTAGTGCTACCACCTGTGAACGTGCATCCTTTCTACGACCGTCATTTTTGTGCAGATTGCGTGCATGTGGGAAGGTTTGATATCAAATTTGCTCTGCGGCTGCGAGAGCGATAGCGAACTACCTGGTTGGCGTGAAGTTATGACGTGGTTTTCGCAAATGTGGTTTGCGTCTCTGGACTCTCCACTTTTGATGAACTGAGTAGATCCGTATTCCGGGCCTACGATGCATTCTTTTTAAGACCTTGCAGGGAGATGAGGGATACTACGTTGCATGCTTTACATAGCGGTCAGCCTGGCCGGGACGGAGCCATGAATAACCCATCCCCCTCGCTTATCTAGAGAGTGTGTAGACGGGCAAAATAATACTGATGGAGCTGCTGGTCTGTTTATTTTGTCGTAGTACATATGTGTGCAACTACTATTGCAGAATACACTTAATCGCTGTTTCGACGATATTGAGCGCTTCGTAGCGCGAATTCAGTCTGCAGCGATCGCACAGAAAGAGCTAGAAGCTCAACACCATCGCCTTCGTACTGCACAGCGGAAACGTGGCTCAAATGCGCAGACGGATCCTCAAAGTGGCATCCTTCAGATGCGAGCCCAGCTGCCTGCAGAAATCGAGTTTGTCGACATTCTGCAGAAGTTCAAGCTCTCTTTCAACTTGCTCGTTAGTTTTTTGAAAGTTTTGAGTTTTTTAAAGCTCCAATGATAATTGAAAATGAGGCTTCGACTTCTGAACGTATCGGTATCCAGAAACATGCAGTAGGCTTTTGCTGAGATTGCATTTTCGGATTTCTTGGCTTGAAAAAGAGCATCCTTGCAGGAGGAGCTATGTGCAAACTTTTAAAATGAGATCTGATCAAGTAGTAACTTCAAGTTTTTTCATATTTTTTTGTCTTCGAAACTCTTTAGCGAAAGGGACGGTTTCTGTACCAACACTAGTCGATGAACGCCAAAATTCTTCTAGAAAAGTTGCCTTAGAACGCGGTCAAAGCGCATTTGAAACTTCTCCGTTTGTTGCAGAATACAATTGCCCCAAATGTAAAAAGAAGTAAAATCCTGACATAAACAGCAGCCGATGTTTTTATTAGCCGAAAATTGCAGGCGAAACTGAAGAATCACATTCACGAGCCGAACGCCCCTGAGCTGCTGCACTTCCTCTTCACCCCGCTCACCATAATTCTCGACGCGTGCCATTGGGGTCTCGGTAGGAATATTGCTCCGCAGGTACACCTATTATCTGAATAAAGGAGCTTTGAAAATCGAAAGCTGTGTGATGCTTTGTGTGCAGAACTGTTTCACTAAGGGGTGGCGTACCGCACTGATTCATTCCTTGCTTACCTTTGCTTAGACGTCACTGAATTCGAGCATTACTTATTGGGTTGTTTTTCGAGGAGATGCACAAAGTGGGGTTTTAGTTATAAAGAGACAGCTGTTTATTACATCTACTGTCATAGAAAATTGCACCTGCTCAAGTCTGCACAAATGGCATTTTTTTAGGTGATTTCTCCTCTACTGTCGAGGGAGTCTCGTGAACTCATGCAAAATTGCCTGACGAGCAAGGAATCCGACGTTTGGATGGCGCTTGGTGACGCATGGAGAATACCACCGTATGTTGGCATAAGCTTTCACATATTCGCTTCTTCGAAGCTTAAAAAGTCCCAGGAAAATGCTACAGCTATGCATTGTTTCTCGTTCAAATTTTTTTGCCACTATGGTCCTTGCAGGACTGTCCATCTGCAAGGCGCCTGTTAAAACAGATTTTCAAGTTTGTTGTGAAAGATTGCTCCTTATATCAGAAAAAAGAGCGTTTCCGTTCCTACATAGGCATTTGATGGAAATCCTTTCACATGAAGGCATACAAGGACGACTTGAACTGATGCACTGCTCTAATCTTGAATGACCCTTGCAAAACACTCGTTTTGCTTCGAGAACGTAACAGCTTCGTGGAGTTTTTTATTGAGTAAAATTGCCGATCTGACTATGTCGTGCTGGCTAGGCTCAAAACTTTTTTTCTTAATTCGCTGTGAAATAAAAATTTTTCAATTCTTTCGTCCTGGGTATAGATGGTCTTTTGACTTTACATTATCTTTTGTGCAGAGTTATCATATTTGACTGCCAAAGCCCTCAACGATTTCATAAGTTTAAGCAGTCCTTCCTTTTCGCAGAATATTTTCGTTGACTTTTAAATAAATTTAAGCTGAGAAACAGCAGTTATGATCAAGAAGTTTTTTGTTGTTCAGCGAAGACTGGATCTTGCCGTTGCCGAAACCATATCGCCCGGTGTTTCTCGATGGATATGCACCATATGGTCCTCCGGATAACTACGAGCCGACAGTGTCTCAAGGCTATAATCGCTACATGCCACAGCCACAGCCAATACATCGTGGCGTAAGTGCGCCACCGCCGCAAACACACAATGCATATCCACATCAGCCACCAATAAGAGATCGCTCGGTTGACAACGTCAGTCATTTGAAGTGTTTCGCGTCGTTGAAGATTTTGTTTTCCTATTTTCAGCAATAGTTTTGTTGCTTTTTTTGTCTGCTGTGTTTACAAAAATCACCTTTGTGGCACATATCCATCCATCTGTATAGAATGCATGATTTGATCTTCACCTTAAACGTCACATTATGCATAATATTTTTGCATTATGCACCCGACACATACGCGCAAATTATTGCACGGGTGAAAAGCAAAAGAAAGAAAGAGCCTTTTTTCATGAGGTGTCTGTTATCAGCTAGTGACAGATACAACCGTTGCACCTCCAGACATGAGGTTATGTCGACGTTTATAGTGATAAAATGTTTGTTTAACATGGATTTTGAATCTGTAACTAACATTGTTACATTTTCCTTCTGAAGTTTCCCTTTCATGGGAATTTTGTTCGCTTCCTCTAACTGCTGCAATATTACGATCTATACTTTTGTAGAGGATCGCTTACTCTAGCACATCCTAGTTTACATTTTGGTGTTGTTTTCAAGCAAAATGAGCACAACTTTAAAAAATCAGATTGGTGTGGTGAAGTTCTCTGTTGAAGTTATATATATATATATATATATATATATATATATATATATATATATATATATATATATATATATATATATATATATATATATACACTGTAGTATTTTGATAACTGTTACGGGTTATCCAGCTCCAAGAGAAAAATGCGATTAGATTATTTTCGATTTTCGCCGCTAATGGAATGAGGAATATCGGAAAATATTATTCTCTTTTACTGTGAAAGCTAAACCGACCTGGAAATTTAATTGACTAAAACAACTCAGAAAGCGGTCGCGTCTTTTTTTTCCAATCAGTTTGGATTCAATAATTCAACCAGTATGGACTTCCTTGGCGACACGATGACAAGATTTTATCGTAATTTACAAAACATTTCAGCGCTACTTTCAATATTCGTATAGATTTGAAATTGCCGTAGTTAAACATTCGGAGGCACTGAATGCTGCAATATGCAAATGCGGGAATTTTAATTAATTTCTTAACTGGCGTGGGCATTTTAAAAAAATCAAAATTGATACTGATTTGAAAATTTACATATAATTAAAATTACTAGAAATATTTGTCCATAGAAAGATGCTTAAGCTCAAATTTGTAATGGCTGTAACAGTTTTTTTAGCAGGAGAAAATCTTCACCCTCCACGATCACAGATGCCACTGTTGGGCTGCTAGCATAAAATATTTTTCTGTTATTCTGATTGAAACGTGTACTTTTTATGCTTGAACGCTACATCCCTAAAAAAGGTACTGATTTATGGCGAGATAATCCCAACCAACGAACTAAAATTCATTTATTTACTCTCGTTCATCAATGTCATTCAGGGACGAAATTTTTGATGATTTATTTGCGGAATTGTGTTTTTCAGTTACAATCTTTTTTTGATAGGCTAGAATGAACTCAATTCAGCATATTATTCAACAGGGAGAAGTTTTATTTCTTCGAACTGATTATTTGTTTTATAGCGCACTCTCTATTGAACCCTATTTATACCACTTGTTTTGATCGACACTGCTGTTAACATATGCCACGTCGGCGAATTCGTAGCAAAATTCAACAATTTTCTTCGCTGTCTCGATAATCTTTTGTTCAATCGACCTAAATGTTCGCTCCGGTGCGACAGCCAAGATGTCGATAAGAGCACTTAGCGTTGACTCGGTTCATTCGAGGGAATCGCATGTTTCATTAACTTCTGCTCTAATTTTAGTAGGGCTTTAATGTTTAAGGTTTCCTCTTGGCTGTTGTTTCCTGTACTAGAATAAGATTTGTATTTTGCAGTAAACAAAGTGGTCACTTACATTTCACATCGATGGTGATCATTATAATGCGCTTTTCGATGCGTTTAGCACTTCTCTTTATTCACTTTTCTTCTAACTCTGAGCAGGGCAACCATCAGACGTGATCGAATCAGCATCTTAACCCAAACGCTTTTATTAGTTATTCTGTTTTTCTTCGGTTTATTTGTATGTTCCTATGCCAAATGGACAGCAACCGCCGTTATGTTAGTGAGTGGAATGTGCCTGATATACTCTTTTCATAACCTTGAGCCTCACATATTTGTCGATGACCGCAAAAAACACACAAACGTTTTGGAATCGTCGATGTTTTTCAGCTGAACGTTGACCTTGATCGCATGTCTCTAGAGAAGGAGCGTCTGGATTTTGAACGAGAAAAGATTGCTGAACGAGAGCGGCGATTAATCGAAGACGAAAGGCGTATCAAGTACGTATTCTTAATGCATATCTTTGTCATTACGGATCGTATACTTGAGTGAGTGAGAAGTGCAAATTCTGCGTTACAGGATCATCTAATTTCCATCATATTGATACACGAACGTTTTTAGTGGTGTGCTACATAACATAAGGTATGCAGAAGCCTCATATCCAGCTGTTGCACATCTTATTTCCCCAACTTCCTTGAAATCATACCAGATCAACTGTGAAAGGCAATAATTAAAATTAGGCAAGGTTAAGAATAAGGGTGTGGTGTGTTATTAACAGTGCTTCTCATTTGATGACGCCTAAATTAATCTGATATTTCATGTATTAATGCTGAATGTTCTTATGGTCAGAAACCGTATGGTAGCTGTGCAGTAGAAGCGTGCATTGTTTCAGTCAGGAAAAGCAGAGGCTTGCAGCCGAGAAAGAGCTAATGGCTCAGGAAGCTGAACAACGCTCCATGGCTAGCAGTTATGCACCCAGACATGAGTAAGTATTCTGTGTGTCGTATAGTTTTTCCTTTACCAACCTTTTACTTATTTCAGTATAAGAGTATGAAGTTGTCAGCGTAGAAAGTTATCTCATGGTAAATACGATACAAGCAAAAGTCATATAAAAGAGTTATTGACCAGACAACTGACTTATGGAATCAAATATAAAGCAGTTAGTTTGTGAGAACGAATTATGTTCGGAATTGAGTGGCATAATACTCTTAATTCTGCAAGAAAAAAATGCATAAATTTTCCGAACGACAACAGATCCCAGAAGGATATTCCAAAATTTAATGAAAAGACGTAGATACAAATTCATCGAGTTGTTGAGAAGGTGCTAAGGTGAAAGTTATCGAAAATGAAGTCCTCAAGGAAATGAGCGATTTTTGATGCAATGGTCTGCTTTCAGCAAGTGTGCAGATTTTCTGGTGTTTGGAATCGCAGAATTCAAAGTCTTTCAAGTTGCATATAATAAATGTCACTGTGCCAAAATATTTTTGTGAAACTTGAAAACCGTCATTGCATTTCACGTCATAAAGGCCGAAAAACACGTTTTATTTTAGGACCGGTCTGACATGCAAAGGAGAAAAGTGAATGACCACCAACGAGACTGCTCATAAAATAAGGCAAACATATATTACAGGGGAGTGTTGTTACAGCGGAGATGTAACAAAAACGAGATGGCAGGCTACTGAATACGTCGCTAGTGTAGATCATGGAGTTGAAAGACTCATTCATCAAGCATTTGGGGACCCTGTGAGGATGGGCTTTTTGCAGTCATTTGAGATGTATCCAACTAGCCTTTCCGTAACTAACATGATCGGAACAGGAGGAAAGAATCAGATCGTTTTCTATATGCAGGGAACTTATGTTAAGCTCACTGCATAGATCTTTTCAGCATTTCACCTTGTCGGAGTGTATTTCGATTCGAAGTTGGTGCTTTTGCATGAGAAGGTATCATATTACGGGGTTCTGAAGAATTAGGTTAGCACTGAATAGTTACTTCTTTGCGCAGCGTGAGAATGAGGAAGAGAGAAGGGGAGACAAAGGGATGTTCATTCCTTCTTGAATATTTTTTTACGGGCATCTAGCGACAACATCTCCCTATTTATCGTAGTTGCTGACGTAGCTGAACCAGTCAACATTGTTTTAGTTGCATCCAGCGAGCTCTTATTGCCGCCCACTTTTTTATAACAAATTCGTTTATTTCAGGCGGTAAATAATCTTTCCTTGCACATTTTTTGCACTGTTTCGACGATCCTTGGGTTTTTGCGGAGTGTGTGTAGTTGAGAGTTTGTTTGTAAGTTCGCTCGCCCAAGTCTTTCAGTTTAGGGCCGACTAAAGCCGAATTAGATTAGCTGAATACCGACTATCTGTGGATATCGACTCTAAAAGTAATCATCATGTCAGTTGATCCTGCCATTTCGTGACCACATAACTTTATCATATAATGTAGGATAGTCGATTCGATTCCTCTAGGCAGCGAACATTTTGCATTAAATATCCACCACATTAAATCGCGTAGAAAATAAAAAAATAGCCGAGTCTAATAACGGCTACCATATGGGACTGCTATTTTGCTCAGGTTGCCGCTGACATCTGCTAGTGGGAATTTTGAGCAGAAGTTATAGCCACTTCATGATGCACACACTTTTGCTCGTTTAATATTAGTTTTTGCACTTTCATATTTAAGGTCGCGTCAGGAGTCGCCAGCAGTGGCACGAAGACCTGCGCTGTATCCGTCGCAGGTGAACGGCGATCAAGGCGTGTTATCACCGCTTGGTCCCATCCCGCAACCTGACCAAAGTCCGCGGCAGAAGGCGTTCCTCGAGGACATCGTTGCGCGACGAGCGAAACTTGTTCAAGTGACATATGACAGAGTCGCCCAGAATCCGAAAGAACTGACGGTCTCACGTGGAGAGTATTTGGAAGTATGACCTTCACGTATTGTCATTCCACGATTACTGCATTTTTCCTTCAACGGATCACTGCCAAAATGCCTTTTCCTTAGATCAACACCCCTACATCTGTACAGAGTGAGCACCAAACTGTCCTCGAGTTGAGCCTTTATTGTAGCCGTTGCCTAAGAACTGAATGATGCGACGAAGTGCTTCACTTGGTTTTAATTGATCGTTCAACTTAGAGAAGTTAGCAATTTACGTGATGTTGGTGGCTTCACAGAAGCTGTCGATGGTAATCTGAGTTTGTCGACTTCAAATGATAGTTCCTTTTGCACGTTCTTTTATCCGGCAGCTCCAGACAAATTTGTCGAGGCACACACATTCAGGTGTTGAACGACAACAAGAACTGGTGGGAGTGTACAAACGTTCACCACCGAGTCGGCTACGTTCCACACACCATCCTTTCCGTCGTGCAGATCGATCGTGATATTTCGCCACGCTCACTTCCTCCTCAGGATCCATCATTGCACACGTCGGTTAGAGCTGATCCAAATTTGTTACAATATCTGGCTGTCAACAGAAATCTTATTGCAATCTTTTTAAGGCAGAATCTACGACCTCAGGCGTCGTTGTGCTAAGCTTAAAACTTATTCTTTGCTGCTTGACATGCAGACCCTCGTATTTGTTTTCGGCGGTGTTCGTGCCCTTCGATTTGCAGCAAAAGCCATCATTGTGGAACCCAGCAGTTTATTCTGCGGTTTATTTCCGTTTGTTTCGATGCACTTCAACATTGCTGCTTACAATATATCTGCCTTTGAAGACAGGTATCTAAAATGCATGTGATCGGTGTCGGAATATCAGAGTATCCGTGAAAATGCGCTTACCTGAAACTTTGCTGTGAGCAGATCTAGCGAATATGAGGGCGCACTTCTAATACTGTGATATTTCGACCCTTCACATTTATAAAGTCTGAGCGTTCTAGCGATGTTTCCATGACTTTTTTTTTGCAGGAGCGGTCTGGGATTGCGGTTGCACAATCTGTCCCGTCAGGGCATCAGGGATCTTCGCTGAGTCCTCGTCCAGGTATGATGAATGATGATACGCCGGAGTACATAAAACAACGGCAAGGCAAGCGAGGAGAGTTTAGGTATTTCTAGTCACAAAAATTTGCCCTTTGATGGCCTTAAAATGGCACATTCAGAAGGCCGTCATGAAAGATTGTTGTGAGGAAAAAATGTGACAGGTGGCCAAAACTCTCCTCTTAATTGTATTGTTCCAAGTGACGTATTTATAATTTAGTGCCTCTGAGGATGTGCCTTCGCCACGACCGTTGAATCATATGATGCTGTAGCAAATCGTTGTTCTACTCTCGTATACTATCTGATAACTGAATTGCTCATTTTTTTTTCTTCACGAAGAGGGCGACTAACACTCATCTGCACTCAAGTTTTGCATGTTTTCTTTTTTTTTTTTTCGCGATTCTTTGCGTTTCTTTTCTTCTCATTTGCCGCATTTGGTCTTATGCCTTACCTTCAGTGCATTTTGAGAGACATGAGCTGTGATTGATAATATGTTAAAGGAGGCAGTAGCCCCCCATGTTGAGTGAATGGAAAGCGGTTTTATATGAGCATTGCGTCAAAGTCGAGGGATTTGTGGTTTCGACGCGAATGCCTGCCTACTCGTTCATGGCCCACTTGACGGATTGTCTATGACGCACTGTTTTGTTTTTGTTTACTAACATAAATCCACGAATTTACTGTGCATTGCATCGCTCCCTAACAACGATCGGTTTTCGTTGGTTTACGTCCGGCTAACGCACAACTGTTTTGCTCATACTCGTAATGTCGCACCACTAATGCGTTACGTTTTCTAATCACCACTTCGTCTTCAACATAATGTGTCAGTTGATTGCATCAGCGCATCCAATTAATGCATCGCTGTGGTGCTTGTTGCATCGGATGCCTTTCTTTTCTCAGTTGAATCTGAGTAGCAAAGGATTTTCTTCAAATTTCAAAAAGTCCGCCGTTCTCCTTATTTCCGTGCGAAATCCAGCAAAAGTCCTTTTCGCCTGTAAAATTTTCCATTTCTTGAAAATTACGCCTCCGCCTTTCTCATGAAAGCACGCGTTTGATGGGATTCGTCTCACTAGGCCTTTATCCATTCTTTCCGGTTTCTTTAGTAATCCTTGATACGCTATTGGATGCATACGTGTACTTAGCTCATTTCCGTGCGTGCTCCACTAAAATGGTTCTTGCTGAGCGCTTAACAAATTGACAGATGCGCGTGGTACGGCGTTTGCGTTGAAACGACGAATCTTTCGTAGCATTGGGCAGTGTTGAGTTTAAAATGGGATACCGTAAGTGCACCTGCATGTCAGGGTACTTATTCCGATAAAAGTTATCTTTTCATCAAGCAGCGATGTGCATCAGCACAAGAGCGACCCATTAAGCAGCAGCATTGTGGTGTTGAAAACGAATTGCTGAGAAATGTGCAAAAAAATAAACTTATGGCATAGTTGTTCATCCATGTCGAAATTTAGCATTCTGCATTACTAGTGGAGTAATGGCTGTATATGTCTTATCCGAAGAATTACATTGCACGTCATATCAGAAAGCGTTTCAAACGTGGTCTGTTATGCCCGGATCACCTGGTGAGCACGACTCACAGCGCTTTTTCACCTGCCCATGCATGACGCTGTTCAGCTGTTCAGGCACACCTTATTCATTTCCATGTTTTGACCAATAAACGATTGCGCTCGCACTAATATTGCCGCACCCATATTCCACCTTAAATGTGCTGCTGCATATAGCGCGGCTTGTCATGCCCCAGTTTATGAACTGCTGGACGGGGCATTGCTGAAAAATTTTCACTTGTTTGTAGTCTTCTCATTAACGTTGTGATGCATTTTCCCATGTTTGTGCATGGAAACTTTCAAGAACAAATCGAATCTATTTGTGCCCTCTCAACATATTCGAATATACAGTTTTTGTAATTGTTTTTTTTTCAGTGTTGCAAATCTAAATTATACCATTTTAATGATAAAGTTCTCTAGCTATCTGTCTGCCTTCGTTGGCTACACCTCCGTTACACTTCATGAAACTACCGTTCGGAAGCCGAACGCTGTGGGAAGCGATGCAATGTGAATATCACTTAAAGTTTGGGCAAGGGACGGATGCGAATGAAGAATCTGTTTACATAGCGATATCAACAAATGCAGCTGAAAAAAGGACGTCGTTGATTTGCAGTCGGTGTAAAATTAGTGGTTTTGGAACTTAGCACCAATCTCATGTATGAATCGTCATTTGTGACATCTGTGAAGAATACGTTGGCGATCGATTAATCGGCACTTGCTAATCAGTTTCATAAATAGGCTTGCAAATTAAGGGATTCTTGCTGTGATTCACTTTTATACAACTAACTGGCCATAGCGATAAGTATGCAATATGTCAACATAATGGAAAAGATGTGCATGAATTACCGCCAAAGAAGGTGTGCCCTATGGTTGAACACTCGATGGGTAGGTAAATTTTCCTGAGCGATTTGCGTGTTAGACTATTTTTTTCGTTTTTGTTGGAAAATACGGCTGGTGTATCCTTATTTCATTTTCACTTGCTAATTGTCTCTTCGTGGATCCGAAAACAAGAGAAGCGGAAAATGGAATGGGCGGGATTGTTTAAAAAACAAAAAAAGGGAACAATAGGTTATGTTTTTTCTATCTTATGATATTTCACTTTCGCCTCAGTGATTTTTCGCTTCAGAAATATCCTGACGGGCGACTTTCCAGCCAGATGTCAGACCGCTGTCGGAGCACTTCGTTTGCCTTCTGGTCTGAAAATGTGGTGATCCCGTGCGATATATAAGACGGCCCGTGTATTGTAAATCATAGATCCCTTGGCGGTGCGGCTGGGAAAATGCCAGACGGTTTTAATTCCTCACCGAGGACTGCGCTCGGTAAACAGCAGACAGCCTTAAATTCTCGCTGGATGAAGTATTCAGCGAATGGCAGCACAGTTCTCTTTTCAGAGCGTAACGCGTTGAGTCGTGGAACATGCAGTAACTTCGGAGAATTCCCTACCTGAGTGGAGTGTTGAGGAAAACATACCAGATCTTTGTGGGCTTTAGCACAAATATTTAAAAGCCATTATTTCTCCATGAAAGGGATGTAATCTCTGTTGTCCGCTGTTTGGGATCTAGTTATTCGCTTTCAACAGGGAAGTGACATTGGAATTTAACCGATTGTCGTCGTCTTTAGTTAACTTAGTTGACTTTGCTCTTAATATACATTTCGTTGCTTTAATTAACCTTTAACTTTAGCAAGGACACCCAGTAAATCGATTTCCCCTGAAAACGATGTTTCGCGCATTAGTAATAAAGATCACCAACAGTAAACACAACAGTTGCATTATAGCGAAAAAAGTAAGCAGATTTCCACTAAGGTTTAGTCACTTCACCGACCATTTTTGTGCAGCTACCGGTTACTGAAGTTTTCAGAATTGTTGCATTGTTCAGAATTCAGTTCATTGCGTCGTGAGATCACAACTCTGCGGACATTCATTGAATACTTCGTTGGACATAAATCTGAAGCCGCCTCGTGTTTTCCAAACTGAAACCCCAGTAGGGAAGATTGGACCCATTTTTCATATCTGAGGGAAGTTTATAATATATCCTCCAATCGGAGTGGTGGCATGAAATGGTACTACCTGATCGAGTGGGTCTTCACACGGATCATTTGGAAGCCATTTCAACAGACAGAACAGCAGCTTGCCAAAGTAGGCCAACATAACTGAAAGGCGCATTTGATAGCAAAGCATTATTAGTGCGTGGTCTTACACGGCCTGAGTGGAAATGAAATGCGCTTTCAGTATTCTTATATAGGCATAGATATGCTCAGTTGAGGAATTTTGTATGGAATGCTATGGAGTCATGAAATTTTGAATGTGGTAAATGCAGTCAAGATCCACTTCTAGCATTGGAAGTGCCAGGTTTTGATGGGTTATTGCTGCATTAATAAGTGGTCATAGTGTTACGTCGAAGGTTTGAGCTGTTCATTTCAAAATGAATATCGAACAATCGTAACGGAGAAATGAGAGTCTTCAAAAACTCGTCGCTTTCTTATCGTTTCGAGTTCTCTCTTGTTCCAGATAAAAGCGCGCATAAGTCGAGGAAAAGTTACCGGCTAATGTGGACCTTATTAATCGTGTTGGAAGGGTGGCACAAAGCCTTCGTTAAGTTTTCTCAGTAATAGCTAAATGGCGCTGGGAACTATTGGATTGTTGAACAACAGATGCTCTTCGAATAATTGTTTAGCGAAACGTAACAAGGGCTAAAGGAAAGGGTTACGACGAAAAAAGAGCGGGATCATAGAAAACCATTCAGAGGCCCGAGCTCGCGAAAATTACTCGGCAATCACCTATTTTTGAGTGTCCTGAGATCTGCGGGGACCGAATTTTCTTGCATATCTGCCTCCCCTCCACCCTTCCCCATCTCCTAAGCCAGGAAATTGAGGTTTACGAACGTCGATACAGTTGGAATTTCTATCGAGATCTCCGGTTCTCGGGTATCTCGGAATTCGAAACTTATCTGCTTCCTTTTGTTCAGGAGGAAACCTCACTTATTCATTTGAAGTTGGTGACTAGTAATTGACTTTTTTGGCGTAGTAAAAGGCATTAAATGACAGCTAGTGTTGGACCTCCTCTACGACAGGAAAGAAAGCGATGCATTCAACTAGAATATCGAGCAACGCAATGGTCAACAAGTGTTTCTGAAGTGGACAACACCGGACCTGAACAGCTGACTACTGAAAAATAGCACATGGATGAGGGGTTGCATGTGAACAGCATCGCGTACCGCTTTAGTATATGCATGTGTTTGTGAGCAGATTTTAGTAAAAGTAAAAAATGTAGTAAGTGATTCTGCGTATCGTCCTGTTTAATTTGGTTTCCTCGGTTACAAGGGTCCCAAAAAGTTGTTCAAAAGCTCAGTTTTTCCAAGACAGAATAGCGTCATTAGTCAGCCATTGAGTGCGGCTTCGAGCCCTTCACATTTCTTGAGACATATGATAAATGATACCAATAAAAAACGAGCAAAGTTGCGGGCGATACGTGAGATTTTCGGAGGGAGGGGTTTCTCGATCACTGAAGCTTCTCAACTTGTCAAGCGACTAAAATTTGATTCAGGAGTCTCGACTTTTGAGCTTTCTATACGTTGCAGCTCAACCGATCTCCCAAGAGGCAGCGAGCAATCAGTTAGACACAAAATTCAAAATGATATATGGAATGGAGCGATTTCTTAAGTTAGAGCGCCAATTTAAAGGCGCTTCTCACATATTTTCTTTGTTCGTTTCACTTTCACTAGCCAAACGTTTAAAGATTCATTTGAAAGATAAAAGTTGCTCATCGGATCTCTAAGTGACTAATTGGAATGCAATTATAAAGCAATCGAAATGATACGCTGATGAGTAGGAAACGTGATAATTTGAAACTCATTTAATTGCAGCGTTGAATATTGAAGAATAAAGATGAAAGTGAGAGGAAAAAATTTTTTGAAGAAATATCAGAAGATATCAAACTCATCGAAATATTTTTAAACAATATCTTTCGGGATGAGAATTCTGTCCATGTTCTTAAAGCGAAAACCAAACGAGTGCCGAAACGATAAACAATTCAAAAAAAGGTTAAAAAAGTGGAGCGATCATAACATGAGCGTTGAGTAATAATAAGTGATTTTTTTGCAGCACATATTCAGTTGTGTTACTTCCTAACATAGCAAAACTAAACGTAGAAAGTGCTCAACTTGTATTCTCGACGATTGTAGCCGGTTTATCGTAACACAAGCAATCTTTATCCCACAATCAGCTGCAGACTAATACGTACGATTTTCTATTGCAGTTTACATCAAGTTAAGTAACGTGTTTTACAAGTTTTGCACATCTGGATGATTTAGGACCACCAGGTTTCGTTTGGATGCTTTTTAACTCTCGTTTTCATCCCCAGCTTTCGAGAAAGTCCATAGGGATCCCCAACTTTTGAGGCTTTTACGCTCTGATCGATTGCATCCTCCACCCGACCGTGATTCGAAATTCAGCCACACATAAGAAGTGGAACGTTCGACTTCACCGATTCTTAAACACCTGGAAGACGGAAGTAAATCAACTTTTTGACAGGTTCACAGCTAAATCGCAGAATGTGCTCATCGCACTGGCAAACATACTTTTCTCGACGAGGTGTCCCAATAGTCAGTTTTTTTTTCGGCTCATCCTTTGCCAAATTGGTCTCCAATGAATGTGCACTAGTAGCCGAAAACTTTTCTCAAGCAGCGCAGCAGCAGTGTGGCGAAACAGTGCTCGCTGTCCCTGATTTCTAATAAAGTGAACGGACGAATACGGAGCAGGATTTTAGAAGATGTACAGTCGCGACACGGTGGCCAAGAGGGCCGCCATGGCGCTGGTATTCCGTCATTGAAGCAGCCAGGCTCCATACCCTTCTCCTCCTCCTCCCCCCAAGTTCTATTTGAAGACGCCTGCCTGTAGGCATCCTCGCTGCAAAGATGTCATCTTAAAACTGAAAACCTTCATCTATCGTTTCCTGGCCTAAAAAACCCGTAAAAGACTGTCTTTAGTGCATGCCGACACAGTGGAAAAACGTTAAAGAGCTATGGATTTAAACAGCCGAAAGTAGTCAAGTCGGACGGAGGCTTGGGGGATGCCACAAAGCCTGGGAACATAAAAGTCGAGCCTTAGAATATACTCGATGTTTGAACGGCTCCACAAAACTCGCTTGCATGATACCACTGATAGCGGTCACTCGCTTCTCTGATGATCACTCTTAATGAGCAGCACTTCTCCGATGACCCATCCAGTTTCTGGTAAAACATAAAATATTGCAAATAAACTTCGCCTGTTCATTCAGTAGAGTGTTTTGGGATGTTGTGCCTATCTCAAAGCACATTCAAAGACCTGCTTGCGCCTTGCTTGTGACCATAACATGTTAGAGTACTTCTTCTGTTGCGCCTCGTAAGCACAGGAGGAGTGCCTGTTCTTTACGCAAAGAATCCTCCAGGTGTCTAAGGCTGCTATTGTTTCCGACATGACCATCCGTCTTTTCTGTATTTATCCATGTCCTATTCGCCCATTTTGCAGCCGTCTTTGATTCCACGAAGAAACTTGTCAGGACTTACGAGTTTTCAGGATATGCCCAATATATCTGAAATAATCTGGTGAGAACAAACCGCGTCGCGAGCAATTCGAGTCCATCAACTTCTTTGAACTTGAGAGCACACGGATTTTCTTTTAGCCGTGCGTGTATTCAAATCCAAAAATGAGCTGCAGTTATTGCATTTTGGGCTGTTCTGCTTGCACACGTGAAGCAGCAGGAAGGCAAAAGTACAGTGCACCTCAAAATTTGAGCAGTAGCATTTTTTACTTGTTAGTGATATATGGTTTTCTGAAGGCGTATTCGTTCTAATATGTGGATTTCCTGCCACATTACTGCCACCTTGCATTGGGAAACTGCAACTCGCACTTTAGAATGAGGTAACTGCTTTTCTTAGATGCACAAAGGATTGTTTAGTTGGGCTTCATAATATCTCACCGTAGCAAGCAAACCTCTAAGAGTATGTGATATCAACTAACAGTCGCAAAATGTGGCTCACTATTCATAGGTGTATTAACGGCTCTAGTACTTGGTAGGTTACATCTATCACCTATGGAGACAGGTAGAAGTCACTAATATTCATTATTTTCAGCTTGACCTGTAACAACGTTTCAGTGAGGTTAAAGCGAATGCTTGGTGGATGTTTGCAATGCTGGCAGCATTTGTGAATCTTATTTGCCTAGAATCGTTCTCCTTCTAGTCAAACGTTTACCTCTTATTTAGGATCTGTGTTTAGCGAGTAAGCATTCGCTACCTTACAGAGACGTATTACGTGAGCGATGTCGGAGTACAATCGGATATAACTTACTTAGCGCAGCCACCACCGCTACGGCAACAGAAGGTGCTGATGGAGCGTTCACTTGAACAATCGCGACAATCCGCCAACGTGCCTCCTCCTCCATCAACGAACACTATTCCTAAAGCTCCTCCCATGTTAGAAGAAATCAATACCATAAAACTTCGAAAAGCAAAAGAAACGGAAAAACTCTCAGTGGAAGAGAACACATCTGAAGAAAAAAAGTACGAACATACGAAACGTGTAGAAAAAGAAGAGGATATCGCTGAAGAGGATGATCGCAAACCTTCACGTCCACATCTCGACTTGATAAGACGGCGTTTGTTTCCATATTCTCATTTATTTATTTTATTTATTTCAATCAATAAATCATTCATTAGAATAGATGTCTCTTCTTATCGCTTCCATCTGCCCTGACCCAATGCCTCTCTGTTCCAGCTGGCTCTTGGGGTCTTCATGTCGGCTCCTACTTCTTGCAGGTCGGTCGCGTGAAAGTTAGGGCTTAGGCTTCCATATTCTTATGACTTTAAAACATGCGGTAGTAAGTTCTAGTAAAGCCACACTATACAATGTTTGTCGTAGAATAAATCAACCCGAAAAGAAAATGGAAAAAGTCGCCGAAGCTATCAATTAATGCAGATCGTACTAGTCTTTCTACTAGGCTTCTTAACTTGCTGATCGGGAATGATAAGGTGTTTTGCGCAAAAATTCTAAAAAGCTGATTGCAAAATTTTCCATTGCCGACTTTACGACAAATTTTCTGCGTCGCATATCCGATTGTAAAACACGTCCCAAAAACCTTCCTTTTTAACTTGCTTTTCCAAATCTGCTGTTAAGGCGCCTTTTTTCGAGCAGTTTTATTCGCTATAGATGGCATAGTTTTTATCCTATTTTCCTTATTTCATTAAATTTACAATATTTTTCGGTTATTTTTTATATTATTCCCTTCTCCCTTCCCCCAATCCAATCAACTCATTTGTTCTTCTTCCTCTACATATCACAGTTTTATACAGTCCGTTCTAACGCGCACTACTCGTTGAAAGTTGTGAACTTGATTGCCATTTTGAGTCGACTTTCATTAATTTCGTTTGTTGTGATCCTCCAACCATTTTTGTAAACAGCACGAGGAAGCGTTTCATGAAATGGCGTCTGCCTACTGGAGTTGCTGCAGGTCGGAAGACACGATTTCATGAAATTCTTTCGATTTATGGTGTGGTTGCTCCTCGCTGATTCCTAAAAATCTAAATTCTTCCACCTCTTCAGTTTGGCTATTTGTCACCTACCGGTTGGGCTGTAATTTGTATGTCTAGATTAGTCATAAAGTTTAGGAGCGAATTTGGCTGAGAGCTTTTCGAAAACCGCCGTGGTTGTAATAAGCCTAACGCAAAGTACATTGCAGCGCCAGTGGAACACGTGAGGGAAATCCTAGAAACAGTCGGAAAGCGCAAAGGGGAGAGCATGTTCGACAAACAGAAATACAAGCCAAAGCCCGATCGCATTCTTCTCACCGAAAACTCCTCACCAAGTGAAGTTCAAAACTGGCTTAGCGAGAAGGGATTCAGTGTGTGGTAAGCTTCTAGCTAGTACGCCTTATATCTCGTGCTGTTTATCTCTCCAGAAAACGTTTTGCTAATCACCCTCGTCAAAACCAACTAACGGTGAGAATGAGAATTTCGAATCTACATAATATTCCAGGGTCCATCAGATTCTCGAGGATCAAGATGGAGCAAATCTCTTCGCGCTTGGCAAAAAAAAGCTGGTAGAGGCTTGTGGAAGAGAAGAAGGCACTCGTCTCTATAGTCAGCTGCTGCTTCAAAAGAACAAGTCTGGGGTAAGCTACCTTTCCTTTTTTTTATCCTCTCATGCTAAGGATATACTCATGCATTTTCGGTAAATAGTGGAGGAGTTAAAGGGGAATTATATCAATGGAAGAACGTGGCAATATGCAACATCTTAAAGCTAATTTGTATCAATCGTAACGACTAATTCTTTCGTGAAAGAGTGAGAAAAAATCATGCGGGAATACAACGACGCCGTTAAAAAATACGACTTTGACGTAGTTTTATGTGCACTTTTTCATTGGTTGTATTGTTTTATTGATGTAGAGCTTTATTCGTCTAATTTTCAATAAAGGTTTATTAATTTTGCATATTTATTAAGCCTCTAAAAGTTAGCTTAGTTCATTTCTGCAGACACTGCCGTTCATTCCACACACTCCATGTAATTGCTTGTAAAAGTGAAATATAAGAAAATGGTTACATCTGTACATCTAACCGATAATTTTGCGTAGAAAAATCACAGTAATGAAATTCTGTGGGCATATCTACGATGAACGATGCGCTGGTACACCATTTTCGACCAGACTAAGAAATTGTGTTGAGGGCAGGCGATTTCCACTAAAGGAGACGTAATAGAGTTGTTTGATGATCGGTGATCCTATTAGGCAGTGGTGTCAAACAAGACACTCCAACGAGAAATTACACTGAAAAAAAAAACGGTGAAAAAAACTGAGCTAAAAGTATAAGAAATAATTTAAAATGAACGCCATAACCACATTTTGTTCGCGCACCTCCCACGTTTGAATTTCTCTGATGTGAATTCCGTCATATTTACGTCATTTTTGTGATATTCTCAGCGTTAAAACATTTGCAACATCAAACTTCAAAAGACATTTCCACTTGTACAGTTGTGCAACAGAAATGAATTGCGGTATCGGTGTATCTCAACAATGGTGGCAGTACTAGGAATTTAGTGTCAGACGTGGAAAAATACAGCAAGTGTGTTTTTACTAAGGCGGAAGTTTGTTGGTTGCTCTTGTTTATTTTAGGTTTTGATTTGGGCAGTCTAAATTGCTTCATTCCCCTTTCGCTTTCATTCAGTTGTGTTGCAGTGTTCGGATTTATGAGGTGCACTTGTAGCTCATGAACAAAAAATGCACTACTTTAGTATGATACTCCGACGGCCGTAGAGCTCAAAGCAATTCTGAAACACCGACGGAAACATGTTGAACGCAGCAATGAAGCGGCCGGTGAGGAGCCATCTGAACCACCTCCCGACCTTATTGAACCAGATTCTAATGGTAATCTCAAGCTGCCTGTAAGTTCAACTTCGCCTAAGCCTGCAGTCAAGCCTCGCGCAAGCGTCCTGAAGTCATAGAGCTGAGGTTTGCTCGTCTGCTTTAAAACAACCTCCTACGTGCCACGTTTTCGTTGTATCTAAAAGCACCTCACTTACCTGCTCCAAAACAAGTACCTTAGCTCTCAGACGAAATGAAACTGTTAATGACATTTGCACCACGTATTGCCACATTCACTTCTCGCCAGATTTGTTTGTTTGTTTATTCTTGCGTGATTTCATTGTCGTTCTTTGTATGGGTAGCTTCAGTTTCTGGTGACTGTCGATGACTCGCATGTTGGAAGGTAATCAAGAAAAGTTGTCACAAATCGACTCGATGCCATGAGGCTGCGATAGCTAGTCATTCGTGAGACCACATCGCCGCTAAAGCTGAAAGTTGGTCAAATCTTAGCTAACAAAAGGCGAAATCTGCATCTTTAGCATCTTCGAACCACAGTTACTTCTCTTAATCACAGTTTTGAAGCTAGCACTTGTCTGTTTTATTTCTTCTAGGCTAATATTCGTAACCAATTCGTTTATGCAATAGAAAGATTGAAACACAACAAATGAGTTGTTATCGGCTTAAAAAAATGGTATATCATCCTCTCTCATTTTGTCGCTTTAACGTCGATATTTATAAAATCACATCGCATTCATCCAACCGTTCACCCGGCTGATAGTATCCTCATAGTGCACTTCTTTCTTTGAAATATAAATATCTATACGAGAATTCTATGCGCAAATGTACTTTTTGAACGATAACTGACATGTTTTCATTCCTTCATTTGTGTTTTGCGTGGCCGCTTGAAGTTGTGACTAGAAACAGTGAGCGAAGAACGTAACGAGGGCTCAACCTCCATGTGACGCATAGCTATGAAGTGTTGCTTCTTTATGGTTGGTGCAAGTTGCAAAAATCTTTGGTTTTTTCACGCAATGAGTTGTAAGTCATCTAAGCAATGAACGCCTCCAGAATTTCGATACGATTTAGGGATTATCCTGAGGGAAAAGTGTTGAGATAAAAAATTACAAAAAACTTTTTCGAGGCACGTTTTTAAAGACTACTTGCATTTTATTCGTAGGTGGTCAATTCCTCCTATTCGTTGTTGTATTTGACGAGGATGTGGTTTTCTTCCTTTTAATTTCTCTCGTATTTGATGCAATATAATATAATTGATGATTTAGCATTTAGTGAGGTGCAACGTGATGCGCGCATACGTTAAGTATAATCTATCGTGAATTTATGTTCGTAAATATTGCTCTCATGAAACATTAGAAATGTTGCGAAAGAAGATGAATGATGTGAAAGGGAACGGCATACAGTCCGTGTAAGTTTTTATGCCCACTTTACAAGACACTATCGAAATCGCTATATAGTCCACCCAAGGTACTTTATAAAACTATTCGAAATTGAATAGAAAGCAAAACTATCGGCCCATTTTGTGCGTTGTATCCTTTTTTGCCTTTTTATCTTTACAGTCGAGACAACCGGAAACAATATGAAGAGATATTTATTCGTAATAAATGACTTGTTAATGAACCGTAAAGTAAACTAAACTATATGGTTGAGAAGTAGCTTCGTCTAGAAAACATTTGCAGGTATACGCATCGTTCAGCCTAAGCGTAAGTTTTTTTTTTTGCAAACATTACGTTTTGCCTAGGAAGTGGAATCACCATGTGTATTCAGCGCCTTATCTCATCGTCAGTAATTATCAAAAGTTTTCGACATTTCAGCAATATGAATACTGCACCTTTGCCCTATAAATGCTCAATGTTTTGTATCAATTAAATCTTGTTTTTTCGCCTCAGTTCGATGCAACAATAAAGTTTTGTGAAAGATCGTAAAATATAGTGCATTGAAACGCTACACAAAAGTAACATACAGCTTTTCTCGTATGAAAGGTAACTGCTGCTGGGAGTTAGAAGTATATCATCTTAATCCTCTACTTCATCCTTGATAAAGGCGTACGCGAGTCTCCTAAATTCGACTTAAGTAGCATTCAAATGATGATATTATAAGATATCATAGAATGTGCCGTTTTTTGCCGGCTCGATTGCCGACATAGGAGGTGCTCCCCAAAACTACCCAAAATATATCTATAAAGAATCATACACAAATATTAGGAGCTCTCTCCTCTCTGAAAATAGTTTTCTATCGCTTGCATCGATCCCAACGGTATTTTAAAGTTCAGAAGGAAGTACTGTTGAATGTCAGCCTCCGTCGTCGTGTTCATAGCTCTTTCAACATCGCTTGAACTTGTTTTTTCTGTTCAGATCTTTTGCCCTTGAGACTGAGTTTCATTTGGGATAGCAAGGAGAAGTTGGAGGGTCTAGGTCGGGAGAGTAAAGGGAATGAGGAGCACATATAGATCCCAAAAATTGACGGTCAAATGAATGCATTGGAGCGTCGTCGTGATGAAAGGCTTGTAACTGGTCGATGCATATCTGGGACATTTTTGCCACACTGCTTTCTGAAGTCGCCTCAAAAACATCGCACTAGAATCCACTATGTGGCCTTGTGCAACAGATGCTTTATGAATTGTGTTTTGGACACTTTGTTAAAACAGTCAGCGTGGAATTCCTGTTGCTTCGAAGTTGGCGAGCCTTTTCAGTCTCGGTGGTACACTAGATATCTATTTTGGTGATTGTTATTTACTGCCGTGGTCTCCGGATCTTACCCGTACTCCTATTTTATCACCACTGACGACAAAGTTCGAGGCGTTTTCACAGTGTTCACTGAGTTGCTTTCATGGCACAAATTTCCCAAGTTCTTGCAAAAAATTTTATGACATTTCATGTCTGACAATTGCACCACTTCAAAACATCACGGATTGTTTGACGACTGTCTCCGTGAATTTGTCCTCGAACTTCGACAAATTTTTCGTTGTTGATGCTGGCTGAACAGCCGTCAGAAGTTCAACATCTCCAAGCTTTATCCTATAGTTCTTAAAACGCCTAAGGCACTCAAACGTTTGGAATTGACATATGGCTCCTCATCAAGAGTTTTTTGTTAGATCTGATCAGTCACCGCTGCTGTCTCATTAAGGAATTTGAACCTGACCTTTTTTTCAGGTGAAACTGTCAAACATCATAAATATAACCCCATAGCAACACATACGCCAAACGATCGCTAACTTCCGGGGCAGCGATGTGCGCTAGACTGGCTCCTGAGAGGTATTACAGGCGTGACCAGCAGCACATCGGTCTCGACATTTAAATTTTTGGGACCTTTGGATAACTATTCTTATAAAATTCACTGCAGAAATATTGTTCTCATCTATCTGCAGCTTTCAAGTAGATATCAGACAATTCAGCGATATCAGACAACCTTCCGAACGGAAACTGTGGTACCTACATCCCCCTCTCTTCAGCGATTAGTTTAAACTATTGAGGATTTGGATGACTGTGATGTCGTCGGTGGTCTGTAGCCCCTTCACTCATCCGAACTTATATAGAAGGTTTGATAAGAAAAGGTATTGTATGCTGTTTATATCACTTTTTGTAGCATTTCTCTTCGCAACTTTTGCATTCATTGTGCTGTTTTCTCTATAAAATTAACGATAGATTTAAACTAACCAGATGGGTGCTTTCCAATGATTCGTATCTTTTTATTCTTCAGTTCCGTGTACACTGTAAGTGAGAGCATGTTTTCGACACCGCTCAAAGCAAAGCCTATCGCTTCAATACACATTGCATAAAGTAGAGAAGTGTGCTACGCACTACAAGGACATCTATTTCTTGTAGGCGGAAGATGGTCGTTCGGTTGTGTAATGCTCGAAAAACAGTGTGCAAATGTGAAATTGTACATACCGATTGGAGATCAAAGAACTGCACTCTGCGTTGTGAAATTAATGGACACCTAATGTGTGACGTGCATTTCTCCAAAATGCTTGCTTACTCATTTTTTAACCATTTTTTTTTGTTCTGGTTTTTTGACTGTTGGCTCTCTTTCAGACATTTTATTTCACTCTTACGATGTTTTTATGCGTTGATGTAAGAGCATCATAGCGTTTTCTATATTTGAATATAATACGTCATCAACAGATGAAAAAACATATAATGTCAAAACTTAATAAATCCGTAGGAAGATTTATTTTGCACTGCAAAAGACTGTTCGTCTAATTGGGATTTTAATGGAATTCTCAAAGAGTGGCGTTATACATCTAGTGGAATTTCGAAACGCTAGAGTCATATAACTTGAAGAGTGAAGAGAAATTTGGCCTCTAGAATTAAGCTATACCTCAGAATCTACATTCAAAATTATCCTTCGATAGAGCTTTCGTGGGTTGTAGATTAAAGCTGCAGTACAAAAAATGAATACCACACATAGACATGATACTCGTAGAAAGGCTCACTGCAAATAACATTTTCTTAGCAAGTTTCATAACAAACCATTCAATAGAGGCTCTAAGAAAATCCTTTTGCAGAATTTCGCTGTCTTAGAACACCAGTCATATTCGCCTTTAAAAAAACCCGAATGAAGTCGTTAAATATAATGCTGCATTATACTCATGTTCAAGCAACACAACAAAACAGTATCACAATTATGCGTTGTATAATAACGCTCTTGTTCAAATTCAGCGAAGGGATTGCTCGTATTTCACAGAATTGGTCAAATAGATCATTATGCAAAAATGTACTCAAAGTTGATTAATGCCGCAGTTGAAGTATGTTCATTAGAAAAATATTTGTGGCTGTTGTATCCACGAAAATATGTCAATTTTGATACAGAAATGAGGGTACCCGCTTCTCAGCTTCAAAGCAACTGGGTCAGCATCATCGGAACAGTTTGTTGCAAGAAGCGATGGGAAATGAGATTCCGCTTCCCTTTCGTCTTTGGCCTACTTTTGAATAGGTGAAGTTTTGTGTCGAAGGACTGTTGAAAATGCCACTATTGATAGTGTCTCAACAATTTCGATAATCTTGGTGATGGTAGTTGAGTCGCTTATATCGTCGATTTTTATAAGCTGCTTTAAAGTTTTGCAAAAAAGCATCATCACTGTTTAATGCATGCAATTGGCTTAGCACATGCGCGTCGGACTCAACTAATTAGCCACAAAAGCTGAAAGATTACAACCTGATGTAGAGTTTCATTCCATTAAATTCATGATGATTGAGCGCGCTCTGTAAGAAGTAGTCATCGAGACTTGAAGGTGTTATAAAATTTGTTGGTGAAATTGTCTTGTTCTCGTTCGCATGTTGCGCAAAAACGAACTAGTTGCGAGAAACGCATTAATGAGATCGCTCGGAACACGCACCGATCGGCTAAAGTGCAAATGTGCATAACATAAAAACTTCCCAAGCAGGTTTTTTCCACCTACAATGCACCGCTTGCCGTATATATCTTCATTTAACGATAAACAAGCTGTTCTTGAGCAAAATACGCCATGAATGGCCAAAATTCTTTTTTTTTTTTTAAATGTGAATTCCAAGTTCTTTAACCTAAAATTTCTTCCACTGCGGTTATATTAAATTCTTGACGGTTGTTCCATATGCCATCATGACCAAACTCACATCTCTCAGAATTTCAGGCATCGTTTAGCAGAGGTCAGAAGTACTAAACAACTGGAGAAAAGAGATCTGGAAAAAAAAAAAAATTTACAACCATATAACTGCAGCAATTAATATTGCTGCGTGATAAACAACTCGGCTGAAGGGCGTTTTTCATCCGAAGTCGTTTCTTCTCCGTACCATTAGGCTCCCAAATAATCCGTACAGATAAGGATTAATGACCGAGTTGAATACCATAATACTGTGCAGGCAATAGACCTATAAAAGCGCCTCATAGTAATGATTATGCCGTTTCGCGGCATACACAATCTCGTCTTTTACCGGTGGTCGTTCTGTCATTTCATCAATTATTCTGAAACCCCTCATATGATGGACTATGGTATTATCGGGAGAATAGGGGGAGAGGGGAAGAGGCGGAGAAATAGAACTGTGTAGGGATTTTCATCTGTTTTAAGTTGGAGTTCTTTTTCCTACTACCCTTTGCGAGTGAATTTCAGTATTGTAGTTTTTTCTCCAAGTATGCTCATGGTCGTTCCCCCTATTAAGTAAGGTGTAAATGTTCTTAGAATTGGAATGGAAATTTGTTACTTTATTAGCGTGTGCTTCAACAAATCCGGCCGGATCAACGAACTGATAGAGACTGAGCCCATTGTACGGCAACCAGCAGATTATATATGCAGCCACAAGCAGAAAACTCACTCGTAAAGCACGGCTTCTGTAATTACTTACGCTTACTTATAGGCTCAATGAAGAAATAAGCAAAAGGAGTTCGCTGCAAGCACTTATCACAAACTGCTTTGCGATCAACTCTCTATTAAAATTTTTCAAAGGGTGAAAAGATCTCAAAAGAAGTGTATGAAATTTCCTATAGAATGATAAATAAAAAGAGTATTGAAGCTACTCCATTTCAAGAAGGTGAGAAGTTTTGGATGAGAATACTGAGATTTGATTCCTGTTAAGCGGAACAAACATTTCTGATAGTGATTAGGAAGAATTACCCTAAGTTTGTGATTTAATCGCAATGTGATTTCTTATTGTTGTTTCCGTTCTGTATGTCTAAAGTGTTATGCATATCTACCAGGATGGTACAGATAAGTTTTTCACTCTTTGGCAGAAAAAACTGCACTAATTAAATTCAGCACATATAAGAGTGATTGTTGCAAAATTACATTTATTGAAGAATATTTCAAATCATTACTGTCCATTTCAGTTTATTACCTGTTTTAACCACTCTGAAAGAATATTTTCATACATTGATGTGAGATTTGCTCACTCTACGCCAATATGATTTGCTTTGATACGACATTATGGAATAAACTCATATAGCTTGCTCCTGAATGAGAAAAATTGAATATTGGAAATGAAGGTGGGAACCTCGTTATTTTTGTGTTGTATGATTGGCTGTTGCCCATATAGGAACTTGGGCCATAACCGGTCGCTGAACTTTTGTTATTAGCCGATGAAAGCGATCCTCTGTTCAGTGTTGGCCTCATCGCTTTATCGTTAATGAGAATCTGTGGTTTCACTGCAATATGAACTACTCGTTCGGAGAGTGAGAGCAACGATCATTGCGCTAGAGAGGTGTCGTTGTTACTCAAGGATGGAATATTATATTAAAAAGATCACTGATCAAAATACCTCTTTCTTATATTCTTCGCAAGAAAATAACTCTTCAAAATGATCTTCATAACAAAATACGTTTACATAATTCCTTTGGCAATATCCGGTTGCGGCAAAGAAATTTATTTTCCACTAAAGAGGAGAAGCAATTTGATGAAAGAAACTAACTTGGTGATATTTCATCATCGGCAACACATCCGTTTGCACCCTTCAAAATCGACTTCAGAGGCCTCCATTCTGAAAAGTTAGCATTAGGACTTTCAAGCGATTGGCCGCTTCTTCAACGACACTGAAATCCGATAACATGAGAGATTCGCTTGCGATATCTATGTGCTAAAGAGCATTCTCGCGAGGTATTTTACGGCAACCGGTGAGCAAAGGAATGAGCTGATTGCCACTGGATCGAGTTGTTTATCAGCCAGCTCAGTGGTCTCTTACTCAGCTTTTTGGATGAAAAAAACCCTTTTAAATAATTTGGAACATCGACAGCACCACTGCCCGATATCATGTGCTTTGAAAGTGGTGTAAGAAAAGTAAACAGGTAAAAGTGAAGGTAAGTGAGGCGAAATTTTTTAAAAACATCAAAAACGTTTGTATGAAAAGCAAATATTTCGCGCAGCATGCAACTTCGCCAGCTTAATTGCATAATTGCGCAATGCACCGTTCAGTCTACAGGTGCCTAAATGACACTGCAATGTAATGGTAATTTGGTAATTATTCCTCATTTCTCAACCCCAAGTATGTAGTTTCACGGTTTCACACCTGTTGTCCCCTAAGTGTATCCATCTGTTCCCAAATTCGTAGACAGCTCAGTGCGTTTCAGCTATTTTGTGCCAGAACCCCTCCTGAGATCATATGGATAAAATTCCGCATCAGCTTCTGTTGCAGATGTTAATCTCGACTCAGTTGCATCACAATCGAATGAACAAAACAATGATATTCGTCTGACCACCATCGGTTGATGCAGTGATACGCGTGCAATGTTCTCTCTCTCTGTCTCTCTCTCTGTTTCTCTATCTGTCTCTTTCTCTCTATCTTATTGATGCTTGTTAGATCCTCGTGTTACCAGAGACAGCTACAAAGCACATCGCTGAGAAAGTAATACCATCAACATCGAAGCATTCTTCAACATGTGGCAAGAACTGCAAAAAGTTACAACTGGTTTATACAGAGGTATCTGATTTTCGAGCAGTTGCTCGAAAAAGCGGATATCTCTGTGCAAATCAGTCGTTCAGTTGTTCGGTTGGCGTAAAATCTGCACCTGTTTCGATTGCAGTATGACAGGTGGTCATTTCGTGTCGGACACTTCTCGAAGCCATTGTGGCACCAAGAACGGACGGTCGTGAATTCAAGTATACCCAACAGGAAACAATAATATAGCAAATCTAAACAACGATGCACGATGCACACTTATCGACGAATCCAGCATTGCAAACCTCAACAGTATAAGTTACTGATGAAGCGACTATCTTCAAACAATATTGTCAGTTGTGTGATGTAGGAATTGCATTTTGTTTCGAAAGGACAATTCTGCAGCAGCTGTCATTAATTTGAAATGCTTATTGGTTCCAAATTATCACCCACATATATTGTAGCACTCTGCGTTGTCAAGAAAATGCTGCGATCGGTTTCGCTGAGATGATCTTTGTACGCTTCACACGATGCTAATCTAGCCGTTTCCTTCATGATGTTATTTGAACGTCATCATGGCCATACCATAACGATTGTTGCCGGAACCCAAAAGATAAGCATCATATGAACAATAACGTAAACATTCTCCTGATCCATAAGCTGACGAGGAACTATGACGCTCGTATTGAGCAGCGCTTGTTCGACTCGAATAATTTCCCAAATCTATAAAGTGAACCTCTGAGTTTATTTCCTCAGAAGAGCATTTTTTTAAGCATTTAAACTGCACCTTCAAACAGTATCGTCACGGGTATAGAGGGATAAAACGCTTTAGTCTGCAATTTAATGTTGTATGGAAACTAAATTCGTTAAGCAGATGGCTAAATTATCGAGTACGATAAAAAATATAGAATACTGATATAAATCAAACATTGTAACTATCGATTAGATGTAACTATGCATTTTTCACCATCCGTTCGAAAATAGAATATCATTGTGCATTTGTTTGCTAATATTTCGAAAAGCCGCGGTAAACGAACATGTGGAAATGCATTTGAAATTTCGCATTTTGGCGATTCGGTTCTTGTTGCCACTCGGTTTCATGCATTAATAAATCAAAATTATCCCGTCCTATGACTGATGAGGACTGAAACTTAATTGAGTCAACTCGACGATTTCAGTGTTAATATTTGGCGATTTCATGCTTTCTGCTTGTTTGTTTATTGTTTCAGTGAATTCGTAAAGAATATTTTGAATGTAAAACTGTGAAGTCATCGGCAATAAGCCGTGACAAGCCTCATTTAAACCATCATCATCGCTTCACAATTCAAATAGTAACATGAGTAAATGATAAATGTGCGACTGCACTATGAAGGTCGAAAATAAACGATGGTCGAAATACTCGAAATGTTCCTAATAGAACAATATTTCAAACTTGTTGGAAGCAAGTGATAAATGAAAGATGGAAGCTGCGACCTGCATACACTGACTCCAATTGAGTTCTTCAAAAGCGAGGAAAGTCTTCCAAACGGCAAATTGTGGTGTACTTATAAGGAGTGCAGCAAACCATGCCGTTATCAGCATTCCTTTCGTTCGTCGTTGAGCCTTTTCAGGCGAACGATGAGTTGGTGAAATCACCGACAGCAGCCGATCGAGTGCAATGCAAACGATCACGTTTGACGATATCTGCAAAGATATGATTGGAAAACCTTCATTAAACTATCATTTTATGTGTCACACCGATGACGGTGCTCAATAAGAAGCGTCCAAAGCTTTTAACGTTAGGCAAGAAATGAACGCTGTTTCTTTTCAAATATTTCGCAAAGCGATGATAAGATGAACGATTTTATCGACACGTTGATGGATATTTTTATCAGCAAGTTTGGCCATTAAATGATGGAGAAGTTTGACTCTTAGCTGACGCCAAGGTGCAAGGACATCTTAACAGGAACAAATTAACGTGAAGCAGTTTTCTTGCCATCCATCTTTTTTCCACACAATTTTATCTAATGTGCTCACTGAAAACATGCAGATATTGCTTTCAGTGAAAGCTGTGCCATGTGAGTTTCATTGAATTAGACCAACTGTTTAAAAAAATGGCTAACTGTTTCAGTAAAATTGCTACTTCTCAATAATGTATGCCTAGTTGATAAAAAATTCACTGTCAAGAGAAGCCAACTAAACAATAAGCTTATGGGATGCTACGTGCCCCAATTCGCAATTCCTCTGCTTGATTTGAGTCAGCAATAACTTAGCATCTCATTAATCACCACAAAAATTCAAAACTTCAAATTGCAAAAGAAACGGCCAATTTACAGATTCTTTAAGATGGCAATAAGTCGTGTCATGATGCAAGAGAATGTATTATCGTGCTCTTTAATCAAATTCGTTCCACATTTTAGAGAGCGTTTATGAAAAGTGAGACGAATTTTTGAAATTCGGTTCATAGTTGCTATCTGAAACTATGGCGCTTTATGTTCCTAATTATTGTTATTGATGCCCATTTGATGTTTTGTTAGCATCTGAGTGATAAATGAATGAGTTTTGATGAAAAGAATCTATTGAAAATATCTGCGGTCGCCCGACGTTGTAGCATTATCGCTCGCTGCGTCGAGGCTACCACTGACACTAATAACAACATCTGCTGCAGCAAACCTGAAAGGCGAAAGTGTGCAGAAATTTCACCAGCTTGCACAAGAAATTGCCGCCTCTCCAATCATAAGTCAACAACCAACACGCACGCGATGGCACATAGACAAACAACACAAGCAAATCCGAGTAGTTCAGATGACGCTTCAAAATATCGAGACGTGTTGCTGATGGACGTTCTGCTATCTGGAATCATGTTCCGTATGAAAAGTTTAAGAGGTCAGTAATTCAATCTAGATGAGTGAAAAAATCATTTCCACACGTTAATGTTCACTTAAGATTATTGACATATTAAGTGAAGCGAATGTTTCCACTTAATACGCAAATTCGATTTATTCACAGTAAAACGCACAAATGTGTCTATTCGATGAACTCTGTACATCCGCTTTATTTGACTTTAGTGATGTGCCGATGCGTGAATGGAAACAACTGCTGACTGTCGAACTCAAGATAACAGCTCAGACAAATGATGTTGGCCATTCAAGAGCAAATCTGATGATCGTTGAGTTCCATCCTATGTCTCATCATGAAAAGTTCAGTGCAAGAAACTTAAGACTGCCCCAAACCAATCCACTTGTTCACGGAAATAATAAAATGATAGTCTCTACTGTTGTCGTCACGAATTCGCGGAAATAATGATAGTCGTCACGAATTTGGCTACTGTTGTCAATAGATATACGTAAGAGATCTTTTGCAGTAATAGCGATTTTTTTATCAAAAAAAAAAAAAAAAACAACAGATCTTTTCAAATGTCAACTCAGTAAAGGTTCCTAGAGTTTTCGAGTAATATTTATTGAGGGATGACGAGAAAAACGTAATTAAAAAGGGTTGCAGCTCTATCGGAGAAAGCATCCTGTAAAAAAACTTTTAAACTAACTGCCAGTGAACGGAAACTCTCAACAGTTTGTTTCTTTTTCATCAATGGGAAACGACGATAAACGACTTACACTTAGCTCTATTAGTGATTTCTTCATGTTTGTGTCTTTTAGATGAAGAAAAAATGGCTATGAAAAAACACATTCGAATATACTCCTTCACAAACCTCGCGCATAATCGCCCCTTCATTTTGTCAAAAGTCAAGCTCCTAATTCAGAAGTGAACAAATCGAGCCTCGAAGAGTTGTGATTGTGATACCTGAGTATAAGCAGCCAGGTTTATGGGACCGCCAATGATGAAGAGGATTAGTAGGGTGCCTAGCTCGACGTAATCGCTTGCAATTGGCTCCGGCGGTTGGTCATCCATCCTGGAGTTATGCTCATGCAATTGAATATATTTTATTCCACAATCGAAAAATGATAAAACGCGAAACGTTTCAAAGCGTTTCTAGATCGAACAACAAAGAAGTGTAACGTTTTTGTGAAACCTAAGAGTGCTTAACAGTTGCAAAAATGAGTGCTGTCCATTACAGATATTGACTTTGGTATCGAAATAGTATCGTAGATTGGTGCCGAAGCATACTGAGTGCTGATATTCTCGTAGCTGATAATCCAGAAGTTTAGTGCAGCAAATATAAAGCGTCGACGCGCAACCATTAAGTGTTGAGAGGTGCCGAACAAATGAAGTGCACATAGATAAAAGAAAAGTTGTATGCATTGCGAATTATATGAATTTAATTAAGCGAATCATTTAGGCACAAATAAATTCTGTGAAAGAATATTTTTCTCGCGAAGGAACAGACAATAAATCGGCAGATGTGTCATGCAGACAGCTGATTGCTTAGAACTTCTGCTCCCTATTATACTAACCTACTTACAGCTACCTTAGCAGTTTTTACGCACAGCTGCGCTAGCGATTTTTTTATCAACTAGTACATTCACTATGCTGCTTTTTTGTGCAGGAATCAACTGTCGAAAACACTTGATTTGTTCTAGGCAGAGGAGCAGATTTTGCAAATTTTTTGCTGCCTTCCAAACACTTCTAAATAATTTAAATTTGCAACGATATTAGCACTTATTCCAAGCACTTATCCCATATATAATCCTTAAACGTGGACAGTAATCTTCGACGACCGGACGGCTATGGCTATCGCGAATGTACACGAATGCAAAGAAAACATAGTGATTGCTGCTCGGCCGCTCAGATATGAAGCGCACAAAGATATCCAAGAGTTACACATCCAACTGGGCCGCAAAAAAGTGGCGGCCGTAAATTGCCACAAGCCTCAACTGCGTCAACAAGCAGGGTATATAAACGCACCCAAAAGGTTCGGTTAAGCTGTAACCTCGACTGTTGAAATATAACTCCTTTCTTGGTGGTTGTATCTCGTCGTTTATGTGTTGATAGTTTATTAAGAGCGTAGTTTGTGTCGTCTGACAATAATGGCACAGCGTAAGGGCGTTTTAACTGCTGATGTTGAAGTCGTCTTTGTGAGAGAGTTGTGTCACATACAAGGTCGTTTCCTCTTCATGCTTTGTAGGCGTCAGTGTTTACTACTGTGTATGTGCGCGTGTACTTTGTCGTTGTCATTGTGTGCGAATGTTGGGCGTCTTGTTCATGATGGTGCGAGCCGTCGTTGTTGGGGTAAGCGGACGTTGGTGTTTTTGTTGTGTGCGTGTTGACCGTCGTTTTTTGCCGTCTAAATATCAAAATAAAGTTTCAGTTGCCCAGGTCTAAGGTTTCGTTCACAAGGCAACGTCAAGGTGAGAACGTGAATTCTGTGCACGGCGGAATATAGTGATGGCACTGGAAGGCGAACCACCTCAACAATATTACTGGGTAAGTGGCGGAGGCGAAAAGGGTCCTTGGTACAGAGAAGGCATCATCATCTGGAGTAGCGCTTAAGCGAGGTCCACAGCCCTGAGGACGTGATCGTCGACTCCATTGGTCGTGGTTTGATCAACAGCAGTGGGCGGTTGGAAACAGGTCGACGGTGGATCGGAGGCTCCCCACGTCAGCTCAGATGCAGTTACGCATAACAGCAGAGGATAAATAGCTGCACAGTCAACATTAAGCATCAGTGATAAAGGCCTCTTTTTCTAAATGATTTTGTCTTCTTTATTCATTCACACTGTTTGTTCGCGAACCTTTGGGGGCATACCAACCTTTTTGTCATCCTCCCTACCACGGCGTCAATACAGTGGCAAATAAATGGTTGATTTGTTTTGTGTTTTCGCTCAGCACTCTATCTACTCACAAGTGCGTTAGTAAGCTTGTAGTGCTACATCTTTGGCAGTGCTTACTGCGCAATTTTAGAAAGTAGTACCTGACCTCTTCTCTTGACATGCTGTGGAGAGAGGATTAGTTCCCTATAACATTTCGTTTCTTATTTTAACTGATCTTAATTACATGCGTTCGTACGCTTTTCTAATTCGTGTCGGCCATATTTCTTGATAAGTGTGAACCTTACGTGGCTATATTCCCAGTGGTTGCTCGTCGTCGCCAATGCAATACTTCAGCAATAAAATGCAAATTTTGCATTTTTTTGCATTAGCATCAGCAATAAATTGCACAATCGATAAATTGCTACTGCAAATTTACCAAACTCGCATTTTATTAGCACAGCTGAGGCGTGTTGATGCAAGCTTCATCGTCAGTTTATTCACACTTATGACTGGCATCGACGGCTTAAATCCTATCTCTCCATCTGCATACTCGAAGTCATTTTAGCAACACTGACAATACTCAAAACGTTGATCACTTCCAAGCTGTTGTTGTATCACCGCAACTAGATTGGGAAAGAGGCAATCTTAATTCGATTTTCAGCTGTCATTTGTTTAACTTATTCCTTTTATTTATTCACTCTTTCCAGGGGATACAGGCATCTATTGGGCTCACTTAACCTCTGTTGCACTCACGATGCGTGCTCCCGATCCAGCGAAGAGTGGCATGACACTCAAATTGTTCTTACTGCAGTCTTGCCTTCGCGCATGGACGTGTGTGAACTCAACTTGAATGAATGAGAAGATCGTTTACGTAACGACCTGACTAGGTGCTGCCTTTTCGTTGCTAACCCCTGGAACTTGTCTTCTGCGAGATTATTGTAACGCTCCCTCATGTTTTTCTTCTCAATTCTATGTGGACTCATACTTTCACTTTCCGTGCCTTGTATTTAAACGAATGCCGTGACTAACTGAATTTTTGAATGAGCGCCATTGTTACTTCCGAAGGTAGTCATAATATTGGAGAAACGATTGGATTAATGAGTAGCAGCCGTGTTCACTTCTTCCATATAATCTCCTCCACCCTTTATGTTTTCTAAGGAATAGATGAGCACTCCTTAGAGTGCAGCCATTTAGTCGATGCGGCTGTTTACTGGGTGCATAATTTGTCAGTTACAGTTTCCCTCATTAGCTCTCTTCGAGTGTCCCGAAATGGAAGAAAATGCCAAACTTGAAAGCGCAAAGCAATTACACTGTCTTACGTATTTCATCGTTCATATTTCGCTTTACTCAAATTGCCTTAGCAGACTTCTTTTAATATTTCTCTGTCATCTTCATGTGTTGATCGTTTTTCCGATCTCGCATACTCATAACGCACTCGTCTGTCGTTCACAACGTGTACCTCACAATATTGCAATGACTTTGAATGCTCTTTCACCACTGTCCGTTACCGAACACCGATCATGCGAGAGCGATGCTGTCGTCGAGAGGTAGAAGGTGAGAGCAGCAATACTTTAAAGGAGTGGTGATATAATAGCCACGTTCGCAAACACATACAGCATTACGTATCCAGTACCTCCGAACTGAGAGGAATTTATCGCCTTACTGCCCAAAAAACAGGATTTCAGCAGATTCGAGTAGTTAATAACAAAGAAGACATGTCATTATTTTTTAATGAACGTGAATTTATGAGGAGCTTCTCTGTATCTACGGCAAATTGCGAGCGATCAACGGTTCTTCTTAATCATACAAATGAAGTAACGAACACCATTAAAGTGAAATGCATGACTTATTGCTGCAAGCAGCTAACTCACTTAGGAGCAGCTTGAGGTATTGAATCAACTGCTGCAAGAAATTATCCAATTGTGAGCAAGGGTCGGCGGATTGCAGAGGTCTACTTTTTTCATTTTGAAGAGTGAGTAACGAATAAAAGGTAGCATCACAAAATATTGCAATTATGAGTACCTGGATGAGAACTAAGAAGATGTGAGGAAACGACCATATTTCTCCAGTACGACACGAGAAATCGACGTTTACTGTTTAGCCTTATCTAGTACGAAACGAACAGAAATTACTATCACACAGTTTATCGCACAGAATGTATTCACACAGTTCCTACGGCAGCGCTGAGTAGCTGAGAACACAACGTAAAATGCTGAAAATAGAAAGCCAACAACACCTGCTTGATTGATGGACGAACGCATAGTCTTAAATATGTGGAAAGTCGCTATTCGTACTTCATATACCACCCTGCACCTTCGATCGAAATGTTTACGCCGTTAAATCAGATCCATCCTGTCTTGGAAAAAAAATGTGGAAAACACGCCCGTTCGGCTCCATTCCAAACATTCATCAGCATGTTGCACATCGTTTATGGGAAATACAGATATAATATCATTTGTGAAAGTCACAGAAAGTTGTAAAGAGCACAGAGAGCACGACGACAGGTGTACTAATAAAGTAATTTTGTGGCTTCTCAGAGAATCTATTATCTCTTTATTTCCCGCAGGGATAGGGCTTTGGTTCCATAACAACAAATTCATGTTTCCATAAGCCTTAATTCTTCAAATTGGCTGAAAACACTTCAAAACCTCTTTGCGGTGACCTCCACCAAACCGATATCCCGTTGGTTGGACAGTAATCAGCGCTCTTCACGCAATATCAACATCGACTTTTTGTAAGCAGCTGCATTTTTGTCATCCTGCATTCCACACAAAGGGAATTTCACAAAACTAGTCACTGAACTGTTCGAAACAGTCCAGCGATAATATGCTTATATGGATTCTTGCCGAAGCACTTTGACGTTGGGTTTCTATACGCAGAGTAAAGTAATGTCACACGTTACTAAAAAACGATGCTTCTAAGGAGTGTAGTAGAGGCTGCATTTTACGACACTATAAAATCAAAGAAGTGAGAACGACTTTGGAGCTTCCATTTTAAAAATAGCTCCAGCGACATGTTTGTAAAATCGGATTTCATTATGTATCCAGATTGAGCGAATTCCAATGTTCCGATAAATGCAAGGCGCATTTCCGCTGCATGTAGCCAATGTTTGCTGAACAAAATCTAGAACATCTGTTTTTTATCTAGGGCCTTTTTTTGCTTGAAAAAGTTTCTCAAGGCGATCAACGAATGATCAAGTTTTAATGTAGGCTTCCGCTTAACTATGCACGAAATTTACACGAAATTATCCCAGCTTTACACGAAATTGAAGAAATTCATTGGATCGAAAATTCAGAAGATATTTTCGCCAGCGTTTTATGTTCCATTAATTTACTAGGTCTTTTTCTTTATTAAAAAGCTGTACTTCGTGCGGATATACCTTAATACTCATTCATTTTTGTTTAAAATAGAGCTAATCTTCAACGCATGAAGTTCTTTTATGATTCTTGAATGTGGTTTTTAAATGGTTACATAATGATTATCAATCACCGATAACAAATGGTAATTAGTGCACGTATGCAGTATCTTAAATTAAAGCCATATGCAGCAATCTCCTCTCACGTGCGGCGAAACAACATTAATTTCAGGTGTTTAGTTTAATGGATTATTTTAAAAGGACACAAAAATTCTGAATTGGAATTATTTGGTGACGTCCGCAGAGATGTCGATATCATCTTTTAAATAAAGAACGATTTTCGAAATGGAGATGTAATTATGAAGGGAGTTTGAGGCGATCAAAGCGCTAAATGAGTGTCGTGAACAATTTTGCCCTGAACAACCACTCAGTTAATTTAATCAGTGAACTACTTTTAAATAGGTATTTATTGCTTCTTTCATGAGCAAAGTTGTGCAGAAATTATAGAATAATGCCATTAGCAGAGCAAGGAGTAGCAAGGCATCCTCATTTAATTTTACCTTCTTTACTCCAGAGAGGAAAAACTCCGATAAAAATGAATAGACAAATTTTGAAGCAACAACCAACACAAGCCTTTACAACATACATTTCAGAAGTTTGTAATAATGGAACAGTATCGTTGATGCTGCATGCATGACCAACCGCAAACAACACAAATTAAAAGTTTTTTCCGTGTTTCCAAGTTCAACATGGATCTTACTTCAACCAACTTCAAATGGGAAAAAGACAACGCCTCCCACTCCACTAAGCATTTTGGCATTCCACTTTCAAAGTTACGTAATATTCGTTATAATGCCTCTAAACCGAACAATTTTTTCATTGCTGAAGAATGCATATGAAAGCAACTCTTCTCAACTCAGTGCACGAATAATTAGCTGGAATATAGGAGGATATTCCGTTATAAATATATATTCGCGTTAATATGTAATATGGCACTTCCCATATAAATAGGCATAAATGATGATAACATGCATAAAGTACATCTACTGTTGTTAATCAGTATGCATGGAAGGGATTGCTATCATCAAATTTATCCCTATGTGCAGCAGAATTCTTCAATCGACTAGTGAATTCATGAAGAGGTTACCATGAAAGCGTCAGCGAGAATCGCGCCCACTTTTCGATTCCGGAGAAGACTTTACAACAAGAATTGATGCTTGTTTTAAAAAAAGAAAGGATAGACCGACTAACTATGAAACTCCATCTTTTTAAGTAGAAAAAGCCAAGAAGCTTATCTAG
Organism: Ascaris suum; assembly: GCA_013433145.1. NCBI lineage: Eukaryota > Metazoa > Nematoda > Chromadorea > Rhabditida > Ascarididae > Ascaris > Ascaris suum. Next base: position 5,395,791 of record CM024188.1, on the reverse strand, counting down.
ATCCAAAAGCCCCAAATGCCACATATGCAAATAGGCGTCGCCTAGGAGGACCAGAAGAAAGTTATTTACATATTGATAAGCAGTGAAATTGTCTGAATGCTCCGTTCGAAAAGCTTTCAGCTATTCATGGACAATGTTTGTTCTCATAGAGTCAAAATAAAAGTGCAAAATTGCACATAGCGACAAGCGACAATAAATCACCATTGTCAGCCAAATTCGCTGTGATTAACTTGAGTTATGCCTTGTGTGGTCAAAAAGAAGAACGTTCATAATGCACTCATTGATGCCGTGTCTTTCTTCAGTGAAAACGATTAACAAAAAAATCTCCACAATGAAATAGTGGAGAAACTTTTGCGAAAAACTTTTGCAAATGCTTCGTATATTTATTGCTGCGGCAAAAGTAGAATAATTGATTCAAGAATGAATTTAACGGAAAAATCGCGGCATTTATATACTCGGATAATTTCACAACTATATACAAATGAAAAGAGATAGTATTTTAGGAGAGGAGAGCGTTTCCTATTGTTACAGCAGCAATATTAAAAGTAAGCGTGAAACCTCTTTTTTGAAAAATCGAGTCTTTTAGAACAGTTCAATAGCGGGCCATTCTCATAGGTGACGGATAATGAACACTTCGAAGTTATCTGAATGGATATTTCATGCAGTTGTGAATAAAAGCTCGCAAAGGATTTTGTTTGAAAATCGCTTGTTATTCTACAGCTGTGATTCCTTTCTTGGAGGCATTTAAAATTGATTGGAATTGAAACGTTTGTAATTCATATTCGGCAAAAATTTGGTTAACTTCACAAAACGTCAGAAGCGCCTCACTCGCACTACTATATTTGATCGGACCGATATATTTAAGTCTTATAGTTGTAACAATGCAGGAAAATAAGTGAACATTTCACCTCGTGTTTTTTCCGATATCAAGGTCTCGACTGTTGAACTGTAATGATTTCAATACGAATGTAAAACGAAATGTGGAAGTGAAGAGATGAGAGCATAACAAGTGCATTCGGGCCTGCAGTATCATTCGACACATTGAATGCCAATGATATTTAATTCTGTGAATGGAGTGAACATTTCATGCGACTGTAACATTAGGAGCTATATAAACATTATCAATAAACTCATCCAAAAATCTCACGGCACAGTTGTAGCCGATAAGAAATTGCAGCCGGTCGTCGCATACCTGCGGAATCGCATGAGAGTATCAATAACTGAATAAGGGTTTTGATGTATTTGAAAAGCAAACGCCAAATTTGATTGAGTTCACTGATTTTCTATATTTGACACGTACTAACGTGCGGAAGGCAATGAATGCTCGATGAATCACTCCTTTCCCTTCTCCTTCCTCCCTCAATTTCTCAGGAGGGTATTTAAAGTTATGCGAAGTATGAAGAAATATTATTACTTGCAAAGTAATGCTCGAAAAAAATAAACTATTAAATGAACAATAAATAAGCGCACTCTATTCATTTAAACAGCCGATGACTGCGTCTTACACGTGCAATTACGCGCGACAAACGGCCGATGACTGCCTGATCCATGGTCCTAAGCGCGGAGCTCGAGTGAGCGCAGTAAATGCGCATTCGCGCAAAAAAAAAAAAAAAAAATCGCGACGTTCCGCGGTAGTAGGATTGGTGGAGCAGTTGCTGTGTGCTTTTGTGAAGCGGCTTTTTTATCGAAAATAGCGAAACAATAGGTATAAGATTTCAGAGCACTGAAACGTGACAAGCAATAGCTGAGGATCGCTTTACGAATTCCAAAATCGTTAGATTGCTTCAGAAACTCCTTTGTCTGCTAAGAAATGATTTCAAAAGTGAGAAGAAATTCATAAATATTAAAATACGTCGGAAGGGAATAAATGCTTCTTTAAAGCCTAACAAGTTCATTCAATAATGTGAAATTAATTTAAGAAACCGCTGATTGATCGGAGGCACAATGATAGGGCAAGAAGCAAATGTTTTAAGCAGAGTTAATCGGTAGTTGCTACTGGTTGGGAGGAATTGCGATGACGACACCACGACGCATCGCCTTGTGACGAGCAGGCGTCTTTGAGACATCTAAACGATATAAAGCAATAGACGAGGGAGGGGGTGAGGGCAAGAAGGAGTTTATATTTTCATATGGAAACTGAACTTTAGGAATACGTAATAATAGAGCGGTAAAAAACTTTAACACTTTTTTACTTACTAGATACAATGCTGGTTGTAGAAATGCGTGCTGCCCCCATCGCAAAGCTGCAGAAGCTTTTGAATATTTTTGTAAATGAAAGAAAAAAGCGCCTAAAAATGTTTCACCGCAAATTGCCACCGCTGGTGGGTCAACGATTGTTCAAAAAAATCTTTTTCAACTTTGACTTCGCATTCAGAATGCTCATCGTTGCGTCTATACAATTATCGATCGGTCGTTTTATCCCCATGACATATGCAGACAATCGGTGATACAACTCCACCTCCTTCTCTCCCTCTCCCCCCCCCCCCCCCCCCTCACTTCCTTTACCCAGTACCTTGTGTGAAAAAATCTGTTGGAGGAGCACATCAATGGACCCAGCAAGATATCGACTTTGCATTTCAATTCGTCTTCACCCACTTGACTAATATATTCCACAATATGTAAGTTTAAAGTCAGTGCCATAATAACTTTATAATTCAAGAAATCTGTCGGTTGTACAAGCTGTCGCGAAGACACGCGAGTGAGTTATGCAGCTGCTAGAGACTGAAAATTGAAGTGCGTCTCAACGCAGCAACTCACGAAACTGTCTATTTGATCTCTTGCCACAGCGACTATATCGCTCCATTTAAGCAGCGTTGTTGTTCATGTGAAGGCGCAACTTTCTTGTGCTTTGTCACCATTACATTATCTTTCTTGTTGTATTGTTGAGTTCGTTTCCCAACTTCCTTTCATTCTTGGTTTTCGATAGTATTGATAGCTTGATGACATCTTCAATACATACTCGCATATCTTTTGTTAATGTTTCAATAAAAAACCACCTCGACTATCTCAGGTCATGTCTGATGATGTTCTTGTATTCGTCTTTTAGCTAAGTCCCGTTTTAATGTTGTTTGGGAATATATTAAAGGTTATTACCCAAGTTTGAGGTGTCGGGCGATCGCAGAACTGAGAAGTGTCCCTCGAACCTTGTGAACAGACTTGGGACGAACCAACCAGAAGGTTGGTGCATACTGTTTGAGAAAAGGAGGGACGGAAGTGGACGAGCCCTCTTCGAATCAGGTCAGTTTGCATTTACGTAACGTTGACTGCTGAGGATCTCAACAGTTTTAGTCCAGCAGAGAAGTTTAACAACATAAAGAAAGAACTGTCGACGGCGCAAGAAAAACAATTCACAATAAAAGCTCCAAACCGCAAGCATTAGGCAGTTTGGACTTGATATTCTTCAGGTAACTTGATGGTCAGCACAAGCGCAGTCGTCCGACACCTCGTTTCTCTTAGAAGTAGTGTTTTGAACTTCGCATTTCAAGCACTGCGCAATTGTTACAGGAGCTGTATTTGTAAAGCTGCTTTATTGCGCCCATCGTGTGTATCGTATCATCCACGTCCCACAATCTGCCCTCAACTTCTTGTCGTTTTCTTATAATTGTCTTTGTTTTATATACTGCTTTCATGTTGTTGGTGTCTCGACAGGCCTGCATTGTTTGTAAGTTTTATTCCACGTGCATCGTGACTCTTAACTCTGTTATTCTTTGTTCTAATAAACCAAAGATCTTGCCGTTTTCTTTTCTGTCGTCTACATACGACCCGCATCTTCGTTTTGTTCACGGCACAAACCTTCTACATAGTATTCATGCTTTGTAACGACCGGTGTAAAATGGAAAACCAATTGCAATGAGCTTTAAAATGAGTAAAATTTTTAACCCATACGTTGCGCAACGAACGGCTTGCATGTAAATCCGAAAATAATTACTGAAACGAAAAAAAAGAGAAAAAACGCGGAATTCCTTCGCTTTCAATTGTCTATATCTTTTCTTGCATGCGGTGGATCAATGTGGGAGGTGGTATATAAAGTCAATAGATTATATTCGCCCGAAGTTCGTAACTTCTAGCTCCAGTTGTTCTTGACTTGAAACTAACGCAATTCAGAAAAGTGAACGTATGTAAAAGTATAAAAAAACGCATATAGACGTAACCTGTCATAATGCGCTAACGGAAATTTCTACGAAGTGCTGTTCGTGTGTGAAGCGAAATGCGTCTGGAGAAGCGTATGATTTAAAAGGGAAAGAAGCTAAATGGCTCAGTTCCGTATGAGGAGGGACATTTTAAAATCATTAATCAGTCCCTCTTATACGTCAGTAAGCGTGGTTGAAATTGATGGGATTAATCAAAAAATTCACGTTTTGATAGACGAAGAGACCTATATGAACGTAAGTTATGAGTTAAAGTTCTAGAAACGCATCGATAAGTCACTCATTCTCTGATGGAAACCTTATGTTTAGAGATGTTGTAAAGAAATCACCTCTGCGGCCTTCATTTATGCAAATATTGCCAACATCCATCAAGCCAGTATAACAGCACTTGAGAAGTCTTTGCTCTCCACCCAACATTTAGAGCTTTATTTTGATTAAAAGCCGATTTTGAAGAGTTATCAAACTACTCCTATATTTAGCGGAATTATACTGCGATTATTATAATGGGAATGCTACGTATGGAAAAATCGTTGAGCCAAGTAGCACGAGCCTTCGAACCCCGCAAAATGTAAAGATTTGGTTTATCAGCGGTTGAAGATCTCAAGAACTGGTGATTTTCCACAGCAGGGGAAGTAATCATACTCCATTAAAATTGAAATGCATTTTAAAAAAGGTGAAGCTGACGGAAAAATTCGCAAGCCTTCCCTTAGTCTTGAAAGAGAATTTGACTTCACTGAGTTATCACTATTCAACAGTGCGCCCGTTTACTGCAAAAGATTTTGTTAACTCTGTTGTAAGGTTTGCTATAAGAACTACTGTAAAACTTATTGCCAAAGTTCGTAAAAAGCGTAATAAAAGCCATCGTAAGAAACTAATAATCGCCGATATGCATTGGAAAGCAGGAAAACAATGGAGTGGCGGAAGTTTAGAATGTTTCAAGATTGGAAAAAAACTGAAAATCTTGACGAAAATGTTGAAAAACTGGAAACTGAAACTGAAACTCAAGGAGCTCATAGAAAAATTACCCATCACGTGTAATGTCTTCGACGCATCTGAAATATTAAAGTTACATAGGAAGGTCAAAGTTATAATGATGTTATCTTCGTTTTGGTAGTGCAATTGATCCTACTTTACAAACTACCCCGACTAGCCACTGCTATCAGCTGTGAGCCTAAAAATCTAAAGACTCAAGCTAACAATATCAACAGAATTGATAACGTGTAAAGTACGGGCGAGAAGTTTCTAGATCAGTAAAAAGTGCAACGGAGAATACCATGCACTTAAAGCAAATCGAGACTTACTAGGTTGGTGGAAGCTTTTTAGGAAGACTTGCTAGGAAAACTTACTAGGTCTGAAATCCACTGTGTTATGAGCCACATAGTACGTCACGTTGCTTCATGTGAGATTAAAAGCATATTTTTATCAATAGAGTAATTATCAGAGGTAAATCTGCATAATCTCTTCTGTAGAAGCAAATTTTAGCACGCCTTTCTTTTGATATTTAATGCATCTGAATTAGAAGCGAAGTCTATATAACAGATTTCAAAGAATGCCAGCGTCTTCTTTGTTGTCACTTGTGCAAAACTCTGACTTGGTCGTCCTGCTGAAGAAGGCGATGATGAGCAATTATGATTATAGTGTGCTGAACAATATCGAAAAACAAGGTATGCTAAGAGATAATGAGGGTCGTTCTTCGATCCGTATACTGCACATGTAATTCGTGTCTATAAATTAACGATTCATGCCCATTCTTTAAAATAGCTCACATTGGCATGTTTAGATGTGTGGAAAATGTTAACAATAATAAACCTTTTTATGTGGTGTACAGGAAACGAAACTAAGAAATGAGACATCATAGTGATGAGGCCTATGTGCTTGGAAATTCCTTGCTAAATAATTTCCACTCTAAAATCCGTGCCAGAGACCTCTGAGATAGCCGGTAAACAAACGCCTTAATGGCACACTTAACTCGACGCTTGGGTAGTCGACTGCGGCCAAGCATTACTCTCGGTGCGCTAATTTGGAAATTGATTTTTTTTTCTAGCAGCAAGCAGCATCATGAAAACCGAATATGGTCTAGCGGAAGTTAGGGTTCATCATGCACATAGAAAATTTGTGCTCATTATTGTTGTTGAGATGAGATCGGCATAAACAACTTGGAGGAACTAATCTAACACGAAAAAAAAACCCTTAATGAATTTTGACTGCCGTTGCAAACGTCTCAGCATTTAATTGTCGAGCAATCTGTGTAAATTTTAGATTCAGTTCTCGAGGCAGTAATTCAAGAACAATGATGTGCTACCAAAAATGACGATCGAAGTTGCTTGAAGCACTTAAATAAATTGAGTCAAGTTAAGTGAAATAAACTGCAGTGGCTAAACTGCTAAGACAACTCATGGCCAAAACACTGCATTAAGGCGCATAATTCTTCTTACGCTGTGATCGCCTCTGCGATCCACTCACGATCGGCATGCCTTTTGAATGCCACCCATCCCCTACAGAGCGGCTGTTCTCTCATTTATTCTTCGTTGCAACCTGAAGCTTTCTTCTATCCGTAGTGTTTAGGAACGTTAAAAATTTGCGCCGTTAGCATCATTCGGCATTACCATTTCTCTGAAACGTCCTGAAATTCTTGTCTGTACAATGATAAAATGAAACGCATATAACTGCGCCGTCGAAACGGATGAGCAATTTGCATTGTTGAGCTTATCATGTGTCAAATATGTGTAAGGTGTTACCGCAATTCCGTTTATTAACATGCGATAAAATTCTTAAGCAGCCGCCTAAGGGAACGAATGCGAAAATGACTATTTGCGCAATTTCTTCTACCTCCACCTGTTTATTCATCTTTGCATCGATGACTACAATGTCAATTATTAATTCTTTCAGATCTTCCTCATTGGTGTCTCCTGTCTTTCTCTTGAATCGCAATACGAGAAGCACTTAATTAGTGATTAGTTGAAGAGGACTTCCATGAATTCTTTCAAGAAGATTTGAAGTACTCGTATAGTTGAAGGTTGGTTTGCACTTTATGAATAGATGAAAATCTCGTGAGGAGGCATGAGGCTGTTTAATTAGATTAAGCATTACTTCAAAATCGCAAGCGAAATATCCCACTAAGCCGTGCCAGCGAGGACCTACTGACTCCAGCCACCAGATAGCGCAAAACGTTATGAAATGCTGACAAACTGGATTAGGTGACAGAACTTTGTACGCCCTCAAGATTATCAGTTAAGAATGCCACGAAATTTTTCCGACGGTTCATTTCGAAACAGATTTCCTGATACCAGCCATCCGATGAACTGCAAAAACTCATGAAGAAGCAAACCTTTAGTAAACCTCAGCAAGAATTTTGTTGAAAGTAATTGGAAAAGGAAGAAAATGGTTTCGAAATAACTTTTTAAATCCCATGCACACAGCACAATGGTGTTGCAAGGTTGGCGCCTAAATATTCATGGAAATGACGGAATTAACAAATCACCTCTAAGGAGTGCTCATCTATTCCTTAGAAAACATAAAGGGTGGAGGAGATTATATCGAAGAAGTGAACACGGCTGCTACTCATTAATCCAATCGTTTCTCCAATATTATGACTACCTTCGGAAGTAACAATGGCGCTCATTCAAAAATTCAGTTAGTCACGCAAAATGGGTTGCACACCATTGTTATGCAGCAGTGGTAATGTGTTATCGCATTTAGAGAATTACGGGAAATTTCATTTAGACGAGCCATTTCTGCAAAGAACTGACAATAAATATTCGTTGGAGTAATATGACTTGGGAAAATAGGTTTGCAATGTGCTTTCATATGATTCTCTTTGAAAACATTGAGAAACGAGCATAACAACTGTCGCTTACATTATCAAAGTGATCATCGAAATGTTCTGGATCAAGTGAAGTGTCTGAAGGAAGGTTTCTGAGACAGAGAAGGAAGAGAGAGAGGAAGAGAGGGTTCAAGGAGCCTTGGGAGACGACGTTATGTGCATTTTGTATAGAAATATCAATAACAATGACGTATTCTCATGCGAATCGAAATCGGAAGCAACATTTGGCTTCATAAAATAAAGTGACAGAATCATCGCTACTATAAGAACTCCCGAGCTCTTTGGTGAAGAAAGATCACAGACCGCAAAACCATTACATACACAAATAGAACAGTGCTATGAGGTAGACAAAACATTAGCAGACGAACTAGCAGTTGAATTAGAAATAACAGTCGGACCGAACAGGTGAATACTAAAGGATTAGCTCGCACTTGACAGCTTCAGTTTGCCTGCACTCATTCGTTTTTATGAGTGGATCTGTGAAGGACTGCTTGAACTATGCACATAGCCGCCATCTTTAGGTTCTTTTCTAAGCATACATTTATTATGAATAGGAAACTTGAAATAAGCCAGCTGCCGTCCCTCCAATTTCTTGCTCTTTTTCTGGCAAGTGAATGCAAACAGGTTTAGTTCGTAATGTATCACAAATTAAGTCATAGTAGTGAAAAGACGCGGTGGACATCCCGTTCGAGAAAAACGACTCTTAAAAAGCGCATGCATGGCATGCATACATAGCATACCCTCACGCGAACACAGACACATACTACGATGTTAGGAATAGCTGTCTCAATTGGGATGTGGATTTTAGACATGAGCTCAACATAGCTGGAAGACCGTTGCCTTAATCGGAACAAACCGATCATCATTCTAAGATCTCTGAACACACACACTCTACGGATATGCCCTTAACTTTTCATTAATCAAACAAATCAGAAATCCTTCGCGCTGGTCCTCAATCGTGTCCAGTGGTTAGAATATTGCATGGGATACCCTAGACGTACACACACCAACACTTATTAATGAATAATGAGAAGTAGGAGTATCCGTGACCTTTAGAGGATCATCCACAGCGAAAGATAATAAAGGGTGGGTTTAGCAAAATGCATGCACTCAAGCACAGAAGAATATATTTCACAGCATCAAAACGAGTCAATAAGCGAGAGTCGTTCACAACACATCATTTCGGCTATTTTTTGGGTATTTCTTTGGGAATACTTGAAATGCATTGATGAGAGTGAAGTCTAATCCGGTTAGCCGGTTTCAGCCGGTCGTTTTTGTCTGAAAAGAGAATACGTGAAAGACACGCTCAGTGAGAAAATGCTGCGTTGCTATCACATAAACGTTGCAATCTCTACTATCCACAAAACGTATTGCCAGTCTGCTTATCGAGTCTGTTAATTCCTTTGTAAGACTAAGAGAGCAATGATGTATTATGTCCCTGAATTCCTCCCTTTTTGCGCTAGGAGGTGAAGTTCTAAGTGATCCCTTTCTCGGCACTAAGAACTAATTTGTCTACTGAACTCATCATAACACCTGCTGAACTTATCACAACTTATCATACTGCTTGTTGAACAATCCTGCCAATGTAAGTTATCGCATCCTTCAGTGAAGCTCACATTGGAGATTTGGCTTTAATGCATCGATGAGGTAGGTACCAACTAGTCCAAAAGCGCCACTTTTAAATCTCGATCTCAATCGAAAGAGATTATTTTAACATTGTCCAAATGAGTTATGTATCAGTAGGAATAGATCGCCTTTCTCAGAAAAGGCAATTAAGCAGAAGCATTTTGTTCGTTTTTTTTTTGCCCACTCCGAGAGCTGGAAAATTGAGATGATGAGCGAGTAGATTAAACAGAAATATTTAGCCTGGCAAGTGAGCTAGCTGAATGCTCATCTTTGAAGACCCAACTTATGGCTGGATTATTTCAGTTATTTATTACGTTGTTTCGAATGACAGAATGACCCATTTTGTGTATTCTAAAAAAAGCATTATCAATTTAGCGAAAGCTCTGATCATTATGAGCAATACGAAAAATGCACACGTGTTGTTTTAAGATCAACAGAATAACGTAGACTGCAAATGCAGATAAATGTAACAGATTCCCATTGCTTCACTGTTTCATTACTGTTTGAAAAAAATCAAAATTGGCGTTTTTACATTAGCATTTACTTTCCTTTGCTTATCAAACAGTCGCGCACTAGATTAAAATTTTGAATTCGTTGATTTTCAAAGATAAAAATTTTGCGAAAAAAATTCCCATTTGAAGCATCGAAATAATAGCTAGAATGCAAATTGCGACACGTGAAGAATCGTATTTCTCGCAAAGAAATTGCCTAGCTCAACTAATAAGAGCACTTTTCAAAACAAAGATGAAAAATTTTAAGCGAATAGTAGGAATGGTAATGAGTTCTCGTAGCATTTAAAACAATTGCCGATAGTCCGCCTAAGTGGAATTTCGCATTCATCGTTTTATACTATTCAAAATATCAACAAAAGTTATTACAAAATATCGACAAAAGTTATTACTAGCGCCATTCCCCACCACTTCAGCTAATATTCAGAAGACAAGAAACGACAGCGAGCTTGCAACGACGCCTATGTAAACTAGCCGTCGAACAGACTGAAAGCAAATTTTCGCAATAAACAAGAGGCGTTTATTGGACAAAATATTTAGCAGCGGCGACAGGCCAGCTTAGAGTGAAAATTTTGACATGAACTATAAGTGCTGTTGGTACAAAAATATTATCACAAGCATAATAACACCTGGGGCAAAAAAGGAAAAAGTTCCATATCGAGCATAAGCAAGCTTAGATAATTTTCACGCAAAGTATAAAAAAGTAATAAGCAGACAAAAAATTCTATCCTAGAACAAACTCTTGGAGCGACGAATTTGATACATAGAGTAGAGATGCTTTGAATAAATTTTTACTGCAGAACAGTCAAACGAATGCACTTTAATCTGAAATTTGTCAACGAAAGTTTTATAATGTTCATTTGTTGTTGGGAATTGAGTCCATCTATAGCATCCCATTTTCTATGTAAAATGTTTGCAGTAATATTTGTTATTCTTCTGGTTGTCTACTTCCTACGAGGCAGTAGAGTTTGAAAGTCTGGAATGGTTGTATAGAGCCGATGATTCTCTAATTAATCAATCTGTGGTTTCGGCGCAATTTTCAACAAATCATGCATATTTGCAAACATATGGAATATTAGGATTCAAAAAGCTATTGTAATCTACATAAATCATTATCGAACAAAGTATTAGGGGTATTTTTAGGTGCAACCCACACTAGCGTTAAGGAACCATAAATAACGGGGACATCGCTATAAAGGAAAGCTTATCGCTGCTCTGTGTATTTTTTGTCTCCTTCAATGACATCTGAAAGGGCGATATAATTATATGTCCTAAAAGTCTGTACTTCTCGTCCCCTTCAATCCGAATACCTTCCAATCGTTGCTTTTCTTTGGTTATTCTGCCCAACTGCGTTGCGACTTACCACTGCAATACACACGCACATATCACGATTTCTTGATATTGGCACTCCACTCATGAAAACATATCGCTGATAGTAACAACAAAATAGTTCTTTAATAGCAAGCGATATTTGATGCATTACATTGCCTATTAGCGTTCGACTTGAAAAGGATTTAGTGGGCTTAACTCAGCTTTAAGGCAGATCACACGCTGAAGCGAAATTGTCAGTCAAGCATACAGTCTTCAAGCCAATACGTTCAGTTAAAAACCTTGGATAGCATGAAGGCCGCATGAGAGGGTGCGCAAACGAAACTGTTGCTGTAATGGTTTCGTGCTATCACATAGCGTTCTATTCGAGGTAAAAGAGCTCTGTTAAACCTGAAAGATGATCCTAGATGACAACAACGTGATGGAACGAAGCGCACAACAGCGTGCCTACAAAAGTGCTCAACGCAACATATATTGTTGGTGCGATACATGCATGCACGGTTGTGATTTAAATAAACACAATAGTCCAAACAGCAAAGCTTGCATCTTCCAACGAAATATTTGGAGAGTAAAGAGGAATGTCTTTTTAGTTATTCCATCGTCTCGTCATAACTTCTTGCTTGTTAAAAACTTCTGTTCCTTCACACGGACCACTCATACTTTCAGCTCTCACACATCCAAAGTTTCAAGAAAGTGATAAGGAACGATGGAATTCAATGCTCTGAGAAGAGCTGTACTTGTCAAATAGGCGGAATCCTATTTCCCTCGAAAGACTGATTCAGGTGAGCTGTTCCTTTATTCACGCTGCAAACCAACAAATGCAGGTTATGTGAACTTTACTATTAGCTTCAGAAATGCGAATTCTTAGACTGCTAATTACTCATTCGACTCCAAAAAAGTGCCTCAAATGTAGCAGAGAAATTAACACCCGTCGGAACAAATTCTGAGAAATCATCCTTTGCTACGACCGGAACTTTTGAAAATAGTTTGCGCACAAGCCTCTGCAAATATTAAGGTTGTTTTTTTTTGAGGAATGAAAAATCTTTGTGAAAAGGTTTGCAATGTGTAGGTAGGACAGTATCAGATGTTATTTACGCCACAAATAAATGCAACTCTTGACGGAAGGCATAAAACAAAGAAGCGATTGATTATCCGTTGAAAGCAAATATGCGAGCGAGCATCCGCTAGATAAGTCGTAGTCGAGAGATGTTGCAGCTCAGACTTGGCTCCTCTGCCAGAAATTTTCATAACAGCAGCCATTGGGCCGAGCCGACATATAAGCCTGCTTATTGACACCCACTGCCCATATTAAACGCATACGACACATTTGGATAATTGATGGACTTGCCGGTTGGGCGTTCTCATTACTGAATTCGCTCGGTGCACAGATCAACACACAACCTTCTCGCGTGCACAAGATTATTTATGAGCTATATTTTCGTTTGAAATCATCAGAACATTTCATGCGAATTCGAGTTATTCAACGGTACTAAATGGTCATATTTCTTCCGCTAGATATTTCTTATTCTCTTGATAATGAAAATCATTGCATAAGACAGAGCAAAGAGCAGAAGGTAATATCCTCAATGGACTTTCTTTAAAAAAACAGATTATGGAATGATGTTTAAAAGTTTAGCCTAAGAGATAAAAGTAAACCTCATCATATTTAGCAAAGAATTTTAGAAACAATTTTCTCCTCAATCGCTACTGAAAGCACATCCAAAAATTCGATCGAAATGAGCGCGAAAGCTTTTGTTGGAGGAAGGGGGTGAAGGAAGGGGAATATGGATTGTCAGCGACGGAATTCGACTCGGCTTGATCAGTTAATTGTTCGCATTAGAAAAAACTTCTGCACTGTTCGCGAAATTCTGATTTAATATCATCAGCTTGCTGTCGTACTATTATTATAGACTGTTAACTGAGAAATTCTGCTATGTCAATGATCGTACGATGAACATTCATGGCCACTGTGGGTCGAATCTTTCGCAGAAACAGACCGTCCACACGCACCACTGCAGACAAATCGTTGATCCATCATACCTGCAGATCCAAGCTGCAAAGTTTTCATCTGTGCTGCTGAATGATGGCACAACATTGTACTTTTCGCGAGGAAGAGGCAAATGGAGTCCCAGGTATGCGATGAAACGCTATCTCATAGTGGCATTGCAGCTTCGCACGACTTCACACTATCCTGTGCACAGCCGTTCACTACTTCATAATAAAACTGCGCTCACAAATGCTGGATTGAAACCATACTTCACAATTGGGGGCTTTCATTAACAAATATGCCAACATGATGCATTCATGCGACCACGCGATAAGAGGAAAAGGAGGTTTCAATCAAGTCGCATTAAAAATTTTCGGTCATTCACATTGCAGCGCAATGGTTTAGCCTTCTATGCACAAAGGTCTTTAATAAATTAAGCTGTTCTCTTGATTGTAGGTTCACCATGATTATATACAATTAAGTTACGTATCGTGCACAGACAATCAACGTTTCAAAGGTGCTCGCAAAGTACCATGCCAATTTGGACCTAATCGTGGAAAAACTGGTAGTAAACCAAGATTGCCAATTTAACGGCTTGGCAAGTTGTGAAAATCCAACTGAAGTGTGGAAAAAGCTGCCAAAGATTTGGACTTTCAGAGCACTTGTTGGACGGCCAAAATTACCCACAAGCAGGTCCACGTCCTATTTGAGGAAATGATGACGATTTTGTGACACATAGACATTTAATGCGACCTCTTAAACTAAAAAGGCTGCCAACTAGCGCACATTCGTCGTGGGGACGAAGAACAGTGACCAGAAAGTTCGTTAAAGTAGTCCAAATGAGCTGGTTAATTGAATTTCTGGATTAGCATCCTTTGAAGACTCGCTTTCCCCCATAGTAAACAACTTGATTATTGCTGTAAGCAGCTTTTAACGCTAGCCACTACATATTACCTCTTTGTGTCGCTGCAGGACCAAAGACTAAGCGACTTGTCAGGCACTGCAAGGATGCTGAAAGATAATGTGATACTCAGCGCGAAAGCCTATACAAATTTTTCAGCGAACGAAGTGAACTGAGGATTTTTGAAGTATTTTAGGGACTTTAGACATTCCAAATTCTCGATATAAAGAATTAAGCGACCCGAAAAGGTTGGCAATCGTCAGTGGTTGTTATTTCGTCCTGGTATTTTTCTGGATCCTGTAGGAGGGCGGGTGGAATGGCCTTCAAGCGCAATCTTCCTTCCTTCACTGGGTGTTACAAGTGCTCCCTTACCCAATGAAGAAAATTTTCCTTCGTAATGGCGACAACAATGGTAATTATATAGCGTAGAATTCATTACTTCTGAGATTTATGCTTCAATCATGAATGTGTCCTTTGTATCCTTTGTATGCTTGAATAGATGGGGGAAAACAACATTGATCACCTTAAAAAACCTGATTTCCTCCACTGTGGCAACATTTTTTTTTCGGCACTCACATACTTCAAACCCCCTTATGTGGGCAAATTCCGAGCACTTTAGATGCAAATACCTTGCCTCTTCGAAAACCACAAGAGCATATGCTCATCGAAGCAGTATATCGTGTAAGGCATCTGCTGTTCGAAAAGGCGACGTATGTAAAGTTTGATGGTGTTCTGAAAATTTCTGAATCAGAATTCGGATTGCGATCTCGATCTCCTCTCCCCCTTCTCCCCTCCTTCGTCCGATTATTTAAGAAGGTCGTTTTGATGTCCCAACACCCAAAAACTATTTCAAGACAGCTCTGAAGATTGCAAAACACCTCAGTGCACTATCTACACTTCAAGCCGGTCAAAACTTGAAGATATGAACAGATATGGAGTAAGATTTTTGTAGAGCGAAATAGTACGACGTGACGTAGAGTAATATTTTATAACGCGCTGTAAAAAATTACTCACGTTACTACTATACATGCTCAGGTTCTACTTAGTTCTAAGAGCTTGGTTGCTAATATTTGGCAATAGCGCAAGATATTAGCAGGAGACATATCGACATTAAATGCCACATTAACTGAACGGAAAATTTTTTTTGCTTTGGAATTGCTTCTGAGTTCAAATGCGTTACGACATATAAGCTCGAGGACGATCTCTCTAAACGTTTTGCATGAGTTTCTCCACAGTCGTTAATTTCGAAAATCAAATTCAGATATCATTATTTTTCCTGCTTTTTCAGTCCCTTTTGTTCTATAAAAATCATTGTTTTTGAATGCAACAGCAATCTTCAGATATTATTTATTTCATATCTATTTCAACAACATTGAGACTGCTCTTATCCTCCACCAATTCCAATCTTCAAATTTTATTCCTTCTGCACTTATGATTTGGAAACTAGATTACATTTCCTATTTTGTGAATTCGTGCTATAGTTTCATACCTCGATTATCGACTATGCAGCCTACTGCACCAAACCGGGTATCTGCAAAACGCAGACTAATATTAACAGATATCTGCGACTACTGTTCTGACTAATTTACTTGTGAACAGTGACATACCAGCGCGAATAAGAATCACACAGTCGTTCGATGTGGCCGTTTATTCAGAGCAAGAAGTTGTAAATGATGACATACCTACTTCTGAAAAACCCTGCAGTTGAATTTCCACAAAAAATTACAGGTGGGATTTGTATCCGATAGGAATTGGATCCTTTCGCTAATTTCTAACTGCATATGGTCTCGAAAGGTTAAATACAATCCAGTGAATTTGTGCACTGTTTACAGAAGCGTTCGACAGGTTACATCAGTTATCGATACAGATACATAAATGCATTTGTTCGGTAATTACCGCTGGACATAGAAAGATGATTTGCATCCTTAAATGAATGATATATTTTTGAAAAATGCATTGGCGGTAGTCAATGGTTCTGCAACATGCAAAGCATTTCGAAAGCTAAAGCATCGAGTTTGCAGCGTCAAAGCTGACTTCTCTAATATCATTCCTATTGATGACAAACCATTAGTAATAGCGTATGCTAAGCAGAGATACAAACAAACGTTAGCTGGTGGGTTTTGCAACGAAGCGGAGGAATGACGGACAGATTTTCAATTTCATATATGAGCATACTGACAAATGAATAAATGCGCTGCGCAAATTTTTTTCTGTCTTTTTTTAGCATTCAGAGAAAAGATCAACTGAATGGAAGCAAGCTGAATATTTTCATCGATGTGAACACATCAACCTATAGACACACATGTAAAACCTCAATTCCCTCAGCGTTTTGCGCGTGTGCTTTCAATTAGTTGTTATTAACATATTTATTTTCCAGCCTATAGTTAATAAATTTAAGCAGAGCAGAAAGAAGTTATGAAAATAGTCAAACATCGTTAAACGAAGAAAAAAAAGAAAACATAAAGAAGTACGCATATGCTCCTCATTGATAACGAACTTCATCGTCGTTGTTGCATTTGTTTTTGTATCGTCATAACGAACATTGTCGTATTGTTGATAACATTGCTGTATTGTCATAATGAATGATAACACTTGCAAAATAAATACAGCTTTGCTAAGTTGCCGTCTAATATATGAGTAATATCGGCGAAGAATTGCAACTTCACAGGTGATACTCATAGCTCATTATAGCCCGATCGACGCTGTTTTTAATTTGTCATCGCATTGCCACGCTAGGCTGTTACACATTAATTATGCGGCTAACATGAGGACCATAATTAATCGATGGAATGCCATTCATAATGAAAGCAATACGAGAAAGCCAATATTTCAATAATCATTCCATGAAATTCACATTCACACACACATATGCGCATTGCATATAGGTCCCTTTTTCTCAGCTTATACGCATTCAAATTCGATTATCAGTATCCACCGATCGAGAACTACATCAACTATATCATGAGGAACATTTCGTGAGAAGCTCATCAAATCGCCAAAGAACTTTTTACTTCTACCGATGAACTACCGAGCTTTAATTTCTCTCTCTCAAAAAAAAGAAAAAAAAAAACAAAACGAGTAACTATGGAAACGATATCGTAAACACGAACAATATCAAAGATCACTGAAATTAATTTGATAAAAGAAACAACAAAAGTTCCTCTAGATCTCACTTTTGTCTAGCTAACAACGCTCTCCTTGTGAAGTGCAAAAAGCTTTCCTGCTAAGCAAAGTGGCGGCACTATATAAATTAGCAAATCTGATTAATAACTGCTATCATGTTTTTTTGCACGTTTTACAATGGCTACGAGCCCTCCCAACGAGAATTCGTAAGCAACTTTATGTTGCTGAATACTGCTGTTTATTATGTAATCGCCTTCAATTTTTTGAGGAGGGATAAATTAGAAGACTGCAAAAAATTTCAAAATCGCAATGGGATACTAGAGGAGCCTCTTGGGAGAAGGACCAAGGGCATTTTAGAGAGACCGTGTAGATGAAAGAGACGGAGAGTGTTCCTTAAGCTATGCTTCTTTGCTAGCACTGACATTCATTCCAGGTGCGCAGGTTACTGGGCATAAGCTTCCTGAACTGAGGCTCTAGTGCCAATCTTACAGAGGAACCTAAGCAGCAGCGTTTGGCTGCATTCGTCTGTGCAGAGGAGGGTGCTGGTGTGCACTTCGGAGTGAGTTATCAGAGCGCAAAATCTGCAGTAAGAGTGCTCGAGCGGCTGTTTCTCCACTCATAAGTCAACTCTGTGATCCTTTCCAATCGGTTAAAAAGGCTTCATTCTCGAAAGGATGGGCAAGGAGATTTATAAGGCAGTCAGTGAAAGGAGGGTCCAATGATGTACCCGATTCGTCAGTGTCTGACCTTTCCAAGAGCCAGTTTTAGTGAATACTTGGAGGTGCACCTGGTGCAACTCCCAAGGCAGTGCTTGAGGAATTTAACCATTGCCGTGATGAGTATGAACGAAACGCACACTACAGTGGAGTACATCTGATAAAAAACAGAAGGGGAACTATTTACGTATATTTTAGCATCTCCAACAGTTTGTTCGTCGTCACAAGTCGCCTGGGGACACCTCACAGGATTTATTTCGAAAATTAGCCAAGCGATGTCTGATCTAGTAGCCCGACGAATAAATTTCTTTGGTTTTTTCCGCGTTTTACAACAATTTTTGAACGACGCTCTCCAAAAAAAAAAAGAAAATAACTAGTCCCACCGCTCAGAAGCATTGGTAAAGAGATTCCAATGGGAATTTTGTGGAGCAATCATTAGTGCTTCATCTTTTCTCACTGTTAGTATGACTGCATTAACTTCGAAATAAGGTGTGAACGTTACCGAGGTGATAACAACAACAGGATGTAGACTGCTACCATGGATTTTATAATTACTGTGTTAAGAGCCATTACTATTACTCATAAAATTTATTCAGACATATCTCTATATGCCAGCAATCAATATGCGAGCATTCCTGAGGACATGAATATGGCCATATTATATGTGGATCTGTTGAAGCAATATGCTAAAGAATGCTACCAAGCATTTACCTTCAGAAAAGAATGTAAAATATTCATTACTGCATCGTCAGTTATTATTTAATAAATAATATGTAAGATGAGTTTAAAGACATATTTCGGTATTGTAAGCACTGCAAGTAGTACCGTGCTTTTTCGAATGAAGCCCGACAGGTCGAGATCTCGTGAAATTGCTTTCTCTTTCAAAAAGAGCTTACTCAGTTGTAGTTGATGATTCTCCCAGAACTTTATTCCTCTTTGAGAAAAGGCGAGGAATATTTAATTATTTAAGACAGCTTATTAAATCAAACTCTTTCAGCGTATTTCCAAAATTTTGTCTTTTTCCTTAAAAATTCTCTAGCTTCCGTCTATATGCATATACTTCAACCTTACAGCAGGATTCGCCGCCATGTGTCGTAAAAAAGTGAACTCATTCTCGAGACTTCACAAGAAAAGTTGTTCGAACTGGGCCTTATTTGAACTAACATGGTACGAGGGGACTCAGTGAACGGTTTTAGAGGGGTGTTCGCACTTACGAATGGACGTCTGGAATGAACTGCCATAGCGCATAGTATGCATGCATGTACTTGGGAGTGCGACAGATTATTTAACTGGAAGATTGTTTTAAATGGAAGCAGCGGAATGAAGAATTCAGAAGGATGATCGCAATTCGGTTCCTGTTAGTTAGCGTGAATGCGCAAGCTATGAAACATGATTGCAGTGATGGGAGATAACCTTTTGATTTAAATGTAGAAGAGGACTTGCTGACAGAGTAAAGAAAATCTGAAAGAAAATGTGAGAATGGAATAAAATATGCAGTAAAAGTTATAAAGCCACAAGTTAACCTGAATTCGGTGTGGAAATTCTTACCCAATGTCTTGATTTTTGATGATCGCATCGTGCATTATATTCTTTCCGCTGGCTGCCTTGGACATTTTCCTTATCTACATCCTAATCACACGGCCACTTTCGACGTTTAAGGCTCATAGTAACGTAATTAGATCGACGTATACGACGATTAAACAGATCTTTGTGAAGAAAGTAATTTAATTGAAAGATATATATATATATATATATATATATATATATATATATATATATATATATATATATATATATATATATATATATATATATATATATATATATATATATATATATATATATATATATATATATATATATATATAATATATATATATATATATATATAATAAAAATAAAAATGCCGTCTTTGCAGCGAGATGCGATGCTCACGATTGTAAGCATTAAAGTCGATGCACACTGCTCCCTTGCCGTCTTTTTACATTGCTTCTTTTCCCGCCCTGCTACTCGAAATTGGCGCTCTTTACGATCCTGGCCATCACTTCTTTGTTCCTTTCAAGATCAGGAATCGCCAGCAACAGCTCCAACCAGTCAAAATTGATGGCTACACCTTTATACGTGGGATGTGCTGGTGGAAAGTGATGCGATGATTTTTTTTTTAATGTGAAGCAATGCAAAACATAATGCTTTTCTCTAAGCATTTCCTGATTTGTTATCATTGGTGACCTAATCACACTGGTGTGTAGTATCAACAGTTATTTCCTCCACATATCCCTTTCCCTTGCGCTTAATGCATCAATCATATTTGATGGAAATGGAAGGTAGCTCAGAGATGGAGGTAATTCAGATGCCGCAAAGTGCTGTGGAAGGTCGCAATGGCAAACATGGAGATTGCAATTTGTCGACTAGCACTCTTAGTGCGACGCCCAGCTTTAATTTCCTGCAGCGGTATTGTTATCACTGCGCTCAAAGCATGAGATGTGACCATTGTGCGGCAATATTTTACGCCTTCGCATTTGCACCTTTCTCTCTTAATGGAAGAGTTTCCTTTGTGTTCAGGGAATACTCAAAGACCTGAGAGAATTTTTTATGGAAGTACTTAAAAGACCCCACGTGGACGAGCTGGATTACCGATCATTTTATATAAGAATAGAGAAGTTTAATATAGTTGTTTCAGTGAGTAAAAAATGCTTTTAAAAAATGCTTTACGACGCTCCATTGGAATAGTTGAGAAGCAGATGAGTTTATTTCCGCTGTTGTGCCTCCGCTATTGTTGTTGTGCTACTGCTACCATTGTTTACTGCTGTGAAGCGGCTAATAAATATAACTGCCTTCGTAACTGCCAAACCATTATCGGCGAAAGAAAAGAAAACTTTGATAGATGGCGCATTTGACCAGTCGGTTTCTCAAAGAAATGAAGGCTTATACGCTTTCTTCGTAATTGCGGAACTTATTCGTCTCTTGAGGGTAACTGCAAAAGAAAAATGGAACTTCTTCTAATCGCTCGATGTAACTATTCGCAGAAATTCGGTCGGTCTAGTTGAATATCTTAGGTTCTTCTAGACTAAAGATTGTAGTCGTTCATTGCTCCATGCACCTAAGATGGAATTTCACACTCAGTCAACATTGTCACTTTTAGTAGGTTGCCTAAACGGGATGCATCCAACTTCCGCATTCGATGCTAAAATCATGTGAAGAAGTATTTTTGGCAAATCGAATTCGAGTTTTCTTTCTGTCACACTATAAAACACTGCACGTTACTTCCGTCTGTAAGCTGTCCAAGACTTCATTTTCAGAGTACAGTACCTAGTCAAAATTAAGGCCAAATATATTTGAGCGCGAAATAAAAGATAGAGTGCGAGTGTTGAGGAATATGTGGATATACGCGACATTGTTCTTCACATATATTGGCTTAGAGACGCAACATTCAGTTCTTCACATATGTATTTTGAAGTCAGTCAGCTAGGTCCTCTGTACGGACATCTGAAGATTTGAACTGAGTTTAAAATTACGGTAATGCATCATGCAGTCCACTAAAATGTTCTGAAAATCACAACCCGGATGAGTTGTAGACGCATCAACAAACCGACGCCAGTAGGATAGCACTGACAGGACAATAATGTTCTAATAGTTGCAGCTTGGTGTTCAAAAACTACACCACGGTTGGAATTAAAAGCCGATGAATAACGAAAGAATATCAATCCCAAATTGGATCCGATCATAAAATGCACTCAACGAAATGATATTTTTTGCATGTCTCGGTTGATTATCAAACGAAAATGGATGCAGTGAAATGGAATATAACCGAAAATTACATCGAACTCTGAAGTAAACGTACTCGTTTTACTTCAGAGTTCGATGGAATATAACCAAAAACTCTGAAGTAGACCATGATATGACTCGTTTTGGTGATACGCTTTTGTTACGCTAGCAAAATTTTGCAAAAAATGAACTTTTAAATGAACGATGGGTCCGAACGCAGAGGAAAAGGGAAGGGGGGGGGGGAATAAGACCACCCTCATTCTGTTGCTGAAGCCTGACCATCCAAGTTTCCGCGTTTAATGCAATTCACAAACCGAAAATTGGCGATGAGGTATTTTTATATTGTATTCCACCGTCATCTTACGGGCCTCGTTAAAACTCTTCAGGTGGGACTGTTACAACCGTAGCGAGGTGTGGCTGATAAGGATCGGAGCAGAAATAAAAACCATGTGATTTTGGGTTCCAGTAATGCCACATGCTAGCTTTGAAAAGTTGATGCATAATTTTATATTAATAGGTCTTAGTCTGAGTATGCATAATTTAACTACCTCCGGCCCTTCGCCTCCTGCAATGTATGCTACTGGTCAAAACTATCCAGGTTTTCTTCTGACATAGGTGGACTTTGCCACTTACTTTCAGTGTTCGCCAATTTAACCAAAAGCAAGCTTGTTCGTCACCCTAAGCTGACCCTTTCAACGTCAGCTCTTTGCTTTGGACGTGTCTACTGCTAGCACTATTCCGACAGCAGAATTTATATCGCGTAATTTGTCGTATAACGCTACATATCGGTAAAGATGCTCGCAGGATTCAAAAGAAAACAAAGATTCCATTGCTGTGTCACTCAAACATGTCAATGGCTCACATAGCCCGCAAAATGAAGATCGGTTCATTTTCATCGCACTCTATTCTACCGACACCTTTTACTCCGATCGATAGATTCTGTTACCGGCAACGAGTAGTATCTGAACTGAGCACTGTTATTTTGAATGGTTACCCTCAATATGCGAATTACAGGTGAGTTAAAATGACGGTGTTCCTCTTCATTTTTTTGAAAGCAAAACTGAACCCATCTTCGATATAAACTGATGTTTTAGAAAATTTTTCCAGCTTAAACTTTAGAGAGAAAACAACAATTCAAAAACTATTATTAGCCTTGCCGAAAAAGAGAAGTGAAGACAGTCTATAGATGGAACGATTTGCCTGCAGTAAACAGCATACAGGTGAAACGATCCACTAGTCACCTTTGAGGTCATCAGTCCATTGTCAATCAAAAATGATCACCTGCTCAACAATCCTGACTGAGCGAACAGCACACCTCATTTGCTCTACCAGTCGGGACTTTGAATAATGATACCCTCTACTGTGCAGCAGGAAAAGCTACGATAGATGGTCGCTAGATATTTTCGTCACCATTAGCCACTATGCTGAGAAACCGCCAAGTTTAAAATGCTTTCCTCATATCGCCCGTGAGCTAAAAAAGGACAAGATCATCTGAATTACATCCTTCACTCCTAGACGCAAGAGGAACTTCAGTTCAATTTGTTTAAATATAATTTTTTTCCATCCCCAGCCTCGACCTCAGAAAAATGTCTCAGGTAAACTGGTTCAGGCCAAAACAAAGTCTCCCTCCTTCCATTACTTCCTTAAATGATCACCTGCTGGAGATAGTTTGTTTAGAATTAAAGGCCGAAAGAGATAGTTTGCATAGTTTAGGATCTTCCTCTTGCACTCCTAATTCACAAATTTTTTGATTACTCACAACTTTCCAGTTGAACGAACGACATACAATGAGCTGTTCATAATATTATTCAGTTACACTGTCTAACGTCTTTCCACAACAAAATTATTAATTCTCTAGCTCAGAATCCTGAATCCCTTCCACAGCTTCTTTTCTGCTTTGTGATGTTGGGAGTCTAGAACAGTGCCATTGCATTGTGGCTCGAAGTGCATTCGGCCCAACTCCTCTAACGATAGAACTCATCCGAACGCTACATAAGCCATTTTGTAAATTAATTTGCTGTTCCGCTTCAGGCAGTGCAATGATCAATTCAGAGAGGTTTGTATTGGCCCAAGATAATGCTCCACAATTCTTGAAGAACTTCTGAGAGGCGCCTCAGTGATATTAGAATGCGAAATGGCAGGCATTGCTCCGAATTATGCTCACTATCTTGTTCGGAATCAGCCATCCTGAGAAGTTGATCATGGTGACGCAAAAGACTGTCGCACATAGTGCGTTACATCGATTTGCAGTAAACCTAACGTGCTCTGAAATTTCCTCATCGTAGGTTTCTTTCGATGCATATATTCCCTTGTGCTGTTTTGTTAAGGAAGTGGCATTTTTCTCCGTGAGCTGTATTTTTTCAAGACAGCGAAGACAAAAGGCAAACAGGAAGGAAGGGATGGCACCTCATGGGGCTTCGACAGTAAAAGATTTTTCTTGACACTGTGTGGCTTATATAGATCACCATTTTGCATTCCGCTAGTTTATTCACGAAAAGTGGAGGTGATTTCTTTCACTTGAAACGTATTTTCCGTTAAGTGAAGGAGCATCTATTAGATTGTGTCCTGAACTTCTTGACATCAGTTTGAAGGATGTACGCCACAGTTTTTCATTTGCGAGATCCGTCTCGCCTATGTTTCGATCAAATGACTCTCTATTGGATGGCTTTCGCAAAAAAAGTATGCTGGAAACATAGAATTATCCGTTCAACTACGGTATAAAGTCGTGGCGGATAGCAAGTTCAAAAAATTTCAGAAAGCGAGGCAGTTTTCCATAGAGGTTCTTGATTTGACTCATTTTTCTCACGGCCGTAGTCCTCGTATATGGCGGCTAAATTTGCAAGTGTCCTTGGAACGTTGCAGTTGAAAAGAGAGCACAGTTCTTTGCACGATCTGATTTTTCTCAAATTCAGAACTTCATTTGTAATTATACCGAGCCCTCTTTCTTTGCTTAAGCGCTTTTTTTTTGCGAATGTCTTTGTAAATTTATGATTTTGAGTTCGCCTAGTTCCAGCCTGCCCGGTTTGTGCTGCCTTTCTTGGCTCTACTATTTATATCAATATACCCTCTTTTCCAGAAAACTGTTGTTTCTCTAATAATCCTTCACAGTTTTCTTCAGTACAGATTGTTGCAACACATTGCCCATGCAGTTCATTTTGTTCCTGCGACCTTGACAAGAAATTTTTAGCTCGCGTTTCCAGTACCTGTCCTTCATAGAGATAAGGAAGGGGGCCTCCAAAGAGGCTTGCTTTCAGAAACTCCTCTGCAAAAACGAGCAATTTTTGAGTTGCAAGGGCCCTCCCGACTGTCGTATTCTCGTTGGATCGGAATCAGTGGCGATGTTCAACCAGCGTCCCCTGATGGCGAAGACTTCGATGGGTGCGAAGGAAGTAAGAATGACGACCAACATCGAACACTAGTGTCAACCGAGAAATATGCAGAAATTTTATTTCTCTAGCAATCACACATCAAGACACAAACCTTCCAGCTAAGCACGTCTCTATTCCTAATGATAGAGATGAAACATTCAAAAAGTGCATAGTTTCAAACTCTATCCAATAATAATTCTGCCTTTTTCTTGAATCCATGTTGCACTTTATGAGTGATGAACGAGAGATAGAAGTATAACCGGCGGTTTAAACACACATACAGACATATTTGACGCTACGTGTCTACTTAAGTTATAAAAATGACTAATCAAACTCTCGATAATGAAACAAGGAAAGGTACTATGCGCATTAACAATGACTACAGTAGATTCCATAGATATCGTAAACGTAAAGCTCATAAGCTCTAAGATTATTGATGCAATTCGAGTGATCTTCACCTTTAAAAAAAGTAAGCTTGAGGCAGTAATTGCAACAAAAGAATTCATCATTCCAAAAAGATGACCGCCTCAAAGCAAAACACTTTTTACGTGCTCGCTTTTTTACTTGAAGCCTTCCTCTGGTGAAAAAATTGGTAAAGAAGAATGGAGTTTGGAAATTTTGCTAGATTCAAGGCGATTTCTGTGACGAAATCGAGTCGTTTTCTGAAATAACAGCTCCATTTTTCGAACAATCCTTCATTCTGTTGAAACCTTTTCATACGTTTCAGGTGACAAGCATTTTCATATCTCTCAAAGATTCAACTAAGGCCCCTCTGAACTTGTCAACGTTTGTTGTTGGACAACTTTTAAGTGCGGACGGAGCAAAAGTAATTGAGTTTGCCTGAATATTATACGAACAGCCATAGCCATCTCTCACAACTGGTCCATAGCAGAGGTATGTATTCTTCCAGCTTGTCGTAACCTTAAAAAAAGCTCCGAATAAAAATCACACATTAAGGCCCTTGAGTTGTGACGGCGATTTTTCTTATGAGAGAGTGACCTTGAGGATTTTATGACTCAAAAAGTAAGAAGGTGAATCTGGAAATGCCCAACGACATTCTGAGAAATGACTGATTGCAAAAACTGATAGTGGGCGAAAATGGTTTCAGAAATTAGGAGTAAGCAAACCGCTAGGAAAGCACCAGAGATGCCGCTATCCTGAAAAGACGATGGGGTTCCTATGAGGTTTTTCCGGATTTCTGCAGAACTTTATCTGCTGCTATCCTTAAAACTGGTAGGACTTGCGTTAATATGTCTGATAGACTAGTACTTGGATGGTATCACATTAACAAGATTACGAACAAAATATACTGCATAGATTACAACAAACGATTGCGCAAGCCATTACAGCGATAAGTTGCATTCTTTGACTTTTCATTAACCCCCAGTGAAAGCTCAGTGCTCGACCTTAACAGTCCTCTAAAATGCTCTCTAGATTACGTCACACCCATCTGATACAATGTTAGCTCATAGTGAAAAGGTTTCGCTGAGTATTACCGTGGCTGCTGGTTCTAAACATCACAAATCAATAAACAGATAAACTTTCGAAACACTCATGTCTTATTTTGCAATTTTCTACTTTTTGAAAGAGACAAAAATGTTGATGAGTAGTGCACCTGGCTTGTCGAAAGAGGGAAACGCATCGTCTCTGTCCAAATCGGGTCTGTGAAAATCTCTGGCAAACACGGCAGCTTACCCCTCTCTACTTGCTCTGCCGCCAAAACGTTCAGTGCACAAAGATGGTTGTCAATCCCGAAGCCGGTGATGTTCTGCAGCAAAAAAATTGTTTAAAATTTCCATCTCTTCCGTCTACTTTTGAGTGACAGTTATGGTAACTGATGAAGACACGCTTCTGTATGCACGAATTGAATGGAAATTGGTACTTGCTCATCGTCTTTATTTGTCATTTACTTCTCACGATTTTCTTTTAGGATAAAATTGAATCCCTGAAGAATCACAGTTTAAACTCAATCGCTCAAAGACCCGAAAAACCTCTTTCGGAAACTGTCTTGAATTAGCTCTCAGTTAGCCAGTTTTCCCGGATTAAATCACTAGTGTTCCCTTGCTTGCTTTTCGACATTTCAGCCTTCGGAAAGTTTTAGTTCAACAATTTTCATGCAGATTCCAATAGCGGGTTGATATATGTAGAGGGTTTTTCAATCTACCCAAGGAGAAAAAAAATCATACCTCAAGCGTAATCAGAGCTTGTTTCTTTGCTGCCTCTTCGAATAACTTTTTCTTTAAAGCCTGAAAAAGAATCAGTTGCTTTGATTTTGCAGGAGTAGTTCAGGATTTTCGTGGCTGGTCACATGCCGCGGTTGTGAAGCGCACTTTAGAATATCGACCGTACATGAACGTTTTCCATTTACCAGTAGTTTACCAGCAGCTATTTACCAGCGAATTTTCACCCGATAGGGTGGAATTTCAGCAGGACCACTAGACAGTCTTGCATGACAAATGACTGATCAAGTGATTTTGTCGGTAAATCCTCCACGTGAATGTCACTTAAACACGAAAGTGATTAGCTCGCAAATGTAAGGACAGACGGCTGAAAGATACGCAGAGAGACACAGTGCAACGGTGCATCGGCAATTAAGAAGGGCCAACTCATTTTCTCCTCTATACTTCTGTATATATTGGACGACGTGTTGTGTGCACAGAGACTAATGGCACAGATCGTTCAGCATACGATCTGAATTAAACCAGATGACGTACACACAGACATATTAACAGACAGATAAGACATGTAATACCCAGAAACTGTTTCTTTAATAATATCTTTGCTTCTTTGCGTGAAAGGAAAAAGAAGTTAAACGTCCGACTGATGGTCGAATGGTTGAATGAGGCTGCTAACCAGAGATTTGCGCCTGCTCATCATCGTTTCGACCCAGAGTAATGCCTCAGGTGTTGCCGCTCTGATGTTGTCGACTCGCCCATGAAAGAATCTCCGGATTGAGGCGCTTTCATATGTTGATACCAGTCGGCCGTGCAACCTGTTTTCCTCGATATAGCAATCTTGCGCTTGCAAATGCACTTTACAGTTTTAAAAGAGTGAAAGCTTGTGCGGTTCGGTTTAACCATTTCGGGAAACTTTCTCGAATTTTCCTTCGGTGAAATTGAAGAATTGGTGCGTTCGAAATTTGCGAGAAAATATGCGAGTAGAAAACACTGCACAAGTTGCGAAAAAAACGCTTGTTAAACAACCTGTAGTAGGCTAGTTGCATGGAGAGCTGCACAAAACCGTCCGGGCTCAACGAGCAAGATTTGATGAATTCTTTGCCAAAGTCCTTGAATTCTAATACCCGAAGTTCCAACTCGCTTGCTAGTCTGTAAGCAGTGTCTGTCACAGACTCTCTTTCTTTTTGGGGACGGGCGGGTATTCAGTTGTTGAACGGCTATTCAGGTGGTGAACAATTGTGCTCATGACAACCGTCGAGAAGCACTACAAAAAAGAGAATGTTGCCCGAGTTCACAGAGGAAAGAATCCTTCTAGCATACATCGCTGCACCATGTTTCGTGATCATTACTTTATCACCACTGAAGTTATGAGGTTCGCGGTTTTAGTGACGCCCTAAAAGTAGAGAAGCTGCTTAATTTTGTGAACGACAGCACGTCCTGCCGATCGCTTATCACCAAGCCTCGTGATCGTTAGTGCATTGCAGTAAATTCATGAGGCTTTTGGGACAATTGCTAGTGCTATAAAAACGACTCGTGAATAGATACCTTTCTGTACTAATTTTATAAAATCACTGCTAAATTACGATAAAATATGAAGTGCCGGAAATTTGACCACAGTCTAGGATTCTGACTGAGGTATTCTAAAGAAGATACCCTTTGTCGTCAATACATCAATAAAAAATAGAAATATTTTGAAATTAAGTTTTCAACTACGTCAAAACTACATCGAACACCGAGCAAAGTACTCTGAACTTCATATTTTACAGGTTATTGGTACCAACGCTTACTTTCCATGTTTTCGCAATAAGCCAAGTGTAGGAATTGCCGTTGCGAAGGTACTAACATATGCTTTGTAAAAAAAAGCTCTAAGAAAATAAGCCTGTCTTTCTAGGCGACCTATCCCTTACCTACAGCGTGCCGTAATGGAAAACACTTCACCCTGGTCGGCTTCCAATCTGGTAGCTTCAGAAAATTTGATAGTTTTGAAATGAGCATGCTAGAAATATGAGGATGTTTTTCGTAATTTTGGTATAAATTGAGCCTATGCTCGCAGATCATGGATTTCCATCAGACCGTTTGATTTCTGCAATCTGTGGCTTCTGCTGAACCAAAAAAAAAAAAACGACAGAGGGAAGTTTCAGAATTGCTTACTCATCGAATGTTTCGGTTTGCTTGAGTAGAAGCGTTTGCGCTGCTGGGGCTACATACCACGAGAGCGCCTTCGGTGTCAACAACCGTTTTACACCATCAGTCTGAAGTATATCGTCCAAGTGATGTGAGAGGAATTTGTAAGCAAAACAAAAATTATGAAGAAGGTGGTGCAATTATGATGATTTGACAAGCAATTGTTGCTCTTACAACGTGATACGTGATGTTCTTTTTGACTGAACATAGTGAGGCCAGCGCTCGTTTTCATTCACAGCTGCGAGAAAATTAAGGAGCCACCTAAAAAATCAAGGAGTTGCACTACTGCTTAACTGCTGTTCACTTAGTGCAGTTGATGTGAGTTCAACAGAAACACAATGCGAGTGAAAGTTGACTTGATGCATGAATAAACTAGTCTGAACTTTCTAATAAGTATGCGAAAATTTGGTGTAGGCGTTTAATTCAACGTTGCCTCAGAATGAAAACTTACGATTTTGCGATTTGCATTTTGTGCGGAAACTCGAAGAGCATATTCAGCCATATTGATAATGACAATACCTTCAGCAACCGAATGCTCTATCAAAAGGCCATTAGTTCCATCGTTAG
This sequence comes from Ascaris suum, assembly GCA_013433145.1. Classification (NCBI taxonomy): domain Eukaryota; kingdom Metazoa; phylum Nematoda; class Chromadorea; order Rhabditida; family Ascarididae; genus Ascaris; species Ascaris suum. The sequence goes on along the minus strand of CM024188.1, from coordinate 5,365,568 downwards.
ACACTATCAACTGCAAACAATTAAATTTCATTTGTTGTCGAATGCATACTCCTTCATTTGAGGAAACTACAGCAAAACTATTTTCAAGAAACCTTGATATGATGGCTAAAAATCGGTTAGTTAACCATCAACTCACCCTATCGTAGGTAAGGTATAAAATCAGCTCATTTTCATAAAACAGTGCTTCTGAGATAGAAATTTTTCCGCTTCTTTGTATGTAACGGACCTTTGCTTATTAACAGATTTCCAGCAAGTTCCGGTTTTCTGCGATGCTTCATTCCCCTAACATTCTGCTAAATAAAGCACAAATCTCATCAGTCTGAACAGCGCGCCTATATTATCTCTTGAATAGGAGGGAAAAAAGCAACCGCTCACATGTATTGTGGTGTCATACCATCTGTTCAGACCCATTCGCTTACTGCCAAAACCATGAAGTAGGTGCATTCCACGAATCGCCGAATTTGTTTCACTATCGTCTCTCCATTTAATCGGATCGCTGATACGATCGATGCAGACTGTGAATACGGCCGATCGGACCAATGATAATGATTCCTCATTTTGTGGTACTGAAATAAACGACGACTACAAGAAAATGGCAAAAACTCACCATATCACATGCGCATTGAAGCGCGAATCTCTTTCCGTCTCTCGCGAGCTGCATTGACGCTCATTATTACAAACGGTAACAGCGCTACTCAAATCGCAACGGCTAAAAAACGTTGCTCACAGCTTGCAAACAAGCGCGTGCCACCGATTGGAAAAATTGCGAGTTTCTTACATTTTCGTTACAAGCTATTTGTTTCATTATCATTTTTAAACACAGTAATTGTTGCAGTTGTGAACTGAATGCACTTTTCGTATTATCACGTATGCAATTGAATGATTAATTAAGCTAATTGTTGGGTTACGTAGTTGTCGCTGCAAAGCGCAGAGTCTTTTATCGAATAATTTGGTCTTTGTCGAGCTTTTTGATTGTGCTAAGCGTTCGATAACGATTTGTTTGTGCCATAGGTCCCACTATCAAGTCTATAGGCAGGTAAAATTTGAACTTCACCTCATAAGCAGGTAAAATTAGAACAGAAACTTCACCTTTACATGGAGGAGACAACTTTTCTTCAAGGTGATATGTCAACGTCAAAAGGTATCACATGATTTGGTCGCATCGGACGATCATTAATGTGTAACTTTTAGCCGAGCATGCATTACTTAGTGGCACTTCTGATATATTTAAAATATTGAAGGAAAATTTTCTGAACAGCTGAATCTGAGATTCTCGTGGCTGTGGGCAAGCGATGGTATCCTATTAACTTCTTTATTTCAAGATTACCTTCGGATATTTTTGTAAACCATTGTAGGCGCACACACTTCTAAAACATCATTGGCGTGTCATCTGCACCGTTGACTTTTCCTTAACCTATGAACGTCCTTATCTCGCATTTATTCCCTTACCTTCCTTCATTATAGCCCAGAATGCAGCTGCATCATCTCGGTTACCACATGTGCCTCCTCCGATCGGAATCACCGTTCCTCCAGGTCGATTTTCGCTCATGCGCACTACTTCGCTCAACTGATGTGCAATCTCACTCTGGTTTAGCAGCTCACCGCCAACACGAGTGTACATTATAAAAGTCTGCAAATAGCTCCAGTGATTAAATCTATTTCAATGGCTTCTCAAATAAACCCCTACACCGAAGTAGGTGTAGCGATTTGCACTGGTATACTTCTTAGATGACTCATAACTGAGTGTAAGAGCGTCATGATTGAAAGTTTTCAAACAGCATAAATATCTCGGTGCTATGCTTTGCTAACGATCTGTTTTAATAGGTCATGCAATAACGAGATAGATTATGGATACTACAGAGAAGTTCCCTCTTTGTCTGTCAGAATTGCATAACTGTTGTTGTCCTCTACTCTAAGTTAATTCGGTAGCCAGGAGTTGTATTCAGTCTTCGTGCTCATCATGAACAAAGTAAATACTAGAATTGAAGACTTAAACAAGTTATTCAGGTCAGATAACTAAGTGCTTGATTGAAAGCGAAGTATTCTTCAAATATTTAAGGTGAGAGAAGTAAGAATGTGCTATGTAAGTGATACGAAACAAATCCAGTCCACAGAAAAATTACTGGACATAAAAGTTGGTCAAATCAAGGAGAGAGCTACCTGGTTGTTGCACATGACAAGAACATGCTCGTTCCAACGGTCTGTGTTCATATCCGCATCTACCTGGTAATGTTGGATGTCAGTAGGCGAAAAAGGTTCTCTATAGCAGCGCAAAAGACGATCGTATTGCCACATGCACATGCGCACTTTATTTAAGCCTGTCGACATCTCTCGTTCCACTTTTTTCCTGTACGATAGTGTAATTCCTTATGTGCAACGTAGTGGAGCTCTAACTTGATAGAAGTGCTCTTCAAACTGCTTAACGTTCGCGAGATTATTGAGCACCGAATATGGTGAATGAAGATAATTCGGCGCTCATGAAATTATTTTCGAATAGGTCACATGCATCTCTTTTAGTGATTACTTTATTGCTTGAAATTTGAGATGATTTTGCACAGGTGAACGATACTTTCTGAGACATTTACAAATAAACGCAAGAAGAGATTACTGGATGACGATCATTTTCTACTAAATTTTAGTTGTTGTTAATCAGTACTGAGAAAACGAATTATAAGGTTACTCTCACTCTGATGCTTCTAGGAAGTATAGGACGCCCAAATGCTAGACAGTTTGTTCGAACATTGAACACTTCTAATACCTAAGGAAGTTTTTATCAATTGAAAACACATACAAATATCTATGGAACCTGTGAGTATATTGCAGCAAAAAATTTCTTAAAACACTGTAGCAGCTCACCTATCGATAAGATCCTTGTACTCCATGATTCCTCGCACGAGCCAAGAAGTATAACTGCAAAAAAATTTTTTTCAAGCAACAAGCGTTCTACTTTAATTTGCTTGAACATAGAATGATAAAATGTGAAATGTACTCGGGTCATTTATTTCTTTCGAGCCTTTTCATTCATCTTGAGGAAAGGCACTAAAGAAGTGAAGGTAAAATTATTATAACTATCACCTAAGAGACCAAGAAATGATTTCATAGGTGATTATACCCTTGCACACAGGTTGAACGCTTAGAAAGTCACACTTTCGAAAGAAGCAGCTTCTGGAATGCTTCTTCTGTAAGTTTTCAGCGGAACGCGTCATACAATCTTTCAACAGCGATTCTGTGGGTGAAATTGGTAGCTAATTTCATTTATATGTTGTGTTATGCTATCGCACCACCTAATCGTTCAAATACATATCACTACATAGGTTTTCTTACCCTTGCTCGTCAGTATAATTTATTGTTCATGGATGTGCAGGTAAACAAGGCCATATGTGCTGAAGTGTGCTTGCGAATGATTGCTTGCAACTTCGAAAAATCAGAACCATTCAAATGAAGGGGAGAAAAGTTTATGCTATGCAAATATTGCACACTTTTTACTGTAAGCGTATGATTTGAGAAGCCTCACAAATATTCGAGAATGAAACACAGGGCGGTTTTTTTAATTTGCTTGGGAAAGAAAAGTGGGCTTCGAAGCGGCGAATACAAACTACAGCAAACTTGCAGCAAAAATTTTGCGCTGAAATTTCTAACGTTCCGGTGTTGCGATTCTAGTTCAGTAGGTGCCAGAAGTTAAAGGCATCAAGTTTTGTTCGACAGCTTTTCAAGTTCTAGATTTTCCAACTCTCTGGCATATGATTTCAAGACTTCTTAATTTTCAAGCCTCTAATGATTACTCTAGCAAAGGTGATTTCGGAAAAAGAGGCGTTAACAAGATGTGAACAGAGCTTGACGGCATGGGCTTAACAGGTTTTGAAAAAGGATCCAGACCGACTCTTCAGGAAACATGGTTCGAGTTAGTGAGCATTTTTAAACTTTCTAATTGTTTGCAATAATTTCATTGCAGTCAGTCAAATATGGATAAAGTAAAGCATTATGCGCATTACGCATTCAACGTAGAGGGCTGCTTTAGCGAGCTTTGCACCATCTCGAAGGACTGTTAAAAGAACATTTCACCATCATATGGCATGTTCTTCAACTCACTTTATTTGTTCATCCAAATTTCTGAACTTCTGCGGAGGAAACACATAAACCGGACTTGAAAAAATCGGTAACGGAAGTCGGACTTTGAGATACATTTCTGGTAGCCAATAGCGATTCACCTGAATACATGCTTGCATAAAAATTTCGAGCAAATTGAGTAAGAAAATTGTAAGGAATAATTTAGCATAATGTTCAGTGGCATCGTTTTTATGAAAGAATCGAATTTAAAAACCAACATTCGTGATGCATCACTCCGATGACAGTTGGAAAAATTTTGCATCTTCTCATACGCGTATTCCACCGTTTTTAATTAAATTTTGTGTATGTGTGTAAAATGAGTAAAATTGTGAGTTCGCAACTTATGCATAGTTAGTTAAGAGTTCGAGCAAGTATTAGGTAGAACGGTATTAAAGCAAAAAGCACTTTATTTCGATGAACGAACTGAAGGAATTTTATAGTCGTATCAGCTCGCTACACGTTGCTTTATAACAATGCTTTGTGAGAGATTCAAGAATATGTGGATTTCTTCTAGCAATGCTGAAGAGTGGCAATGCATACTGGAGGAGTGCATGTTTCTAATGGGATATCTGCACGCTTTGCTTTACCTAAGTGTACTCATTACCCGTTTCATATTACCATGGAATTTTGGGTGGCTGAAAAGTAAATTTTATGCACAAGTCAATTATAACAACAAAACGACTAGATAATAGAACTGCTGCTCAAGTGATTTGAAAACTGCCGTCTGCAGTCATCGAATCGACATTCAACAGTGGTTCTGCGAGAATTGTTAATTGAAGTTGTAAAGCTGGTACAGTGCCTACCCAGTTATCATCTCGTTCCGCAATTTTTTCGAGCTTATTTTGCAGGTCCATTCCTACTTTGATGAATTTCGTTACGGCCTCTTCGGTTCGTGCGATAGCATTGTTGTCGTTCCCAGAAACCACCCTTGCATATTCCAGATACCTTCCGAGAGTATGTTCTATTGGAGGCACAGGAACCTTGGGTAGTCGCTTCTAAACTGATAGCGTTAAGGGGTTTCGTCGTAAACAAGTTGATCATTCACTTATAAAGTCTAGTAACTTAGCACATTATCTGCGGTCATCAAAAGAAAATTCAGCTCCTGAGGCTTAGTTGTAGAACAGCCTAATGAAATTTGAATTATGGTCTGGAATAAACAGCAATAAGCTGTGTTGTATGCTATAAGGTAATATAAAATCTCTAGATACAAGTGCACTCAAAAACTTTTTTCCGGTATAGGATGAAGACGCATGTATCATAGTCATGTGGATATCCTCAATGCTTATTGCATCTTTGAGTATCGGAACGTTTTCTGATGATGACAGCTTGCATTTAAGTATCTGCATCTTTGTACCTAAAATTTAGCATATGCAGTGCTTTATAAATTGTTCAGATTTGCAAACTTATCTTAGCAGCGTCATCCTTTCATTCGGACGAGCATTAGTGGATCTTATCAGTGAAAATTTATGTGTCACATGCATCAGTGGTTTGAAATAGGCATATTCGTTTATGGATACAGTGAGCATGTTCCGCTCGCCTTCATTCAGAAAAATTTAGAGCTTTCAGACATTGCACTTTAATCTGGCAGCGATGAAGTTTTCTATTGCATCCAGACGTAAATGTTAGAGGTCCGTTGCAGTTCACAGCCAAATCTAATGATTCCAGGATTTGAAGAGTTCTTTTGCAAGGACTGGCTCTGATAGTTGTTATCTTTGAAGATTATGTCAGCTGCGACAAACAAAAACAAATAAATGTCAGAAAGTAGCTGCGAATTAACAGCAGTAGCTTCATTTATTTTTTCAAAGCGACCATCCACATAACGCACATCTCTCCCTCAGCCCTCCTTCAGCCCCACGAGTTTTCCATCATGCAAAATTTATAAAGTTAGTCTTGGATGCCTGGAATAAGTTTGGCTGAATTGTTTCACTGAGGTACTGAAATATAACAAAGTGAACTCAGGCCATGAGGTTAATCCTAGCACGGTCTCATTCTCTTCTTAAACTCAGACCTCACTCGCACATGAGGCAGATATATGCATGCGCATCTCATGCGTCATTATTCACTCTAAATTCTGAATCGTCAGAGGTAGGAAGAATGCTAAAATCGTTCACTCGTGCAAGAGGGCTCATCGTTAAACCACCCATGAACTCCCACTACTGTTTTCTTCTCTCCTGCCCATCTGTCAGTGAGGCCTAGAAGAAGGGTCCACTCGCAACCAAACGATAGGCAAGCATTGAAAATAAATGAAAAGTTTACTGCGAAAATGAGAAAGTTATTAAAGATTCCAGAAATTCGACTCTGAGCCACATCTGAACCTCACCTACCTATTTTCCTCCTCAGCTATCATTTTGGATGGAAGCGGATGTAGGATTAAGTTTCATGATTGGCAGACAAACAGCCCTAACCAGACCTAGGAAGACTTCAATAGCTTGCCGACAAGCAAAAAATGAGCAGAAAACTTCGAAAATCGCATAGGAAAACCGCCAAACGAAGCGAAATTTTCGACGTCGTGGGTTCAGTCAACAAGGGTTTCGTTAAAACTCTTCACGTGCTGGTCACTAGATGAAGAACAATGAGGGGGGGGGGCATTTTGACCCCCCTATTTTCGACTTTGCATCACCACTAACAGACTGCCAGTCAGCCTGTCGCAAAGCTTCATTGAAATATTAGACAAAGTTTTTCTTCTACAAATTTTTTCTTCTACATCTGTTTGTGCCTCGAGCTGGCAGTGCAAATCCTTGTTGCTTCAGTGCAAGTCACTGGAGCATATATGGACTGCAAACAAAACTTTTATCACGTTCACACCTCAGTAACGTGGCGAGCTATGCGTGAACAGCGACGTGTTCTACAGCTTACATGCTTTTCTTCATCTGTATCATTTCTTTGATATCAACTTCAGTTCAGACATGCACTACCTGCCTAGGCATACTGATTAGGGCGGTACGGTGATTACAATGAGCTATAATAGCATAAAAAGTGTATAGAAGAGTTGCGATTTTCACGGTTAGCTAGAAAGCCTTTCGAAGCTAGAAAGTAATGGGAGGAAGTGCTCAAGAAGAGGTCCTCTTAATCGCTCTCAAATAGGAGATCCCCAACTCCATAAGTTTTTATAAGCATTTATAGCTTGCGATGTTTGTCTCAGATTCCTAATAAACTCCTTCTTTTTTTGTGTTCTAAGTCCTTCATTCGTCTGAAAATTTCTCAACATTGTGCTATTTTAGAAACATTCATTAATTTCACTATTTCCTTCGCAATCACTTATAAAATGCATTCAAAGTGCAATCTAAGAAAAGCAAATTGTAGTGCTGAAAGGCTTATAAAGGAGGGCAAAAAACGCTTGTAACATCTAACAGAAGAAAATACTCAACTTGCCTCTTTGAGAGGGTAGATGAGCGATTGTCCACATTTTCGCTTAAATGAACTTTTCGGGAAATTGAACAAAAATTTGAGTAAATTTTCTTCGATTTTTTTATACATTGTGGCTGCTTCTGCAAAGAGCTTCAGAAGACATAATGATAATGAACATGCAAATATCGAAAATATATTTTTGTTTTCTATTATTTGTCAATTTTTTCTTTCATTTTGCACCAAATAACAAGCATCATCGACGAAACAATTTCATTCCGATCCTAATGTTTGGCGACTTTTAAACGCTGCGCTTATCCTGAGTAGGTGGCAAAAATGTCAGTTATCGATGATGAATCGCTATGTCAATGAAGACGTTGAATCGCTATGACAGGATCATTTTACAAAACTAACCTAAAGGATGCACAACTGGTTCTGTATGAATATATCTGCTCAAAAGTTGCTTTCATTATGGCACATTTGTTGTTGATTAGTGGCATAGATTCTCAAAACAACACAGCATATATTAAATACTCTAGAAGAAGAATATTTTTCAATATTTCAGAAATTCGGAATTTGTGCGTATAATTTATTTGATATGGAGCTTTTTTCGCCGGAGGGTTACACCCTCAAAACAGATATAAAACTCTAAAAAAAGACAACTAATAATAAACATTTCGTGCGTATGATAATTTCCTGGCACCTCATTAAGTCATAATAATTTTGCACTGCAAACGCTTCTGAATGCACTACCTTGTTAATAATGAGAAGAATAAACAATGAGTGCATTAAAATTTCGCCAAATATTAAAAAGTCAACTGATATAAGTGTATTCCGCTATCAAATTTTTGAACGTTATATTGCTCTTGGGAACTCTTTTCTACCCATATCAAAAAAGAAAATTCGAACAACAATTGCTAGCAAAATAAATCATAGAAAGCAATCTTCTTGCATTCCGCGGTTCTTTTTAATGAAATCTGTTCAAATTCAAGCTAAACACTTAAAATTATTCAAGCCTTTCTCATATAAATTGTAAGCTCATAAAGAGGAACGTGGAACGACGGTTAACAAAGAAGAACGTCTAGAAATAGGAAAGATGGTGTGATCTCTTTCTTATTTTGTCATCCGATATACGTGCTGTCGTGCTGTCAGCAATCATAGATTGATGCAAAACAAGAGAGGAAATTAAGAATATATGAAGACTGGCAATTGGATTTGTAATTCCACTCGTTCACAAGTCGAAAAATAGAGTGGCAAATAGTATCTTCATCGCTTATTTTTTTCTGCTGTCTCACATTTTTGGCATTCGTTTCGATCTACGTTGTATATTACGGCATAAGTGTAATAATTAATGAAAAATTAGAGGAATATATCGCAAAAATACGTGTAAGAAGAAGCATTTGTAGGAGTGACACAAGAGTGTAGACGCTAATTTCAAATCGCTTTTCTTCTCGGGGGGTAATCCTCTAAAACTGGCGAGATTTGTCGATCATTTAGTGCGGCAAATGTGAAACGCTATTGCTTCAGCGATTACCTTTCTCCCATGGGTAATTCGAGCAGTGCATCCGAAAGATTAGGCATCCACTAATGAAATCGCCCGTTGCATCGCTTTTTCAGCGCAATTTGAATGCAAACTTTCGTTCCTCATTTCTTCCAACAGCCCACACTTTGACGCCTTATATATGTGTGCTCTGTTTTTAACCTTCATTGCACATCGAGAGGAGAGTACCCACTTGTTAATACACCAGCCTATGTGAGCCGTACGGCTCCTGAACATGACCGCCTGCAGTAGGAATGTTGCTAGTAACGAAAATTCATCTAGGAAAAAGAGCAGAGGTTAAATTCGAGTGGCATGATAAGCTGCAGCAATTTATTGACGTTGTGTGACACTAAACAAAGCAGCCATTCAGCCAAAGGCAAACAAAAAAAGAACGCAAGCGACAGTCATGAAGCTGTATGACATACTGTTGTGCCAAGGTGACAGCAAAATTCTTTTGTCCAAATGTATTATTGGGTGCAGTCGGCGCTGATAGGGGAAAACATCATTTTTCTAGAAACTTGCGTTTGATGCGATGTGGCAGCAACGTTTGTGAAGCAGTTTTTTTTATTTGAAAATCGAGACCTCGCTAAAGTGCAGTATTACATTTTTAAAAATGCAGTTATGCAATATTTGCCGATGCAAATATGAAGTGCATACAGGGCTAATGCCAAACTCTGATATACGTACCGGTGATACTGCCTACCACCGTGAATTTTTAAAGGCACTTCGATGCATAAATTTTCCCGTCGAGAGGCGGGCGCCAAAATTTTGTGCGCATAATATTGTTGTATGAGCGCATGGCATTCACTTGCATCACATATAAGCGTTGCAGTCGGCAGACTTCATGGTCAGAGCTAAAGCTTTTACTGTTGCTTTATCGTTCATTGCACTGATTGAAAAATGACAAAAAATGTCTATTAAGAATAGCAAAAAAGGCCAGGAGCTCTTTCATACAGCCCCACCACCAAAATTGGTCAAAACATAGAAGGCTGCTTAAGAGTGGTCGTCGACAACATGTACTCACTTCATTTACGCGGATAACATTTATTTCTTAGCAAAAAGTTTTTCCGCGACAAGAAACGACATTGCACTGATCATACTCCATTTTTCCTACTGTAAAAGAAAGACATTCTCGTTTGATGCTTACCGCATAACTTCTGCGAATAGTACCTATTCTGCAGGCGAGGAAATTTTAGTCGGCAATTTGAGTTATGTTAATTTATTACTCATTCATCTCACATTTGATAATCAGATCTCACATTGACCTTATTCAGTGGTGACCTAGACAACATGGGCACTGTACTTCTTCGATGGAATAAGAAAATTGCACAAGTTATCAGTATTGATATGATGGCATTAGATATTTTCCCTTTTCATAGAAATTTCTGTTGATATTGGGAACAAGAGTAGAATTGTTCACATGCCTTTCTAAAACACACAACCTTGCGAGCATTCGCATGAAGACCCACTGAAAAGAGGTGACACGACTTCGAAAAGAAAATCGGAAATAGTTTCGACAGAAGCCAGCCCCGAAATTTGCAAAATTCATGTTAAATAACTCCACAGGAAATATCATCGGTAAACATAAAAAGGCAACAGCATTAAGTGACCGTTTACACTACCACATATTCAATGGTTTTCGTAGAGGTGGCACAGGAACGGAAATTAAAAATGAAGTTCTAAGCAGTAAAGCGTAAGTGCTTGGCAAGGTAGGTTTTCAGTAGCGAAAAACATGTGTTGAGGAAGTTCCCTTCGATTGTATGTTTCCATTGAAAGGAGGAGAGACAATGCGGGCGCACATAGCTCAAGAAAAAGCAACAGCATATCATGACGAATTGGAGTACCATATGGCAAATAAAATGGCAGCTCATGGAAGAATGGAAGTGAAAAACAGATCCCCACAAGCGCACGTTGAAAACTGGGTGCTTTCATCAAAATCTGGTCCGGAGGAGCCTTCTCCTGTGGCGCTAAATGTTATAGTTCTGCGACGGCAATACCCGACCAGTCTTCCTCATTCGTGCACACTCGCTTTCAGTAGTACCGATGTCGGACGCGCGCTTTGTCACTACGCACAAATAACACTCAGAAATCGTTGCATGCCGTCTGTCGCCTATGCGAGGATGTTTCGCACAGTGGGCTGAATTTTCGAGATTGCTAACGTCACTGCATGTTGAGAAAGATATATATATCTCTGTATGTTCATCGCCTAACTTCCTTGCTTTCTTTCAATGTGAGACATAGCTCATATTATACTACTTGTATTGGTCGATTTATCAAGTTTGCGTTAATATGCGTTACTTTCTTTTTGCTGTTGGATTAGGCGTCTAGGTGCAAGGATAACTTTGGGCGTCCAGAAATTCAGCCATCAATGGTAGTAATGTCCCGACAGCCGCTTAACCGAAAGGTATGTCTGTGGAAAAAAGAAACCGGCGCAAGTTCTTTCTTCCTATTCTTCCATCGTGGTATGCTAAATGGATTTTTTTCTTTGCTCGATGCTCTCAATTTTCCATCGTTCATCTGTCCACACACGCATTTGAGCTTTTCTTTGCTCTATTTGTAGTGAAACTGAAGCGCTTTTGTTGGCACAAATGAACAACACTGTATACTTTTCGCGTCTCATATGAGGGTTAGCATACGAAGAAGTAGGAGAATATGTTCATTGCTAAAAGCTTTTATCTGTCGAGATCATGAAGAGGTAGACCCCGATCACTCCCAAATTTTCCTCCAAACTTGCTCACTTTTACATATATTGGTGGGATATCGGTAGGTAACTGAAGCTAACACAGCAAGTTCACTAAACCATTTATCTCACAATATGCTCCCACAATATTTCGATTGCTGTTTTATTTTTCCAGAGAACTTCCCGACGCTTCTATGTAGTTTTTGATAAATTGTTTTTTTTTCTTTTGCATAAATTTACTTTTATTTTCGCTTTTGTGCTGTTCAAATAAGTTTTTTCACTATACCTTTAATCACTAATTCTACTAGTTAGTGTTTCTTAATTGTTTCTTACTATATCATTATCACCAATCTTTTTAATATTTTCTTAGTCATTAATGCAACGGCTTTTGTTGTTTGCGTTCTGTTTTTCTATATGTGATGATAAACATGTGCAATAAATGCTTTCTTATATTAGTACTCTATAATTGTGAAGCTCCTGTGATTGAAGATATCCGATGGAGTGCTTGCTTGTCCCAGCCTCCTATCCTTCTCCTTTTCGCTTCTCTTAGCTTTTCCATAAAACGCGAAATCCTTTCGGACATTTTACTGCTCCTCCACGTAATTTTTTTGAAACAAACAACGTTGGCTTGAAATTTCACGGAAGCTTAGTTTTTTGGATTGAAAATCCTCTATTATCGCCTACTTTCCAAATTTTACGTAAGCTGGATCACCCTCTACACTTTCAAAGCGATTTTCATTCATTAGAAGTGCGCAGGCGACATTTCTGCCCTCTACGCTTATGGCCTTCAAGTTTACATATTGCGCTACATGTACTTAAGAAGACTCTTCGAGTCCATCAGCAGGTTAAATTTCCGCTTCAACAGTTTAAGCGGCATGACGAAGTTTGCCGAAATTCATTAATGAGATGGAAACGATTTAAGCTAAATTTAACAGCTGTTTAGAAGATAGTTAGACTTCGATAGAGCTATCTGAATGGTTGACCGGGATTTTTTTTTAAAATTCTATGGCATTAATGTTGTCTATCTCATAAAGTTTCACTGTTCAGCCTCTAGTGCTCTGGTGAAGCTGCTGCAAAATTGTGTCGTTCTTGTACATTTCTCTCTCTTCATTTCCAGTATTTAGTTGAATAGCTCACCTCCTGCACATGATCACAGTGATGGGAGTACTCGGCCAATATCTAATGCTTGAGTGGCCTTAAATATGGATTTCCTGACGAATCCTGGGGAGTACAGCGCCGACAACTCGCACATTTATTTAAACTTGAAGTAGAAGGCATCTCCAGGCTACACCTGGCACGTGGTGGTGAAACTAGTGTTCTCGAACGACGCAGGCGGCACATGTGCAAGTAACCTGGTTTGAATTTTTCAAAAGGCGAAGAAAAATTTGCTCACCTCATACCACTTTTCCTCGATCTCACCCTTTCTATTCTCCATTTTCATACCGATATCCATATCTGCAAATATATTTCGGTAAGTGAAGAAAACATTTTGTTGAAAAGTGAACTTTGTGCACTTTGTCCCCGTGTGCGATATGCAGTTCGCCAAATGCAAATTCGATAATAGGTGGACAATTTGTGTACCGTAAAGGAATTCTCTCGAATAGATTCTCCATAGCCAAACATGCTCCCTCTGCAAGCACCTTCATAAGTTAGCAGCATTTATGATTTTGTTTCATCGAAGATTACAACAACGGTAAAGCACTCAAGAGTTTTAATCACTTGAATCTCTGTTTTTTGTTTTGTTCTTCGTTCCTCTGCTATTTTATATTGTGATGCAAAATGCACAATTGTGTCGTTTTAGTGACTCTATGTATATTCGCGTTTCTATGTAATTCTCCATATTTCTATGTACGTATAGGTATATTTCTATACATTTGAGGCGTTTTCGGATCTTTTCCTAGGAAGCAATATTCAACTTGAGCTTCATTTAATGTTTAATCGTTGTTTTCCAACTTTTATGACAGCACTTATGGATTTCCAGAAATCTTCCATCACTCGAAGTCCATCGCATTTTGGCGTAATGCTTGCACGTGGATCGACCCACGGCAATTTTGACGTGGTCTCACCAAGCCCCGAAAACACTTCACACAGGTTTAAACATCGCATCTCAGACAGTCGGCTGTAAGATGTCTCTAACTAAGAGGCCAAAATCCTTAAGATGGCATGAATTTTTGGCTGAACTAAGTTCTAAAAAATACGCACTGTTCAAAATTCGTTTGCTCGCCAAAGTCATAATTAGCTGAAACATATTAATTCCTACATCCCATCAATTAGAAAAAAGGCTTGTAATAATCTCTTCTACGATAACGATGAATGAATAATTTTTTGTCTATATTTTCATTTTTCATCTGTTTCTTGTCTTGTGTGAACATGTCATGTTGCAGGGAAAGCCAAAGTTGAGAAGAGCTATAAACATCGTTTGCGTAAAGGATACCTGTGCTATGGAAACGTGAAGCAAGGCAGAGCTATTTTTATGACTGGATCTAACCTGCGGCACTGTCATCACTCAAAAATATGCAGCAATGCTCTGAACCTCATCAAAAAAGAGCAATAAATATTATGGAAATAGCTCATCTCGAAAAGATGATTTTCAGATCGAGTCTCATATGGTAAAAGGGAGGAAGGGATGAGGAAGAGGAATTTGACGTGCTCAGACGAATTTTATTCGTCTCTTTTATCATGTGGAATTCCTTCCGAACCCGCTCTTACCGGAATGCATGCTTTTTTCCACTCTGTCTGCTGCACCTTACAGGTGCCGCAAATATGCACCCACTAGATCATTACGGTATTATTTCTGTTTTCAAATGCGTCCTACAATAAATGCACTGATACTGACGTTTACATATTACACATGCTTTGCGAATTCAGAAAATAGTTCTATAGGCATCCACGAGACCGAAATTACGAAGGAAGTCGTTGATTTGTGGTTTCGAAATTGTAGTACCAAAATAACCGGAACATAGCATGGTATTGCAGCTGAAAGAAAATGCAGTTGACTAATTTTTTGTTATTTCTACTTTACGATCACCTGACTTCTAGTTATTACCTGCCTCGTTTGCACCTTCAGTATGATGTGAATGGCGTGAGATACCTTCTTCCTCTCTTTTCATTTGATTTCAACATTTTTTATTCCAGTTGAGCTCAAGGAGCACAGTTGAGGACCCTCCCAACGACTGTCGAGTATTGATGGCCGCGCAGGACAGGGATGGAACGTAGGCCTTGGAACTGTGAGCTATTTCTCCAAAGTCCTCAGGTCTCGGAGGTGCGAGAGCCTGGGACTCCACTTCACGGGATTCCCGACTCACTCAAGTATTAAGGAGGGTGGCACTATTTTATCTAAAGTATTCAGAAACTCAAAAATCCCTTGTGTTCAACCGTGGCTCTTCCAGGGTATAATGGGTGGTTGAATTGAGACGGCGAACCAACTCTCATGCCACCTGTTAGCTTCTCATTCAGTGCAGACCTGCAATGCATGAATATCGCGATGTAGCTTTCTCTTCTGCCTACAGTTTCAAGGCAGAAATCCGCCTACAGTTTAGGGGTCATTCCGACCTTACTTGCATTCAGTCATGCCATCCATGTTTATAAATTAGCAAACTCAGTTAAGCCAGAGAAATTATAAGTTTTAGTTTCTTTGCTTTGTTTTCGTTGCCAAAACAAGCAAGTGTTACTGTCGGACAGTTCTGCTTCCAACTTTAGCCGTTAAAATTAAGTCGTCGTTGAACATTTCAAATTTCTGGATTGCACTCAGTGGACTCGAAGTGCTCAATCTCCACCTGGAAAGTATAGCTTTCGTTACTTCGCAGCACATCTTGCGCTGAAAGTCATCGCTTCGGCTAATACTCGTTGCTGTCCCAGCTGAAGGTTTGCCAGAGCATGATATATGCCATGAGCAGTTCGGAACTTTGGTCAGAGCACCTACCTTTCATTTCTCGGAGATAGTGCTTTACAGATTGATATCGACCAATTCATGCTTACTCATTCATGTTCATTGCTTATAGTCTCAAGTCTGGTTTTAGTCTGTGCTTACATTCAAAAATACATTGTTACCGTTTCTCGTTCATTATGATGACAGCAGTTTATTGTATATTGTTGGTTCAGTTTTGTACCTTGTGAACCAGAAGACATTCCGGCGGAAAACAAATACTGATTCACTAGGATGGTTCGTTTCTTCGTATGTGGGCTGAAAGGTTAGAAACTCATTGAATAGATGAGACGTCATCTCAGCTATTCAACGCCATGAGGCGTTGACGCCGAAGGGTAAAGAGACTACAGTTTTTGCAGTTCGATAGAATAAGCGCATAGCGAGATACCAGCTTTCCACTGACATTGTTTTAAAGTGATAGCTTTTTGCTTTTGTTTGGATGTTTGCACTCCTCGACGCTTCTGAGTTGTCTTTTCCTTTCTGTTGGCTGCTTTCATTTCGATACAATGAACCTCCATCACTGTACACCTACTACATTGACAGCTCGTCTATTCATAGCCACATTTTGACATAGGCTTGGTGAACTGGCGAAGATTTCCACCTTCTTCCGTGGATTTTGCAGCGCACCACGCTTTGTTAGCTGAGTTTTTGGGAAGATACAATCACACAGTAAATAAGGGACTGTGGCGAGTTTGATTCCTGCAGTCGAGGAATGAAGCCTAGCGAAAAAAGAAAAGGGGAATCAACGAGGAATGAAGCACTTAAATCCCTGCAGCTGAAGAACAGCGTAAAAAACACGACTATTAAATCTCTCGTCTTTATATTCAAAATTTGAATGTGTACCACTTTGTCAATCCTCGTCTTCAGTCTTTCAGCATAAGCGGAAATGCCTTCCGTGAATTTCTAGAGCTTTTCAACCCTCCACTTTGAGGGGATTGTTTTTCGGATTATAATTAGGGACTGTGTAGTTTCACCGTTTATTACTGAACAGCTGTCGGCACCGCTAAGGTCAGCTACAGACCAGGTTAATGTCAGCTTCAAATTTCATGATGAATTTAATAATCCCTGTGTGATAACGTTATTTGGCCTGCCGAGTAAGTTTGGTTACGTAAGGGGGGAACAAAGGCAAATTATACAGGAGAAACATTACATGAAAGAAACTGTAAAATGTAGACAGAATAATACATTATCTTTATAAAGGTGTCATTTCTATCCACTCAAATATGCATTACCTATGAGTATCTAATAGTTCTATAGCTTGAGGAGAGGAGATCGCTCGAAGTGAGGAGGAAACTCTAAAAGTTCCTTAAAAAGGACGTGAAGATCCCTCGGAAGATGTGCTCATTTTGCAACCCATTACAGATTTTCACACCTTTTGGCCAAACGAATGATTTTCAACTAATGAAAGCGGTTTGTTTTTGTGGATTCATAATCACAAGGCTGAATCTTGCATACTTCTATATTCTGAACTTCCATTTATAATATCTCATAACTTCTACATAAATTGTGAGCAAGACTTGCCTAAAATGACCACAAAAAATAGCAGTATTGGATTGCTCTGAAGCTATTTAGCTAATTTTAAGTTGGTTTATAGTAGTTTAAAATAAACGAAGGTTTGCGCAGAATGAATTGGCTTGTTGCATTTTAATGAGATCGTTTTATCGAATTGTATTTGACACATGAAGCGTTTTGACGAGTTGTATGCGCATCGGCAGTATTGGTGAGCAGCGGCTACCCTTTCGTGTATACAGCAGGATCAAGTGTTCCTCTTCTGTCCATACAATGCGAAACTTTACTCGGTTGCTGTTTGCAAAAATATTCTGAAGCGAAAGTATTTACAATCGGCTAAGTCCAATCCGACGTATTATGCGCTCAAGAACTTGACTTGTTCTATGGAGAAACGCTAGAAAATTCTACCTTCATCAAAAATATTACACTCCCAATATTGGTACGAAAAAGTGGTGGTCATTTTTACGCTGCAAGCTTCAAGCTCATATTTTGTTGGGTTTTTCAAAACTATCACATCTGATGCGGAGATGCGTTCCTATGAGAATGTGGATAAAATTTCAAGTGAGCATTACCGCCGCTTTCCTGTGAAAAAAGGAGCACTTCTTGCTTCAAGAATTCTCCAGAGAAGCTTCTTTAAGGCTATTTGTGGAGCCAAAAGAGGAATCTCTGTGGCCGTAGCAATGCCAGCTGAACGAATTTATTCGTTATCGACTAAGTTCACTCTACATCACAGATGCTAATCTCTGCAGAATACTTCTTTCAAGCGTCGCTATTTCATTCTTAAAGCTTCGAGACAAGAGAAAAAAGCTACAATAATTACCACGCTTATGTAGTTATTTTACAACACAAACAAGGAAAACGCTGCCTGAAAGGTTCCAGTATAGCAACTATAGACAGACAGCAAAAAGCTTTCAATCGTCAGAAAGCAACGCGCCGCAAATATGATTTTGGGTTCGGTATAAATGCTAAGCATTCAAAAGTAGGAAGAACAGCGAAGAATGCCCGGCAATAGCAAAGAACTATAAAACCTCTTTTATTGCATAAAATGTTCACCACTGTGGATTCAGTGGGTCATCATGGTTGAAACCGGCCGGATACTCAGGTTGCGGATAATCGTTCTGGTATCGAGTATTGCTGCTGTACATGGGTTGTTGCACTGAACCGTAGTCTTGATATTCGTGGCTTGTGTTGATGGCAGTTCGCGGATAGCCATCTCCCTCGCCAATATCAGTATATTCATGCTTCTGATGTATAGTTTGCTGCTTCTGTTGATCCCCAAACGCTTGATACACATAAACCTTACGCAAAATTCCCAAAACAGGTGTGTAGGCAAGGTTTAGTATGCAAATAATGATGTTCAATGCTAAAAAGCCCATTGTTGACACTATACCGCCTGCGATGATTGGGCCAAACGCGTAGGCGAGACTGTACGAAATGTCGGCAATCGCGTAAACGCTACCATAGACACTAACGTGTCGTGTGTCGACTAAGTAGCCGAGCATGGGCAGTAAGGAAGTATCAATTAAAGCAATACCGAAGCAGATCGTTGAGAGTGGTAAGATAAGCTGGCCTACACTTTCCGTGAATGGAACAGCGAAACAACTGATCCCTTCCATGGCCAAACCGATTGCTGCCAAGAGCCATTCCTTTTGAGGAAACCGTTGCATCAACTTTACCGTCACGTACACCCCCAGCACGTGGGGGAAGAAGGCAGGGAACCAAATCATGCCAACCATCCAACCAGGTGTATCCGGCATTTCACTCGCCATCCATGTTGTTATAGTGGGCTCCAAAAAGGCTAGACTGATATTCGCCATGATTAAGGCTCCAGAACAGATCGCAATGTAGTGGTCCATAAAAAGGCGCCACATTGGTGTACCCTGCACCCGCTCACCAGACACATCAACTGGTTTGTTTTGCTTCGGTTGGATTACCATGAACACCATAAATCCATCGAGAAGACAGATCATGGATAGAATAAGGAACGGGACGGGCTTCCCGGCAAGAGAATACAGTACAGAGCCGAACGGAGGTGCAACAAGGCATCCAAATGATATGAATGCCAGTGCTATTCCAAGCGCTGCAGACCGCTCATTTTCCTCACTAAAGCGATCCGCAATCATCGCCAAGCCTGATGTATCAGCAAACGCCGAGCCAAAACCCTGCAAATAATGCTATTCATTCACTCCACCTCTTCAACTCATTTCAGCCAATAAAATGTCAGTCTTAGGGAGAAAAGAGATTATTCGTGTTGATAGGGTTCTGCCAGATGGACTCCAAAAAAAAATCGTATATTCCATTTCACTTTTGTAGCAGTTTTCTATTTTTGCTCTGTACTAATCAAAGCTGAACCATTTCGTTTCAGATGTGCTAACAGCATTTTCAGAACTGATCATATCAAAGCGAAGATGGCTTTGCTAAAAGGCAATTTAGTTCCCATGCCTTCAAAAACAAATTTGGTACTTAGTAATTTCTATGAAATACAGCATGTCTGCTTTAGGAGAGGTACTTCCTACGCTCAAGCAGAAGTGCGAATGACTTCCCTTTCTACTTGGGTCAGCTCCGGTAATACACCTTATCTGCCGATGGCCCTTTTTAAGCAACTCGCAACGCTGCTTATACACGATGACCAACTTTTTTTCCATTCATCAAGTCGTTTTGAAACGTATTAACGATGAAATAATCATTTCTAAGGCCAGTGTTTCGCGAATAGCTTCAGTGAAATTTTTTTCCATTCGAAGAAGTTTTAGGCTTCAAAGTGATTGAAAAAAACATTGAAACCAAGTTGTAAGGCTGAACACAGAAGAAATTTACAAGAAAGCTACCGCACCGATCCCCATAATATTCTTTTTCATTTTACCCTCTCCACAGCACACGCAGAATTTTGTTTGGGCTGCATCATCATGCTACGCATACGAGCTCATATTTCTAAAGACAGATGTGGTCTGCTACCATACAAATTGATGAGGGCATATCGAAGAAATGCCGAAAACTGCTCATAAATCGAAATCACTTCCAGAAAGAAATTCAAGGCCAAGAAAAATATGCCCTGAACGTGTCATATATATTGTTTTAGAACTGCAGTTGAAAGCGCCAAAGAGTTGCAATTGCCAAAAACTCACTTGTAAAGACCTGGCGAAGAACAGAACTCCGTAGCTTTGACCGAGTGCAAATATCGCAGTCGAACTGAACATAACGCAGAGGCCAATGATCATTGGTAGTTCGTAGCCGATGCGGTCTATGATATAGCCTGAGAAAGGGTTGACGAAAATCTGTATGAGTGCTTTGGAGGCAAATAGCCATCCCAGTTCGACCTCCTCATGGACATAATCGATCTGCCCTCCGGTCATCCGCACAATGACGGTGCCGTTCTTGTACCGCTGTGTTTCGTTGTGATATCCTACGAACTCCACGTCGTAGGCATGAATATCACGCAAATATTTTGGAATGATAGGCACAATCACCATATAGAGCATGTTGTCGAGGAGGAGTGCAATCGAAACGATCACCAGCACAAGCTTTTTCTGCATGTGTGGCTCTTGAACACGCTCGTCGATCCATTGTTTGCACCATTCGCTGTCGCGATTGATTATGGGTACATTGAAACCCATTGTGGCAAGGCTTGCCCTTCGATTCAGGCTCCTAAGATGGCTTCGACGATCTGCTTACTTCAATGCAGCAGCAGCTTCTCTCCTATGAGGCGCAAGATGCGATCGATGCTTAAGACGCACGAAGGCTGTATCTGCTAGGCGTGGTTTCACGACTCAATGGGCGTGGCTCGTTCTCCTACCGTCGCGCTGAGAACGGAAATCGCGTGCTCGGATCTGACTAACTTCAGGGTTTTTCTGTTCACCCAAAGAGGTCAACAAAGACAGACGTGGACTCAGTTTAAGAGAAGCTTCGCCTATATAAACAACGATTAGCAGAATACAGGTTTATAATCTGAGAGCAGTGTGAACGAGACGTGACTCAGTTGAACGCCGTTGCTTTTGTTCTCTATGTTCATCCAGAGTTGGCAGCGCGCAATAAAATTTGGCCCTCGCCGGGATTCCCTAAAAAAAACTTCCGTTAGCAATGCGGCAAGAAGGGACCCACTTTATTGCTCTCTTTTGCGTGGCATATATCCAGGAACTTTTGTCGAATACTGTAGAAGGAGGAGAAGGGATTTTGAGCGTAACATTCAAGTGCCGCTACCGCTGCAGAGTGGTTGTTTCAAATTACATTGATCGCTATCAGGTGAGCAACGGAAGTGTTTAGTTTGTCGGCTAAGTTACCGCACAATGAGAGAACCATCAACTTTCTGAAACATCTTAAATGCCACATATCGCATTACTTTTGTTTCAAATTGAACTGCTTAATCAGAAAGCTCGTGGCATAGAATTGAGTAACAAAGTGGGGCATTGCTGTCTTTCTCAAAAGCGAATGCAACGCTACCTACAAAGTTGTTCGAGGTCAGCACGCGTACAGCCTAGATCAACGGATTCAATTTTCAGCCTACTAAAGTTTAAATTTAACGTGCAGATGAAAAGTAAACTGATATTAGAGTATGCTACCGCCCATTTCATATGGATGTCGATGGAGCAGCTGAGTAGGACCTCTTGAAAACCTGTGTCTTTAACTGAAGGATAAATCAATATCAATTGTTTTTGTGGTGTGCCGAGAGAAGAAGAGTTTGTTGGATTACTTTCGGTTTCTTGTTGCTATCACATCGATTTACTTTTAGTTCATTCAAGCAACGCAGCGAAAAATGAAGCATTAAAGCGAACAAGATTACGACACATCATATCAGTTGCAATTTAAAGAAGAAAACTATAGCTGCAATTAAGAAGAAAAGTAAAGAAGCATAACAACATATAACTCAGCTCACTACTTGTAGAAGAGGTTTGTTTAGAGCATCGGGCATGAAGCAAAGCAGTTCTGCGTTCGCATACTAAAGCAACTTTGCGGATGATGTCCTTCTGGTCATTTAGTTGCGGTACATGTAAAAACAACGATCTGCATGATACTTAGCAAGTACCAGCATGGTATCCTTACACAGAAGGTGCATTATCCTGCTAAACTCCCCTTCCCCATTCACTCAACATGGCTTTTATTGCTAGATAAGACAATGCCCTATTTCAATGATCAGTGCGTAATTTTGTTGCAGTATGCTGATGTAGTGACTACTTTAGTTATTCGACGAATTGATGATGTTTTAGCGCATCCATTAACGTGTTAGCATGGTCTCATAAAGACTTAGGTTGAGCCGCAATACTGCAACCAATATGCTCATTGAATGGCAGCTAGAGCATACTTTACAGCTGATGCGAACTTCAGTGAATCTATGAACACCGCATGCAGAACCCATAAAACGAAGCGTGAAAACAAAAGTTCTTAAGCGTTTCTTAAATGTCTTTCATGTTTTGTACAAAATTCAGCTAAAATATCATCCATACGGAGAGCTCAAGCATCATTTGGAAAATCCACGTAGAAGATAATCTCAAAATTCGAGCTATTGAGCACGTTTTCTTCGCTCACTTCGAATCATCGACTATTGTTTTCAGTTGCTCGGCGGCTGAACCATCGGACGGTGGAATTTGGACACCTACTGAATCAACTGGTGGGCGGAAAACAAACCGATCGAGCCAGTTCGAACGATCGGATTTTACAGGAATCCAATAAAGAATTTAATAAAAGACGGCTATCACCGAAGCTGTTCTCACAACGCCAGTTCTCACAGCGACCTCGACAAAACGATGTCGATGAGGAAAGTAGCACTAGCAGGGAAACTTTTAAACTACAGTGGTGCAAGATCTGTTTCATGCAAACATCTCAACTGCATTTGCCACTGCATCATTAATATCCGACGTTCATAAGTACGCCGGATTTCTAGCACATTTAATAAACTGCTGAGTATAATAAACCGCTAGTGGTTGTAAAGCAAGAAGCCAACGACACCGTCATGAAAACGCAGTCCACCGTGCATACGCTGATCAGCGCCTAGCGGAGACTGCTCACTTAAATTAGGGGAAGTCGCATGCTTTTTAAATAAATGAGAAATCTGTGTAGCAATGATCATGATAATACTGGAAGAGTTGCACATCAAAGATCTTGAAACGATGCGAAATTTGATGGCTTTTGGGGCAGTGTCTTTGTGATTTATCCTTTAAAGAACATTAAAGAACGTGACGGCACACAGAACGCTCACTGCTTGAGCCTTCGCTCAAAGAGAACTTATCTGACTGTGGCAGTCATTCATTTCCACTGTTATTTTTACATCCTTTGCTAACAATTTTGGGCACTGTGGTCACAGTTTTTGTTTGCTGGGCCGAAGTTTCGTGTTTTAGCCGCCGGCAAAGTCGTCTTTGTGGGCATCTGATGAGCTTCTTTGCTTTTGAATCAAGGAATCATGGAAAGGGGATCAGTCAGTGAATTGGAATCTCTGGGCGTCGCTGATTCATGCCGTGCAACGCCAAGTCATCTCCAGAAGATCATTGCTACCTAGCACAGATTTCTCAAGAGGATAAACGAAAGTCGCATGCTTTTCGAATCAATATCTTTTTTTCTCCCAGCAGATACATTTTTGTTAGAGCCATTTCCCTTGATGCTTAATCCAGCAGGAAACGAGCAGGATGACAACACGTGATCGCATCGATAAGCATTGTAGTGCTCGGAATTCCAGTTTTTCTGAGTATTCCCTCCACTTGCACCTCTGCACTCCCCACAGAATTTCATCCACATTGCGTTCATGTACTTGCCATCGCTTATTTCTTGCGCCAAAATTTCACGACCACGAGAAATGAATGACCTAAATTGGAGTTTGCAATATGGAGGGAGGAGAGGAAGAGAGGAAGTTGCCGAGGTTTGCCCTCATGTGTTTCACATGCATGAGATAATGGGCAGGGCTAGCTGCTCAAAGCCTTACTACATTGAACGCAGTAGGGTGTTGAGAAGTTGAGAAATGAATCAGAATTGACAGGATCTGCAGCTTGCAAAATGTCTTCGAAATCTAGCATAACGGAGGTGATATGTGAGGGCGGAAATTCCGTTCTAATCTGGGAGCTTAACATTACATCTAAGAAAATTCCTTAAAAAATGGCTGCAAAATTCAGGTACTAGTCTCGATTCACTTAATCTTTCAGCGATTGCTCTAAGTACTTCAGCTGGGTATTTCGAAAAAAATATAACTAATTTTGTACCTCATTAGCATTACTAGTGCAGAAAAGACTGCTTAAGTGAATAGCTAACAAAAAGGCTGCAACTGTAAAAAACGAATATAATTTCTGCTCACATCCAGATGCGACTACGAAGATATCATTCCATGGTATACCATCTCTCCGTTGCATAACAACAATATGAACGAAGAATGAGAGGCTCTCCGAGCAATTTCGCATCTGTCACCTTCACCTATCAAGTGGCCATCTTTCGGGCCTAGCCTCTGCTCCACTAATGGGATGAAAGTTTGAAGCGAGTGGCATTAAATTTTAATTAATTTCTCATAGTTCCTTTCTCCAAAGGAATTACACAACAAATTGGAGCGCATTTGGTTTCTCATTAACGTCCGTGATTTCCTAATAGACCACGAGAGCAAACGATAGCAAACTGTAATGGCAGTAGAAACGAACGTTAACCAACAATGTCTATGTTTTCCGAAAATGATGGAACGAAATGTAGCGCACTGTGCTAATCTTCATGACCGGTGAAAGACAGATTTGATCTGGAAGATTAGAATCCTCGGAGAAAAACGTGATGTCCCGGACGAACAAGTTTTTCTGGTGTAATCAAATTTTATTGGCGAATACAAGTTTCATGCCTTCTTTGGCTCAGATAAAAAGTTTCCGGAAAATCCACTAAACTTGAAAATTTGCACCCTTTATACAGAGATGAGAGGTTCGTAATACTATCAGTTGCTGTCAGTGCCTTCATTTTGGAAGTGACATGCGAGTAGATTCTGGCAACAACTGTTATACGTCTGTATTCCAGCAGTAAGCATGCATCTGGATTCACAGTAAGCATGCATCTGGATTCATTTATCTCTTCTCGCCGTTAAATTCTAACGTTTTGTTTACAGAACGTATCAGGGCAAAATTTCTCCAGTATGAAGAAAATTAATGAACACAACAAACCAATTCTTCTGCGCAACCGTTATAAAATATTTGATGCTACTGATGAACATTAAACGTTTGACAGATATTTTGTTAAAGTGTATATAGTAACCCCTCATCATTTATATCTCATCGACCACTGAAGAAAGGCGAATGGAGTTTCAATGAAGCGAAAGTGCTATTGCAAGAATTTTTTAGTTTAAGCACTTTCAATGTTGAAAACAAACCTTTAGTATAGTTGTCGATTCCTAGTATTTGTTGTTTGTTGAATCTTCTAACGCTTCATTGGCGTGCTTCCCCACTCGAATTCTGCAAATAAGAACAGTTTGCAAGCAGAGCGAAAGCAATCAAAACAGCCGAAACGCTTATTTCCTATTAAAGAGACTAGAAAAGTTCTACAGTATGTTTTACATGATGGGTTATGCTTCAATATCCTGCAATTCTTACTAAATTTTGAGATGTCCTACAAGATATTCTAAATAATTCAGCACAATTGGCCAAAGTCATTATTAGCGTCGAAGGTACTAAATTACTAGGAAATCTTCTTAAAAACATTACATTCGTAAAACTGCTAGAAAGTTTCCGCATGGGTTCAAGGAACTGAGACGATTTTGAGCCGAGTCAAACGACTGCCAATTGAGCCGATTTTTTTTTCGAGCAGCATATCATCGATTATTCGTAGCAACTCTAATTAGTTAGCTTTTGCTTATCTATGCAAGTGGGAAGCGTAAACGGCGGTGTTTCATCATGAAATACTCTTGCAAAAGTTGAGCAGAGGGTCAATTAGATTTTATCAGGTATAGTGGCATGGTGATAAATGATGATAACATTATCATTTCGTTTGGGAGAATAGCTTGTTTGATTCAATTTGTGCATTAATCAAGGGAACTGTGTGAACGTTACACGCGTTAAATCAGTTTGTTGAATTTATATATATGCATCGTTCCTTGGATTCGAATAAGCTTTGCACTTAAGTTGAGGACATAACGCAGTTACTATGTAACATGTTGTCTCTCTCTCCCTTATAAACACAAATCATCTCAAGATTTCGACCCAGTCTAGACACGATGAGTTCTCATATCGGTAATCGTAGTCTGTCGATGCTAGAAAATGGAGCGTTCAGAATAAATTTCTTTAATCGAATTCAGCAGAGACGGCATAGCTGAAGAAGCGGCTTGAGGAAAAAGCCATTGATGTAACGGATTTGTTTTGCCTAATCTGCAGCCCAAAGACAGTTTTCTTTCCGCAGTGTGTTAAATAAATTTCGGCTTAAGCGATTTTCATTGCTGCGAAGGGCGATGCACAACCAATGACTAACTTAATGAACGGTCATATCGACGTCGAAGCCCTGAAAAAATTTCGAGGATAAACATTGGTTATGAGATGAAAACACAAAGGCTTTTTGCTTGAGGATCTACACATTATTAGCTAATTTGTTCTTATCTGCGGCCAAACATCATTTCACAAATTCAGCAACAATGAAAACCGCCTAAGTCGAAATTTTTCACGCTGCAATGATGAAAACATCGTCGGGCTCTCGCTTATGTTGAACGGTTCTCTGCATGGAGGATGAAAGCTGTGCGAGACCTCATCTTATTTCTCCATTTCATTTATTCAAGTAAGCAAAACGTATTGGGGATGCGTCATTTTTTGAATTGTATGCTGTATGACTTTTCTCCACAAGGAGCTGTCCTATTCAATTCCCACCGAAATGTTGGAAATAGTTTTGCAGGACGGGGCAGACAAGAAGTCTAGGCGCCAGAACTTCGCATAAAGGGAAGAGAAAATTCCATAGGCCAACATAATTGAAATTTTCACGACAGTTAAATTTAATGTTTTTTTCGTTCCATTTTCAGCAACAGATGAATTCAACACCACAACCATTTTTTTCCTAGGTTCACTACTGATTGCAATAGGATTACTGAGGAGGGCAAAATGTTATACCGCGTGGCAATCAGTAGCATTTAGGCCTCAGCAAAATCGAGCTAAAACAAAGATTTACTTATTTTGGAATTAATAGGATTGTTTTTGTTTTTTGTACGATCCTATTCGTTTTCTTCATGTAGCACAATGTGAACTACATTAAATGATTTTCAGAAGAGTCTTCAAACAAAAATCTATGCTGCCTACGTTTCCTGTTCAATTCTATTATTATAATCCATAGTTTATATGAATTCTCAGGCTTCAGTAATCCTATTATTATAGGTGTCTTTTTTTTGAATCTTATCGTTAGCTCTAGACACTGCCTGGTATTCTAACGGCAACACTCCCTTTTGTAGAGTGTGTTGAAAAAAAAAAACACCAAATACAGATTAAGATATTTAGTGTAGTTTAATATGCTTGAAGTGGCAAGATGTGACATAATATTGGCGGATCTCAAGAGAGTTATTTAAGTAAAGTGAAGCACAATTCTAGATAAGTCTCTATGTACGATATAGCATAGTTTTAGACAAGACAACGTTTAGTGCAGCATAGCTTTAATTTAATAGCGCACTAAGAGTAAAGTATACTATTCTTTAAGAAACCGTAGTACAGAAAACATCACTGATGAGATTAGGTGAGAGACGAAAACTTTAACAATGCCTATGCCGTTTCATGAAGAAACACTCAAGCAGTTCGAGTTTCATTGACGGTTTGATGCAAGAAGTGATAAGAAGAACCCTATTCAGCGTAGCAACATTTAAGGTGTCTTTCTGTTTGAAATATTCTTACAATAAAAATACTTTTTGAGGTACTGTAAAATCTGCTGCGAGGGAGCATGATCTCAACGAAAAGGTTTCATGACGGCAGTTGAAGTCGAATTTCTTCATATGTGAAACCGATGCTCTGTAATGTGCGATGATCATAGCTAACTACCCTATCTTTCAACAACTAGTTTTGTTTTCGCGGACCCGAGAAGCAGGAGTATAGAATGTGGGGAGCGCAACAACCGCACAACTATGGATTTCAGAGACCTTCGAGTGTAGCTGCTTGCGTGCACTCGAAATTATGAGACCCGCAAAAATCAAATACTGAGCGGATAGCCCGGAGATCTCAGACATCGGAGGGCCAGACAACGAACGGAATTTCTTCGAAAGACCTTCAGTATTCGAGGATCTCGAAAATTAAGTGAATGTAAACGTGAGTTAGATGCCCATAAATCCGATCCCGCGCGATGCTTGACACCCCTCAAGATCGCAGACCACTGAAAGTAGCTCAGGCCCCCGAAATGCAAGGACTTCAAATCGAAGCGGCTCTGGAATGGAATTTTTCAGGAGTGAACACCATTCGCGACCACTCCATTTTCTTCGTGAGGTGTTGCTTTGACCTAGGCTCAGCACTGTGCCAGTACACTAGCACAACTGTGAATCTTACACCATTATGGTCTGCTTGGTAAGTCAATCGACCGATAATATATGCAAGGGCCATAACGACCGTGCCTCTCCACATGTCCTCACGACCTTCACGATCACTTAGAATGAATGTTTTTGAGGGGTTTTGTTTTCTGCCTAGTTATTTCATATTTTTTCACCGTTTATTTTTTCATCAAAACGGTATCTGTGTGATTAGCGCCACTGCGTTCGCCAAGCTTTTATGGTGGCCCTTGGTGCTCATAGCCTTTCAAACATGAACTAAAATGACAAGCAAAGACCGCTTCGTTTATCCACTTGGCCAGTATGGGAGATGGACCGGAGGAGGGTTTGGAGCGGCAATAGCAAGCAGTAGATGTCGCAGCATTGTCGAAGAGGCTGTGGGTCATCTCAGTTCTTCAGAGGGATGCACAATCAAGGTGATCACTATGAAGATGTACAGTATGCTGGGTTGTGAAAGTGTGGTGTGTGCTTTACAGGCACCCTTGCGAAATGACTTTGCGCCATCGTATTTCGCTCTGTTCGCCGTAAACGCAGTAGCACAAGATCTTTGTGAGCAAGGTGACAAGGCATATTTTCTAAACGTTTGGCTGGTTGCGGACCAATTCGTACCCACTGGCGTGAAGTGCGCTGTCGTCGTTACAAACAACGGTTGACGCTTACGCTTCCGCCACTACGCACTTCATTGATCTAGTGCCAGTTGTCATCTTGGCAGTAACAAAAAGGTAAACAGTATTTTTTGCACTCGTTGGAGCCAATGTGAACTCCCTTTTATCGTTAATTGCCCTCATTCATTTATATAGTGAGACTTCTTAGTGAATATGTCGGCATATGAAAGTTTCTATGTTTGTATGGAGTATTAACATCGAAATAAATTGTGACAGCTGCTCCAGGTAAATGGAGCGACTGCTTTAATCACGGCGTTGAAAGCTGCGTTAGTCCATTCAAAAGCAGGACTGTTGCCCATCATCCTATAAAAAAGCACATATCTGCCGAATAAGTGTCTCCAGATGAGAGTTGAAAGTGTGGCTGCATTTTCTTTATCACGAGACTATCGTCGAGCGCATTCCTATGCATTTATTATTGCCAGGTTTTTAATTTAGGTAGCAGTAATTTAGTGCTAGGAGCTAAGATATAAGCGCAAATTTCTTTACAGCATCACCTACTGAGGCTGATTGCTGATACGTGCAATTCCACTTTAACGGCAATCGTCTGGCCTAATGGGATGATGAAATAAGCCATATGCGCCATCAGTTTCAAGGTGATCTCTTCCTGCAAACTTGTAGTGGCATTCTCAATCCTCTTGACCAGTGAATTATTTTCGGAAGCAATTTAACTCGAATGAGTGTTATAAAGCAGGCGTAAGCTGTTCGTCCTGAACTTCCGCCTTTAAATTATAAAGTATCTTCTGTTGTAAACCCGTCCCATCTACTAGACTTTGCGAAATGGTTAGAAGTTTCGCAGAGATCTTCGAAAAACGTACAAACCGAATCGTACCTTGTTTCACTCGTATTTTTGTTGCACTTATCTATTGCCCACACTGCCAGTGAATGATCTTCTTCCACAGGAAGACACTCTGTTATCAATACTACATATATATATATATATATATATATATATATATATATATATATATATATATATATATATATATATATATATATATATATATATATATATATATATATATATATATATATATATATATATATATATATATATATAATGAATTGAAACCACTTTGAATGAAACTCTAAAAGCATAAAGCATACACTTACTACGGATGCAACTGAAAAATCGGCCAACGCTTACGATAGCTGAGAAAGCAGTCCATTGTTGGAGTTATTTCGAAAGCAACACAAAACAGTTACGACTATATGATGATGTTTACGTCCCGACATCAGAGTTCAGCTGAGGATTACCATCTCCTCGCTTACGCCCCCAATTTGTCATGTTTATGGGCGAGAAATTAAACTGTGAATGTGTGAAGTAGACAAAAACTGAACTATGATCAGAGAAACAGTTAAGAATGAGTAAAGAATCGAAGTTCAGCAGTCGAAAGTTTGACAACAAATGGAAACTTCCTTAGAAAACATGGCGGGGCAAAAAGGCAAAACCGTGCATGTTGCATCTCTGGAAGACCATGAAAATGATGTTGTGATGATCATCCATAAAACTGTAATCAGAACGATGTCGAAATGTTCGGATATATTCACGTGATCCATGAGGTCGTATCGATCGCCTATGCTTCATGTTTGACAGCCCATTTCCCTCACCATTCATCTTCTACTCGTTTCTTTCGTTTCTTCCTCTACCGTTTTCATGTTTTTTTTCGATTCAATACATCTTTTGAGAATTTCCATGTTTTGCATCCATTTAGGTTGCCCTGGCTTTTTTCCCTGCTGTTGTCCGTTTTCTTCTTCGAATTTACGTCATCTTCAGGTTTTTTTTTCATTGTTTCTCCGTAAGTTAGTTTTTAATCACTTCTTTGGAAAATGAATGCAAAATTCCCTTCTGTGAGGCCAGCTTTCCTCCTTTTCCTCTCGGTACTGTAGTGGTTTAGGTAAGTGAAGATTAGAACGGAAATCCACTATCAAAAAACCACACGCTACATTCATATTTCGAACTGCTATCACATTAACTGCTAGCTTTATTCAAAGTGTACATTATTGTTCTCTTTCCTTCCCGTTTACAGTTTCCAAGAACTAGAGATTTCACAGAAAAAAGGCTTTCGTCACCACGAATCTAGTGACGCCTATTGAATGCAAGGTTCAAAATATGTGCAATGAACGATTCCTATAATACCAACATATGGAAGCCATTTCTTTTTCACTGATCAACAACTGCGTATTCTGTGAGAGCCAGTCGGAAGTGACTGCATGAGTATTTTCGAAATTCATTCAGAATTATTCGATATGTTGCTAGGTCATCTCGATGGTCACTCAAAGATGGCTCACATTTGAAACAATACAAAGCAAGTGCACACATCCGACGAGATTGTCGCTACCTTCAAACAACACTTTTAATAAATGCATTGGTCGGTGAAATATGATTATAGGCACTTTCATTTTTGAAAACTTACTCAGAAACGAGGTGCTCTGAAAAGAAAAACGAAAACATGGACAAAGTGTGACAACAAGTTAAGCGGTTTATGCGCCTGTGCTAATATGCATTTGTAAGTTTGTATCCGCAAGCAGGTTTATACCTATATCGCACTTGTAGGTATATATGGATGCATATGTGTCGATGCAATGAAACTGCTGCTGTGAATTTGCATAGGCATAATGTAAACGATTTGCGACCCCCTTTTTGACGCCCAAACTGATTCATTAGCACCGAAAAGGATTTTTCACGTAGGCCAAATACCGAACAATGAATCCCTTATCCGAAGCAATACAGCTAAAATTTCGATGCTCGATTGTATGTATTTTATTATTTCTTGGCATTTCACGAGACGTGTTGATCATGTGAACAGAATTGGAAAACATCACGTCTTGTTAACCTCATGTACAATCCCTCAATTACCTTTTCGCAGGCAGATTGCGCATTTACAGCAGCTGAGCGAAATGTGAGAATGACGATAAAAGACGATGTTCGTACGAAGAAAACATACGTTATATTCAAAAGTTTCCATTGAACATCGAACAGCGATGCATTTTTAATAAACTGTGAGCTGGATGAAGGAGTAAGCATGTAAAATCTTTAGGGAAATTGCCTACGAGCTCGAAGACAACGAAAAGTGATGCGGAAAAGATGCAGAGACACTGAAATTGACTCACGTACAATCCATTTTCTGTAATAAGTTGCAAATTTATGCATTCAATAATGATAGCTTTCCTACTGATTCAAAATATTACTCCCTGAAGAGCTTATAGCTGAACGATGCAGGCATCAAAAAGCTCCCGGCGGAATTATTATTTCGCTCTTGTTTTTCTTTGTGGAATCCCTTTATCAACACTGTGACTCATTCATTCTTCGAGTAGCACTAAAGAAGGTAATCTGGAAGTGTCATGTCTAGCTGATTCAACACAAGAAACCCTTAATCAAGAAATCAATCTTTTGGATGATGCACAACAGAAATATTGAGCAGTTTCTTTGGTGTGTTGGGAATGAGTAAATTCTGTTATATCGAAAAATGGGTAAACGATATTACTTATGGACAACAGGGTCGCTCACAACAGCTGCACAACAACCAAGTAGCTAATACCTTCGCTGAATGTACTTGTCTCACGATATGTCGCTTACACATTGATTCACCTCACCTGTCGCGTGACAATTTCCAGAGATTTCTTAACCGCTTTAAAGAAGTTGCACGCATATTTTCATCATTAAACGCAATATTCGCTTACTTATGTGGCAGCATAGCTAATGAGTTAATTGCGCAACACCGCCTTTGCACGATCCCATCAACTATGCTTTCCGAATATGTTGCGAGGAAATCTCATGGATCTCTTTAGTGAAAACGTAAGAAGCAGTCCATTTCTCCCAATCGGCGCATAAAAACAAATAGCATCAAGTGTTCGGATGATTATAATTTCAACTGTCAGCCATAAAAGTTTTTAATTTGTACCATTTCGCCTACTACGACGTTAAATTTTATCTAAAGACTAACAGGTATGGCCACTCATACCACATAGTTAGGTAAGAATTACACCAGTTCAACATGCACGACTTGGCGGGTGAAGTTGCTCCCCGCTATGTCCGGTCTGCTGTGTATGCTAACAGAAACGTGCTCAGTATTTCGAAACTTCTATGTCAAGACCAGAGTTGCTTCCTAGAGTTCGTTTCTTACAAGTGGAGGCCGAATGTTCGAGTTCTCGGGTGGAGATTCGAGTACGACTGTTTCGCAATGTTAATTTTTCGGCAAAGGAACGGACAAGCAATGATGCTTGCGAAGCTTCAGGTCTTTTTGCTGTTTTGTTTTCAGATGAGTTGTCTGAACACTTCCATCCACATCGGTTATACAGACTGCCTAGTTTTCAGCTGATTTTCTTTTTCTGTTGTGTTTTTTCGCAGGAAATTTACCGCATTATTTGAGAGCGAGTGCTATTAGCTTTCTTCTGTACGCGGAGGAGTTGTTGTGAACCGATAAATGTTCTTGGCTACTAGATTCAAAATCGCGATCCGAGTATATTCTGAGACACAAATACGGTACGCCACTCTTATACTGATCGATTTCGAAAAACTGCGCTGCATATGACACAAGTTGAAGATGTTCCGTCATGGGGACATTGCCCAATGTCATCGATATCCGTAGCGCGCATAACTTCGAGTCACTTATACATAATAATTCCTAAAAAGCTGTGAGTGAAGAGTTGTTATTCTTGGATGAACAAGCGACTTTTGATTTTGCATGGCGAATTCTCGAAACTAAATTTTCTTCCGACTGCTTTTCTAAAAATTTTCAATGCCCAATATTTCAAAAGATGTGAAGTTTGTTTGCATGTAGGGATAATACACATTGGCATTCAGATGAAGGTGCATTCTTTTGCTTTGATATATGCTCGCATGAAATTTTAAAAGAACGAATTAATAAGAACTGGTGAATTTCACTGTAGCAAATTCACCGAACTTGAAAATGCCACGTACATCCGATTGACTGAGGAAATCTTGGCATTCACTAGTGGATGATTAGATTTTACTGAATGCAACGCTCCACAAATTCAGTAAATTCAACAGTTTCTCAAAAAGGGTGGTGGTATGCAGTTTGGTGGTAGGGTAGTCATCAAACGGCTTTCCCTTGTATTATATAATGTTTCAACTATTTTATGCAACAGATGATACGGCGAAGTGATGAGTGCAACAAATACAGAGTTTATCTGTTCTTTGCATTCGCTTTTCGTTCATATTTTCAATGTACAACTTACAACGCATCTAAAATAGGGAATATTCAGCACTTGGAGATGATGCTTTAGTGCGACTTGTGAGATGATCGAGTTATTTAAGGGCCTCATTAAGCTTACCGTAGAACATTGGTTTTTCTTTTCAAGAAATATGGCTGAATTTTATTATGTTCTCTTGTGGGCAAGAGAGCTTCTAATGACAGGCCGTAACGTTATAACATTCAAATGCGTTGTGTTATTGCTCCACAATCAGCTGTTGCTCGTTCAACTCCATTACTGCTAAGTATTTCATTTTTGATTTTCACTTAGCACTATTAGCAAATTGGCGGAATATAGCTAGTTTTAACTAAGAGACAAATTGGCCGATTTGTACTAAGCCATTCCTTTTAAAACACCTCAGCTGATTTAGGAGTGAAAGTCCTCATAGTAATTTAAATGGGAGAAAGAGGAGCTGTTTTAATGAATTGGTTGAAGTCCGGAATTTCGGGAGCTGCGCCTGATGGACTAATTGCTCCTGCGCAGTTATCAGGGAACTTTTGTAATCCTTTGGTTTTACGGATTGCTTTCTTGGCAGAGGTGCTATGGTAAAAGACGCATCTTAGTTATCGCTCAAAACTTGTCGTCCATGAGAGGTTAATGCACGATGTTTGAGTATTAGGGAGCCGATGAATTCAGAGCCACGAGAGAACATCAACAAGAAATAGTGCCCAAACGCAAAGGCTGTCTTTAAACACTGAAAGCGATTTCGACGGCACAAGATGAATCAAGGTGAAGATACAGAAATGAGTCCGGGACTTTCTGAGAATGTATATGTGGGAGATAAGAAAACTTTTTGTTAAACTGGATTGCTTTTGTTAACAAAGCTTTGTGTACTGATGGCCTAAATCCCTGCAAGCAGATCGGAATGAACGTCATTACTGGCATACATATTGCCGGGAACATGAAGCTTCTCGAGAACTTGCACAGAAATCACAACCCGTTCGCAACTAAGTGCACTTAAAAATGAATAATATGTTGAAGGTTATAAAATATGATCGTAGAAAGCGTACTTCCTGGAAAGTTTGCAAATGCAGATGTATGGGCTGACTAAAGGAATTCAAACTAGAGTTTGGCTGCATTGAGCGAAGAAATTAAGTGGCCTTATTTTATTAATTAGTGACGGATTCAATGAGATAGTTGTGCAAGCACACAGATGCATAAACACAATGACACACCGAAGGGATAAGTACACTCACAAGAACACTCACGTGTGCGAAAATGAGTAAAGCCGCCTTCCCGAATCGTTTCCACAGACAGTATCTGACGTTACGGTAAAGGTGCGTAAAAATTGAGAGTTATGAAGAGCGCATTAGGAGAATAATTGGCGAATGAAAAGTTCATACTTGATAATCGATAAAACGATGCCGCTTGTCATTAACGCATGTATTAGTCCCACACTTTAGGCGAACCACAATGTAATAAAGAATGCCGACTAGAAATAGTGCTTCAATTTCTGAGCAACGAAAGATGTGCGCAATTTTGATAGCGTATTATCAAACATCGAACAATGGCAGACAGCTGTTTCTCCGATTTTATTTTATAATTTGTAGAGATTGATGATAAACGACCCGCGCATCCACATTCACACCACCGAGAGTGCACTCTGTCGAATGATTTTCCACAACTTCATCTCGCAATTGCTGCTTCCTTTGTATTAAGTATTTCGAAGCGTAAAACACAAGGGAAGTGCTTAACCTGCTTAACGATCTATTCTACGTCAACGACTATTGAGACTGCATAAGCTTAGGCAAGAAATTCATTCATCTGATGACCACAAGAGACGTACGTTGAATGGAGCCAAATCCGGGCGGAAGTGGCTTGTTAGGCGGAATCGATAGGGGGAAGAGTGAAAGTGTATTTGAGCGCAGCTATGCTCGCGATTTTCGAACGAAATCAATTTTCGCCTATAGCGCGACGAAGCTTTCCAGTGAAGTTTCACACGATATCGCATTTTATTCTCACGAATCGAACACACGCAGTGGGTACTTTCGAGAATCGCAAAAGATGCCCGTTCGCATATATAACGAGAATGCAACAAGCTTAAGCTTGACGCACATACTTCATTCAGACGCTGTTGTGGTGAATCTCAATTAAGCTGTGAGCTCTTTTCACTATTGACGATAAAGCCTTTTATCTGCATCACCAGTTGAATAAATCAAGAAAAACCTATTCGCACTAAAGAAATGCTTCCATATGCTCATAGTCGAGTTAGCGGCAAGCTGATGAGGGAATCAAGCCAGTCTGACATGGCATCATGTTTCTCGATGTTACTGCAACACGACGATTGCTGGAGATGTAAATTCACGGTAGTATAAGGCAAGCAAATCACTCAAAACGAATTTGTCGTTACTTCTTTATTTAAACTGAAAATGCAAAGTTGCGGCCTAATGCACACAATCTAAGGTTAGCTGCAGTATGAACCATCTACTTTCCCCGAGCAACGTTATGGTCATTGAAAAGACCGTCATCCGAATGTGACAAAACAGTGCTCCCTAGTTTTGCTCCATACTACTCCTAACATTGAAACCAATTTGGTAAAAACGCTAAAGCAGAATTCTCTGGTTAAAATATTTTTTAAATTATATCTACGCATGGAAATTTGTAAAGTGGGGTTGATAATTTATAAGCGTTTATAGTTTAATTGTGTTTTAGCCCATCGAGAAAGTGAGATGAGACATCAGTGAGACAAAAACAAACCTACAGAAATTGTTGGCAAATGATAAAACTTCTTTACTGAAGGAACAAACGCATTATTTCCATGCAATAATTCAACAATAACGTCATTCAAAACTAAAGTACGATTGGAAACGTTCACTTATTTTCTGCAAGAAATGGTCTCCTTGCATATATGTTTTTTGACCGGACTTCTTAGACATTTCTAATGGCGAAAACATACAGAAATTGACATGGCTAGGATAGCAAACGGTAAGTGAAATGAGAAATTGCGCATCTCACTGTTCTTGGAGTTGGACTTGAGGGTCCCCATAGATATAGGGTCCAGTTAGCACTTCCTTTTGGTATACTACGCATAAATTGCTTATATTCATGCTGTTTATTCATATAATCCAACGAAGAATTTATATACTTTCCCATCGCGTTGATCCATTCTTAATCAACTGAAAGGACTGATCAAATATATGATGTGGAGTGATTTACTGACGCAGTTTACAACATGGCTACCTCTAAAGATAACAAAAACAAGCGTAAATAATATAGTACAAGAGATACTTGTGATACGACTAAACAAGACCTATTTTAAGCCGCTGACTGTTACGAACTTCGCCTAGCAGCAAACGTTTCAGCAAGCCTTATGAAAGCGCCAGCGGAGAGGGGCGGAGCCATCCTCTACAATTGGCTGGCTCGGGTTGACGCTACTGTGTTGGAACTCGTCGCTGGCTAACAAGAGCCAAAAATTGAAGCCTGCGCAAAGAATACGCAAATTGGACGAACTCAAATCAAATAGAGACGACATGCGCAAATTTACGCATTCTAAATTACAGCCAGCGCGCCTCTCGGCTTGGCGAAAATTTGTTCGTCTAGATTCCTTTTATCGCAAAGTTAGCCAGCAAATTCACTCAGCTTGAAGCTCCCCACTCCCTTTCCATCCAGGTCGTATCACCGAAGCCATCTCGTCATCCAGCTATCAACTCATGTATTCATCTCTTTATACAGATCGCAAAATAACTTCGACTTTTCGCTATCTCAAAAGCGAAAATTTTACACGAGAAAACAATGTGGTTATAGGCGCCTAAGTTCATTAGAGTAGTTTTATGAGCCGATTACCTTCACATCAATTTTGTAATTAGTTGGCTGATATCATAGGTTTGTATGGACTTGCGTTATACTCAAATCAGAGATTTTACGACAGTCAAGTGGAATTTCAAACGAACGCACATCATGTTAAACAAAGCGGAAGAAAAGCAACATCCGAAGAAGATTGCGATCGGGCAACGGCGCGCATCCAGCCATCACTTTCGCACATTGTTAACGCCATGTGAGAACACCAGAACGCTCACTTTAGAACAAAATCAAAATGCACAACAATTCGCTGCACAGACAAGTTGCTCTTCAACGAATCATTCCAACTTAGCCGTTAGCTTCCGAGCAATACTCATTTACGGCACTTCATATATGAATAAATTAATCTTATCACGAGTAGAAATTCATTGCAAAATTATGATTGTTTGATTCAGCAAACAGCAATCACAGCAATAAAATCGAAAATCAACTAAAATGTCCTTGTAGATTCGTTGAAAAATTTGTATTATGTTGACATATACAGCCTTGTGAGGATATTGGCGGATCACGTCACTACATTCCGTTGCGCTAATGAGGTTGGTAGACATTTCGAAACAACTCCTCTCAATTTACGGCAATTATAATTGCACGCCGGGAATTATTACTCCGAACTCGTAACTCGAAGCCCGAAAAAAGATACACATATGCAACTCTTTCTTATACAAATGGTTTTTATTAGAATATGTAACTCTCTAGCGTACTTAATTGCACACTAACCTCGCAAACTTCAACAATACAAGCACATTGAATTGCGTATTTGATCGATGCGAAGTTGGGTGCGTCTTTTCCACTGAGATTTCCAAGAAGAACGATGCTAAATTATTGTTACTTATCATGACGAAAACTTTCAAATCTACTTTTCAACAGCAGTTCGCTTGAGATCCATTTTGCAAACGCTAATTACCAAATGACCGTTCATTGCCCATAGAACATACGATGGAGCAGCCGTAGAATGGAAGAAACAACATACAATTAAAAATTTCTATTTCGAGCAATGGTGCCATTAGCACCAATGCGCTTCAAGCTGTAAAAGAGTAACCACCATCGAACGATGGCAACTCCAGCACAACGAAAGGATTCGGTCAGATGACTGAAACGATAAGTGCTTTTTGCGATTATACCGATAATGCATTATCCACTCACGAAAACATCGTTAGAACAAAGATTGCTCACTACATATGTAGCTGCACTGAGTACACTTATAGAACATCAGTTACCGCATATTCTGACTCGATGCTGCAGTATTTTTCCACTGAACCGAATGTGTTCTATGTCCGTCGTATTTTCTGTAAGACTCTGAAAGTGCATCCGCAATTTTCATGGAATTTATCCACTCATTTGATTTCAATCAACCCTGGAGGAACTACATGACTTTCAAAGAGCCAAACTTCCACTTTGGAAGTAATTTCTATTACTGAAACGGCCTGAGAGTTAACAAGAGTCCACGACTATTCCAGAGGTTGTTATATTGAACACGAAATCCCTGTCGCTGAGCTGCATTTAAACGGACATGTTCATACGGATTTGAAAGGCATAACATCACGCGTCAACCGAATACGCAGCTCAAAAAACGTGTTCGTCTAGAACAGCTACATTTTAATCACATGCAAATGATGCCTATCAAAACCAATAAGCAAAATCTACCTGGATACCTTAGAATTCTTTTTTTTTCTCAGTAGCTTCTTCTTAGACAATATCTATTCAAAATTCAAAAGAAAAAAACAACTGACATTTACATTCTTTTCAACGGATTTACCCTCTGAAAGTTGATTATTGGTAAGAGATACGATACGGTCCTTCCACTAATACTACTGAAGAGTTTATCAAGCCAGAAGGATGAGGCAACTACACTATGCAGCGAGTGGATCGATCACATTTCAAGCGGAACTGATTGAAATGAAAGGTTGGAGAAACGAAAAAGAAAAGCTCAAACATTGTACGGCGCTTCATGTAACTTTTTTAAAGACCCACTCATAGATGTATTTTACTCCTTTTGATACATATGCGTCCGGGCATCTCAACTCGAAAACCTCCGAAGCGCTGCAGTCTATATGTGAGAAAAAAAGATTTTAAGACAGCCAATTCAGCAAGTGCTTTTGAGTAGGTGGACAAATTTTTATGCTTTCAAGTCTATAAGGCAAATCTCTCATCAGTCTATCGCACAAGGTTTTCGTTCCTTGGCTATAATTCCTTCTCTTGGTAGAAGGCCAAGCAAATACTTTGAAAAAAAAATGTTTGAACTTTGTTTCGAAAGTTTTTCATTCTGAAGGTATCCAACAAATAGAAAATAGCAAATGAATGAAAATTTAAAAGTAATGTGCTGTAGACTTGGAACAAAAAAATAAGAGCATCCAGAAGTTTTATGCTTATCTCAGAAGAAGCCGCTGAATAGGTTTCCAAAAAATTTTTTTCAAACACTAATGTCCGCACCAAATATTCTTGTACGGTCTAACACAGGATGATCTCCAAATGCTGCGTTATTCCTACAGGGTACCTCTTAAAATGTCATGGGCAGTCATACAAAATTCAAAATTCAGATTTAATTTTGAACAGGACATGGTACAATAACGAGATTTTGGTTGAGGCTATCGGTCGATCGTGTAAGCGGACCACCGATAGACCCTTTTTACATCTTGCTGAAGAAAACTAAAACTGCTGAATCGTACTGCACGCCTTTCCAAATCCGCAGCATCTCTCATGGCAAAATGCTTTTGATCCCCCTCCCCCACCTCCAGAAAGAAAAATACAATCTTGCGGCATCACTTCTTGTGCCAATAGCACATTATCCGACCTTCAATCAGAAATTGGTTCGTTAGCATTCGAACGATTGCAAGGCAGTATAGCATTAACAATTTTCATGGTATTTGCTACTGCATAAAGAGAGATGATCAGTTGCAGAAATTGCGCATGGCGGATCATGAAGCTCTAAGGGTTGCACACCTGAAATTTAATCATTGCAGATTTCCTGCTCAAAAGTTGAAATTAACAGGTCTACAGACATCTGCTTCGCATTCATAGCGAAGGAGCTATTGCAATGCGTATCCTCCAGAAATTTTCAAGCGCACAAACAAACCAATATTGGATAGGTCAAACTGATGAGATGCTGAACGAATAATTTCGTTCGCTGGAAAAATCGCATGCATGCACATGTGCAAATGCGGGAATTTATAACAGAATTGACTTCTTCCTAGCATTAATATGTTCAAAAAAAAAATAAACGAGATCCAATTTACCGCTTGAATTCTAGGAGCCATTCTTTTGAGAGCAGTTTTAGCAATTTACGAACCAGGAGCAGAAGCTACATTGATCGCAGATCCTTTCCAAATTCATGAAAAAAAATTTCCGCAAATTGTGATGAAAAGCATGATTGCGGGTTATAGAAAAACACACCGAAAGTTTATTGGTTTCGTTCATGGTAACGACGAGATGCGCTCAGCTTTAAAACGGCTGGAATCTTAACGCATTTGCAAAATAAGATGGCTATGTTGTTAATATTTCAATGCGCCATCTTTTTCATTGCTATATAGGTAACTCTTTCGTAATGAAACAAACCACTATGGTGAACGTGAGTATTGTAGGTGTTTCTGATAATTCGTGATACGAAACAAAAGTACTGAGAAAAAAGGTGGAAAGGAAATTGTGTGCCATGAAAACTTTGCTCAAATATTGACTATGATAGAAAATAGCTGCGGAATGGGGAAAGCATCAGTCGTACGAGGCGTATGAGTTGTGTCAAACAGGAGGCAGATTTGGTTCCTCTCCTATTCGAATGCAGCGATGTGGCACAATCCTCGAGGGACTAGGTTCGCAGCCGTCATAAATAGACGAAAGAGTGAATCGACGTTCAGGGACAGGCTATTTGTTCACGAGTGATCGCAAGTGTTCTGGCAGCCAACAAACACAACCACTGCCTTCTCAAGTTCATTTCACTTTCTGCAAATTTCCATTTCATTCTGTTAAATCCACTGTCTCCATAATGCACACCAGATACATCAAATAGGTCAAATTGATCGATTAGTCATATGCTATATTTCAATGAATCAACATATTTACATCCTAAGTAAGTTAGATTTGAACGAGCAAATAAATTCAGAAATGACAGAGTTAAATAATTCGAATTTTGAGCCAGGTAATCGACTCGAACGCAATAAGTCGTTCATTATTGGCGGATAGGAGAGATGAGTGGAAGGAGGGCGTGAGCCAAGGCACGCCCAAGGCAGACCACACTCGGTGGGGCGCGGTTGTTGTCATGAAAGCCGATTTGAATAAAAGAATTATTTATAAGCACTCAAATGCGAATTGCAAACAAAACGGCGTGCAACAAGCCGAGAATTTACACCCCATCACCGCATACTCGCTAGCTCAGAACACAAGATGCGCTTTGTTGCAGCGCGCAGTTGGCAACTGTTTGTCTACTTCAACAGTACTTTGGGGTTTTGGACGCTAACTAGATCCGTATTAGTTTGCCAATTACATAAGCGCGCATTCACAGTAGTGATTGCGTTGCACCACACAACGAGGGTTGTACTGCACATTGCTAGTTCGTTGCATAGATGTCAAGAGCTGATCTAGTGCACTTTGTCACTCATCATTCGAAAATACGTCCCTACATTTGTGGCCTATAAATACTGAAATATTGTGATGTATCACTGCTACTTCAATAACCACAATGTTTCTACGAGGTCGTGTCCTACAGTCTTCATGGCCAAGATTTCCGTTTTGAATGGTGGGCCTTCTCAGAGCAATCACGACTCATGTACAATATGATGCGCAACAATCGCATCATATATGTCTAACAAAAGTTTCAAAAAAAAAAAAATGTTTTGGCATCTAATTGGAGTGCGGCCTCTTAGAAAAGAAATGTGAAGAGAAGGATTGGAGAGAATTGCTTGTAACGGTTTCTTGGAGACGTGGTTTTCGAGCGACGATGCGGTGAATGGAGGTTTTAAACGATTGGAACAATCTGGGCAAGACGAGTCGCTCTAACGAGGCTAATATTCCGACGCGTGCTTGTCTGTCTCAATTTGAAGGCTTCGAGTCGACTTGTTCATTATAGCTCTCTTGTGAGAGACAAGTCAATTGCTCGTCACGCAACCTAAGCTGAATTCCACTGACAGTTATAACCTCTTTTTCTCAGTGTCGTTTTCAGTGGGCAGCAATCCGATACTAATATCGATGGCACAATCCTGGCGCCGTCTCGCCTGCGCATAAAGTTTATGGAAGTGGCCGATGCTGCAGTAAACACACACTTTTTGTGCTTTGAAGGGCTGAAAGCTCCATCTTTGCTAGAAAGTTACAGACTTTGCGCACCAAATTTTTAAAAGATTGGCTACTTCAATGCCGCTACATTCATGCGATGCACGAAGTGACATTTAACGGACAAATAGCTGATCGCATGATTGTATAATCTGTGAAAATAACCTGCGAGATAAACATTCATCTATGTTGGCATTTTCAGCGATAATGCTATCTCCTCAAAGAAAAGTTTTTGTGGACTAGGTGGGCAACATTTTTATGCTGCGGGCCACAAATGTAGTTTACGAGTGCCCTCGGTTTCGGCACGTGGCTCGTAACCGAGTTTGAATGCCACTGATGCAACGTGAAATGTGAGAAATCGCTGGAATGACTGGAAGCTTCGACACGTGATGCAACCGGATATCATCAGCGTGTTGGATCAGCGAGAAAAACACAACAATGAATGGCTCATTTTATGGCATATATCCAAAACAACGACGGGTACAATGAGAAAGAAACTTGTCAGGAGAACTGACTAAGCTTCAATGCAAAGAACGTCCAGTGTTCTTCGTCGTGGCAACAGTATGCAATGTGATGGTTCATGAAAGTCTTCAAGACGAGGTACTTTACCACGGAATCGCACGTTAAAAAACTCGCTTTATTCAACTTGTTCAGAAAAAATAACAACGATGTGGGGAGGGAAGTTCAGAAGCACGGAGATGAATTCAACCAACCAACCAATTTAAACCATTGAATCCAAAGAGTCAAGTCAGTTACCATACTGTAGATCCGGATAATTCAGGTAGCATTCATGCAGACCCGCAAAACCCATAATCAAATGAGACTAAGCAAAGTACTCTTTCTATGCTTTCTACATTCAGCATTATATTGTCAGCAACGAATTTCATGGGCGCCACCTGTAGAACAATTTTTGAATAAATTTTTCCAGGTCATTCTAGTACTTGCCACATTTTTTTTTTGTTTATTTGTTGACAAAGCCATGAATAAAGGAAACCAGCACTAGGTGCACCTCAGC
This sequence comes from Ascaris suum, assembly GCA_013433145.1. NCBI lineage: Eukaryota > Metazoa > Nematoda > Chromadorea > Rhabditida > Ascarididae > Ascaris > Ascaris suum. The sequence continues at coordinate 5,321,077 of CM024188.1, read as the reverse complement.
GGAATCCGCATAAAGAATGACGGCACCCTTTTATTGACAGCGCTCAGAAATACTTTTTTTAAACTCCTTATTGCACCTTAGTACCGAGAATCTAAATCAGCCATGGTTTCCGCTACTAGCAAATCTTCTATGCACTCATCGAACCAACTAATTTGCATAACACATCAGTGCCTACTGCATCCTACAGTGTATCCAGTGACAGACCTATATACCTAACAATTCAGCGGCAGACTTATATGCAAACACCTCACAGGTAAAAGATGAAAAACGTTCCGAAAGGTCATGAAGTCGTCATGTTGGGTCGTCTGTGATTAACCATCTTCAGAAACGCCTGCAAAAGGCAACTGAATTTAAAAGCGCATAGCTGCGCTGTTGAATTGCGCCTAATTATTTTGAAAACTGAATAAATGCTGCATTAATGAATACTTCAAACTTACGCATGTAATCAGTGAAAGATATGGCATGACTGTTTCGATCAAAGGCATCAATAGTGGCTAGACGTCATTGCATACTTACATTCTAAGCTTTAACTCCAAATTGACGTCGGGTGTATTTGTGCGATACTTTGGCCTCATGTGCGCAACAGGAGAGAACATTGACTTTCAAAGCCATGTTGAATGGGACGAACACAAAACCTCGCCCACTGTGGAAAGCGCACCAGTACATGAACCATCTCATGTAGCAGTTATCAGTGGCACTCACACTCCTAACAGACCCAACATGACGCTTGAAAAAACCTGCATGCCACAAAGAATGATTCTAAATGCCTGAGAGCCGTGTTTTCCCAGAAGTTGCCATCCTTTTGGGAAAACATTCGTTCTCAGTTCCTTCCAGGCAACTCGCCAAGTGCATTCGTTCATCGTCGTACACAACAAAACTCTGGTTGCATGCGTATTCCACGCCTCTAACAATAGCGATTATTTGCGCCAATAAAACAAGCAACTTTCCGTACTCAAAAACAGTGGGATAGCCTCCATTACCAGCAGAACCCATCGTTATCTCGCTACCAATATCTGCGAACCTACTGAACATTTCTTGACTCACTTCGGGCAAATGACCTATCTGTGGCTCGAGAAATCTCTCGCAAACCACCTGCTATCAGCAAAAAGCTGTTGTCCATGTACGTTTTCGATATTGCTTCTACCTATGCAGCGTTCCGCTGCGCATACAGCGCGGCATGTTTGCGGTCGTAACTAAAGGATAAAATGGAGAGGAATGTGCCTGCAGAGACAAACGACGTGAAAAGTTGTGCTGCTATATTTTCAAACTGTTCCACTATTCATGAAGTGTTGAAAATTTGCAGAAATTCTGAATTTCCATGAAAACACTTGTTGAAAAAAAATTAAGTATGCGTCCTAAATGCGCCACACAGAATTATGAAATTTTGCATGACCACACAAATCGAACCCTCATAAATTGTATTCTTAAGGGACCAGTACAACTGGAATTGATTCTTGTTAAAGTTATATCTGAGCACGCAAAAAAAAAACTCAAAAAATAGTAAACCTTATAAAATGCGTCGCCAAAAGAGAGTTTCTACTGGAGCTGTGTTTGCTTTTTTTTTCGATTGGAGAGTCGTCTACATCGGAGATTTGTGGACTGCTTTAGAGTGCGTTAATCGATCCCATAAATTCCCTTTATTTCCTGGATAAAATAATTGTAGGGCAACCACCACAACTGCAGCGCTGTAAACTCCAGTAAATCTTCTTTACGACGATTCATTGTGTAATTCTCAGAACATCTCTTGAATAATTTGAAAACGATATGCGGGGAAATTTATTGGCACTTTGCATATTTTTGATGCATATAAAAATAAATATCGCAATTTAATGGGAATCTGCATCAGAAGCTTAGGCCCGCGGTCCCTTAATTTTACTCTTGCGCTTTTTTCTTTTTTTTAAATTGCGTCTTTACCATAAACAAGATATGAGATTTGTGGCACTTCGATTTCCGAAAAGGGGCCAGCAAATACTCTAAATAGATAAAGATTCGATCTTTCATAGACAATAATAAGAGAAGTTTATCCGAAAATGCTATAAATTGTTGAAAAAGTATCGAAATTCTTTCTCCTAATACAAGACAAAAAGTCTATAGCCTTTCTTGTAAAGAGAAGCCGCTATAAGTGGAAAAAAACGTTGGTTAACAACCTTCTTCTGAACATAGCGAAAGCAACGCAAGCGTTCTAAATGCTGACCGAAGTGAGAAGTCCGTATTTTTTCAAGTGAAAGTTTCGTTCTAAGCGTCATCTCAGCACTGTTCGGCATTGCGATCAGTGGAGCCATCTTACTAATAATGTATAGCTTTAGAAAGCTATCACAACGCCTACATATAAGATGCAATCTTTTCTTTTCCTAAGCCATATCAGAATGGATTTGGTTAGGAAATAAGAAAATTCAGAACGAAAAATAGCTCGAAATATGCACTAGTTACAATTAGTTGTTCACAACAGCAAATCCTCCACTCGATTACCGTAACCATTCAAACCATTTAAGTAGGCGTTTGCTTCCTTAAAAAAAGCCCATTTCTCTACCAGTGAATAAAATCTCTAATGCAAAAAGTGTGTTCAGTTTGCTCCCACGGTTTTCAGACCTCAACAGTAAACGGTTCGCGAAAGCTGAGAATGTTGCACTCAAAATTCTTTGATCATTAAATGATAGCGACATCTCGAATAGACCATTCTAAAAGTGCATGGGAAGTATGTTGTCAACCAAACATTCCTATGTATACTTACTAGGGAACAAAGTGTTCTTAGCTTAACAAACTCCCTCTTCTTCCCCTCCTACCCTCCACCCTTTTCAAGCATTTTGATGCATCTGAAGAGTACTCATGTATAATCTGGAATATTGGTGAGTGACAAAAGGCACAAATTATTATATTTTTCAGTGTCACTGGAATGTCTCATATTGTCTCAAAGAATTGTGAACCTTTTTTCTCAAAAGACTCAGTGTTTTCTCAAGAACCGGTATACATAATACATCCCACACGACACTTTTCCTGCTCGCGTATATTAGACAAGCTCAGCTAATGAACGTCACTCGATACTTCGAGCAGTTGACAGAATTTTTAGCCTCAGGATAATCAAGCTACTTTTTTAGTGGCTGGTAACGCTAACACAACGACAGAGCACATACGGTTGATGATAGGCACAGAAATTTTGCGAAATGAATTCACAACGGGGAGATGCCTAACGTCGTATGACTTCTTTGCTGAACATAACGACTCGTGAGTAATTAGCAACAAATTGCAAAATTTAAAAGTCGAATATTTCCAGGCGTTGTTCTGAAAGTAGACCAGATGTGTGCACTTCCTTAAACGCCTATCACTGAAGATATAAACAGAAACAAAAATAAGTCTCCGAAAAAAACATAGACATAGAGGCTATATTATTGTGCTAAGGTCCTGCATATCGGCTAGTTCTAAAAAAAGCTCTACTTACGGCAAAAAATTACATACTGAGGCGATGTGCTCTATTTAGCGGTAGGCTGGTCAATCAGCAGGCCGAAAATTGGGTTATTTAGTGAGTTTGTTCACCGCAGGTTGCAGAGTGGCTCTTTTCTGGATACTAGCTGTGGGATGTAATAAGAGGTAACAAACAGGTAATAAAGTTAACTTCACACTTGAACGGAAAGCCATGACCAAAGCCAATTTTTATCATTACCCTAAAAATGTATATCACATGAAAACTTTTAATTCTCATCAGTATGGATCGAAAACCGGGGAGAAAAATAACTGTAGATGTTTGATGATTGCAAAAACGGGAATAATGACGGCATGAGCAGAAATATTTAAGAAATAATGTTTCAGTTTCCCCAAATTTTCTAAAACAAAACGAAATGCCTCCGATTGCATTTCCATTGTAGAGATTTCTTGATTCATTTTTTTCAGCATATTTTATAATTTACGTCCTTATCTGGTGCGCTATCATTAATGCTGTTTGAGTCGTTCTTTGTTAGCATCTGCATTAATCACGCATACCTCTTTATAAACAACAATCCTTCCGACTTTTATCAGTTGTCGAGATGATGGCTGCCGCACTGTACCCCATAGGGAATAACCAAAAGCAGTTACTGAGAAAACCAAGAAGAAACTGAAAGAAGGGTGCGGGGAAATAAGCGAAGACAAAAATAAACGACACAGATTGAAATGGCATATTGATTGAACGTGACCAGTCGTCAGCAAGTTGTAAGGAAATAGAAATGTTAACTGCAAAATGGAAGTGCTTGGCTAACTGAAACCATGTGTGTTTGCGCAGTCTGGCTCATCAGATATTGCTTGGAACTTCTTGCGGACAATTCTTTTTTATTTATAAACTGCTCAAAAAATAATAAGAAAGGCGCAGTAACGCATCACTGCTTCTATCAAATTATTCATACAAAAGCTTTTTATAAAAGACTTCTTAACGTTGTCGCTAAAAATGCCGCTCGATGAACTTACAAATGAATTTTTTGACGCTTTTAATCAACCACATTTCTTTTCATACTATAGAAGGCATCTCTGAGGATGCAACAAACATTATATATGTAGTTTCAGCAGCTCTCGACTTGACACTACCAGGTAGACAGGTGTGGACATTGATAGATTTATGGAGATCCGACACTGACATAGTGCACTTTGTTTCAAGAGCAGATTTACGAAAGCGGTTAGCATAAAAAGCAACACGTGAATACAACTTCGTGAAGCAGAATAGTTCTTCTTTTGTTGCTCAAAGTAATCTCAAGGATGCTCAGAGTTTATTTCGCAGCACACTTATGCATAACTCGGTCATGCCACACTCAGAGTTTACAATGAAAACAGAATAAAATTCTTACAAAGTAAATTTTCCTAGCATCTGTACGAACAACTGAGCTAGAGCACTTCAAAAGAAACAAATTAGGCCCTTTCTCTCGCAATCGAATTTCACTGCTTCCTAGAACACTCTGAAGATGTTATACAACGCAGGTTTTTAGGAAAACCGTTATGTGCTTCTAACTGTGAAGGAACCTCGCATGAAGCATGAAAGATTAAGGATAGCTCAAATTTTGGTGCTAACAGCGCAGCGCCAAAAGTTCTAATACCAGTGTTCGCTCAGAAACTGTATCATTTATGACACGTTCGACACTGTACGCGTAATACCCGAGTAGCGAAATTTGCACAAAATAATCTAATATGTTCGTGTATGTACGTTTCTGACTTATGACCGCATGTTTTTACATGGTTCCCTCGATGCCAGTTTATCGCTTCAAAATGTTGCGGGTTTAAGGACCTTTCAGCTCTCGTTGCCTCACCGCCTTCGTATCGCACAATTCGTAAAACTTTTCGCTTCACGGTTGCGAATACGAACAAGACCGGTGATTACCTTCTGTTTATTGTCTGAAACATTTGGCGCGGAAAATAAATTCGATCGATCAGAAGAGTTTTCACTGAATAATTTGCAATATCTTTGCAACAAACTAATGAGTTCTGGTGAATGCACTATGCAAATTCCGTTTGCGGAGCGAAAATCACCAAAAGAAAAGTGCTTTAGAGGTTTGGAAAAAAAATATATGCACTTTTCTCTACTGTCGATGCCAAACGATAGGGGTTTTTCATACTTCTAGTTTGAAAGAAACGATAAAGTTAGCAATTAATTGTTGTGATGATGCGCCGCAATTATTTCCCGAATAAACGTCATAAAATCGTCTTTTTTTCAACGCGTCAAATCATTAATTATACCTTCTTATACTTAGTTAAGTGAACAGGTGAATTGAGCAGCACTATCTTAAATTGTTTATAGTAATCGAACTGTAGTTGTGCGAATATGCCCGCTGGGATTATTCACCAACCGGCCCGATTACAACATGGTTGTATATATTCTGCAAGCCGAGTGTTGCACTGCTCAAGTTTTCGCCACAACAACTTCAGCCATATTTCAAATATATATATATATATATATATATATATATATATATATATATATATATATATATATATATATATATATATATATATATATATATATATATATATATATATATATATATATATATATATATATATATATATATATATATATATAATATATATATTCATTCATCTAACAAATAAAAACTATTTTTCATGCAACCACACTAAGAGACACACCTTCTAACGAGGCGATTGTTTAACAATTAAACGAAAACCGCCTAGGCAGTCGATATGATAGCAAGATGCAATTTAAATACTGAAAGATGCTAACATTTTTGGTGAAATTTTATTATAAGTATGAATGCCGCTCTAAGCTTTCAGCTAGCAACCGCCTACTGGTGGGGATATAATTGCCTACCACAATGAACCAGAACTGTGGAAAAAATTTTCCCCACCAAAAAAATCTTCCTAGAAACTTCACAATATCGTTGACTGCAAAAACTCTATCTTTAAAAAATATATATTAGTATTCATTCAAAGGAAAAAACCCATTCTGTGAGCGTATTCCTCATGTGAACCATTATAGCCCAAAAAATGCGTAGCGGACTAATCAAACGTATTCGATAATATGAATATTACATTTCCGGTATGTAGTTTATAAACGAAAAGCTCGCTACGTTAAAGCGAAGAATTTGAATTGGCTTCAATTGGTGCCGCTATTGATTTGCCATCTCATTGGAGAGGCGTCTATGAAAAATATGGATATCCATTTCCCACATGCACTTATTCAACGAAATCGCTTCCCATTGTTGTTTTGAATCAGCCATTTTCAGCAGTCAATATAGACCGATGCTCTCCAACAAAAGCATTTTCGCTATCCTTCAAGACAGACCTAGTGAAGCCTCATTGCATGCATCGACTAAGAAACATGACGTCGTTATGCTTAACCGCGAGATGTCTGTCTATAAGCTATGCGGACTACTAGGAATACTTTAAGTGAGCATTGAGTTCTATGCAATGAATTCAACTTATCAAACAGCAAGATCATTATGTACACTGCCTATAAGATTTACCAGGAATCTTTTAAGTGACGACAATGAGAAAAGCGCAAACAAATTCACATCTTTTCTGCAATAAAGCATGCTGCACCTTAACTGATCTGAAACGACGTCCAATAAAATGTTAGTTTTTGAAACTACAAAAAAAACTGATGAAATGATATGGTAGGTTTATGCTGCTGTTCCTTTTTTCTGCCTAATATGATCATAACTCCCTATGGAATTTCGGCAAAGGTGCAATGAGAACCACCATAAAAAGACAATAAGAAATGCATTGCGGATGTTAATCTGGTGTTTAGCAATTGCGATGTGCTTTAAAGTGATAACTTAAACAGTTCATTAAATGAAATTTGCACTGAGGATTGCTGAATCGTATCGGAAACAATCGAAATTCACTAGTGATGAGTGCTAAAAAAGAATTACCTATCTGTTCACAATGCATAATTAATGATGCGAGCAATGCTCCAATAATCATTGCTATTTTATGCGTGCAAAACTGTGAAGAGAAAAAAGCAAGTGGAAATAAACTAGATCAAAAAAAGCTTAAGGCAAAATAACGAAATATAACGAATTACAGCATAGTCAAGATGTATGAAGGCACAGATTTGCGTAACAGACAGGATAGAAAAATGAAATCGTAAGCGGATTCACTACTTGTCAGCAACTTAGTACCAACTCCTCACTTTTAATACCTCAGGTAAAAATCAAGGGGAGCAGTTGGCGTGAAAGATATTCTGAACTTTGAAACCTGAACACTTGACCTGCAGTAGTTCGTGTGGACTACGTTATGAAATAAAAACGTTTTCAACTGTTTTTCTGGTTTCTCTAGCTCAATTATAGCTCTATGCTGGCGCTTGGCTGGGACTAAAGCACTAACTCAAAGCGTTTGCAAATCTATCTGTGAGAAAACCTACTACTTGATATATTCTATTCATGTTTCCCCTCTGCCCAATTTTACTCGCAATCCTCACTTGCATCTATCTCATCTCCCCGAGTTCCTCCGCTTAGCCTACCAAAAAAAGTTTTTTCGCAGGAAATTGATCTGACGCCGTTACAACGTCTCAGATGGAGGAAAGCGTCTAACCGATTGAATCTTTTCCAAATGCCTCCTATTAATGCCTTCAACAAAAAACGAGTTTTCAAAATTAAACGTCGATGCCCTCAACCTTCACAATACGATAATTCGATCAGGAAGTCTGAACTTCTATCTCTAAAAGATTCGGTTTCTATTAGGTGAATCGAGTCCTTTTGTTACCTCTGAACTTCCAGCCTCACTCCTGAACATGCCCGACTGACCTCGAGAAAGTCGCGGTCAATAGGCAGAGCTTTAATAAATTCAAATTCCATGACTGTGGTTCAAAAACTCAACGCCCGACCGCTAGAGGTCAGCGGCTCAACGGCTGAAGAAGAAGAAACGTTGACAAAAACCAGCATTAGAAATTTTGACAGCCCATTCTCGCATTCCAACATTTTTTTTTCAGAACTAGCATTATTGCTATGGTTCATGTTTTCACCTCCAATATTCTAGCAATGATAAATTGGCACGAGAAAATAGCATTTAAGGGATTCACATTGCCGTCCTTGCAATGGTCTTCTCGTATGGATAAACAAATCTGTACAAACGTTATCCCCTAAAGACACAATAAAAATCCTGCAGAATAAATGCGTTCTTGAATGTTCCAAGGCGCTACATCAGCATGCGCTCTCCAGTACCACTCTTAAACTGAAATCTCACCAATAATCACTCCCTTGAGATGAAGTTCTTTTTCCTATCTTCCCCCCCCCCCCCCCTTCTTCTACTTATCTTTCAACTGTTTTCCTGCACTCTCTCACATAGCGACGACCCTACCGAAAAGGACAGTTTTCTGCGTCGCAAAAGCAATAAGATCACTTCATATGGCAATAAAATCAATCAACAGTTAACCACTACAACTATGAAGACCTGATAAAGTGGATGCTGCCATATGAATGAACGTAGAGCAGGACTGACGTAGGCTGATGATTCAGAAACCAAACGACAACTGCACCCCAGAACAAAATTTGTCACATGAGGAAAAAATGAATCTGCAGCGACTGTGGAAAGTGGTGCAAGCCAACAGCGTGACGGCAAAGTTGAAAACCCTAATAAATTAACTTCAAGGAAGTAGTAATGTATTGTTAAATAAGTTTTCAAAAGAATTTTCCAACATACACACTACCAATATTCTGAAAAGTGAGAAATGTTTCGTACGGAAGAAGAAGACTTTCTGCGCTAAAAAATCTCACTACAGGACTTTTTGAGCCAATTTAATCAATTTTTGCGCTCGGTCACAGGAAAGGGTTCTAGTTCTTTTACGACTCTTTCGCCAAAATCAGACCAACCTGATAGAACCGAGTGGACGCTAAAAACAGATCTTTTAGAATGTGCCGCCTGAAACTGATTACCCAAAAGCTTTCCCTTTCCCTTCCCTTCAGGAAAGTTTTTCCTTTCCAGTTCGTACAACAACTCACTTCCGCGCTGCATAATGCATTGAACGCTGAGCGCATTCACGATCCCCCAAATAGAATAAGAAAGAAAGCGCCGACGATAATCATATACAGCTCAGCGGTAGTGCTGAATTGTCAACGGAAAAAACATGTCGATGAAATTTCAAATTTACATTGGCCAAAAACGAACTGCCAACAACTGTTCATGCAGACAAGCGTCCCAAACGTGCTGCATGGCCGCGAAATGCGACTTTTACATCGTACACAGAAAGCATCAAAGTCTTTCCATTCCATCATAAAATAATGTCCCATTTGTTTTATAATACATGAACATGCAGCGTGTTATGGTCAACACGCCGAGCATATCACAGTGCTCGGTGAATGTTCAATTCGAAGCTGTTTCAATTTGCACCTCCAGCTCAAGAAGAACCTCCAGGTGAATGAAATCTGCACGTCTGGCAATTACACATGCAGCGATCCGCATTCGTGCACCTGCTCCTCATCGGCGCTGCACAATCGTTCATTATTTCGATGCACCTCATCATCAACCTCTTGTTGCCCATGCTGGAAAAATATATCAGTAAAAATATTTGAATGTGCGGAAGTTATTTAAACGGTTGTTACACTCATATTCAAAAAGTATCACTATGATATCCTTTTTTTAAAGCAGAGAAAGTAACTGAACGGTCATTTCAATTATTTGGCGATCACTATAGAATTGTATTGTTCTGTTTCAACAGTTGAAATAGAAATGAAAACTCAGAACAAAAACGTGTTGTGATTTCTTTCAGAATAAATGGAAATAACATGACAGCTTTGGGTTATGAAATTCAGTCACAGCAGATTCATGACTAGCACGTTGAAAATGCCCATAAATTTGCATTCAGACATTCAAAAAGTTGTGTCAGAAAATGATTTCAACGACCACAGCTCATTTATATGAGCTGTTATAATACCTTGAACATGTCGTTTCACCATATCTATAGCTTTAACATTGCAAATAAAGAGTTGATTAAGCAGAGGAGAGAATTGCATCGCACATAACCGCGAAATGAAATCAACGCTAAAGCTTCAAAATTTTACAAGAACAACGCTTTTCCCACCTGCAGTGCCAAATCCGTGGAATGAAGCTCTGGTGCAGAAGGAGCAACATCTTCAAATGGACCGCTGAATGAAGTGAATGAGCTCTCAAATGGATCGCTTGACCCGAAATACCCGCGACTTCGCAAACTTTCTGTTAAATAATACCTGAAAGTGGATCGAAATGTTGGTTTAGCAACGAGTTTTTATATTATACAGCACGATTATACGAAAATCATGGCTTATAGGTGTCATGACTGGGAAGCTTTTCAGTGGCTCTCCAAATAACTTTGAAGCGCTTCAGAAGCCAACGAAAACTTCGCAGACATACAACATCATGTCTTCGCTGCTCTGCTTATGGTATTCGATGAGAGCTGATTACGCGTTAATTTGATGACAAACAGGTCACTACTCACGTTGAAGAAAAAAGTGCAAGTCATAGGTAATGGAGCCGTCGAATACCCAAACACCCTTTTCTAAAGGAAGCACATCGATTTTCTTTTCCCATCTATTCCTCCCTCTCCGTAAATCAAAACGCAGCGGAAGCAAGACAGCAGTAGGCGGATCTAACTCCAAATCATTGGCTAAGAATGACGCCAAACGGAAGCAGGGAATCAACATGTATTGCCAAGAATCGATACAAATCTCGTTTGAAAAGGCCCATTTTTCAGCACTTCATTTAGTTCAGTTTGGTAACTTAGTACTCATGCGGTTCGCAAGCCCTGCCACTTCTGCATTTTTGTTTGCAAATGTTTGGTATCATTACGCCTTTTAAAAGGGTTATCGTTGAAACGCTCCAATAAGTTACGGATTTTTTCAAGCGACGAGCTTCATAGAATCATAGGCATTTTACATATTCTTCTGCACAACGGATAATAAATAGTGGTTATGCTTATGCATGCAACTGAATACACATCACAGATCTATATAATGTAATGCTTAATGAAACAAACTCACCTGTATGCATCGTATTTTTGACGAATTCGAAAAGAATATTGCCTCTCCTCGTCGTCCAATATTTTGAGGAAGTTTTCCAGCTCGGGTATTTCGAACATATCCCACTAAATACAATATTATTCAGCACTATTATAAATTCGCTCGCATCTAATTATACAGTATTTCCATTTGGGAGAGCATATATTCACTCTGCTTATTTGAACCATAAATTTAAGCACCATCCTATTTATTATGACGCTGGTAGAATCCTGGCTTTCAGTGAGAACTGGGGTCGAACATGACATTCACATTTTGTACTTGCGCTATGTGGATGTGAACAACTGCGTTTTTTGCCCTTGTGTAATATCTCATTATTGATATACTTATGTGGACTCACCACTGAACTCAATTCTAAACAAAAAGCCTTACAAGGATATCGCCAGTGTCGTTCTCCTGTAGAACTAGGTGCCGTCTTTCGCCTTTTTCTTTCCACGCACACACAACTCGTAGAGGGTAGGCATCATCAGGAACCCGTACCAATTTACCTGCAAAGATGCATTCACTCAATAAGATTAGTATGATCATATACAATATCGAAATATTGCAAAATACACTTCGTCAGCTCTCAAGTAGTACTGTCGTGTTTTCGATGCACAAAATTTCAACGACGATTAATAATTTCTGCAAACATTTCGAATATCAAGCCATGAACGGAAATGATGACTCACATACTTCCGGTTGCCTTAAGGCATATTTACCAATTTTCCAACAGGTTAGCACTAAATATGCATACGAATTATACTTTATTGTTACGAACAAGTAAATTTAAAATTTCACACATCAGCTCGTCAACGCCTATCTGATTCTACATACAACACATATAAAACAACGACTTACATTTATTAATATCATCAACGGCTTCATCACAAATACGCTCATAGAGAGCAAATTTGCGTGGGTTATCAGCAACTCGAAATTTACGAAGAAGTGTTACAATCATCTCCCTGAAATCAACATTTATTAGTCAAAAAAAAGCAAACAACGTGAAATTAGTTACTCGACGCCAATATAAGTGTTGAAAGACACTATTTAAACAACAAAATAGCGGAATCATAAAATGTCTCAATAGCAATTCGCCATTTTTACTTAAGAACTTAAATGAAGTTGAAATTTGGTACTTGATAACAAAAATAAGAAGAATCAAAACTACATAATAATACAAGTAACTTGCGCAAGTGAAAGCTTTATTCCATTATCACATGAAACAGCAACCTTATGAAATGTTTTTGAAGAAATGCACTTATGAAAGGATCGCACTTTACCTGGTAGTCATGTGACTACTAATATTGACATTTTTCACCGTATTTCGAGGAAGGAAGAAAGTCGTGATTGTGCGTAGCGAGCTTGCCGTCGCTGTTCCTATAACAACCGACTAGTCTGAACGCCATCTTATTGATGCTTCTTTCACCTGTATTACTCAAAATTCAAGAGAAGTCTAAAACAACTTTTAGTCTGCTGATATTATGCGTTAATCAGACTCAATAAAAGAAGGATAAATTGCTCCTATTTGATACAGCAGTGAAAACGAGAATGCTTATTTAAAAATTTTTAAACTTGGTTTTTCACTTTAGAAAAATTTATCCGGAAACATGAAGTTACGTTCACTCTGGAAAACACAAATTCTGTCTCGAAACTATTGGAAGGAAGTTTCAAATCTTTCAATTTTAGCTAAATTTCCACTTTATTCCACACTAATTCGATTGCTTCTTGTTACAACAATCGTCGGAATATTATCGTTTCTTATGGATTCACTTCATGTCGCATCTGCCTCGTCGGGCAAATTCTATTGCCACCGTTATTTTGTAAATAAACTTGGATAGCCTCACTGATATCGCGCGAATGAACTGGTGTTCGATAAGAAATAGGCATGCTTCATATTTTGGCTATTAATCACATACGAATCCTACCGTCAGTTAGTCTCATTTTTGAAACGCACCTCCCCACATCGAGAAATTACAAAACAAATCATTTAACCAAACATATTTTAAATGGTTTCGCTTGTATTCAGGGAAAATGGAAATCGCGAAGAGGTCAGGAACTGAAACATCGTAGGAATAAAGCAAATTAGACCCTAAGGATGAGCTTTTCACAGATTTGAAAAAGAAAGGTGGGGGAAAAACAGTTATTGTTGAAAAGTGTTATCAAGTGAATATGATTCACCTCATAATGTTCAAAATGACTACCCTCTGTGTCTGTTTTGTGAGCAAATATAAAAAACACTGGAATTAGGAAACTGCCAGTATACCAAACCCAACGCAACAAACCAGTCAAATCTGCCCAGATACTAGGAAAATAAATGAACGCAACAAGATTGGCAGCCTCGTTTCCAAGATTTCTGTTATCCTTCCAATTATAGTCAACTTATGTCGACTATTCTTGTGGTAAAGAGAAGATGTGATCTGTTCGCGAATATATATTCACCCTTTCCGTATGCATGGGACTACGAATCGTTAGCGTCGAAACGTCAAGGCACTAAATAGCTGAGCAAAACAACAGATAGCCAGACTATGTGAGCATCCTCCAATTTTGGCAAGTCACGAGTGCTTCCGAGCAAAAATCCTCTCGCCACAAATACTTTATCAACATAAGTGAGATGAGCGTTTTAAAGTGGCCAAATTGGGTGAGAGAAGACGAACCGGAACCGTTAACGATGTCCATGAAAGATGGTGGACATTGACCCGCAACCACATTGATCGGCCTTGTGAAATTCATGTGGATTTGCACGGAACCCGTGAAGTGCTCATCGACAGCCTAAAACGAAGCAGTTGAAAAAACACTCTACAAAGAAATTAGAAGAATAACAACAAAAACACGGTGCCTCTAAATTGTTTACAGAGAATACTGTGTAATAAAAAGCAATTCGGCAAAAAAAAAAAAAGAAAACTACGAGTGTCCAGCAAAACAGCGCATTTTTATGAAGCAAGAAAGCAAATGCTGATATGCTATGACTGGGAAAAAACAACAAAATGAGAAAAAGAGAAAGATAGCAGGGTGCAGGTCAGTGATGGAAGATAAGAGAAAATTCCGCGTTTCAAGTTACCGCGACAAAGCAAAATACGACAACCAGGAAAATCTTACAGAGCTTTGCACCTCAGGAGCAACGCTTTCAGATGTTGGTTTGTCAGAGTGAGGTTCCTCGCTAAGCCCACGAATATCGGGATAGAGGCTGACAACAGGCTCTTCATCCGAGTTAGACTTCAAACTGGTGTCCACAGTTTTGCAATCCAACGTGATTAATGACTTACACCTAGCATGACAGGTGTAGTTACAGCCTGCAACCTTAGCGTTTTCTCAATAAACGAAACGATCGAAGGATGAACAATTCGTCACAGCACGCTTTATGGGCTAAATCAGTTATTGTTAGGTTGCATTTTGTTGTAACTTGAGTTTCATTCTCTGAAACTTCCTTCATTTATTCAATCAAAATGAAGGCGACAAAAAAGATTAAAACTTGGAATTCGGCAAAACCCTTTCATGCTAACAACTTACAAAAGGAGTGAATACGAGATTAAGCCGAAACGTTAACTTTTAAAGCCATGATCTTAACAGTGAGATAAAACTCAATTCTTCAAAAGTAAACCTATTTGCTCTTCAAGCACTTTCATATTTCGGCAAAAGAACCTTATTTGAAGGTTATGAAAAATCGCAAAAATAGTTCGGAGTTTTTCTGTGGCTTCAAACGATGCCGCGCAACTTCTTGAGGTCTCATTCAGCTCAGTAGAGGGGACGGTGAGGTATTTGGAATTTTCACTCAAAATATGCGTGATATTCTTTGAATGTTTTATAAGAAGTGAAGCAATTTTCACTTATGCGAATATAAAATTTCATGAAAAGTGCAGATCAAGAAGTTTTTGTTTGATCGATTACGAGGAGATGCAAGAATGTGCTGCTTGGCGAATGCTTCAATCGACTGACATCAGAAAACAAGAGGCGAAACGTTCACTGTTCGGAAAATAAATAGAAGAAAGATAAAAAGCGGATGAAAAAGATTGCAAACTCACTTTCACACTTCACAGCATGAGTGAGGAAACCCCACATGAAATCGCCACATTTGTCACACCATGTGGGATGCGCCATCGACATTGATCTGCAACCGCAAAACTGGAGAACAAGGAAATTACGGCCATCATTTTTAGTTATAAACCAGTTCCAATTATAAGCGAGAAAAAAAAGTTCGGCTCAACATGCCATAAGCCAGCTTCCGGAACACTCGTTTAAGCCTCGAGTGCACATTTCTAAATTCTTGTGCTTCTCAAAATACGCATAGAATATACAACGGGTGAAGTATATTAACTCTCTATCGATGGATTACCTTCAAAGTGGATACCAATAAATATTTCTGACATTTTTTCACTCCCTCAATTAAAAGAAAATCAAGTATAGAGTATTTCAGAACATAGTTTCTATTACTTGCAATACGAGTGGATCAGCAATACGAATGGATCAGAAACAAATCGATATTTTTCATTAGATGGGTGATTTTGTTTGTGAAAATATTCATTAAAAAACTCACTGAAAATTGTGTCCTTTACCCGGATGCTGGCAACCGGTCATTAAGTTCTTCAGCGGGCCGAAATGCTGCACCACAAGAGTGTCATTATAGTCACCATCAGCATTCCAAAGAGAGGAATCCATCGTCCAATCCTGACATTTTAAACGCTTACAGCTCCGTGAACACAAGTCCAAAGCAAAAATAAACGGCTATGCCTACTGCCTTTAAACTATGAAACGCAACAAAAAATAAACTATAACCTATATAAGAAAACTATAGAACGAAAGTTTACTGCAAGATCATCGTCGCAAGAAAAATTAATTGTTCGCATGCAGCGAGCATAAATATACGACAGTGAGGAAATAACTCTCCATTTAACTCGGTCTCATTACTCAGTGAAGAAAAGAAATTAAAATGAACGTTGAACACTTACCCATTCCAAAGGTTCACCCTCACATTTCGCTACGTCGAGTGAAACGGAAGACCCATCAAAGAAACTCTCAACTGTTTGGGCGGAATATTCAACAGGAAACATGTAAGAATCGTTGACGTAATCCACCCCAGCAAGATCTTCAATCAACGGTGCTAAGGCCTGAACTAATATACGAAATAAGACATCCAATACAACGATATTTTAACATATTGGATTTTAATGCGTAAATGTTCATGTAAGAATTCCGTTACTTTGAAGAACAAATGCATAAAGTGAAAATGGCTGATGTGATTTACTACTCCAGTTGAAGTCGGAAAAACTGATCGATTGGCTCCGTTTTTTGGAAGCTTAAGCGCATTTCAACAAAAGTTTAACGGTAATTTAACAGAATTTTAACGGCACATATAAGAGAAGGTTATGCACCGTCCGCATATAGGCAGTCGATCAACATAACAACAACCGAAAAACTCAATCTGCATGAAGTTATTGTTAGAATAAAAAGAATATTTGCAATCAGTCAAAATGCCCACTTAGCACAAATGTGCATCAAACTGAAAACACGTTGCAATCTGCATCACCTACAGATGGCGAAGAATAAAATTTCAGTGAACACTGAAGCAAAATCTCAGCCAACATCACGAAATATCAGCGAATCAAATCAATTGACGCTCTTCACTCACAACCCCTTCCTGCTGTTGCTTTGCTCCGTACATTTTTCCACCGTCTCATCACAAAAGTTGATACGATTAGCAGAACGGATGCATCAGAATTATGGTTTCAAAATGTTTTATGAAATTCCCATCCTGAGGAAATTCATCAGGAATAGAAAGGGAACCATAATATAACAAATTGAAAGCATGCAAGAAGTTAAAGAATTACGAAATAGTCACCATCAATGATATGTTTCTAAGATCTTCCTTCAAAATTTTTGAAAGTGTTCGCAGCAATTCTACATGCACATATTTCGTTCTCGCATAACACTACATTTGATGCAACGAGATACGATGCAAATCCACGTTCGCACCCTTGGACCTAATTTGTCAGAACAATAACGCAGTATCCCACAATAATATATAACTCGTTATTTTGAAATGCAAACAAAATAAACATGCCGGAGATGACTTGACCATTGGCGAGCTTTCATTGTCAAGCGGCGGTTTCCCACGGTTGCTGGCGTGTTGCGATCCTCCAATGCCCAATTGGCTTAGCCACTCCGGCATGCTCAGTTGTGATATTCTAGAGCGTAGCCCAGCAAACCAACTGCAATTGTTTAATTGCAATTTCAAAAATTTTTCTAGCTGCTCTCTTCAAATTTGAACGGTCTGCTTGCGTTCGGTAAGAGAAACAAAACGCTCGTTATCTGATTTCTTCTAGTGCAGCGTACGGCTTCGCTGCATCACTCAACAATCGATACCTTTACAATAATTCTGAGGCGTTTGCTGCTGTTCACAGAATCTCAAAGCGATGCTGCGTATTTCAAGACGAAAACTTCCTTGTGAGCAGGAAGTTTAAACATTCCGACAACAAATGCTTTAGCTATGTGTAACAATGGCACAAATTAACATCCGAATATGCACTTCAAGCAGTCCTATTCGAAGATACCAGGTGCTAAATGAAGCATCAATTAGTCCACTTGCGCACTTTACATAAGCCTTCGTGCTGAATCATTTAGCTTTCGGGCTTGTTAGGTGTATTACGGCGCCACAAAAATGCATCAAAAAATTATTAGAGGACCTTCGCTGAACAGATTTTGTTCCAACTGAAACGACAAAGCACTGTAAAGCAATTTTATGCTCTATTACTTTGCACAAAACTTTAATCCTAACATCGCTTTATTCAGCAGTGTTTTATAAAATTTTCTTGCGAGGGTCTTCTATGCTTGTCGAAAAAATTGGAACGCTTATGCCTCAGAATACATTTGACGGATGATGTGGTGGAAATTGTTTTGTAGTGAAGAGCACTGATATTGAGCAATAAAGTGGAATACCTTGGCTGTTGTGTGGAAAGCAGACGCTTGCGTGGGATCGACTTGTTCGAATCGAGTTCATTCGTAGCGTTGAGAGTGCGTGAATCGAGTGTTCGACTCACATCAGCCGCTTGCATTCGCTTCTCGATGCTATCCTCTTGACGCAGCCACACTTTTTTTAACGTTCTGAAAAATACTTTGGCAAATTTACGAATTTAAAATACATTTTTGTACATGTCGCAATAAAGAATTCATTTTCTAAAAATTTGGAACTACAATAATTTGGAGGGCACTTCTATTTTATCTTATCCCCTTCCCTCCCATGCGATCTCTACCTCAAAAATAATCTTCATAAACTCTTCAGTTTTATTCGAAAAGACAATTCGTCTCCGAAGTGATTATCGGCGCAAAAAACCCAACACAAAATGCTTTAAATTCTTTCATATACTAAAACTCTATAAGTACTTTCATAAAAATGTCGTCACATTTGCTATGAAAATGTCAAGTGAATGAGTACCTAGCAAGACAAAAATAATGCTGCACCAATAAGTCAAGGCGGATTTTGCAAGGAAGGAGGGGTTTCAGGATCACCTCGAGCTCACAACGAATACATAATAACCTTCGAGATAACCAAAATGCGCAGCCTACAACTAAAAATATCGTCGCCAAGTAGCATCAAACTACAGCTTATACGCATAGCAATTTTCTATTCGACGGCAAAAGAACAGCATCAGTAGATACCAAAAGACATTCACATAGCGCAGTTATACTCTGGGGTAAAATAGATTCCTAGTCGCCATTTGGAATGGTTAAAACACTCCCAAATAGCAGCCAACAATGGGGGCACTCGTCTCCGAACAGCAATCAGCAGCTAGTTGGCTAGTGTTGACAGTCTGAATCAACGCATAACAATGTGCGTTCACTCTCATTTCTGCGCATCATACGATAGCAGTGAAACGATTTCGCTCAAAGCCAACACTTTCTAATCAGTTTTTTAACGACTTTTTCGTCAACAAATAGCTTTATGTAAAGTGACGATTATAGCTACCGAACGACTGTTTTACATCAATAATATTAATGAACAAAGGTGATAACCAATGACAGGCTATAATACTACGAAAATGATCAGATAAGAAGGACATGCCCTTTTTTTAAAGAATGTAGATTTCCACGGTAAAAAACTACGTCGGAATAATTTGCAGAATTTTTCGATGCATTAGCACTATAACCTGAAAAATACGAGCTAAACCAATGATGAAAAAAAAAGTGTAAAACCTCTGATTTATATGTGATGTCGAAGTGTAGTGACGTCTGCGATCGGTCTCTCAGATAATCTACATTAAAGTTGGCATGTCGGCGAAATAAAGGTGAACGCTCGCTTCAAGTGGTATCGAAAATTCGCTCATTCACTGAGCAACGATTAACTATCGGTTGTTACCGCCTTCTTGTAATACCTTTTGATTTGCAAAATACCCTCGTAGTTTCACTTATTACAGCTAACAACACGCGTGTTGTATGTGTGCACAAATATACGCGAGCCTGTTGTATGTGTGCAGCACACAACACTTCGAATCTAAACGAAAGCACATACACATAAATGCCATCGTGCACATTTCATATTCACGTCAGCATTGCTGCAGTATTTGCGGTCGAAACAGGGAAATTACTGCAACGCAAGATCAGCGCTCCCTTGCAAGTAAAACTTTCCAATAAATACTCCAGCTTGTTCCATCTCCCATCTTCTTCCTCCCCCTTTCCTCCTTCAAATCCATTCGCCGGTTACCTACCACTTAGCTCCGAACCTGAAGAATGCTCAGTGCTCATAATTCAGTATATAAGATGGGATCCATATAAATGAGTTCAGCAAGCGCAACATTTTTAGTGCATTGCTTCTTCGTTCACAATTTATAGTTCCGATTACAATTTGCTACTATTCTATACATTGTAATTTGCACAGAAGGAAAGCCAGAAGATAACACACAAAATATATAATATGATAGCAAACACAGCAGAAAATGTAAAAACTAATCGCAAATTTTTACAGGAAACGTTTGCAGTTTCAGTTTCAATTTGTTGTAACTCCAACTGTGGACATTAATATAGGATGATGTTTTATTTCTTGAGCGACAAGAAGTGAATGAAGAACAACACAACTCTAATGATAGCATTCACCGCTATTTGATAGACGGCCACCTATAAAAGTTACCATCATTAATTGAAGAAAAACTAAAGAAATCAATGCAATAAGGGAACACTGAGCGTTGTTCCCAAAATGTGGTACCAAGCTAAGCATTTTAAAAAAATCGATTTCCGTAGATCACAGTCGTTTGCACAAGCGACGACCGCGAGAATGAAGGCCATATCGACGTCGTCAAGGACGTCACACAGGTGCCGCGCAACAGTGGAAAACACGTCGCGAATGTGCACCAACAAAAAAAGCGATTCGTTGCAACCGCGCAACTACAATCGCAACGCATTACTACAGACAACGGCAATAAGACACTGGCACATTGCGCACCGCAAACTTGGTCTAACTCGAAATTAGATCCGCACAGCCCGCATAGCCCAGCTCGGCCATTCGCACTATCGATCTGCACCCGGCGTGCCATGTGCAACGTTCCGATTGCCGCACTCACCGCACTCTGATCTCTCGGCACACTGCATTTCCATGTGGACGTGCGTTGCGTACCATTGTTCCTCAGTGCCCTTTTTATACGAAACAGTTTGACGTGTGGATGCATAGCCTGCTCGGTACGTCGGTATGAAGCTGCTCTATCAATGAATGGGATCTGCTGCTTTGTGGTTCTTGCACTGAAGAAGCTCTAATTAAGTACAAGCGTGATTCGAGACGCTGCACTGTTCCGACTTGAAGAGAGGAATTACCCGTTCATCAAGATTCACCAAACCTTACCCTTAAAAAAAGACAAACCAAAAGTGAATGTAAGGCAATCAGTAAATGGTTGCAATCAGCTGCAGTGAAGTATTTCCATTGGCTCGAACGATGCGCGAAACTAAAATGAGAACTAGCTCGCGCAATACCGAAGAACGAAGCAGAGGTCACTTGTAACAGTGTTCGATTGGATTTACACACGAAGTACACGATCGTGGAATGTAGGTGAAACTTCATCTGATCATTGAAAGGTTGAACGTCGCGATCAGTCGAATCAAGATCAGAATGCCATGAAGGAATGATTTTCAAGCGAGTGGTGGGGAGCGGAGGAGAGGACGCCGAAGAGCAAATTGAGGGCAGTTTGCAGGACATTGATGAGCATTGCGTTTTGTCTAAGAAAGGATTCAAATAAAAATTCGAGGAATTATTCCCTGTCGCTCTTACAAATCCATGGAGCAGACAAATCAGGATTGCAGCATGCATGCAAAGGGGCGTTACGGAAGTCAGGACGTGCGGGAAGTCCACCAGCGGTTTCTATACGAAGCAGCTACGCGACTTCCTGTACTAGTTGCTATATGCTGAGCGGCATAATGTACCACAGGGTCGCTGAAGAATTTTTGCAGATGTTTTTGTAAAAATTACCATAACATCCACTACGAAAATTCCATAAAAACCACCATTTTAGAAAATCTACAGTGAGAAAGGTTCGCGAAGAGTGTGAAGCTGCTACAATAAATAAAAGTGAGTGTGAGTATCGACGTTTTGGAAAGTACCGATCTACCCGCAAAATTTTTCCTTCTTGTTTAAGAATTGTTGCCTCTTGTTTACACCTCATTCTTCTTAAAGAAAGGACGAGGGCAGAATTGACGCAGTCGAAGCTTTCATCCAGGCGCATAGTCACCTTAAAAGGAAACGCACCGTTGAGAGGATTTATCCTGAAATACTCCATTTCAATAGAACTCTTATCTTCCACAAATATGGTGACAGGCCACACATTAAAATCCTCATTAATAGTGGACCTTTCGCTAATTCGTTCTTTCGTCAAATTGAACAAGAGTAGCTCAGGCTTCCGTTTCCATTGCGTCGTCGTCTAGCGCTCCATTTAATGGGTGCCAAATGTGCATTCAGCGATGAACCCCCCGTTGAGGTCTTTCACCTCCATTTGGGAACTTAAACAACGCCTCGGCGACCATTCGATCGTTTTCCTTTGTCGACATGCAGTATGCTCATTTTACCAGAAAAAATGTTTTTATTTTTGAATCCAACAGCCCTCAGTTCATTTTCTTTTAACCACCTCTCTTTTGTCTCATTTCTAAGGAGAATGGCGTTAACATTTCGAAGCTGTGATTTTGTAAGGCAATACCTGTTATGCTATACGATAGTAGCAAAGAAGCAAAAGCCTCTAGACACCTACATCGCAAGGCCCTTGCATCCTGGATCGTTTTTGATGAAAATATTCACCAAGAAATTTTCGTTTCTGAGGTCTTTTGCATCGGTGATGGCTGCGCTATGATACTGTGTCGCAAACAGTTGCACAGGAAAATATGAACTATGGCGGAAATGACTGAGGTGCAACTGCCTCTCTTAAGGACTGTTTATGCAAAACAGATGCCATCCGAGATGGGGATCAAAAGCACGGTAGTAGCTTGCCTAAATCTGGTCGAATTGGCCCAATAGTTTGCTGGCCTAAAATTCCTTCATGATGCCGTCCACCTTTTCTAGTTTCTTAAGTCCTTGGTATAAGCACGTCGTAATTATTGCATTGCAGATTACTGCATGTATTGTGTGTGTAAAATTGAAACTGTTCTAAAATATGCCGCAAAAACTTTGTTGAATCTGACGAAGGAAGCCGAGGGCGTCATTTGACATCACAAAAGAAATATTTCATGCAGTTAAAAGAAATTCCTTGCTGAATAAAATTTGATCTCATAATGAGGATTTTATCGAAGAAAAGGACAGCACTATGGATCAAATTCCTCCAACAATTAATTATTTTAACTAACAGTGCAAAAATTTTTTCTCACATCAAATTCTACCGACAAAATAATCCGTTTATCTCTTATATAACATGGTGGCCAGCGTAATTTTCTCCCTATATGAATAAATTTCTCATCATCTAATCTTTATACAAGCTTTACATTTATGTCGTCAACGATCTTTGCTATAAGAACGGCCCAATGTCGATAAATGTCTACAGCTCGAGCATCATCAGACACCTCGTCAAGTACGGCGCTTCACCGAATCGCCCAGCTGAAAGTGAGCGTTATAGCAGCTAATTCATGAAGACCATGCATATTTTGAGCGGCTAAACACGCTGAAGTCTAAATTATGTTTCATAATTAATAAATTTTCATGTGTATAGAACCTAATCTTTAAATATGACGCAAAATAGATATGACAGCGATTGCAAAAAAGTGACAGTTATTTTACTTTGCATATGCTGGCAATTGCAGTACATGAAAGAATTTATCGTTTATAGCTATAGACGCCGGACACGGAAGGACACCTGAAACCCACAACGTGGCTTATATCATTCAATAGAAGAGATCTTGATAAACATAAAATGTGAACGAAAAACTGCCAGTTAGCTGAAATACTGGTGACTTAAATGAAATAGTTTTTCGCGAATATCTGGATATATGTGTCGGTAAACGGTGAATCCTAGAACGAGTTACAATTTTTCGTAAGCACTAGCGACAGCTGACAAATCACAAACAACACGTTGCGCTTAGACAACAGCACTTAGGATTGCTACATAAATGCGTGAACCCGTAACTTATAAATGATTCACCACGTTCCAGCAAAGGCCAACGAAGTGTTCTTTCGTCGTGGCGATAGTGCATTTTGTACCGACATGGAAACATTCTCTTGATATTACATTTCTTTCTACACGTCCATGTCTTCTTTCATAGTCATTCTCTGCACCTAGAAATTGATATATCTTCAATCGATACATCTTTCGATGTCACCTTTAGTTCAAATATCTTCCTACAGCTTGCTGCCTGAAACTGCTTGGGAATGGTAACATGCGATACCCCATTACCAGTAGCCTCACGCAATTTACATGCGATATTACATAAAGATCGTCCCTGGCCGTGTGCTGCTGAGGAAGCATCTTTGAAAGCCTATTCTCTCTTTGATGGATACCTCCATCCTGTATGCCTGTCTTGGAAATGACGGGGCGGAAGCATTAATTTCAATCTTCCGATCCCTGTTTGTTTGATTCCACCGCCGCAGCACCGCCCGCAGCAATCTGCCCTTCATAATATTTCATCATGTCGCTGCTGTACATAGTCTGCAGGAACGATACATACTAAGAACAGCCCATCACTTGCATTCTCAACCATAACGCTTCCTACGTCGTTGGCGAAAATCACTAAAGGAAGGAGGTATTAAACCGAGAAAGTGGTGCCTTTATGCCTTTTCGTATTTTTCACACACCTGAACTCTCCAGTTGTTGAATTAGACCTCAATTTCTTTGCACACTGACACTTGCCGTTGTTTCACTAATCGAATCATGTACAAAACGTTGCAAATTCTCAAATTTTTTGTAATCAACAGCATCCATGCCCATATATTTCAACAACAAATTCGTATGCCGTAATTATCCAATAGTCAAGTCGAGTAATTAAGTTGGCCACTGAACTTTCCCATTCTTTTTTAACACTTCCACATTCGATGCATAATTATACTCGCCGCAGTCTCATCTTTCAAATCATAAATGCCACACCGGAAGTTTCACTTTTGTAGTCACTAAGATTTATGCATCACTTATCCACATAGGTGTCACAATTAGTTTCTTCATCTAGTAGTGTTTTGCAGCAACTTTATGAACTGTTATCGCTTTTCAAATTCAATGTGTTCAGTTATTCGTAGCTTACATTTATTCACGATGCTGCGTACAGATGTCTTTTTTCAGGTAATCCATTTACTAAAGTATTATATATTGGTGAAGTGTGAACATGCTGTTGCTCGATCTGTGCATTTGCAGCGATGCTTAGGGTTCTCTCGTGCACAGGCTTGAACCTATTGCTTTCGCATCAATAATCGACAAAAAAAACATTCGCACACAGTCGAATCCACGTATTTATAGAATTTCCAACTGGCGCTCATTTGATGCACCAAAAAGAGAACTCTTTCATGAGATAAATCTTAATTAATACTAAAAAATTTTATCATTAGGTTAAGTATTTTTTTTCGGTCAGATTCAGTTAGATAGCGATGAAATATTATGGTAGTGCATTTATTCCTATGGCCAGGAGGTTCTATCCCAGTAGAAAATATTCTGAGGTACATTTTATCCGCACGGGAGTATAATTGCTCAAATAATAAAAACACTTTTTCTTAAGTCGAAATTTTCTCATATGGGAGAAAAATCCATTCTATTCGATGAATAAATTATCGCCACTCTTGATGGACATAAAAATTCCATTGTTGAACATCACCGAAAGGCTTTGCCTCGACCCACAGCGTCGACTAAAACAGCCCATCGTCACCTCGACCCTCCAAATTCGACCCTCGCAGATTTTATGTAAACATATCACTGATACTTGCGCAAGAGGAATTCCTACCAAAGTGTGAAACGTCGCTGACAGGTAAACATAACACAACCACTTTTAGGTATAACATGCCTTTTTCGCAGTTAGAACGTTTCGGTGCGCAAATGCCTTCTAATGTGTTTTGTGATGCAGATGGCAACAGTACAAGTATTTGAATGCTTCCATCACAAAACCAGTGTTAAGCACGCAAAAGTGATTGATTCACTGATGGGCACAGTCGCCTCACCGAAGCGCAAAATGAAGTGGTATAAGATTAGAAAATGAAAGGTAAATTTTGATTGAGTGACGAATTGCATGCAAAAAAAAAGGTCGGGAAGAAAGTTTCAAGAAGAATAGGCGGAATCGCTTAGGATGAAAGAAAAGCTTTCGTTGCATGTGTTAGAATTTTATTGGAATTTTGGTAGTGGTCGTAGATGCCGGAATGCTGTTGTTTCTTAGGTATTCAGTTTTCGATTCTCGTATTTGAAAACTCTATACGGCGCATGCGTGTTCTGAAGAAGCATAAACAGCAGTTTTTTAAAATTTTTCATTCAGCGACATGCACACCGATCAACTATGATTTCTTTGATTTTCGGTTTTTCGAGAGCTCTACCAAACCTCACTTTCTAACAGAAATTCAATAACTGGGATTCGTTTTAATGGAGATGTGTGATAAACAAATGGCAGTTAGCACCTTGCAGAGTGGCCATTCGTCACGAGTACTTTAAATAATCCAAAACCTAGCAAGGATTAAAATACCGCATGTTCTACTTCCATTAATTTAGATTGTTTTGTGGTCATATACGAGGCATCAGACAGCTTTTTTTTTCGAATTAACCGGCTCTTGGGCTGTACTGATGGCATTAAGCTGATGGCAGTCGGTAGAGTGTACTCAGCTAAAGTTTGCACATATGAAATTCCTGCCGTATTGTGTAATGAAAACTCGGATGCTTTTTACGATGAATTTTTCCGCCTACACGCAATTCAGTGGTACTTAAAAACGTCCTGGGAATATGCAAAATTACAGAGCGATTCAACAATCCTTTTTGGAGCAGTAAATCGTTATGAATTATTTTAAGCCTCCTTACTTTAATAATTTGAAATATTCAACGCCAAAACCTTTGAAGTGTTCTATGTTTTGCTTAATTTGTTCTCGGAGGCATAGTTATATTTTTATGAATATTCATTCCAACAGCCAATTATTTCATGAAACAATAAATTTATATCTATTATACATTTAGCAGTATTGCTGAGGATTGGAGAATGCTTCTAGGGGATATTTTCCACAACTTTCTAGTATCATTTCATTTATTAATGTAGTGCATTTTTTAAAAGATTTCATATCTGCGGTTCAAAAAAAAAATCAATTTTGCTCAGTGAGAATCTGGTCAAACATATGCAGTTAATTAATTGTATGCAGCAAAAATATTATTCGTTCTCTGTGTTGATTATGGTGTCATTTTCTCGCTATTACAAATCATGAAAATCTTTGCAAATTTTTTTACATACTCTTTTGCACGGTTCACGATAAATTGTTGAGTTTCTTTCTTTTAATAAGCTATTGCGCTTCTTACAACTTGTATTATTATAGGAGACGATAGCACAAGTATGTGATAATATTATGAAAAGACAAGTGACAAAGTTAATTCTTCCTCGATAAAGCGTTCAATCAATTTTTTCGAGCGACAGGTTTGCAATTTTTCAACCTTCCTAGGCGTGCTACGAAACAGAAATTACTGTTTTAAGGAGCTCCTCTCTTTCCTGTCTCGTCGCAAGGGAGTCACTTTCATCGAGCAAAAGACGAATGCTGTTGTTATTATAACTACCAGTTTAGGCCTTTGCTCTTTGTCAGTGCATGGAACGACGATTTATTTGGAAATGGGCTGCGGAACGTCGAAGGTAAAAATGGGTGATACGAGAGAAGGTATGCCTCACAAAAACGAACAGTCTTCTACTCAAAAAGCGGCGGAAATGGCGGACGATAGCAGCACAAATGTGCCCGATGAAGAAGTGCCGAACTCATCTTTAAATAGCCAGTATAACCAAGTAAAAGTTGAACATACTCAATAATTGGCTATTCTCTTCACTAATGAAAATTGAGCTATATCTTTGCTGAAAAAAGAAAACGATTTTTTCGTGGCAATAGAAAACTGAATGACAATCACGCAAAGGCCGAGAATTAAATATGTAAATAATCACCGTATAAAGAATTGGGTACCTGATGATTCTCAACCGTAGAAAACAAATTTCCTAAGCTTCCAAATGCAGTTGAAGGTGTTTGGCTCAACCATGAGTGAATTATTCACGACTTTGCTATTTTCGAAGCTGCTAAGTTGCTAAAATGAGAGCGAACGATGAAATCAAGACGAAAGCGAGTTTGAATATTAATGCTCTCGTTCTGAGGCAAGTTGAAAAAGTTGGCCGTCTTCTTACCGATTTAGTTGAAATATTATTTGATCCACACTTCGTTCAGAAATAGAAAATAATTTCAATTGTTGTTAGTTTTGAAAGCGGTTGTCTGATCAACTTTCAGTATCTCTGTGGCACAGATATCACACTACAATGGCTACACAAGAAACTTATGGAAGCATTGGGTGCCGATGAACCTATTCCACATTGGATTGCAGAACGCATTGATACGCTACCTTACAACAGTACCTGTTTCAACTTCGGCCGTTGATTTACGCTGTATTGGGCTAGAATGGCTTGGCTGTTTTTTGGGTCATTGTGATAGCCCGACATAACTTAGGCAAAAACAAATAGTGAGATAGTCTTCATGAAGGAGGGTGAATAACGAAAAAGGACTGACATATTGCAGCTCTTCTCGAGGGAAACTCCTCATGAGTTTTTGGGCATGATTTGCACGCTAGAGCGCAAGTTAACTGATTATTTTAATGTATCCACGATAATTACTTGCCCGTTCACCTGACTGGTATATAAAATCACAGTGCATTGCAATGTAGAACTCCCAAGTGCACGGTGACCATATGTGTAGCATTTAAAAACTTTTAATGCCGCCAATTTTTTTTCTTTTATACGAAACCTCAGCAATTCGATCGAATACCTCTAGGAAGGTTTCGCTCTAAATAGTCTCGTCTATTTTAGGACAGAATTCAATCGAATTGAATTGATATTTCTGAATCAGAAAAAATAACTGGCTTCAGCAAAATAAGGTACTCGCTTCGCTCATGAGAAAAGTATGAGGCTATCTGCTTCCTTTGACAATAATGTAACTGCTGGTTTCCATGGCTGTAAAAGGTGGATGATGCTATAAGGCATTAGTAGAGATAAGCAAGTGCTGTACTGATGGGGTCAGGTCATGCGACCTCGCACATATGGCATGCTGGCATCACATAATATTATTGAAGCTAGCAGACAAATATCAATCTCATCATCTTTGTCGATTTAATACCAAAGTTACGAGTTTTTAACATATATATATATATATATATATATATATATATATATATATATATATATATATATATATATATATATATATATATATATATATATATATATATATATATATATATATATATATATATATAATATATAGCCACACATATAGTTATAAACTTAAGTACAATTTTGCTTCAACACTGCAGAATTCCAACGGTCGAAGGTGATCAAGGTAACGTTTGGATGGGAAAATCCCAAAATGCCCAGCAGTGTTATTTTGAAAGTGCCGCAGAGAATACAAGACGACGAGGGAGGACCGCCAGATGACGCTCAGAATCGTCTCATAAGCAGCATGTTCAAAAGGCGAGCTTGAACGCTTTAATATTTATTCAGGTGACGGAAAACACGTGCTCAAGAGACGAATACCAACGAATTTGACGCACCTGGGAATGATAATTGTTGTTCGAAATTGCTATAAAGTTTTCTATGTGTTTCGAGTAGGATTAGGTTTCTCGTTTTAGTGCAGCTGCATGGAAACTGTGTCCGATTGTGTGCGTGGTCAGTTTCGAAGAAAGAGCAGAACACACTTCAGGAAGTGTTTGTACTGAACTTCGAGCTGAGCTGGAAATTCAAACTGATTTGAATTTGGCAAAACAAACCGAGTTAAAACTACTCTAGAACAATTAGCGACTTAGCGAGAGTTCCACTTCAAACTTCATCAATGCTGTCAAAAACAGCGTTAAATAATTGGTACAAGCAGATCAGCTAGTAATTTTTTTTGATACATTTTGACAATTCAATAGGGATAAAAGCTCTTAACAGTCATTAGGAATAGTCCTCTCGTATCGGCGACGATCCACTGCGATCATCGAAGCAATCGACTGGATGGTAATGAATAGCCGCTGCACGTATCTTTTCACGAAACGTTTCTCATTTGGTTTCACATCATTGTCCTCATTTCGGTC
Source organism: Ascaris suum (assembly GCA_013433145.1). Taxonomy (NCBI): domain Eukaryota; kingdom Metazoa; phylum Nematoda; class Chromadorea; order Rhabditida; family Ascarididae; genus Ascaris; species Ascaris suum. The sequence continues at coordinate 5,290,929 of CM024188.1, read as the reverse complement.
ATTTTTTGACGCGAAATTCCTTTGCAGCCCATTTTTCTTGTTTCTCTCTTCCGGAACTTATGAATACTCTGCTCATTATACAAGAACTTGAAATGGAAGCTGTCATAACAGACTGCCGACGACCTTCAAATGTATAAATCGTCCATCCGAAAATGAAGAGAAGCTCAAATGCAGCGAAGAGAAATGCTGTTGTTCTTTTTGTTGCATTGGTCAGAGATCTCCTGAGGTATTTCGCTAACTAATAGCGAATCCTCTTCCCCTTTGATTAGCTCTTAGTGCTTATAAAAGTTATTTTGCGGATGCCTCTAAGAAATACCTCATGCACACCGTCCGACATCACTGAATTTTAAAATGTTGTTCTGCAGCGCAACCTCGTTTTCTATGTACCCGCTTTAGAGGGCTAAGGTCTAGAGAAAATTGACATAGTTGCGATAAGCTGTGCTGTGAAATATCTAGAATGAAAGTGAAAAAATTTTTTTATTATTATCATTTAGATCTAAAGAATTTTCGATGAGCCACGCGAAGAGCTATGAAATGGATGCGACGAAAAGGTTCGTATTGCCGGAAAAATTATGGAAGAAATTCCGGAGGCCATCCTGCCTAAAAATTAGCTTTTTTTTCAGAGAATGCACCGTCTACGAATGGTTTGCCAAACAGAAGAAATTAGCAGTTCCACGAACTTTGCATATAAAGGTATGTCTTTTTTTGCTCTACAATCAGTCAAGCATAATACGAGAAAGCCATGTGAAAAATGCTTGGTGTTTCAACTTGTAAATGATAATCACTTGCTCACATTCTCACTGTTCAAAGTGGAAAATTTATTTCCACAGTCATGACTTCACTCACTAATACTGCTACCCTTCCCCTCCCTCCGTTTCGATTCTCCGAGAAAAAGCCTCACTTACAAATTCAGCCTCCGAGAGAGTGGGCGCTTGACATAATCTTTTTTTGCTATGACATGTAAGCGATAATTCTAAACATCTTTTCATAATGCTTTAAATCGGGCGCATATTCGTTCCCCTTGTGCGTTGTTACAGTCTCTGTCGTGATTCCATTTCCGACATGAATGTAAGATAGGATACATATCTCCATTTCCACTTATTCTAGTTCCTATTCTTTCCCACCGTCCTAAAGGAGCTCTTAAATTAGGAACGACGATAAACTTTGAAGGCACCACCTTCTTTCATCGTCATTGTTTACAGAAGCATTCGACGGAAAGTAGTTGTGGCGTCATCGTTATGGAAGACCTTGGCGAAAAAGGTCAACGAGGAAGTCTGAGAGATGGCCTAGCCGTCGACGGTGCTAAGGATCTTCTCAGGAACCTCGCGATGATTCATGCGAAGTCCCTCCTATCAGGTATTCTTCTCTACTGTTAATGAGGTCCAAACCGTAACACTATTAGTTGATTTTCATTGTTTATTTGTCTAAGCTGAATGAACTTATACTTGTCGATGTTGATATTCGTTGTGCAGATGGCGATGATGCAGGTGATTGGACGACAATGGTACCCGAAATATCTCCACTGTATTATCGCGATCTTGCTGAAAAAAGTGAAGAAGCCTGTGCCACTTTCTTGAAAAACCTCAGTGACGAACAAAAAGAGGTGGGTTTCGGCTTCAACATACATAATTATATCAGACAGAATAAGTGAAAATAATAAAACCAAATATGGCATTAACTGAATATTCCAGAGTGGACATGAGTGTCGAAAGTAACTCATGCAGAAAACGCGTTCTCACTGATGGCGTATGGCTAATTTGTTGGGCACAATAGGCACAAATTATTGCACTTTAGCAAGAACACAGCAGTCGAATGTGTAATTGCTAAAATAAGCACCTAATCAAATCTCACTTACGACTACATTTATAAGAGCCGATGCTGGCTTTTCGTGCCCACTATAACCATACATCCCTTGAAATTCCGCCTAGCAGTGCGAAACGATTGACTAAGCGTGATTCTTGTCCGCTTTGTAAAATGTGCCCTATGCGTCTCTTTGTGTGGCCTTGCTTGGGTCGCCGCACCATTCACTCAGTGAACAATACGCAATCCCCGCTTTTACTGACCAATGAATTTCGACCTTCACAGTTTTTGTTCATGCAAAATTCTGATCTCCAGCGGTCTCAAAACATGTGCACATGCAAAAGACGCAAATGTTTTGATATCACATAATTTTATTCTATTACGGAAAATTTTAGAAGATTTTTACCACCACCAATTTTTTTCATTCTTTCCATCGCTTGTTCGACGCTATCGATTACATGTCAGATGATGAAGTCTATGGGTGTCGACCTATTCGTAGCAGCCGATGGCAAGGAATTGCCCTTATTCAGCCAAGATTTAACCTTGCAGGCACTCAATAGTTATCTCTGCGCAGACTACTTGGTCAGCACTGTTACGGAGATTGGAGAATGTGGCGTGGATCGAGTGCTTGTTCATGGACAACCTATGGCAGTAAATCTTATTTTGCAAGGAAGAGAGAAAGTGATTGCAATTCTTGACTGGACTAGTGAGTATTTCTTTGTTTGCAATTCCCCCATCATTAATATGCCTATGAATTTCAATTGCGAGAAGGTTTAAGCAGCATGCTTCAAAAGTCGACTACAATGTCACGTTCTCGAATCCGGTGCTGAGTGTAATTCTTATGCAGACGCGCTCATGCATGAATGCTTCAGAAGGCACATGATCGATTCAGGAGCTTCACTGCGAAACTATTGAAACTTCTGAACGCTGCACGTCAATTAAACGTGTTGAAGCGAGGAGGTTAAGCTAGCATGGTCTAGTTTTCTTCCTTGGCCTAGGTGCGTCTCTGCTGCTGCAATAGTGCAACATTATTAATCTTTTAAAACAAAGCTCTGTAAAATAGGACCAACAAAGGGCATACTTAACACCAAACAGGTCAATGTGAAATGGAACCAGGCCTTGAGCACTAGCTAGGAATTGCTGATTACCAAACACCTTAGCGATAAGTGGAGTGGATCTTTTTTCATTGTTGACGGTTGGCGGATATGTCGTATCGGAGGAGCTGGGTAAAAAACGACAGAGTTATTCCCGAAGATAAGTGGATAAAAGAAATCGTCCGAAGAAAGTACGTGAGACTGCTGCTTGTGTTTTTTGGTCGTCCACAGATTGAATCAATTAGCCTTCTCTAAAAACTCAGATACGGTTCGCTGTGCACATCTCATATGATGTGCGCTTGTGTTCTTGCTTTATTCGTCACCAACGAAAATGATTGTTTCAAACACGCATGCATTTTTTCTTAACTCTTTTCTAAGTGTACACATGGAACGATTCAGAAGCACATCCTGGATGCTTTGCTGAAGATGTGGCAACGGCAATATGTTGGAATCTGGAGCCAAAAGAGCGTCATTGCAACGAACAGCGTCTGCTAGAATTCTACCATTACAACTTGGTGAAATACGGTGCAGGTGGTCCAACAATACATTTTTGTGATAATAGGATTATGGAGAAATATAGTCGCTGTCTTCTCTTGTGGAAATGACAGAAATTATGAACCGTCTTATATTTCCATGAACAACCTTGCTTACTGTTTTTCTTTCAATCCTCATGCAGTGTATTAGTGGATTTAACTGCATTGTTAGGTAGAGAGTTTAAGGTGGGAGAGTTAAGGATGTGACCTTTAAGAAATCAATAAAATTCCTTGCAAAACATTTCTCTAAATGCTGTAATATCGATTCTCAGAAATCGCTCAGAAAATGTCAAAGTAGGGCACACGAGACTCATCATCGTTGCTCGCGAAGCGAAGTCAAATTCTTTCTGACGTCATACTCCAACAACCACTTCTTCATTTTTGTTTGCTTATTGTTCGGACACTAAGAGATTTCCCATAAAGTATGCACCTATCTTTTGCTTGATGTTATTTCCATGTCAGACATCGCAACGTAGCTTGAATTGGTTCTTCTCAGCGAGGGTTGTTGAGAACGCTATCTAAATTTTGTTGTTTCTCTGAAGAATGAGCGTTACTGCGTAGTTCAGGTAACTGTCAGGTGACGTTAGAGCAAGTGAAGAAGGCATATGCGCATTTCCTACCTTTGGCAATGTCGGTGTTGATCTTGTTGGCTGTGAACATCGATATGAGCAACGATACGAAAGACGCAATCGTCGAGCGCTCCGAGATGCTCGCCAACGATATTCTCCTTGCAAAACGGCAAAATCACTAATTGTTTCTTAACAATCTTTTCTCTTCCATTCACTGGTAATACTTTTGCTTTATAAACACTTTACTTCCATATGGATATTTTCATATGGAAAATAGAAATTTTACCATCCAGTGTCCTTTGCCACTAGCACAGCAAATGAAGCAGGTTGGCTTCTATGTGATCATCGTTGTTGTGACTTCTTTCATCGGATGCCCACAACCATTCGCTCAGTTGCGAAACTGCACTGCAGGGTTATATAGATAGGCGTTTTCGGATCATCTGGTTAACACGTCGCACCTTAAATACAAGCATATTTGTCTCATCGTTTGAAAAGTGAAACAGTTACGACAGAGTAATTTTACATAATGGTGACTCATTTCTTTTATTTGCTTTGCAAAAGATTTACTTACCGAAAAATTTCCAAGTGGGAACTAGAGATTTAGAGAGCCGAATCAAGTTTGCAACTGCTGCCTTTCCTACCGTCTTCTATGTATTCTCTTTGAAAGGCTGTCACTTGGAGTAAAAGTTCAGCTTGATGGCATCTGGAATGGCGCTGTTAAAATTTTTCCACGAAAATAAAATTTCTCAAGTGGAAAAAAATAGCTCCCCCTCATAACCGCCCCTTCCATTTCTTCCGCCCCCCTTTTCCCAATCTGCCCTCTCTCCCAGGCATTTATCTTGTCCCTTTTCTCCTCGCTCCTTATTCTGAACTTTGGAGTGTGAGTATTGCTTTCCACAAAAATATATCTCCAGTCAAATAAAGCGCTAAAAAAGCATCGAAATGAGTTCGTGCTTTAATCTCCACTCAGTTTTGCAATTTCAAAGTGGACTTTCTAATAAGAAACTTTAATCTTGCTTCAGTGAATTTCATTTTTTTCAATTAGAGCCTCTTTCTGTTCGCATTTCATTTTAAGAGCAATTTTTATTGCGATGGAGCCGATTTTAGAAAAAGTCGTTTTGTACTAAAAAAAGAAGTATATTCAAATGAACATTTAAAGCATGTTCTACTTATTTAAACAATTTGAATAAAATTTCCCATTAAGATCGAGAGCAGTGAACGAAATAAAAGTCAACTGCTTGCAAATAATCGCCGACGGATATTCTTATCACTACGTGAAATGATAGAATTTGTGTAATGCTCTGTACTTTTTTATTAGCAAGACATATTTGTTAGCAAAAATTTTGATAAATGAACTCAAGCAACGAAAATCTTTTCGAATGTTTTCACCTCGAAAAAACTTCAACGCATCATCAACAGCACTCATTTAACAAGCAAAAGTCAATAAGTGGAGCGGTTACGAGAGAATGACATCAATGAACTTCTTCGAAATCTGCAATCGCGAATAGATATTTAACAGCGTTTACCCGGAAAGCAATTTCAAGTGACGAAAATTCCAAAACTCTCTACTACTTTCGTTTCGCCCAAGGAATTCCGTATTTCATCAACCCTCCCTCCCCCCCCCCCTTCCTCCCTCCTAAATGCTGCGTGTATATGCCATCCTAGTACCTTCAACTCGCGTCTCATAAAAGCTACGATAGCAAAATGCTAAAAATATATTTTACCTCAAAGAGACATTTTATGTTTTCGATTCATGAATAGTAGACCGAATGGATTTCATAGGAATATGCAATATGAGTCACTTTGTCATTATTTTTGTTCATTTAGGCAACGAAATGATATGTGGTGGACTGCAATAAAAAGTTCGTGCCATGCGTTTCCCTGGCGTGCTTTTTCATTTAATTTAATAAAGAAGGATTTCTTCTGCAGGTTTTTAAGTTTTCCGGTTTCATTAATATTATGCGACTCAGGGTTTCGTTTCCAACCTTTCTTTTGAAAGTCACAGAGGTTTTTTCCCCAATTTTCGTAATTTTCAGTCGTTTTATTGAAATTCACTTTTCCCACGTTCAATTGAAGGTAAGTTTTCTTGTCGACCGCGAGCGAGTCGTGTGTGGGGCAACACAGGAGCCGTTCGCGATTTGAATGACTGGCCTGCTATTCTGGTTTCTTCACTGTGCGTCAACAACATAAGTATGTATCTTAGTGGACTATACAGATGTACAAGTACAAGTATGCGGGTACAACATCGAAGTGTATAGGTATTTCGTGATGGAAATTGCGTTTCGTGTAGTGTAGTATATATTTAAGTGGGCAGATGTGCAGCATTATATACGCACAGTTTAACTGCATGTTGAGAATGCACTACAATATATTTTAAAGGAAAGATACTGCCAAAAAAAAATCATTTTTGCTCATTACCGAGGTTCTAAAAATTTTCGGATGTGGTGTCAATATTTCCAGAAATCCGTAAACTTTGTAGCCATATAGAGTTGAATATAATGTAAATGTTGAAATCGGATCAGAATCGAGAAAGTTATCCTCGAAAGAAGAATTTCGGTATCGATTTTCGTATCAAACTCTCTCGATTCTTCTACAGATTTATCAGAGCTCTCATACACTGTAGACAGACGAGCTTTTCATTTTTAAATGAAACTTCTCGATGTGTTTGTACTCAAAACCCATACTATTTCCTTTTGGAATCGTCTGAGCAGAACATTCGCGCATAACTTGGTGCCTTATCAGTAATTCCGCTTTTCGATCGTTCTGCGTGCTCATACAGGGTGAAAAGATTAAGAGTTCATAGGTGGGAAGTTTTAGCGAGCAAATTCAAATATGCAATTTTCAGGTTTCTAGTCATTCTCGACTAATGAATAACAAGTTTTGACATCAAAAAGATCGCAAGGTAATTTGGCTGCATAGTTTATTTAGAACCCTTTGAAAGAGTAGAACGTCTAAACAGCTAGAGGAATATCCACGACGTCTTTGGTTTGCTTGTAAGTACGGTTAATTTCCTTGAAGCTCTGTAGTTGAAGAGGATATGCCTTGGGATCGTCCCTTCCCCCCCCCCCCCCCGCCCCTCTCTTTGGTACGGAATGCTGGTCAAATTGGCGTTGCTGGTTGCCTCATGTGAAGCCTTAACTGAGATTTTTTTTACAAAAACCTTTCGAAAGTGCGCCTCTCGATGTCACAGTTGTACAAAATGAATTCTCACTTGCGATTAGCGAATTCCATGTTCCATCGTTTATAGGTCTCGCTGAGCATCAGTCCGTTTCGGGAGGTTTTCAGTGGCACGAGTCTCCCGTCCCGCAGTTCAGGTCTTCTATCTTCGAATATAAGCATTCGGCATCTAACATGACGCGTCGTTCGAAATGACACTCGATATGTGCACTATTTGACTCACTGGCACATTGAGTCGAGAAAGTAATTTGCAATTGGAGATGTGGAAACAAGTTAACAATAGCAAAATAAAGGTTTTATTAGTAACGTCGCATTGCTCAATTCCTTGAAGCATACGCCTCTAATTGGCTTTCCCACATCACACTTTCTCCTCACGTTGGTTTCGAAGCTTTCCCTTCTAGGCTGTTTTCACAGCACCAATCGTCTGCAAGTCCCTCAGTGCCCTACTCGACTAGGGCCGAAGTTTTTTGATTATTTGGATGCATTCGCGTCAATTATCCTGATTAAGTTATCTATTTGGTGATCCTACTGCAACAGAATTACTGAAGTGTGGCTGTGCTGATCAAGCAAGTTCCACCCTATCCTGCTAACAAACACTTCTTAATAGAATTTCGCTTCGAAGCAGGAATTTCTGTCGGCTTTTATCGAATGAAAAACACTGGTCGTCCATCTCTCCAACTGTTTCAACCAAAATTTTGTTTCCAAATATGGATGCGTGCATGAATACCCACATATGCTGCAACACAAAATAAAGGAACAGTATAGCAGGTGCGAGTAACAAGCCAGCAGTTACAATAAGCATCCATAGGAACATGTAAGAACGCCATGAAACACAGTCATATACGACTCTACATGACCTATTAACCACGAAGATGTGGCTAGCCTCTCCTGGCGCATAATCACGGTTAGATGCGCTTGTTCATTCATGTGTATCAAAATTTGAGGAGAGGTGAGATGTTGCAATGACGACAAGCCAAAGGTGCAAGAAATGAAGCGCTAAATTTGATCCATTTGTAAGGGAGATCAGCAAAGTGCAGATTAACTGCTTTCTTGAACAGCAGGGAAATTAAGATCACATGGCAGGACAAATTAAGATCACATTTGGGGATCTCAAGAGACTAAATGTCATACTTATACAATAAGGTGGCAAACATAGCTTCGATCGCTGACATGATTCCGCAGTCGGACTCCGCGCTGCCGTCGATCACCTCGCGCACTCCAGTCACCACACATAGGCCCACCAGGTTTTAAGACCACTCTAGAAGCTGGAATGAATACATGAGCGCGTCTGATCCTTTTATATCCTCCCGATTCTGCTTAAGGCCAACCTCACGCGGACCATACTGGGGAGACGACTGATCTGTCTGTACGCTTTGACTTGCCTTGTACGGTGCACTGTTCCCGCTTGATCTATGACCGACTGGTATACCTTACAGATCAACCGGAAAGAATAAAGTGATCTTGTCTGTCAACGGTACGACCCTCCTTTTTCGTCGACCCAACTCGTTCTTGCACCTTTCTAAAACGTGACGTCCAACATTTCGCATTTCCTCGGTCTTTTGCATCAACCAGTGTGATGCTCGAACTTTTGCGATGGATGTTCCGTTAAAGCTGCTGCGAAATCCAATTCGATGGAATGCATGTGGATGAGGCAAGTGCAGACCACAAGCTTAGTCTGGATGATTGTGAAACACGTTAAAATATTATGACGAAATGCCCAACCACTGTACCGGATTACGGAAAACCAATAAAAACACTCGAACATGGCAACGCTTCGACTTTATTGTACAACAAAAGCGTAAAACCGAACGAACAGTACAAACGAGGAAAGAATGATGACAAGAAACGATGAGATTTCAATTCGACAGGATTTGGAAAAACCGCCCGAAGGGATGCGACACCTGGAAGTTTATTTCTATGGGGTAAAATATGGAGATTGACGAAAACGGCTTCACTTTGCGAGTGTTATCGTATTTCTGCAACTTTCCATATCGCAAATTTAACGCTATCACGCTTGACGCACCAAGATGATAAGGAATCTACACATTTTCATAATTCGCAAACCCTAAAATCACCGTCAAACTTTAGCAGTGAGGGATTGCGGGCACGACAACGCCAAAAATTAATTGTTGATCAATTGAAATCTCCGATCTCCATCCGCCTTCATATGATATCCCGGAGCGGAAGAAAAGGGCGAAATTCTCGGCACCTCGAAAGAATTTTCCGCACCCACCTGCCCAAAACCTCCGTTACTGAACTTTGACGGTAAAACGTTTTACGGCAATTTCCCGTCCACCTTTAAAAAGTAACAACGGAATCACCGCGTTTGAGACGGTCGCCTAGGAGTGGGTGACGAAGGCCATCCTAGCGGATTACAGTTCTTCATTAGCCACCTTGATCATCTGAGCACTCCAAGCACAACAAATAGCAAACATTTTGCAGATTATATTCACTATCACTTAATAAAATATAGGAAAAGATTCGAATCTCCGAAAAAACACTATGGAATACATCTGAAAAGATTACTAGATCTATACTCGACAAAGAAACCGTCGAGAAGGTTCGTTGAATTGTCACTGCTATAACGTCGAGGAACGATAATGGTAGAGCAGGAAAGGCGGGCACGCACCTGCAGCTGCATTTATAAACCCCTACAGTTACCACTTGACAGGCGTGCTCGTGCGTAAAAACAATTATAAAAAGCAAAGTCTCATAACAGAAAAATCGTGAGAAAAAAAATTGGCAGTGGAGAGGGCATTTGTCCTATAAAATGAGGTGCACACGTCTAAACATAAGCCAATTCAGATCATTCCTGATGCTCACCATCAAACAGTCAAACAGATCTTCCGATTGTTATATTTACATAAACGCCTTGATTTTCAATATAAGCCGAAACTGCATTAATTTCTCGCGACGATCCCCAATATAAAAACTAAACACCACAGCGAATCGTCAGTTTTTTCAAATGTGAACCCACTAGGCGTAACTGCGGCTTTTTACATCAGCCAGGCTCCCTCGAAACTACATTAACTGATACTCACCGCCCAATCGTATCATCGACAAGTTCAACACAAACAAAAACGATTCGCTCCATTACGGTCCTCTAATCGATCTGCGCAGTTTAAGTCGTCGTATCGCCTAAAACCACGACCACACACGACGCACTCCGAAAAATCCGTCGGTACGAGCAGAGTCTATTTATAACACAATAACTTTGCACTCTTAATTCGTAATGGGACTGAACTGCAACATGTGCCGGACGTGGGCATGAAACTGCTAACGCTACTGAAATCACAGAGAGATGGTGAAAATTTTGCACATATCGAGGATAAAAACAAATGCGACTGCACAAGACAGAAATGATGAAGTTACTTGCGTCACATACAACTTTTTTTCAGCGAAGAAAGCGTTCTTAGCTAGATTGCGCACATAGACACTAGCAAGAATATGATGATAAGTGGTCATCTGGGTCAAGTTCCCATAAAGTTCATTCCAGTATTCGGCCAAAGTCCACCTTGCCCTATTCTAGCAAAGGACGAGCGACCGAAATGCTTAATCTTGGATAAATGCACAGCCGGACCCTTCGAAGAAATCCCGCATTGGAATTGCCAATCAAAGGCTACAAGCTAATAGTACAACATGAAGTGCGGTGCCATCGAAAGCCACCAAGAGAATCGCAAGCGCCGAATGATGCCATCTAACGTATTTTAGGAGGAACAAACAAAGCTACACTGATACACGCTTCCCCAATACCTTTTTCTTCCGAATGTTTAGCAGCGATTATGAATGACCGCTGCGAAACATTAAACGAAGTGCAGAAGTTCAAACACAACATTTCCCAACCTCCTACTATGGTTTCCTGTTTAAGGAATTTTCTCCTCACCGTTCGAAACAACCATGCATACAAAAATTTAGGGCCAATCGATGACCCTTAAGAACAAAGCATGGAAATTAGATGTGCGACCAGTTTACCACAACGATCAACTGACTGCACATCGTTTTAATAGAACATCGTCGCTGAGCTCAGTTAAACAAATCAACAAACAATGATTTGTGCATTAAGAAACACAGGAAACCCTATTGCAGTAACTCAATATACAAAAAAAATACGAGAAGAAAATGCGCTCAGAAAAGCATGAGAATCCCCCCGCTTACTAAGATAAACCACAACGATAAATCAGCCTATTAAGCGCTAACATTAACAATCAACTATTCAGCTGACCTAATAGACTCAGAAACATAATAAATAACCCGGCAATCGTGCATTAGGAAAGCTGACACTTTCAGATTTAAATACAAACAGAGTAAAATAATAAATGCCAACGAAGAGGAATCAGATCTGGGAAATAGCTCCTATAAACGTAGACGCTCAATCGCGTAAAGCGGCCAAAATTTTTTCCATCCACATGTCGGCATCGTTTTTTGTTTCGGCGAGTAACGAGTAGACACGTCGCACCGTTCTGATCTGTAAACATGCTTGCGACTCAGTTATTATTCTAACGTTCAACAAATACAATCAACGCTAAATTCGCAATATTACTATCCACTAATCAATATGTTATAATACATGACCAAAGACGGCTATATATATATATATATATATATATATATATATATATATATATATATATATATATATATATATATATATATATATAACTGAATTATGCTTCCACCGCATCGCTCACATTTTAAAAAAATACATAGCTACGCGCTAAAACTGGACATATATACGACCTAAACAACACATTAAACTTCATAAAACGAGAACACATTCTGTGACACTCATCTGAAACCCCTCATCAAAATTACGGACGGAGATATACTCAGAAGATATCAGAAAGATCGCTGCAAGAGTATTATATATATATATATATATATATATATATATATATATATATATATATATATATATATATATATATATATATATATATATATATATATATATATATATATATATATAGGTTTTCAAAGTGTGCTGACGCTTTTGTTAACAACTGAGCAAGTTAAACCTCTTGAAATATTTCAAAGTAGTGTGCTGACGCTTTGTATACAGTGGTTCCACTGTCTCACGCTCTCTTCTTCTGTGTCTGACATTCCCTCCGCTCTTATCACATCATCTTTGTGGGAAACATTCGTTCTAAAGGCATCAGCCATTCGGAAGGAAATAAGACAAAGCTAAAGGAATGGTTTCGTGTCTCTCTTTCTAAGAAGATTAGCGAATCGCTGGTGATTTCTTACCCATCGTATTCGTTCTTCAGTGATCGCTTATGTTAGTGTTTCGGTTTTTCGAACGGAGATGTCAATTTCGGCCGAATTTTGGGATTGATCTGGTCTAGGAGATGGTGCTCTCCTTATTACGGTCTTTTTTGACTCAGTGCTGACTGAATGCTGTATATTTCTCCTATCTAATTAATAAAGATACCTACTTCGCGAGTTTTGTGGGAACAAAACGACGTCGTCATCACCAATTTCTAATGGAAAACTGCTTCGCCTATCCGTAAACAATCTCGTACGAAACCGCCTATATGTCATACATCACGATACTGCGCAATCCAGCGCAGGACTGAAGGTCACATTTGAATACTCCAGGTCACAAACCTACTTGTATTCGTCATTCCGCCAAAACTTGACCAGTCCCCACATTTTCTTCTTCTATCAATCGATTATACTTCTCTTTTGCTATCTCGTCTGCTCAGAATTATCGACTGGTGCATATGCCTCTCCAAATATATGAAAACGAAACAATGCTAATGAAGCAAACCTCAATAAGTGGCTTCCGTAATGCATGGCTCGATGAGATATCAACTCCTTTAATATCAGCCAACTCGATCACTCCGCGACAGTTTACGTCCGTTTCACTCTCATAGTAGCGCAGCTAGAAATACATTAAACGTAGTTGTACCTCTAGCATGAGGTCATTTTTTTGTCGTTGTTTAACACTTAACACGCCTCTGTTTTTCCAATACGACAATCGAAAGCATGCTATAGTTTCAAGATAACACACGCAGACCTCATTTCAAAAATCCCAAACAAACAAAAATGTCCCCAGCTCGCTCAACGCCAGCTTAGTCAGCCGCTAGACCTACCTGCAGAGTTGCTGCCGTGAACACGAACCTACCTCCAATCCTGCTCAAAAACCTTGTCCTTCTGTAAACTGAAGCGCAAGTACTTTGGCATAAAAATCCGATGGTAATAATCACACTGCAATAAAAATAATCCGATGGTACTGGAGTAATCCGATGGTACTGGAGTCGATCCCTCTGTGCGGTACAACAAAACATCCAGTTAAAACGTGTGTATTTCCCTTCTACAGTCCACCATGTTGATAAAAACAGCTGCCCCCATTAGCTCACTCTATCGATAATAATAGCTTTTGATAACAACAATAACAATAGCTCACTTCAGTCTTTGATTCCCTGTACTACTAACAGTAGCTTTTCTCTTCAATTAGTTATACTAGAAACCATCGAAATTGAGAAACTGTAGCCGACCTGATGCCTGCTCGCATCGAGTACAAACCAACGTGGTTTCCACATCTTGAATGTAGCACCTTTTTTCATCAAAAAGCCGCAGTGCGTTGCATTCGTATAAGGACGACTCACACTCATCGTCAGAGTTTTGCTATCGGCGGTGGCTGAATAAAATATTCTTTTTGCAATTGAAGACCTTTGTTCAAAAGACATATCGAATGTTTTTTCACACACACACAATCAAGCATCTCAATAACGATTGAAAATCTGATATCAGCTTTCACTTTGTACAGCAAAAACCCATATCGCACCACCCCTTTTAAAGCCTAGTGCCCCTAAACAACAAAGCTGCATGCCTATTGCAGCAAAGTAACGTGTGGTAAAATGTAAAATAGCAACAAAATAACGAACTATCTGCGGATGCTCGTTTCGAAGCTGTCACAGATGGCTCAGGCATAGGAGTTAACGAACGTCTTTTTTCCTCGATGCTGGCTGGACACGTTGATGACACCAATGGTGAACACTTCTCATGACATATCATCCCACAGCCCGTACAACGATGCACTGCAAATAAGAAAAGATCATATAACTTTTCATCGCCAAATTACAAACAATGTAAATATCAAGCAACATTGGATTTCAGCAAATCAATTTTCTCATGTTATAATTAATAAAGGAACGAGTAGGGTTGCGTGATATGGAAGCCAGCACTGAAAATTCCAATTAGGTGTCAGCTTAAATCCTGATCCCCTCCGCCAAAAACGAACCGTTCAGAATCAGGAAACTTAGCCACTCAACAACATTCCTTGTAAAAGAAATGCACGGGAAACAACGTGAAATAAACGTCTTGCTAAACCCATCCAAATATCATATAAAAATTAATGGGTTACCCATACGTACGACGACGCCGGGAACATTCTGATGGCAAACGGCACACATGTCACCAGCTGTCACGTGCTGCGAGACGAAATGGTGGCCAGTGCTCCTGAAAATACAGCTCTATGATAAATCGTTGCAGCTTTTAGTTTGCTCGCTCACAGCATACATCGTTGGCGAGCCCTTGCGCTCTGGAGGAGAGTTGAAACAAAACTTACGTCTTAAGAAGATAGAAGATAGATTTTGGACACTTAGAGAAGCAGAAGCTATTAAATGAAAAAGTGGAGGCGATACAATGAAGGAATATGTTTTGGTGGTTTCCGCATGGGAAAGAAGCTTCTCACCACCCTTCCCCCTCCTCCCAAAAGCTGCCTGAACAACGAACGAGTGGGGAGAGGGTGTTAATGGGCTTTCCAGCAGTCACGATTACAGTTTCACTTGAAAAGTCTATGACCGCCTCCCTTTCTCTCAGTTTTCAAGAAAATGGTCATAAATCCTGAATTTCACAAGATCAAGAGAGGTTGTTTTCTGTTCATAGAAAAATAAGGCAACTCAGATTTGCATTCAACGGATGGGTAAGCGGACATCCGCATCCCACTCAATTTTCTTTCAATTCTTTCTTTAAAATTCAGCACTTATATCAAAATATGGAATAAATGTGGAGGTGGTCCAAAGTGTTTGTTCCGGATCGTAAATTATTATGAGTTAAGCAATCAGTTTTCACTATATCAGTTTTTGTATCTGCTATAGTCTTCAACGAGAAGTTCGTGAAGGCAATTTGCGCAGTTAAAACACGACTGGAATAAATTTGAAAAAAAAAGATGAATGGAAAGAGAAGAACAATGAAGGGAAGAACGAAAAGTTTACTCACGAGCCAGCAATACTTTCGCGCATGCGAGGATTGCTCGACTGATGCGTCATACCACGCAACAGCAACTTCACAGTTTCTTTCTTATGAACTGCCCTCTGTACGTGGCGCCGCCAACCATTCAGTAGGGACGACTCTTTATCGTCAAGCTGAAAACATCCTCAATGATGAACTGAAGATATGAATGATGCTCCTTGAGCAAAACAGGCTCAAGCCTTTTGAATCCCTCCAATGAACAAGCCTTAGACCTATTCATTAATAATTTCGGTTACTCTTCATGTTGTGACTGCCGCAGGCTCTGATACTGGCGTAGGAAATGCATATCTACCATAGTGGCATGCACCACTTCACAGCTCGACAGCATCAACGCAGCGTGAAGATTTAGCATAGTTTTTGAAAGAGATCAATGACCGATGAAGTTGCTGCTGTGGTGGTCGATAATGACATTAGTAAGTGTTAGCAAAACAAGTATCACAACGCTTTCTTTCAAATTCAACGTGCCCTACAAGAGGTGTTTCAAATTCCGTGTGAAGGAACTTAAGAAAAAAGGAGTTTGAAAACAAACGAGAGCCGAGCTGTAATGTTCTAATTGCCTGTCCGCACTTCAGTACTTCCCGTAACAGTACCTATTATGTTCGTTGTATGAAATAAAATGACAAGGACATCATCAAATGATAATTTCCATATCGAGAAATCAAAAAAAAAAAAAAACACAAACAAAACAAATAAGAGTAGAAAGGAAACTAAACGAACAGTGAAGCTAACTGAAGGAGCCGAACGCGCATCAATAACGGCCATTACCGATGTCCATGGCTCATTTGCTTTATCGTCCTCTCCTGGCAGAAGAGTTCGTATGCGTGTATAGTTCTGTAAGGAACGCAATCGAGGGTATTCGGAATTTTGTCGAACTCCCTGACGTGGGAAGCAAAAAAAAGAAACCAGCTTAACTCCAACGCCACTTTAATTATAATTATGAAAAAAAGTTTTTTTATTTATCAATAACTGTCACTCCCTTCGAGCAAGTCGACAGATCGATAGGATAAAATGGGATAAACGCTGAAACGTCACAACTTTTAAAGACCTATAAATAAAATCCTAATTCGAGATAACATTCCTTGCATTTCTTCACTCTAATTTCGGGATAACACTCCATAACACTCAGACAAGTATTTTTTAGTTTTAGTTTCCTTTTTGAATTTATTTGTTTTCGATATTTTCTTCGTTTTTCTATCTCACAGCTTTTCAACAAAACAACTGCTTATCACGCAGGAAAAAAAAAAAAAAACTTATGATTTCATGAAGGATAGAGCAAATGTAATACAACTTCATCAATACAATTTCATCGACCATGGGTAAAGAGGAACAGTCATTCAAATTCGCTCAATAAGAAATACGCAGAAAGGATGACAATCACCTACTGACTTCTAAAGAAAGAAAAAATAAGGGGAATTAATTGTGTAAAAGATGTCACTACTCAATATAAAGTGTCAAGCCGCTATGAAGTAGGCTTAAAAGGCCCTCCAAATGTTCAATGTGACATAAACCTAAAAACGACAGACTCAAGAAACCTCAAACATCACCTTGCACAGAGAACTAGCTGCCTAGGAAGGCTAAACAGTGATCAAGAAATTTGAAAAGAGAAAAACAAACATCAAGACTTATCGAAAATCCATCCAAAAGAAGGAGATGCGGTTCGCGATAGTTGGCGTCTAGAACGCGCCTTGTGAGTGCTCCTGTGGGGCGCATTTCTGACAAAGACTCGAACTGTTCATCTTCACGTTCTTGCTCTTCTACATCTGCCACCTCTAAAGCCAATATCTCTTAATGTATTCACGCAAAAAGGCAAAGTAGCCTAGTTGTTAGTTGACAAAACAGCCAACCCAGCTGTGGATTCGGAGAGTATCTACGAGTGAACCTTCCCATCTAATGCCTCATTTACTATTCTTCATTTCATTACACTGCTTCTTATATTAAAACAAAGCAGAGGAACGCAAATCAAATCTTGTAGTCACATGACAGTAACCAACCATTATGTACCTTCATCCGGTATCATACATCCTTCAAAAAATGCCAACAGATTTGACACCAAAAACCTCTTTCCAAATGAAGTGACGGAATCACACTGCCAAATTTGACGCCGAAAGAAGCAAAATCGATTCGAAGCCTACATGTGCGTAACATAAACACTACATACAGGCATAACAAGGTGGGTGGCACTATATTTGCAACAGCATATCAATTAAGAGGTCTCGCAAGTAAGCATAAACGAAAGACAACAAACCGATGTCGTAGGGTGAACCGTGGGCAAGGTGATCCTCCGAAAACAACGACCATAACGTAAGACTTGCAATGCTAGCCTGAGGTCGCAACACACCGTGCAAGTCGGGTGTGTAGGAAAAATTGTTGAATATTGGAGACCTGAAGCACCGACCCCTTGGAAATAAAAACCAGAGAAGCAGGTAAGTAAAATATGACGGGGATGTAAAACCTAGAAAAGCTGAGAAAAGCTGAGGCAGAAAAAAACTGGCAAGCGACTTATCTAGCAAATTTCTGGCGATGCGCAACAACAGCCATCCACAGAGGAATTCAGATGAACCAGGATCCAGAATGTGCCGCTGTTAGATCTACTGAATCGCTCGTGCAACAGCGCACTAGAAAGGAACACTTCAGCTATAGCAAGAGGCCGCGTTGGCATTTCACAACGAATGATCCTCCTTCCCCTTACCACATTGAACAGCTCAACAGTCGATGAACTCTAATACCTCTTCCGCCACGTCGAAAATCAAAATTAGGAGTCCAAGGACTTTCCTTTAAAATGAAATAAATTGAACACTGATCTACGTTTAACTTAACTCCCCTAGGTTACCCGTAATCCCTTCCATGTTAAACGTGAAAAAGGCGAAAACAAGATGAGACTTTGTAAAAGTTTTTGAGCAATGAAGACGTCTACCCTGTCAAGAAATTAACAACTATGGATATCACGAAACAAACCCGTGTCGCTTTTCGTTGATATAAGTCCAAATGGAGCTGAACGAGGATCACAAGCCGATACACATAGAGTATCAAACGCGATGCGCTCGCATTCCGAATCGAGTACGAATGTACGGAAGCACGCTGATGATGAGTGGTATGCGAGAAATCGAAGAAAGAAATCGTTGAACTCGAATGCTGAGGGACACTGCTCGCAAATCTGATAATAGATCATAATAAGATTTCAAAACGATGATATGGAATGCCTGGGGCCTTCACAGTCCTAGTAAATGTGAGGGGAAAAGCATGTGGGGGGGGGGGGGGGGGAAGGGAGGACGAGAAGGGATAGACCTTTCCTTTCCAACCTAACAGCTGTACCAGGAAGTCGATAGCCACGTGCAGATCGCAGAGTTAGTACAAACATAATGCCAATAACAAAGTCCGCAAAATACGAAATGATATGCTCTCCTATCTCAAACTTAGAATTCGAATAAGTTTTCCGTACGCCAAAAATATCAAAAAGTGGATTTGAAAGGCGTCCACGTATGCTTCACAACGATGCCGACTCTTACGAGTGTGAAAACATTAGCGTCCTCTTATTAAAGTAATAATGAGTGTTAGTTTCCGGGGCACTCTTTTTGAGCTCATTAATAAATGACTCGCTAAACGCGTTGAAAAACAGTTGATACAACAAATTTTCTTCAAATATCAAACGGCTCAGTATGAAATTCTTCGTTTGAAATTATTTCTCCATTGCATTACTTCGGAGTTTCAGTACTCGTAACCAACAATTAGAAAAGGCAAGGTGAAGTTATATAACAACTTGCAATATAAAGCGCTCCTATATGAGACAAACTGGAAGCAGCAAGAAAACAGTGGAAAGAGTTTCTAAGGAAAGCAAGGAACGTAAAGGAACCTGATGTACGGCATCCAAAAACATCAAGAACATTGGCGCAATGCCACTGTTTTGCGACACTATCGAATGGTTGGCGCGATGTGAAAAACGATGTCCAAAAGCGAGCCATTCTTTTTCAATTAACACTCGGAAACCGTCAATCGTCCTTTAACAAGCACCCATTTATGGCAAAATATAACGTCGACTCCAAGTTCAAGGTGATGCTAACCGACAACACTTTACTCAGATAATAGATTATCTCCTCACTTCATCAACTCCGACTGCTGACGTCCCTGGTCACACAGTTAGTTTGGTGGCTTAAATTTGAAGAATACAGTATCGGTCCTATGCAGGGAATAATGCAATCGGATATAAGAGCAATTCTATCGAGTGCCAGGGTATGAGCGTAATAAGGCTGACGGTAGATTGGTGCACGTGTAGTCGAAAATACATCGCGGAAATAACACTACAGTCGACTTGCTTCAACGGTCCTAGC
Organism: Ascaris suum; assembly: GCA_013433145.1. Classification (NCBI taxonomy): domain Eukaryota; kingdom Metazoa; phylum Nematoda; class Chromadorea; order Rhabditida; family Ascarididae; genus Ascaris; species Ascaris suum. Next base: position 5,271,175 of record CM024188.1, on the reverse strand, counting down.
TAGATTACAACAGACCAAAAAAACAACTCAGTGATTACACAAGAGGACCGTATTACGTCAATAACTGCTCACTTAAACTCAACAGTGCTCACGGCGAGAGCGCAATTTGGACTGATCGATGCATTCGATTACATTTTCAAAGGGAACTTTCGAACCTGTAATAGGGATCAAGAAGCAGCTGAGAGAGTGCCATGATCTGAGATGTCGCGTCCCAGCCATCTTCAATACAAATACAAACGGATGAGTGCTGCAGATCGATTAAATCGGCGACCGCGTTAGATAAATGCAATAATGACGAAATCTAAACAATCACAAATTAAATCTAGAAAACCCCGAAGTTCAAATTAGAAAGAAGCGCAATTCAGCAACGCAGAAACGAACTTAAGGAATGCCACGAGTACAATATTATTAGTTGCAACTTAAGCGAAAAAAACTTTCATATATTTCTCCTCGCGACACTCAGTCGCGTTTAAGCCTTCTCAAATATTTCCATGAAAAGTACACGAAGCGAATAGAAAAAAATGCCTTGATGCCAATTAAGATGCTGAAACTTTCAGCTGGAACATCCAAGAATATTAAACCGAGTGCCAAATAACTGCTTAAAATCGTGCACGTGCCAAGAACACACCAAAGCAGCAAAACAAAGGTCGCCCGTTCACGCTCACATCAACTGCCAGTATACACTTCAGTTATGATACGGTAGGCGCTGTAATGTGATACTCACCATTTGCAGCCAATTGGAATCGTCAAGTTGCTTATAAAACGAGATCGAATGTTCCTCAGAAGGCGCCCAACTTGGACACACCGCCCGTAAGAACTTTTTGAATGCGATCTTCACGTTGTGAGCTGATGGATACGAAACCGGAATAAATTCACAGCCTTTATCCAGCTTCAATACCTTAAACTTGCTATCATCAAAAAAAGACTCGCCAACAAATAATTCTGATGCCTCATATCTCATAGAAAAAAGAAATTAGTCCAAAACAAACCAATTTCATGAAACTGCTGCCTTAGAAACATGGAAATCCCCGAAAGCACGGCACAGTAATTAAGAACTTTTGCAGAAGGTAATAATTTCTAAGTCGCACATTAAAAAGCAATGAAAATTACAAACCTTTGCTTGATTACGGTCTCCGAAAACGTATAGGGAATTCCTCGTGAGACTTAATAATGGTCTACTCGCTTGTGACGGTGGCAAAAATGTAGCAGCACGTCGCGCTTGATTCATCACATAGTCCCCATAGATGACGCTGCGACCATTGTTCATCGCTGAAAAGAAATGAGACATCGGTATTAATACGTGCATACGGTTAATCCTATTCAATTAATAGTTTACATTTACCTGAACTATAGTTTACCTACAGTTCGGTATATAAGAAGTAAACGAAGCAAAGACAAGATTGACAGAAAAGGCAGAAATGATCACCACAGTGAAGCGGTAAGTTTAATGTTGATGCCACTGAATTTTCATAGAATGCGACTACATGATGAGATCGCGATGACCTCCACATGCACGCAAAGAACTGAGAAAGGCTAATCAACTGTACTGATAACGCTGCAACAGAGTTACGCAATCCAATGGGGTGTGCAAATAATATGATAAAGATGAAAAAAATACGATGATACACTAACGAGTATGATGTGAAGAATTAAACAAATGGAGTGCTGAAAAAGCTCGGTGAACTGCATATGCCACAATAACCCGACAATATTTTATTTGCACAATGACACAGGTGCGGCAAGATGTTCCTATAGCCAACTCATGCAGTGACGATGACGCTACAACCAAATGCTCCCAATTACTCAGGACAAAATTTCTTGCGCTATAAAAAAGCCATAATTCATAAGTAATACTTAGTCATCCTACGAAATTACTACACAGAAACGGTCTCAAATTACCTGATATGAAAAGCGATGAAAAACCAAAATACAAGCAACTTACGTCGCATTGTAGTTTTACCGCCACTACTGCGAACAAAGTTCGTCGCGTGCCTTGTAAAATCGGATGTCTGCGTTTTACGATATATATCAGGCGTCGCCGAGGCGAGTGAAATCCCATCAAAGGTGACCATTGAATCCAATGACAACAATGACTCCATCGACTCGGACAATAAAGAGCGCCCATCAACGCTTGTCGCATGCGGTGACAATGCCACAAAGGTGGACATATAACGCTCCTGCAAGCTTAATAAGCCGCATAAATCAAAACACAGCGTATCTAATTAGCGATTCGCACAAACTCAGACTTCCCGCTGCTTCTGGAACTCACATATTAAGTGGCTAAAAACTCAACATATTTCATCTGTTGATGAGTAAAGCAATAGGAATGCTCATATTACATACCTGCATTTCGACGCTATTTGGAGCGTTAAAGTCACGCGAATTTAACGAGACGCGTGAGCCAACGAAGCCGGATCCTTGAGTATCAACATTACCCAGGAGATTAGCTTGCTTCTTGATGCGGGCAACGACCGTCTGTGAGGCAAGGCCGGCTCCACGAATCAGAAGCGCATCATCCTCACTCTTCCACGTCACCACAGGAAACCGACCGTGTTTGAAGCCTTTTCCAATCTTTGCAAAGCTCTCATCGGCCACACTCGACGGCACCACTACGACGCTCGGGTAGCTATAATAGGCTATCAACTGTCAAAACTGACCTTTCTGGAGCATGTCACGATTTTTCAGTGCAATGCTAAGCTAAGATTCTTGAGACTTTAACATCCATCGTCAACTGCTTCTGAGGAACCCTTCGTTGCACGCCCCTCTCCTCTTCATGCGAGCAGTTCAAAACAGTTTCAAAGGTTCGTTCAATACTAACTACTTTTCAATGGTTAGTGCAACCATATTGCAATAAAGCACGCAAGTATTATACCACAACACAGTCCGCACTATCTACCACACAGTATACAAAGGAAAGAATTCATCTTTTGGAAGCGGCTCACTCAAACTCCAAACAAGAAAACACACCTTTTCGACAACTCATATTTGCTATTGACATTTGACAGTCGAAAAGTTCGATGAGTAAGGCCGAGGCGCTCGTAGTCAACCATGTAGTGATGGTGTAGTTGACTTGTAGCCAAGTCTGTAACGTCTGCAAACGAAAAAAGGTCAAACAGAGATCACAACTTGCATTTCCCTAATGCAAGCTTTCTCTTTTTCTCCTTACCCTTAGCTGTATTTCGCGGAATAACTGCTACCAGTTTTTTAATGTTACATTCAAAACGAGCGTGGGGGGGGGGGGGTGGGGGATGCTTTTAGCTGCTCTCATTTGAACGATCCTTTTCATCTCTCATCAAAAAAGAGTGAGACTCCGTTTTGTAGCATTCTCTGAGCCGATTTTCTCGCTTCGTTTATAACACTCTCTGAGGTACTCCGAAAATAACAGAGAGAAATATTCATTTAACTTTTCCCCTACCCAATAACTCACATGCGCGAAACGTATAAGTGAAATGCATGGTACAGCCAAAGAAAAGCAAGTAGACCATGACATACATATTATAAGAAATGAAGGCAAAAAGATCGCTGGCTTCTTTGACTTGAGCCTTGTCACACCATAGCGCTGTGTGGTTCATATGTATAAGAGCAACCATGAAAAAGAACAAATATCGTTAACGGCCTGGCCAGCATAGAAAGGAATATAGACTTTCTACTTTTAAATACCATAATCCAACTAACCAGAAAGATCCAAATAATCTGAAGCATGCGATGATCTTGAAGTTGTTGGGGATGCACCAGCGGACAATGCAACCGGCATCGTCTCATGGCCATTCGGATAAGCTAGCGCTTTCAACGGCGTTCGAGCTCGTTTTTTGTCCTTAAGTGGATTTCGAATCAACGTTTTCTTCAACTCCCTTAAACAAATCAAAGATCAAACTCGGGTTTATTTTGCCTCTGCGAATTCGTTACGAATGTCGTATACAATTTTTTAGGGAGACGAAAGAGAACTTAAGAGAAGTGAGAAGATCGCTGCTGATTACGACGTCACCGAAGCAGTCATAACTGTGGTACCTATAGGTGTGCAACAACCAACGTATAGTGTGACCCAAAAGTTTCTAACTCATTTTTTCGAAGATAATATTTCAGAAGAACGCAAGGCTGATGAAGTGCTTCCAGTATCAGGTGATAAAGTGAACATAACCAGACTGCTGGCGTTCGCTCTGTTCACCACAACCTTTTCAAAAGCCCAATCCGCGGAAGGCAATTGGAAAATTTCCTGGGAACACGTTTCCAAGCTGAACCAGTCTAATAATGCAAATTTCCAAGACGAATGAGACTGTTTTCGAGCCAAATATAGCATAATACTAAGGATAGGAACATAGTTGTAAACGTCTCCTGGGCGGTTATTTAAGCAGTTGAAAAACAATACATTTCAAACGCAGAATCCAGAAAGGCGATAAAATTTCACTGGAAAGGAAAAAGACAACATTTTGTTGCTTGTAAACGCCTATTTTCTCTTCAGTCCGGCACTCCTCGGATGCCTATCCAATGACTCGGAATGCGAAAACGTGACAGGTATGACCCAAGGCAGTAAATTACCTGGAAGAGCACAAATCAAGTTTCAAAACTGTCTTGTCGTTTACTACCTTAGCTCTGACTGTTTCCGAGATATCGTATTTTGAAATCAGGATAAAAATTTGTATGTAGTCTATGGTTCTTGAGAAGAGCGATCAAAAAACATTTACATTCGTGCTGGTGCTCTTAATTTTCTCGAACTTTTTGTGAAGCCGTAAAACCGTGCAATAAATTTCCAAGCCTTATCGCAACGCAAGAGCTGTACACACGTACGGTGCAGGAATATCGTGAGGGTGACAAGTAGTATGTACAGGTTAGAAAACAATATGAGTTGCCACTTCGAGCTGCATGACCTCGGTCGTGTGGAGAATGAATAATCGGAAAGGGGCGTATAATTGAAGTGGCGCTAGTAACAGCACCAGTTCTTCCAGCGGACTTATAATGAGGTTTACCTCTGAAGATCACATATACCATAGCGTAAATCTTCCCAACGACAAAAATCAAACAGATCGTTAAGTGTATCTAGAGGACATACAAGATATACCTTATAGTACCGTATTTGTGCTTGGTACTTGTCCTGGCGAATGTGGACGAAAGGATAGACGAGGCGGCCGAATATGCAAAAAGAGTATGCGGAAGTGTGGGTGGCCAGCGAAGTGACGCCAACGTTTGCAGAAATTCCTCTGCCTTCTCGCTCGAAACTTCCTCATCAAATGCCACTTTCATTAGCTGAAAACATCCTTATATTAATCTCACTCAAATAGCAAGATGGAAGAGAAAATCGAGTGCAAAATTATAAAATTTGTTAAAATGACGCTCGCTTTTAGATGCGTTCACTCACAGTATTGCTACTAACATTCTAGAGAACAATCACTCTTTTATGCTTAGAGATTAATGAAGAGGTGTGCCCGAAGAAGCGTGAACAACCTTTTAGCGACGTACGCGCTCCCTTCACTGTTATTTCTCACAACTATGGGCAACTCCATATACATGTTCAACATCCCTCAACGGAACAATCTGTGAAGCTAATTCTTATGAAAGTGGAAGCATAATGCCTCACATAAAATCGCTTTTGGAAAGAAGCAATAATGAAATTAGTGACCTGAGCATTTGCGCTGCGAATCTGGAAAGCGTCATGCAGCTGATGCGCGACACGTGTCGGGATACCTTCAAGCTGAGATGAGTTCTGTATTGACTGATCGGCGATCTGCTTTTCCTTTGTTATCGACATGATCGTCACCGTACGAATTACAACTTGTTCGCATACTGCAACAGTCACATTAACTCATCCTGCCGTCGTTAACGTCGTCAGCGTAGTTTTGCTCCTACAGCCTATCAGTCAGTGACTAGTAATTTTTCTGCAGGAATAACCGCTATTCGCTAAAAAGCAAGAGGCTGACGATACCTCTTACAGCTGTAGTTGTCAAGTGGAAAAATAAAGCGCGTGCACATACTTGATAGACATACCTACATATTAACAAAACTATGCACGTTGTAAAATTTTTTTTGCCGCATTTCCTATACTAAGATTCCTTTCAGATTCAATACTCTAAGCAGTGGAGGAACGAATCACCCGCTGCTCACATATTTGAATAAATACTGAAAAAGATACCAAAATCGAGCTTCATATATATATATATATATATATATATATATATATATATATATATATATATATATATATATATATATATATATATATATATATATACTCATAAACGCACTAAATGCACATATTAAGCACTAACGAAAAGGGTCGCAGGGCTGTCCTTTGAAAACAAGCCGATAGTTGGTGAGGAAGATTGCACCTTCGGCTGGAAGCAGACTCTGCGGAGAATCACCGCAAACGTTGCCCAACGAGCGGCCGTCGTTCAACAAGAACACTCGCATACCGCCAAGTAGAACATGCTCCGATGGCAGGAGTAACGCCGGCTGTAGCAACTTTGGCTAAAATTTCATGCGTCACTTTTCGTTGATCGCACACGTTCTACCTGTTAAAATTTTCATTACCCACTCCAGTGAACAAACCTGTTGAAAATATTAAGACTGGAACAATCACTCAGAGATAAGAACATATAACAGGGCGAAATGTGGAATAAATTCTCTACCTTGTGCATTGGAGACAGCCGCTTGCTCTCGGTGTACACCTGCTCTAGATTATCAATATGTAATGCCACAAAACCAGGAATCTCGTCGCATAATCGTTCAATTTGCGCATGCTCCAACCCAGCAGCCGAGCAAATCCGATCTATCAATCTGAAAAAGTTCACTGCGTCTATTCGTTGCCTCTCTGTCCTCGTCATCTTTGCACAGCAATCGGAAACTATGAATCCTGGGGAGAGATACATAACAATACCTCTTCCTCCAACAATCGTTCAGCTCAGCTGCTTTTCCACTGGACGTTTTGCTGTGTTCTAAATTATCGGGAAAACTCGAAAAGAACGACCCAGTCTGAAAGAATATTTTCACCTTCTAATCCATTTGACGGTCGCATTGCCCAAGTCACCATCATCGGATTCGATGAATCCGCTTTCCACATCACTTTCACTCTCCGAGACGACTGTTTCGTCGTCGAACACCTCTCTACGACGTCCATTTCTATCGCTTCGTCGCTCCAGCTCTCGTACGTTAACCCGCCGTAGTTTCGACACATCGAGAGGTATGCGCAGATAAACCATTAGGTTTATATAATGCTTCGCCTAAACCACAAATTTGTCTTAGATAAATGACTCCACCATTTTGCAGATTTATTAACCCTCGATAGCATAAAATCCGATGAAAACGCTTACTGAATCGGTCAAAATGACCAGAACGACTGCTGGCAACAACGCACGATATGATTTGCCTGCCCTTTTGTGCTGCTGCTCCCCTCCCTCCCCGCTCCTCTCAAATTCCTCTTATTCTCTCCCCTCTCCAGTATATATCTTACCCTTATAATGAAGCAGGAAGAATAAAGACAAATAGAACCTGGCCAAAAATGATCGAATGTTCCTCTGCTGCGCGCATTCTCAGCTCACCTTCATCGTAGCGTGACACGTTTGCAAGCCGTTCACTAACTAGGTCCATCCCGGACGGCTCTTCCATAAGATTCCACGTATCGGTTGCATTCTAAAACCGCACAATAACATGTCAGAACATAGTTCGAAGAGAATACGCAGACAGCCCTCCAACCAGAGACTCATCATCCCCTTCGTATATCTTCAGCAAATAAAGATCGGCGCAGTTGGCCAATCTAACAAGACGACAAAATCATTTTGGCCTTCATCTCTCTCCTTTCCACCCCTTCCCTCCACACCTGATTCTTAAACGAAAATCTCCCACGGTGGAGGAAGGCACTCAGAAACAACTAATGACCGTTTGCTGCATAAAATAAACAAAGAACATTCCGTGTGCATAAAGAAAGCAACAACACACCTCTTGCACGGAGAAAGGACAGTCCAAGTCCTCTTTGATGGGCATATAGAGACGTCGCAATTGACGATGCACATCGTGGAAGAAAGCCGCCTCCCAGAACTGCTCATTCTCCCAAACCGGATGCTCTTGGATACAGGTGTACGCAAACTGGTGTACACCTGCCGTTAACCGCTGAAGTGAAACAAATCCGATGATATGAATAAGTCGTTACGCTTATGATATACGCTCATACTACTTCGCCAAATATGGTAGTAAACCGTTGAAAGCAATAAATAAATGAAACATAATGCAGGAGACTGCAACTAAGAGAATCATCAACGTCAACTCTCATTCCGTAATGACAAAACACATCACAAAAGTACACACAAACAATATCTATTCGTGAATTTTTTCGAAGCTATTTGCCTCATTATTGCACTGTTCACGATCCTGAAAAATAGACCTTCCTGCAAAACAGCTAACAATCGACATATGCAGAAGTGAGGGAAATTCAGATCAACGCCTCAACTAAGCTGACTTCAACAAGTTTATGCAAGAAATCAAACAAAATGGATGATTTGTATAAAATGGAACAATGTTGATGGCATCGTGCGCAAAGCTGCAACGATCTCTACTTCGTATTTTAGTCGTTTCAACCGCAGCCGCGTATCACTCAATCGTTCCTATTTGCTAGTTCTTTTAGAAGCAGTTGTGATCTTAGCTAAATGCAAGCATAAAGTTTTGACGAAACCGCACTTAAAAGAAGAAAAACAAAGACGATGTTGAAACTTTTCTTGCCTACGAGAACGGCTTCCATTTCTTCAGCTATTGTTGGGCAATAGACCATAAAATCAACTAAAGAAAAGAACAAACAAACAATAACCGAAAAAACAACTAACACGACAATAAATATTCGAGAGGTACAGCATCGCGTAGGCAATCCCGTGTTCATCTTCTTTGGATTCTTGCTTAAATAAATGAATGCTTAATAAACAATCACCGTGACTACTCCACAACCATAATAACAACCGCTAAATGCTTATTAATATACAGATCTATAGCAGCTACAGTGAATGAAAAATATGCCATAAATTCTTACAATCAACAGAAATTCATAGGAACAAAAAATGGAGAATGGCATTTCTTCCACTTAGCGTGAAAAAAAAAGTACTTATTGATCAAAGAGATAATCGATGAATTGCAACCTTTCTCATATTCATTCAAATTAAAACACATACATCACACAGTTACTACAGCTTAGAGCACAGATGGCCACTTCAAAAAGCAGCAAAAGCTGTAGACTGTTCACTGAAAAATATATAGAAAAAGCCTTTCTGCAATTGGAAGCTCGTGTTCTTCTAAGTTGCATCTAATGTGACATGCAAATTAACGGACGCAAACACGACCGAACCTCAAACACAAGACAGGAATTCAACAACAGTGCTGAATCTCTGAGACACGACAGAATCTCGAGAATATGATCGAGCTTCAAGATAAAAGACGTAGGTAAATTTATAGCTAACATTCAACAAACGTGAGAAAAAAAACAATGAAAGAAATGAATTACATTAAGTGCACAATTAATGAGTCGTATAACGAGTTCAAATTGTTGCGGAAGAAGCGTTGCGCGATTCACAGGATTCAAATTTAACCAAAGAAGCTGACATAAGGCGACGCGCGCGTTCACACTGCGCATCGATAATTCCACCGCACATAACATCTGCAATATTTTGCTCCTCGGCTTAAAAATCAGAATATAGTTGAGCTCCGAACACTATAGTGGATAAATAAAGATGAGGAGCTCTGTAGAGATGGACCGTTCTAGACATGCAACGTTGATGATGCACAATAGCCTATCTTTGTAGAGGTAAGGAGATGGAATTGCGTCGTCAATAATCACTGCAAACGCATTTGATGAAGGGCGATTCGAAGGAAGTCAGATAAACCCCTGTTAAATTTTTTTTCTGAGCCCTCGAAACATTAAAATGTTCCACTAACAACTTTTTCAGCGCTCTTTTTACTTCCTCAACTGACATTTGCTCTGCGGAAAAAATTTCGAATGCAGATATAATTACTTCCCTCGAATAAATCTCTAAAGAAGGGCAAAATGCGTTATCCACACCCATCACAAACAGTTCTAAGCCATCGACCAACCGTATATGGCAACCCTGATATACCACAAAGCGAAACCACTTAGTCACCTATTCAAAGTGACCATAATAGAGCAGTTAAAAGAAATCAACGCATCCGACAACTAATCTATATTGCCAAAAGCGATATTAACAGTGATAATAATAGCAAACAGGCTTTGAAAAACATCATAACATTATTAGTTTCGATTTACACCTTTCAGATTCTCTTCATTCAAGATCTAATTCCTAAATAGCTAAGCAAGTTGGATTCTCTTCATTCACGCTCAATCTTCCATTCAAATAAGCAAATCGTTCAACCCAAAAATGGCTCATTCGAGTAAGACTAAGTCGAGGATATGCTCTGATCAATAATAAGCTGTGTACAAAATAGCAATAACAGAAGTTCGCAATACAGTCGTACCATATTTCGTAGATTAACTACTAACAGCATTATGGCTGGAGAAGAGATTGGTGCTGACAGTGACTAGTTAATGAAAAAAAACAAGCAAAAAAACTACACGTATGCTCACTTACTAGTGCTACAGTATTCAGTAGAGAAATCCTTGTGTGAGCATATATGTGTTGACGAAGTGCACAATTACCTTCCTCGCATCCGAGAGTTTCAGATCGAAAATATAATGAAGACAGCTGCTAAGCACTTGAAGACGACGCGAGACCGCCCCGAGTCGTTCCTCTTTCATGCAGAACCAATTTCCTGTTGGTACTTTGCGAGGTCTGAGCGTACAATGAGGCGTATTGCACCGATACTTCCTATTTTCTTCGATGAATCGCGCTACCTACAAGAAAAGCTATTCCTCGGAAGACCACGAACTCGAGACTGTCGGTTCTAGGACCCCATCTGTGGACGACGCAGACACGTAATGTTCTAATACAGCCGTTGTGCATATCTGGCGTTACATACTTGAGTGAGGACCACACCACGACATCCTTTTCTTCGATTCCACTGAATCAGATAGATTTTTCATTAGTTACTGGATTCATATTTTCATAGAAATTTGTTCGAACGCCAATGCCGCGCAAAATGTTAAAAGCGCTGCAACATATTGTGAAACAATGAGAGATTCTATTTGGGGTTGTTTCGTGTATTCGACAGTCTTTCTTCTACGGGAAAAATAAACGCAAAAAAGTACTGACTGGAGCTGTTCGTCAAAAGAAACTCAATTTAAATAATTTAAATAATGTTTAATAATGTAAGACCTTTGCAAGCAGCTTCGAGCTCTCTTGTGAACAGTGTCAATTATTGCAACTAAATCTTAACCCTATCATCCTCTCCCCTCCCCCCCCCCCCCCACACACACCACACACACAAGTAAAAAAACAATACTTAGTATTGCAGGCACCTAACCTCAGAGGTACTGAAAGTTACCACGCGCAAAGATCGAAAGTGAAAAACAAGTAACCAGCTTCTCGTCGAAAAGCGGCAATTTGGTTGGCACATTCGACATCAAAAAACGTTTATTAGTCAATAATGGTGTCATGGAGAACGACGAATCCTGGTGTTCCTATAAACAAATCAGTTAAGAAGAGATTCTGTCAAGAGAACCGTACCAAATATTTCGTTGCATAAATAATACACTTCAAGCTCATCATCACTTTTGCTCTTCCATGCTGTTCATGCTCATGCAGTTTTGTACGTTTCCCCATTCTAGACGCTGAAATGAATGAATAAACAGATAAATAAATAAATAAATAAATAAATAATAAATAAATAAATAGGCAAATAATAAATAAATAAGCTGATCAGATAAATTCAATACAACTTTGCTCTCACAGCATCAATATTCATTAACTTCCTTCACATCCTACTAATATGGTGCGTTATGGAACCGGAAGTACCCAATAATGCTGTATTTGACGCATAAGAAGCAAGCAAAATCTGAAATACAACAATTAACAGCACTCACATTGTCACGCAATTTTTCGGCGATATTGGCGATACTATCCATGATGCTCGTCTTCGATTGATCGCCATTAATATGATCGTTCGAGTGGCTAACGAGCTGAAGTCATCGACAATTGGCGCAATCATCGAAACAACTAATATTACTTACGCCACTGGTTCTAATCAAAGATAGCACTAAGTAACGCACAAATCACTATGTAAGGTAACACCTGTTTTAAAATATTCTATGAAATAGAACCTCGAAAGCATACAAGCACAAAACGATTGCAGCACTGTTACTGAGGATAGCCAATAACACAGCATCACCTAAACTTTTACCTCTTCAATTCCCTCAACACAATGAACTCACAGTAGCCTCACCCCTCTGCTCCCTTTCCACTCTTTCCTGCCTGTCTCGATAAAAACATTGCCCTTCGTTTTAACTACTGAAATTAACTGTTCGCAATTTCTCGAAACTGCATGTTCTTTACTAAAAATTTTCACTGCTTAAGATCGAGCTTCAATATTTTAATCTCGAGAACCCCCAACATCGCCAAACGGATGCTAATAGCTTTGTACGCCCTTCCGCATAATGAAACCAAATGCAACCTACTACAGCAACTCTAAAAAACAACGACATTTTTTAAAAACATCTGTGAAAATAGTTTTTTGGCATACTCTAGGAACATTCAGGAAAAAAATTGCGGCGAACCGCTTTCCGGAACGATTAACTGAGCAATATGCTCGAGATGAGCAGAAATATCGAAAATATCGTTATTTCAGAGTCGTGCAATTCCACGAGAATGACACCTGATCGTTTCCGTTCCCCCCTCCCCCTTCCCTCCCTGCCCCCTTGAACGCCGCCCCATACATACATATTTAAGGCTATTAATCGCATAGTGAACTCTGCTAAAGCTTCAAATGCGCACAACTTTTTTCAGAAGCCTGGGATAGCAATAATCGCCGTTTATGATTGGACTTCACCAGGTTTCACAAAATCCACTCCAAGAAATATTTTTAAAAACTCACATCATCAAACAGATCGCAAATACGATACGGCAAGCCTCTTTCACAGATGAATGATTGAAAAAGCAAGCTATCCAGAAATGTGCGTATCAGTGGACACGAAGAGAAGCCTCGAAGACCAAGAAATGCTGATTTATGAAATACGATAAGCGGGGGAGTATGCAAACGAACCACTTCCAAACAACATCGATAACCACCGAGAATATCCGCAAAGAAACGAATAAAGCAGGCACGAATGCGTTTATCCTAGAAGCATAAATCAGCTAGGTATAATGCAGTAACGAAGATAAAATGAGTTTTAAAATTCCGCTTATACCACCTTGCGAGATAAATCGGTTGACATCACAGAAGCAACGTTGCTTACTATTAGTCATCGAAGACTTTCGAATCCCCCAAATCAGTGACTATGAAAGAAGATTGCTGCAGTTGCTAGCATTATTCTCCTGTTTGAGCAGACATGTTCACACAAATTTCGACAACCTTCGAGACCGATAATCTGTTAGATGACTTTCGGCGATGTTTTCATAAGAATAAAAATAACAAGGTGTTTAAGAAAAAAAACCACCAAAAACATCAAAATTGCCAAATTTTTGCAATAGTCAAAGAATGCGACGTAGAGATGAAAACCATGCATAATTCAAAATATTCAAACACTACCAGGATTTTTTCGCAGAAGTTTAAGAAAGGAAAAGGGAACAAAATAACCGAGAAGTAGAAGCAATAATTATCAAAACTTTTCAAATATTCAGAACACTGAAGAAAAATGATAACAAAAGAAAAGAAAGAAACTCACTTGTACTTCGCATGAGGGATGCGGCGGCTGCCCCATTTTCCAAGCATCATCTGCATTCGATAAGCTCGGATTCAACACCTCAATAATTTCCAGTCAAAAGTGCATAATAACACTCAAAATAATACAGCACAAGAATTAACCATTTTCGAATTTCCAACTGCACAAATGTGTCAGTCTTGATCGAAACAACTGAACTTTGATAAAACACTTTGTTACACTATGGCAGATCGAATCCATCGCTTACGCATTTTTTCTCAACCCTATCATAATACCTCATCCGTACGCTATGGTATACCAGAGTACGCTGTGACGCTCTCACCCTCTTCCCCCTTCTCCTCCTCATCCTTCGCTGTTGCTTCGAATACAGAACGTTAGCTCAACATTTTGAAAACGAAATGCTCTAACAAAAAGCTAACAAGTGGACATACCATTTGAAGGGAGCAGATGAAACGTTGAGCAAAAGGCTCGGGTATTAAAGGCAACGTGACTGTCGGCGGTATATACACTGCACCAATGTCCAAATCAACGACGATCGTCGTATCTAATTCAACATTCAAATTGCGTACCGAGTGCAATAAACCCATAATGTAAGGTGTTGGACTCTCCAAATATTCGATCAACTGTTCCGGTAGCACTGGTACGAATGTGTGTCTGTAACAGTGTTAGCAACATAATATACGACATTAACTATTCAAAGATTCTATGACACATAAAACTGAATGCGCTAAAATGATAGAGATTTCTACAACCTTAATGCGGTTGCCAGAAAATTCACATTACGTGTCATGGTAATTCGTAGCTTTTACGCCTTCTTAGCGAACATTCTAATTGAAATTTCTAGTGAATGCTAGTGAAAGCATTATATCAAATGACCATTAGATGCATTAAGCAGTAGGTTTTCGTCATTGAGCGCAAGCACCGTATGAAAAAAAGAAACCACTTACGGATACTCGAAGGGATAAAGGAGAGCGCAGATAGCATAGCAACTGTCCGCTAGTCTCGTCATTGAGGATGACCGGAATAAAACCTTACGATCTGTGAGAATCGCACTCAGCAGCGATAACACATTCTGGATGGTTCCTCAAAAAAGATTCGTTAAACAGACGTTACACGAAGACGATCAATAAATTTACGAGATCTCCAAATCTGCCTTCTAACCCCCTCCCCTCCCCACAAATCACAAATAATTCAAATTTCTTGAAAACGTAAAAGAGCAATTCTAGCTGAAAGAGTGAAATTTTAGGACTCAATCGAGCAGTCTGAAAACATTCCTCCAATTCTCGCCTCACAAACGCACAGCTGACCATCAGGTATGCTTCTTGTACCAAAGCTAATCCCAAATTCTTACTAAATTCTTGATTGATAGCATTCGAACTTCACTGCTGAATAAAAAACGTCGCCTTTATGTCTGTTTGATTTATCAGGGAAGTTCCTTGAGAAAGAAAGTTTAAATTTGTTCCGAAGTTTTATCCTCAGAAGCATCTGTGGCGTGATAACCACCAGAAGCGCATCCTATATATCCGTCGATACGAAATGCAAAAGCGTTTCGAAATCTCAAAGAGCATTTAAATGCAGCCGCGGTAAATCACGCCTTTATCGCGAATTACACAGTGATCAGACAGTGTGATGGAATAAGACACCTCAAAAAACACTCTCTAGCTAAACTTTTGAAGCAAAATTCTTTTCTATGAGATTTTAAGTGAGCGAATTAATGAGTTGCGAAATTTTTGCGATATTCAAATTTTCTCCGATAGTCGAGAAGTCTGCCAACTTAACGACGCCAGATACGATGCATTGTTCAGAAATACGGTTGTGATCTCCCAATGCAAATGTTATTAAAAATATCGCAGCAATTTCAGGTCCGGGCAGAAAATTTTAGCGAGGAACTTTGGCTACAGACAAATTTTAATCATTTCATTGTTATAAAACCAGTTATCAAAACATTTCGGACCGGAACTTTCATGGTAATTCCATACTGGCACGAACAATCGACGTCGAGAAGAAGGGTTGACATTTTCAGTAATCCTTTCCCAATCCATCCCTGCTCGACGGAGTTGAAGCAAAGGCAATATTGTTACAACAGCAACTGCATGTTTATGAGATTTCTGTATAGTCGAAGATGAAGAGGTTTAGTGATGCTGAGTGTAACTAATTCAAGCAAAGGATCTTGTTAAAATTGAATAAGCTGTCGAATTAGAAAGCAAAATTGAAATGAACTAAAGCAAAATTAGAGAAAGCGAAATGGCTAAACATGACTAAACAGCAACGAATAGCCACAAAAATTCTGTACGAACCATCTTAAGGTCATGAAAGTATAAAGCAAACTAGTCGCCAATATTCAACTCAGAACACCACGGAAGTGAGAAACAGTACAAATACAAATAGGAACAGACAACCTGAAATGAAACAGCAATGCAGAAATCTTACCCAACTGCTGCATGAAGAGTGCCACCTTATCAGAAGTGACCGGAACCGTTCTAGATAGAGGCGCACGCACGCAAAGCCTTTCGGATGCGAAATTGAACGACACCGGTGGCGCACCAATGGCAAGCTTCGTTGACGACAATAAGGTGGCCGTCATCGCTTCTGCATTGCACTCGGAATCGAGAAGTGCCACGTGGAAACGGTTCAAACAATTCTGAAAAGACAGGTCAATATTTCAGATCCAAGCAAAAAAATCGATTAAAAAACATAAAACGAATGTAGTGAATAAAGCTGGAAATTGTGGGCGAACATGTTTTAATATTCGAATGCGATAAAATTTTACATTCTGCAATAATCCATTCAAAACATCAAAAAAAGCACTACACTCTGGTCTGAGAAAACAACCGATATTGGTGTGCGATGCACAATTTTCATTTGTTTCCACTTATTATTTCGACAGAGGAAGGTGGAAGAGAGGGGGGGGGGGGTGGGAGAGAATGGAGAGAGAGGGGAGTAGAAGTACAGTCCGAACTTGTCCATCTTTGCATCTAAACATTGAATGATAAAAGCGAAGCTATGATAACACTAATAGTGCAAAACGATACAGATGCCATAGAAACCTATTTCCAAATCATTATATCATGCTGGAGGCACCATAATTCAAAAAGTGCAAAACTGGTACCCTAAAAAGTTCGAAGAAAGGAAAACGTGATAAGATGACGATAACTTTCGGTTTATAGAGGGTCGCTCCACTTAACGTTACGTCATCCACATCCTCAATAATGCTTCCACATGGCTCTTGCACCTGAAAATCAATGTACCTTGCTTATGTGACATCTCACATTTGACATGCCATTCTACTGGATCGCTCCAGTAAAGCAAAATAAGCAGATAAACAAAAGGAACAAGGATATGTCATCTATAATGATGTAGCACCGGTTTTTCGGTAACAACAGTCGTGCTGCACATCTTTTTTTTTTTTTTTTTTGAAAAATTCGCTGCAGTGTATTTTACTTTGAAAGTTGCAAATCCCCAGCAGTATAATTAGCCTTCGAGTGCAAGAAGGTGTCTAAAAATTGGCACAGTTGAATACTGACCAAAGATTACACCAAAGTAAGCAGTATTTTTCTGCTTTGCTTTTAAAACAAACAATTTGCTTAGTTATTCTTTATTAAGTTGGGGTTCGAGAAAACAAGAAAAAAAGACGGAAGGAAGAAAATGTCACAAAGAAAGTGAATCTGAGACGTTTGATTGCATGGATATTCACCTGCATAACTCAGTAATTTAAATCACATTAAACTTGCTCAAAAAGCGCAATGAAACTGAAACACTCATAGCGTCCCCATATAATCCTTAGCCATGAAAAAGGACTAGTAAAGCACCTGCAGATTCCTCACCGCTGATAAAATTGAAGGAAATAGGACGACCGAATGAATTCAAAAGAATGCATTTCTAATTCGCAAATAGCTAATCTAAACGGGTTTGTTCTAGCACTTTAGAATGTAAATAATTTTTGGCTAGCTCAGGTTTACAAAAACTGCAATTATTCAGGACGTTTCTTTTTCCTTACTGCAAAATGCATCTGAGCCGCGAATGGGCTAACGCAGAAGAAAAGAAATACACCAAAACCTGTAGACAGTATGCATACTGTCTCGAACCAAGTATATCGGTCAAGGTATTGACGAAAAAAGTAGCAGGCTTCACTTCCGCCGACAACGACCAACCTTGCGGCTGCGAAAACTGAAAAATGCCCTCTTTCATGGAGTAAATGTGGAAATCGGAAACATGGAAGTTAAAGCCACTGAAAGCGAAACAGTGATTTTGCAACGACAACTCCGTCACAACAGAGTTCAGATCAACAACGAAAGCTTTGCCTTGATAGGTTCAAGACATTTTCCACACCCTAAACGGAGAAAAAGTAATGCATTCAAAGAATTTCCCTAAGGTATCCCTAAGGTACTTCGTACATGCTAATGCTATGGCTTACGCTCAACCAACGACGGCATTCACTTTTTAGGTTTGCAAAACGCATTGAAACAAAGAAGTCGGCCTGGTCTTCGACAATTTTAGTGCCTGTCCAATTATTGCCTATGATCATCACAACTGAAGCGCTTCCTTTGGTAGCCGTATAAATCCTGGCTTTGACACAAACAGCTGAAATAATGCAAAATAGGATCGACTTAACGAAGACACCAGTCCGCATTCATCATTTTCCCTCCGCTGCACTACCCATTCTCTCCCTCCCCTCCCTTTCCCTATACCGTCCACCAATATCGTTAACAGAAGAATTTTCACACAACATTTGGTAAAAGAAAACCATTAATGAAAGAACTTTGCAGATATTGAACTAAACGTACCACTTCCAAATTTGGTGACAGCGAGATGTCGGGCCAATCATGTTGGGGAAGCCTCTGCACAATGTTACCAACACTATTTCCGTGCCCTAAAAGCGTTTTTCAACCTGCGACATACCAATTTTCTTGAGAAAAAAGCATCCACATACTGCAAAGACTAAAAAAAAATCATTCCATCGTCTTTAACGTCAGTGCTGCCAAATATTAACGCTTTGTGACTTTTTGAAAAATGTCATAGCCATACTTCGAGTTTTATACTATTTCTATTCCCATCCATCCTCACTTCTCTAAACACGTTTACACTTTTTTGCTGCTTGTATATTTTCAAAGGAAAAACCCAATTGAAGGGTCGAACTTCGAAGAATTTTATCAATTGCTCCACATGACAGTGCATCATATATATATATATATATATATATATATATATATATATATATATATATATATATATATATATATATATATATATATATCCCGCGGATTTTAATTTCCCGCATAAACTACAAAAGTGTTTGAAGAATACTAGAAGAAAGTAGCTTTTGTTCAGACGTGAACGTACTCAAAGCAGTTGTGCCCACACTTCACGAATACTACATCTTGCACCTAAATATCATCAATTTTCAACTGCCACGATTAGACATTCCAGCAGACTCTACGATAAGACTTCACAAGAAAAAATCGAGTAATGCAATATCAGTATCGCATTCATAATAAAACAGCTATGAAGTTTCCAAAAGGTCCTGGTCGCCAATGCATTACTAATTTGTGGTAAATTAAATGACTTCTTGTGAAATCTTATCGACTGGAACTGACTGTTATTTAACGTTAAATACTCAAGGCAAAGGTACATGAAAAGTTCGACAGTTATGTACTGAATAAAAATGAAAACGGACTGATCTGAGACTCGTCGAAAGCGATGACGACGATGTAGTCGGCAAGTCGTATGGCCCCTCCGTTGTCGTCCATCGTACGCCTCACTTACTCCGCATTACCCCTTAAATGCTGTCTCTTTGGATAATCTTTTGACAAAAAAAAAAACGATTGAGTGAATCAACCAAATTCGCCATACCGATAAATCCTTTAAGGAAACAGAAAACACAAAAGCAAGGAAATTAATAATTTTAAAAAAATTCGGCGTTAAATGTAATCACATCAACGAGCAACTAAAACAACTTAAGATAAACATCAATAAACGTATGAAAACATACGAATTCAAAAAGCAACACTTCAAAATATGCCTCCAGTATTAATTGCATACTTTATAGTATGAAGATCAGAAGAAACTTTGCGACCACTTATAGGTTGGATAGATCTTGAATCAATAAATGTTATTTGCGTGTTCCTAAGGAGAAAAAAAAACAGGTTTTTTCGTCGATCAGCATCTTCGCATCTTTATTTTAATAGAATAACAGTGGTTAAAAAGGAAAGAAAAATAACTGAGGCTCTTTCAAGCGCTAAAAATTTTAGAAATGAGTCAACGATATGCAGAGGTCATACTTAAGATTAGTAGTCAGCTAAAAAAATCGTGATTTCTTTTACGAGTATATTTGCAAAGAGATAATACATTTAAACGAATCGTGCCACTGTCTCACTATAGTATCCGATATTACGGCTAACAACAGCTGTCAAGAGAAAAAAAAAAGACATACAATATGCAAAAAAAAAAAAAAAAAACACAGAAACAGCAGTACTACACACACACACACACACACACACACACATCATCGATCACTCGAATTGCAACGAATAAAATGGTCATTGCAAAGATTTCTACGCCAGATGCGTTTCTCATTTTTTTGCAAAGAAAAAACATTTGTGACGTTACGCCACATCTTTGTAACAAATGTTCTCATCGAACCCTTTATTTAGTGATATGATTGAGAGGAAGAAAAAAAAACGCTGAAAGTTTACACCTTCTTAGAGGCGAGCTTTTCGATTCTCCAAAGGGACGATTGCGATTACTCATGCGACGTTTTGATATCTCAACGCGAGTAGTGAATTTCAAAAATTTCTTAGGGTTGTTAAACGTATACAGCACAATAAAAAAAAAAAAAAAAATTCGACGAATATTTTATTGACGATTATTGTGTGTGACAGTTCGTTTATATTTGCGAGTTTTTGATGTGCGAAAAGTTTTCACTTCTCTTTTAAGCAAGATTTTTATTTATTTATTTTTATTGCAACTATTATAGCAAGGTTGTTATCATTTCCACTAGGTTGTTTTTAATGTTAGCTGCATCCTTTAAAGTACGCATTTTGAGGAGTGTATTACCTCCATAGGTGGAATATTTCGTCTTAATTAAGTCTGCTTGCATGACGAATTCTTGCATTCCACTTTTTTTTTTAGCATGAATAATGACTCGATCTTAAAACCTTTATAGGGATTCATTTTTACGTACTGCAAAACTTGGTCTCTCGTTTGCGATATTTTTTTGCCGTGACACTACTTCACGTTAATGCTATAGACAGTGTGTAGATATATGAGCTGTTTATGTGCGAAGTTTCACTGAGCTGTTTGGACATTGATAGTTGCCTGTTGTGACTCTAGTCGACCCATAGAACGTGGAGTGCGATATTGCACTTTCCATGCTTCCTTCAGCACGATATGCCCTCTCGTCACGCGTCATCTTCTCCTTCCCCCTTCGCGAAATGCCCTCTCCAGTTGAAGTCAAAGGAACCAATAATGTGAGCTTAGTGCAACAGCGGTAAATAAAGCATAAGCTGTGTGGTTACCTAAGAAAAGCTTGGTTGACTCGAGCTTGCCGTCGTTCTTTCCCTAAGCTGTTTTAAAGACATAAACGTTAATATTTTTCAGAATTATTTTCTTATTTCTAACTCATAAAGTAAGAGGTCAACGGTGAAATTCGGATCACTTCAATTGTCTGTACACTTTTCGATTCGTTTCATTTAAAGGGCTCCACAAGTGACTCCATATTGACAAGCATTCTTAATGCTGCGTTTTTTTTTCCTTCTCCTTTCTTTTTTTTTTCAGGAGCGTAAGGAGTAATTGCTATTGTTATTGTAGTTTGTTTTTGTTGTTATTGTGAAATGTTTATTTTGCAAGCGAAATAAACAACGCTCAAAATATAAAACCAAACAAACGAAGCAGTGTGAAGCCGGTATTAATTAAACGCAGACCCACAGATTATTCGGAGATCAAAATGCTTTAGGTGATAAGAAAAAGCAAAGACATTAGGTGCACAGTCACGCAATGGGGACAAGAGTTATACATGATCCTTATGACGCTGTTAAACTTCCGCACGCCTTTTTCACTAAAAGAGTCCTCATCGTACCATAGTGTAAATTTAAGACCGATATTTTGGTCACAATTTTTGCATGAGACCACCCACTATTACGCATAAAAGTTTAGGTAAATCCTCGAACGGCTTAAAGAGTAGCCTTTAAAAGTACGGAGCATGCAACGCATTTAAGACGTATAACTCGGGAAGCTTAATTGCTTGAACGATCTCCACCTTTAAATCCTTTGCTGAATAGAGCGAGGAAAACTTTTTTAATCGGAAATTGTGGAGCTTCCTGATTGTATTTTAAAGTTTACGGTTTGCGGTCGCTAAAATCTAGGCTGTTATGTCAAGGATGTCAGGTTAAGTGCAGCGTTGCCCCCGCAGAACAATTACAGTTTCCCCGAATCCAGAGTTGTGGTTTGTTTACGCGGCTTCAAATGTAATACTAGCAAAGAAAAGCATACATGCCTATGTTCACGCAAAAAAAAAAAAAAACCATTTTTCGCAAATATTCCTACGAAAAGCAACAAACAGCGAAGATTTATAAAATTCACATTGTTAACTTGTAGAAGAATTGGCATAATGTATATTTATTTATCCGTAAACTCACACGCATTTGCCATGCTTGCCCGATGAAATCTCTAAGGAGCTTCTCTTCGTCGCGGCTTGCGAAATAAGTTCTCTTCACGGAGAAAGTTGTATTTTCTTACAACTCTATTTTTCTCGTTCAATTTTCTATGCATATGTATATGTATATATTGCCGCCATATATATATATATATATATATATATATATATATATATATATATATATATATATATATATATATATATATATATATATATATATATCGAATGATGCTAATGCCGCGTGTTCGTTGGTGAGGTTTTTAATATATTCAGAAAGGGCTCTATTCGAGAGGGTGCTTCTAATTTCCATGAAACTCCAGCAGAGAGATTCATTCACTAGGGCTTATATTCACACAAAACGGTACATGGAAACAGAAAGAAATATCTGTGATACGCTTAGAGGCCTGTGTCAAGTAATTGCAACATGAAAGCTATCTGAGTGTTTTAATGACAGGAACAGCTATCGAGCAGGTGATCTGCACGTGTTTAAACAATTGAGCGCTGCGTGCAAATTTGCTAGGCGTCATCGCATGCGAACCTGCAATTTCTTCAAACAAAAGTTCCTTTGCCATTTATTTGGAAGTTCTTTGGTGAAATTCATCAGCAGTGACCTAAGCGACAACTAAGGAACGTTTCGCAATACTCCATTATTCGTGGAATAAAATTTCGCCTTAATAGGGCGCTTGTTACGTCGCGACATTGCTGCGCTATGTTTCGCAACCTATAAAGTGTAAGAAAACGGAGCTCTTTAGTAGCGATTAATCTGTGTGTTGTGGTACCCGGCAGTCCGAGTACTGCAATTCTATTAATCTCAGACTATGCAAAGAAGATGGAGAAGAAAAGAAATTAGTCGTCGAAATTGAAATCTCGTTATTTTATCGCTATAGTGGATTGAGGCGGGAACATTAATAAAATGGTAGCAACGATGGAGGGGGGCAGTGGAAAAGGTAATTGCACATTTGCGCGGTTTGCGATTGCTGCTGGAGGCGGCGTGATCCGTGCCGCAAGCGAATTGGCTGGCTGTTGGAGCGCACAGCTGCACTTGTCGAATGAGAGAGAGGAAGCGGGAGCACGTAGATTTAAATTTCCGCGGAATTCCATGCAAATGCTCCAAAAATTGTTGCATAAAGAACGCGTTGCAGTTCGCAGTTGGTTTCTTGTAATCGCCCTTTATACGTTCTACTAAAAAGTGTAATAATTATATTTTTAGAACGTCGATTTTTGTTACTTTTCAAAGCGTTTCAACAGAGAAATTTCTGGTGATGAAAAGGAAAAAAAAGCAGCTCTCTTTACATTTTAAGCTTGCAAAATTTTCGAAATTTCCGGCTTCATGTTTCTACTAGTTCCACTTGCGTGCGGTATACCCAACAAATTTCTTCGAGAAAATGAAAATATTTGAGTATATTTCATAAATGCGAAGATTTAATCAAAATTGCATTGAGTCGATGGCGTGAAACGTCGTCTACAGAGGGAATTTTCGTAAAACGTCTACAAAATTATATAGACTTTTAATTCTTTTCAAATGTAAAGATTAATATCGAAACATTTCCTGCATTTTTTTCTGCTTTCTGCATTTTTTCGCCTAATTTATTCGAAAGGTTTGTCTAGCAGATAAGCTTCCACTGACGTAACTTCGCAGAATTTTCAACGAATAACGATTTTTTAATGGCCGTCGAAATTGGCTGAAATATATAAGTCGACAACAGCGCTGAATTTCTTATATACATCGAACGTTTTGCAGTCAACATGCAATAGATAAAATATGTGAATAGCATCTTTTTTAATGTTCCTTGAAAAAGATCATCACTGCTGAGATCAAGGAACATTAGTGACTCCTATTTTCCTTCAATATTTTTCGTAGTTCCTTTGAGGAAGCTAGAGAAACATCTGAAATTTATACGATCCTATTTGATTGTCTAGTTTTTTATTCAATAAATTTGATATTTCTATGGTTATCTGCTCATTATATGCTAATAAATAAAAATTCTTGCACGTCGATCATATTATCTAACAGTTCAAGGACGACGTTATATTCCATGCAGCTTTGCGTCGTCGATTGTATTAAGTTTTAAGTTACATTTTTATGGTGACAAAAATTAGCGATATTCTACACGCCGCCTGCTGATTTGTGCTCATTAAGTCAGCTTGACATCATAAAGCTTTATTTGCAACATGTCAGATACATCAACCTTCAGTTTTTCTTTTTAATGAATCGTCATTCTACATCATTTTCTTTCTTTCTTTTTTTTAATGTTTTTGATAAAAAATTCCACGACACTAGACTGGCTATATTGATTGAAATATTTTGCCTTGCGTTGCGCATTCAGTCGATACGGTGGGTTGTCTATATTTCAAATTCGATTGAAAATATTTTGATTAGATTATTTCAGTTTGAATTTCTGCTAAAATTATTTAAATTTCTTTGTCTCAAGTTTAAATCCTGCTTCAGATTTTAACCTTTTCAGAAAATTTCAGTAATATTGTCCAAATTTTCCAGCGCTTAATTCTGTCGAAGTTTTCTGCGATAGCATTTCGAATGCTTCAATAAATGCTGACAGAACCGGCATGGCAAATATGCATAAAATGGGTCTTAGATTGTTGATGGGCTTTCATCGAATCGTATGTAATGAAATGTGCAGATGCTCCGAATTGGTTGTACCCTCGTTTTAGCATATTACTAACGCTTTCGTATATGGCTTTGTTCGCTTACTGATTTACCGCTTTTCAACTGCAAAATTATTTTCGAACCAATTGTTTGTGCCTATGCGGAGTGCACGCTGTATAGATGTTATGTGTGAAAGGCTGTGCACACGACACAAGCACACACTTCAACATTGTCCAGCTAAAGGGCGGAAAATGCATGAAAAGCATGCTTTCTTAGCGTCAAGTTATTCCATTATTTTCCTGTCTAGTGCTATGCTTTGTTTTGATATTTTGTTGTTTGATCGATTGTTACAGGCGGAAGATATTTCTGCTAGGGTGCGAGAATGTTTTGTTCTTTGATAGATAAGAATGCCAAATTTAAAAGTGGCAAGCTGCTATAAAGGTGCTGATCCTTTAATAATGTACATTGGGGCAATATCTGTAGGCTGCATGATGTCTTAATTTTTACATGCCTTGTCGGTGAAAGAGTCGTCAACTGGTATCACAGTCACTGTTTCGACAAGAGATGGCAAGAGAAGTCATTTATAAAAATCTGGGTCCTAAATCACTTCATCTGAAAATAAAAAACGACCAATTTTTGCAGTTCTCTTCGGGAAGTTATTTTTTCAGACAGCATGTGCTGCAAGGAATTCAGGCGGGACGTATACAAATTATCAGCTTACATTACTTGAATCAAGCGTCATACGACGTTTGCGATTTTGATAAAACGCAGAGGAGGAGAGTATCTTCGAGAAAGCCGTAATCAAATGAGCGTTTATGCTTAAGCGACATTCTATTTTTCATGGCTCCCAAGCAGGGCGACTTCTATTCGAAGCAATTCTCAGTTTAGGGGCCTATATTCGAGCGAACAAAGTATGCTCTTATGGAATGCGTTTTCTTATAAGATAGAGAATTCCATCTTTTTGTTGTGATGCCTAAATTTCCTAGACGATTACATAGATAGACATCATGATAAGGGAGCCTGAGAATTGTCACATTTAGCTTTTATTTGCAAAAGAAGAGAACGAATGTTCCATTCGCATTAAATGAGCGCGTCATGAAAGGTCAGTCGAAAGCGTGAACTTTCACCGAACCCATTTCTAGAGCAACATTGTTACACAGT